>OU974041.1:7840000-9090000 GCA_918843915.1 Notodonta ziczac
CCTTATCCGGTCGCATTAGGCGTATAATTCAAAAGAACTCAACACATTTGTAGATACGCTACGTATATTAGATCTAAGGAACACTACGAGTATATTTCTTCGCTCCAAACAAATTGCGGTGGGGCGTTAGTTTGATTTGAGGCTGTTTGTTGTCTTTACAGTGGACATTAGTCCGGGAATGTGAGCTTTCGCCTTCGATACTTAGTGCTGTACGTATCTAGGAGTGGTCGTATATTTCACAATGAATAGTTAATTTGAAGGCACCGCGGAGTGCCCCCGCTCAGTCGCATTAGAAAGTTGAAACACTAATTAGTCAGACTAATGCAGTGCATTATTAAAACTTGTAATTATGGAGATTGGAGAGACAGCTGACACCTTCTACTTGGTAGCCATTTTTTTTCATTTAAATATCGCAGATTATGATTAACAAAAATAATACTATAGTTCCTAATATTTCTTTGATAATTATTTACTAAACCTTTTAAAATTATAGCAAAGATAATGTATACCTTGTATTCAACCTTAAGTAAATAAACTCATAAAGGAATTGCGAAAAAATATTTTTTCGTTATTTTATTTTCTCAGAGTACCTACTACCTACTAATAAAATACTTCAAACATTCTAAAATAAATTAGACTACACCGAACAAACAAGCAATAATTCGGAATTCCTTTTGTGAGGATTCGTCCATTGTAGTATAATCTGACAAGGGGAGGGCCTCAGTCCTTATTCTGCACATTTAATGAAATAATACACACTATTAGCCAAGAATGTGGGATCGGATACAACGCGGCTGGATTATGAAAAGGGGTTCGCGTAATGCTAATCATTTTACACAAACTCATGTGGGCTGTGAATGGATTCATAGTTTAGGGGATTAGGCACCTATTGTGTTGGTGTTTCTGATGGAATGATTTGATTCGTGTTATCATTACCTATTCTCACCAATTAATTAGTAGTCAATCTGTAATAGCTTACGATCCTCAGGCCCTTATTAATAAATCGATCTCAACTCTGAGAGTGATCTTGCAAATGTCATTTTTATGGTCATTCCAGTACAGATTGACACGTCAAAAGCTTACTCAAGACTCAGACTTGATATCGATTTATTAATACTGGCTTTAAGCTTCGACCGCGCGACGCTGCTACCAGGGTCGCAGTACTGTAGCCTGCAGATTTCATGGGATACGATACAACATATGAATAACTACGTACTGTAGAAGCAAACTTTTTTTTTGGGAGTAGTCCCGCCACATGCTCCTACCACTGTAACTCCTGTAAGCCAAGATCGACAATGGTGACCAATAATGGCGTCGAGGTTTGACCCTCGACGAGTCCCGGGGAAAAGTTAAATTGTCTTGGAACCCGTACGAATTTAATCGAAAGAAATAATAGGAGGTGTTGGAAGAAATAAATTAAGCTAACATTTATAAATGAGGTTTCATTCCAATCTGATCGGTTGACCAACGATTGATTGGATTTATTTACAAAAAAACACTTAATTCCACGTAGTACCTACATTACTATGCATATGCAGTGGTCATGCTAGTTAGTGATTGTGCCATTCAAGTGCAAACAAGCCACATAACCTCTGAGGTGATTAGTGCAATTGAGATGTACCTAATTAGCATAACAGTTCCGTCCGCAGCAATGATTTTCCATGTAAGACACGACGTAGTAAATCATTTTAACCTAATCATAAACAATAAGGTTTCTCTCCCCCTTAAATTCTGAAATAATACTACCTACACAATTATAATATTCTGTCAAGGAGAACATCAATATACGGATTAGTAAATATCTATATTTGAAACCACGTAACGTACGTTCTGGAGCAATAAACAGAAATAACTTTAGAACTTGTCATACATTCTAAAACAAACATTTACCATATGAAACGTGAAGTAGAAACATCCCACCGAACACGTTCACCATAATTCACGTCTCAAGATACACAGAATCGATATGGGAGAGCAACAGTTGACGTCGTCTGCCCCCATTGAGACATAACGGGCCAATTTCCCCTGCCCCGTAACCGATATGCGGCGATCACACCAACGCAATGGGGGAAATCACTGGAAATACCCACACGTTTGTACACATACCTATGCAGATAAATATAGGTACAGAAACTCGATTCTCATCTGTGGATACAGTTACGATATTGATTGTAGGTAGGTACTTACTTAGTTTTTTATAAATACTTTGGCACGAGTTTTATAGGTTTGTCCTGTCGTTGTGTTAAGGAAGGTTCTGTGACGTCGCTTTTCTTTAGTAACGTTTTTTTTTTAATACTTATATTATACCTACAACTAAAACATAAATGAACAGTACATAATACATAATGTATCCAGGTGAAATACGCAGGTGAATTAAGTAAATGACGATGATGAATGATGAACCTACAAGTTTATTAACATAAGGTTACTAACTCGGACATTTTTGGGGCCATCGCTTAAAAAATATAAAGACCCTAGTGTTTATTTATGTTGGTTTATAATGAGTTAACATGCCTTAAATAAATGTGCCTATACCACCCTTTGCGTAATCGTAATGCAAATAATCAATATTTTACGGTTTGTGAAAAAATCATTCAATAGTCATTTGAAACCAACATAATTTCTCATAAAGTCCACCGCTCTGCATCATCTTGAAACCTCGCCAAAAATAGGGATGTTATAAGTTTATATTATTATTATAATGATGATACTATCTCTGTGACTGTAATTAAAGCTTATTTTATCAAACGATTTTAGATAAACTTGGGGACAATAAGGTGAGCACGCCTCTTTCATCCGGACGATTATCCGGAGGCACGTAGACGGGATTTGATCCATATACAGACGGAGAGTTCTATTTTACTTGCTTTTATGCATTTTTACTACTTTTTAAATGCAAAAATGCACGATTGCATAGAAATTGGCCTGGGTTTGCACAATATTTATGTAATCAACCGCTTCACAGCTATTTAACATAGCGTCGTCCATTGGTGTGATGTGATGCTAAAATATCCTACTAATATTATAAATGTGAAAGTTTGTGAGTGTGGATGTATGTATGTATGTATGTTTGTTACTCTTTCACGCAAAAACTACTGAACGGATTTAGAGGAAATTTGGAACACAGATAGTTTATAACCGGGATTAACATATAGGATACTTTTTATCCCGATAATCCCGAAATTTTTGTTACGTTAAATACTACGCGGACGAAGTCGGCGGGCACAGCTAGTGGCAATATAAACTAAATAAATATTGATATTATTTGGTGACAATTGAGTACCTATCTGCATAATCAAAAACTGTTTCGAATTTGCTACTGTTTTTTAGAATTTCCAATCACCCTTAATGCAGTTTATGTTTATTTTGGCACTTTCACTATAAAATACTAATATTATAAATGTGAAAGTTTGTGAGTGTGGATGTATGTATGTATGAATGTATGTATGTTTGTTACTCCTTCACGCAAAAACTACTGAACGGATTTGGATGAAATTTGGAACACAGATAGTTTATAACCGGGATTAACATATAGGATACTTTTTATCCCGATAATCCCGAAATTTGTGTTACGTTAAATACTACGCGGACGAAGTCGGCGGGCACAGCTAGTGGCAATATAAACTAAATAAATATTGATATTATTTGGTGACAGTTGAGTACCTATCTGCATAATCAAAAACTGTTTCGAATTTGCTACTGTTTTATAGAATTTCCAATCACCCTTAATGCAGTTTATGTTTATTTTGGCACTTTCACTATAAAATTAGTACAAAATCCAAATATAATGTGAATTTGCGGAAATGGCCTTCTCTTAATTTGCTCTGGTCTGGGTGTCACTGGGATCGCACCCAGTGTACGGTACCCATAGAACAAGCGTTGCTTAGTTTGGGACCATACAGTTGGTGTGTCAGTCTGGCGATATTTATTTATCAACACTCCAAGCTAGTACAGATTAATAAAGTTTACACGTACCTGACGGGTGCAGCGGTAGCAGACTGTCAGATAATATAGCTAATAGCTCGGGATTCTCGATGTGAACCAACTTTTGTGCGAGTGTCCCGCGCCGCGACGCGCGTTAAGCCCGCTCACATTCATTAGCAACCATGTAGCTGCAACTTGTAATCTCCCTGTCTGCACACGCCTTTTGTAATTACTTAGTAGTATATATGTGTATATGATGTGATTAAATACCTCTACTATACTAGGTGAAACAAAAAGGGTATACTATTTTTTTTGCAACTTAACTTTGTAAATCTCAAACTATCGGCTTTGTGGGACAGTTGAAGTACTAAAAGTTTTGTAGACTTGTGAAATCGGTCAACAGCTGTAGTCCTATAACACCTTTTGTTTATCAAGTTCCCTCCAAAGCTGATGGTTTTAGAATTACAAAGTTAAGTTTTGACAAAAAAAGTATACCCATTATGTTTCACCTTGTATAGTGTCGTACTGTTTTATTCTCGGGGATAAATTGAGTAGGCCATGTAAAAAAAAGGTTTTTTTTACGGTTTTTACGAGTATTACTACTCTCGACCAACCCTGGATTTATTATAACACATTAGTAGTTATGACGAGAAGAGTTATTTTCTATAAAAATATAGTAAAAATAGAGCCCTTTTTAACCCTATCGCAACTTTTATAAAGGGTGTAAAATATAAAAGCGAAATATTAAAAATCCCCGTTCGCCGGGTTTCGATGCAATAAATCATAAGTGCATTTATGAAGCAACATCCAGACGCTTCGTTAAGAAAAACAAACCTCCCTGTGCAGGCTTCATATTAATTTTGTATCAGGGTGCAAAGGTGGCATGTTTATTTTCGACTGCCAGCTTCAGCTAAACGAACCTGAACATAAAAATTTCACAAACTTGCTAAGTATACGGAGCAATGTTGTTTTTGTGCAAATATTGATTGAATTATTCATCAACCGCATGACCGCATTTTTGGTAATAAATACCACAAAATATTTTAAATTAAATAATTATTTTATAATTTCATTTACAATTTCAAATATAATATAATTATATATTTTATAATTTCAATATTTGAGACTTTCTTCCATTATATTACCTACTTGATTCAGTAAAGGTAGAGCACAAACATGATATAGAATGAGAATAAAACCTTCGCAACGCGAAAATAAACAACAATCAAGTGTTCATCTTGTTTACAGCCTCCAATGAATGTTCGCACGCGCTCGTAACGCAAACAATCCGCGATATGAGCGTATAAAAACTGAAAATATCTCCTAAAAGACGCTCCTTATGAATCTGACACGCTGGATTCTGAGATTAAATTCATACCCAGGGGCACAATCGTTGAGAACAGCGTCGCATCGTCCACACTCCTAGTCGAGATGAAAAATGGTGGTATTATCTCGATTTCACTTGTCAAGTTGAACACAAAGAGGTTTTTTTATACAGTGAGCGTCTTTCAGTGGTCTTTCAACTACGAAAACGTATTTTTGTTGGCTCTTTTCAACCTATTTTATTGTCTCCGTAAAATAATCGAGATAAACTCATAGGTAACTCACTATTTAATAAAAATTTGACATTATAATAATTTAGAATTCCAACATGTTAGGCTGATTGATGGTCGATCGATAACTTTTAGGTATCGTCAAAGCAAATTAATTGATAGTTGATAGATCCCTTTAAGGAATGAGGCGATTATCTCCTTTAAACATCTTCACTTTGCTGCAATGACTCATAAAAAATTACTTTTAATCTGAGCTTGGCTTCACCAAAAACGGTTTCAAAATAAAGTAAAATATGTGTTAAATACAAAAGGAACCAAATGAAAAAAAACAAAGCACAATTTTTACGAGTCATAAACAATTTCGCGCGGAAGCCAATGTTAAGCGTGAAAACTTCTTCAGTGAGACCGTAACACAATGAAATTAACAATAAGGTCGGTGGAAACAAAGAAAGCACCAAGTTGATAAATAAAAAATATGCCAAGGGACGAATGGCGGGGTGCCGACACAAAAAACGGCCGAGTTTTGGTCATTTTATTTGTAGCTTCGCGGCTTATCTGAGTACGGATCTAAATGTGACTTTATGCTTAGCTACACAATATTAAAGTATAGCCGGGGACTTCATTAAATTGGTACGTAATTAAAAATATCTTACTCATTTTTTAGCGTAAATAAATAATAATGTACCTGCAGGTACATTATTATTTATTTCGTGAGATATAAGTTATATGTTCCTTTTTATTCTAAAAGGGCCAAATTTAACAGCATTAAACCCGTAAATTGTTGTTATAAAATCATTTGAACCCAAAGGCATCAAAGCGGCTGTACCTATCACCGATCAATCAGTATCCCAAGATCATCGAACAAAGAGGCATCGTAAATAAATATTCATAAAAGGGAATAATTGCGATATCCGTCGAGATCGCAATTACGCGGCTATATTAAAACTTAATTAAAATTTGTTTATCGTGGCTCGAAAGCGATTAAAAGTTTAAATGAAGCTGCGCCGATGTAGACTGCCTTAATAGGAACGAGTTTATTTACTTAAATAGTGTTTCGGTTCAACACTTGGACTGGTTAACTGACTTTATGGAACTTCAAAGAATATTTTATTGCGTTGTTTTTTTTTCTAAATAGTTGTTTATGACAGCTTGATAGGTTTCAGAATGAAATAATAAAACTACAGACAATTGTTGATCAATTATCCGTATGAAAATTGTATGGAAAAATGTAAACAATTAATTATTAATACATTCGCCGGGGGAACACTTGAAACCCGGCCGTATTGTTTTTTCAGTAGAAGCAACTTATTCGGGCCATTCGGGCACACACACGAAAGGGTGATTTAATTATTTATTTAAGTTCACAAACGAGTTTGTCACTTGGGGCGCATTCTGTAGGGCTGTGCTTATTTGGACTTCCACTTGTTTGCCCAAGTTGTCTCGGAATGTATGTTAGGGCCGGGCGAAGGCCGCGCCGCGGGACGAACTAGTGGAAATTAATGAGGACTCCAAGCGGAGTTCAATACACGGCCTTATAAACTAACCGTGAGAAATGGAGTTCGCCCGAGATACGGCTCCCTATTTTCTTTTAATTTATATTATTCCACTTCTGCCAGCGTTAAAGAGGAGAGTGAGGATTGTATGGTTCCAAAATAATCCTTGTACAAGTAACCTGCGGAAGGTTAAAAATCGCAATTCTTAATACATTCCTTCTCAATGCGAGGGGAATTCGAGCCCATAGTGCACCGTGATGAGCCAGTGCGGCGTAGGCGAGATAAAGTATTCCATTCAAATTCGTACGTAACTAGGTTTTGTTACCCTATTTGATATGAGGCATTCGGTCACAGTTCAGAACTCTACATTAAACACTCAACTAGAGTTAGAGCAAATCGCTGCGGGGAGGTCTTCATGTAGCTCGGTACTCGGCTGTTTGCTCTCAATAAACATGATATAGGCAGGCCCATTTGTTGGCTTTACACAATCGATTCAATACACCAACAAAGCGATTATTCGAATTAGTATCTATGAATAATTGAGTTAATCAGTCTTGTGTTGGTTATTTATTGTTTTAGAAATAACGATTCTAGGTTGGAATGCTTTTCATTTTATGAGGCTTCTCTATAAATCTTTATTTTTACAATGGATGACCAAAACTTCTTAGAAATCGCGAAGCTAAAATCAACTGATGTTGTAAGTTGCGTCTTAAGTAGTTATATAAATAAGGATAATTGATTTCATATCAATAACTTTGGGTTGAATCTTATTTTTATTTCAGACTAGCTGTGCCCGCGACTTCGCCCGCGTGGACTTTCATATTTATTCACCTTTTCTGGACCTGAAACCTTCTCTGGACTTCCAAAATTAGCCAAATCGGTCCAGCCGTTCTCGAGTTTTAGCGAGACTAACGAACAGCAATTCATTTATATATATATAGAATAGCATACCAAAATAAGTACATACTTATAATTCTTCAGTCACGAAACCATTGTTTTAGCTTACCACCAAAAATACATGTTTAAAACAAACCAACAAATGTAGATAAGGGTCATTCCGTAGTTTCGCACCAAAAGCAATTCCAGGCTAATTTACCCATGAAAAAAATACTTAATTTAAAATATTGTTTGCGTAATAGGTTAAAACCAAATAATTCTAAAAGGAGTATTTCTAATATTACAGCTTAATTGGTTAATTTTCAAAATAAATAAATAAAACTGCCTGAAAAATCATTCCTCTCTGCGTCCAGCGGGGTACCACGGTTGGTTTTTTAATGTTAATTTCTTTAAACTTAAATTGCTGGCTGTAATTAATACGTAATATTAAAGCCTATATCATCAGGTATTGATTGCGGATTTTCAATAATTTTTTAACACAATTATAATTACAGAAAAAAATATTTTTCTTTTTGTCACGATAAAAACTTCATTACCATCCGTACTCAGAAATTCGATAATTTTAAATAAAATTTATACGTGCCCGACTATAGTTCAGGTCACAATCTGTTTATACTTATTAGCTTGGCATGGCAACGGGGAGAGGTGGATGTTATATCAATCCCTGTTAAAATTATTAACGATCTTCGGATTGTTTTTAGTGTTTCGTCCATAAATCGTCTCATTGCATTCCTTCGATTTTACAAGCTACTGTAATAAATAAAAAATATTTTTATCAAAAAATGTTTCCCTTTTTAATTTACTTAGAAAGTGTTTTCTTAAATATTTGCTAATATGTGCGATTATGTAGTTATCAAGGAAAAAGTTAAATTTTCTCATTCATCGCTCCTTCATTACCATCCTTCCCATCCATTTTTTTACGGGAAGGTAATGAACTGTTTTGGAGAGAAATGAATTTTTATTTCATTTAAAACGATTTCGTTATAGTCAATATAATATTTTAAAATGTATAATTAATATTTTAATGAATTTGCATATATTTTTATCAGTAGGTATTCAAATGGCGAAAAGACGTAACATTTTCGTAACAAATGAAGAAACATTGGTAAAAGATTGGCTACGTAAAATAAGCTCATATAAAAATAATCTGGATTATAATATGCTCTAGAAAACGATGAATAAAGAAAAATATGCTTATCTGGAAACGAGAAGATGTGTGAAATTATGCCTACAGTGAAAACGAAGAAGACGTAGTCAAAATTACTCTTAAACTACTTAAAATGGAAGGGAGAACAAAAATAGAGAACATCTTAATGGAAAACTCGCCTACGTGAAAAACCTGTAAATCTAGAGCATTGTAAACCAGATCCCTTTATGCTTGCTTAAACAGGTCGAGATCCAAGCAATCAAATGTATGTATACGATTACCTTAATCCAATGTAATAAAAATAAAAAAGTTAACGGAGTATTGAAGATATACGAGCATAAAATAAAATAAAAGAAAAAGTAAAAATCTACTGCTGTTTAGCGTAACTATTTCGTTATGGGACTAGTCCCACAACACACTCCCCACTAGTCATAGTCTAGCTAGATTCTAGAATCAGCAATGGTGTCAAATGACGTCGAGATTCGGGCCCTCGACGAGTCCAGGGGGAAAATAAAATTGTCTTAGAACCTGCACCAATTGTATTAAAGGAAATAACTTTAAATTTAAAAAAAACCCCAAAGCAACTTCTTTTTAAATTAAAAAAGAGCAGATAATTTTAAAACAGCTGAATCGATCTTCATGAAACGTAGCTAAGAACACTCAATCAGAATAACTTTCTAACAAAAAAAAAACAAATAAAAATCGGTTCATCCGCTTGGGCGCTACGATGCCACAGACAGACACACAGATACGCATGTTAAACTTAGAGGACCCCTCTTTTTTCGCTGGGGTTAAAATAGGAGGAATTGAAAGCAAATATCAATTTCACATATGGACAGAAATAACTTTATGGGCTGATTGCCACAGAAGCGAGACTGTAACAGTTGATTGATGACCGAAGACCAGTTGTAATTGGACCTGAGCTGATTATACTTGATCCAATAATAGTGTTTCCACAAGGTCTGTGTAATAAATAATAATTAATAAATAAATAATGCGACCTAATTTAAATATGGCACAAGTACCCTCTATATTTAATTTTCATAGCCTTATAATAGTATTTTTTTTATAATCCGCCTTCCAGTCTTATCAAAATAAAAATCTGATCAATAAATAAATAAAATAAATGATTAATTATAATTCCTAGCTATTTCATAACTTGTTTGGTGTATTAATCCCGTCCTAAATCATTACAATCCATTACACTTTTCATCACCATCCATACGTAAAATACGTAAAATTTCAAGTGCAAATATCTCAGTAATTAAATAACTTACAAAAGTGCCTCCCAGTTTTTATGACTCAGGTGACGAATTAAATTCTATTATGAGCAAAAAAAACATGAAAACTACAATTTTTTTTTATTCCGCGGAACGGTTCGAATTTGCGCGAAACGGCGGAACGACCCATAAACGTGTACGAACCAAAGGCATGTCCGTTACAAGACCGCGGCCCGTTGGGGGCCCTCGTAAAAACACTATGAAAATGTTTACGACGCCAGTACACAGCTGCTTAATTCTTTTGAATTTTTCATATGGACAATGCAAATGGCATTATGTAATACAGAAGTCGGGGTCATGGATGCGGAATTGGGAAAATTTATACGCAATTAAATTCAACGCCATGATTTTTTTTACTTGAACGATTTACCAGCGAACTAACTAAAAGTGTGAGACAGACTGCTCCAATAGACCGGAACTTCTACTAAATTATAACCTAACTATATTCGAGCCAAATGTTCTTGACACGTATCATAGGTACCCACACGAGATGAGCGATGGTGTCGTGACTCATCTGCTCGCAAATTAACTGCTCTGATGAATGCGCCGCGACACAATACCAATAACTAGAGACCCCTGAAGTCTTTTGCACTCACCCTTAACAGTACTGTGCAATGTATTGTTTCGGGAAACGGGGAAGGTCGTTATATATTGGTGAGTAATAGGTGGGTAGGCGCGGTGAGGCAGCAGTGTTGATGTATCGCTTTCATAACGTCCACGGTTAATTAGTGTCAAATTACAACGCTAATGTTTTTTCGAGCTCCCGCTGACGGTTGTTTGGCGTGTGTGAGATATGGGCTTTCAGCAAATAAAGGTTCGGAGCAGTATGGCAGGTCGCCGACGGCGACTTTTTGAAGCGTTTCAGTAGCTATACCTTCGGAAAAAGATCGCGACACAGTCGCTGGTCCGCCCAAATGCGAAGAACGCCAATAGAACGCCCAAATGCCAATAGTAGCGATGCAGACGCGCGAACGCGTGACAATTTCAAATCTGGGTGAACAAATCAATATTATTTTTTAAGAATAATGAAATTCGTGGAAAGCTTTATAGTCAGTCAAAAAATTTGCATATAGTTAGCCTTTTGTAAATAACTCGTCCAGTCTACAGTTATTTTGCGGGTGACAGTCTCCTAATTACATTTCGACTTGTAAATACTGAATAACTTATTATCTGTTTTATTTATATAAATAGTTATTCCATGACTATGTAGGTGCTTGTTTAATTTCCATAGCCAGGTTAATAAATAATCATCCGTAATAATGAGTTCCGTATTAAAACTCTTAAAATGAGGATATTAATGAAAGACTCGTGGACCTATATTACACAAACTAAAAGTTAATTCCGAAAGTTTTATTGACTTTACCCGTAGATTTACCCTAATGGCGTTAACGGATGCGCACTAAAGAGTTCTTTAAACTACGACCCCTGTAATTCAAGTCAGGATTTAAACCTAAGAAGAAAGTAAGTTTGTCGGGACAACAAAGAGAGGGCCATTCGCCTCCGACTCCTCAGAGTAATTTATGTGTGACCGCGAGCCGGGACGGCGCGGGCGACTCCGCTGGGAGGGCGCCTCGCGTGCCTCCCGACCTGGCAGGTACTCCCTACATACAATTGACTCTGGCAATTTTTAATAGCATTTTACTATTAGACCTCCTATTCTTTATTTGCTCTGATCGTGCCTGTCCCAAGACAATTTAGCTTTTCCCCTGGACTCGTGGACAGTCAAACCTCCGCGTCATCGGTAGACACAATCGTCGATCCTGGCTTACAGAAAAAAAAACAGTGCCGTCTAGAGTCGCCCGAAAGAAGCGAAGCTTTATAGTATCTATAAAGCGTAGGGCGGGACAGCTGACACTCTGTATACCTATATATATCGTGTAAGAGCGTTTTCACATTATCCGATCCGATATCGGTGTCGGACGACGATAGCCGACATCCGATAGCCACCATGTGCTATTTTCACATTTTTCCGACAAAATCGTTCGGATACGGCCATTTGCTCGATAGCTTAGTGCGGGCAGGTCATCATGGCAGACTATAATAGAAAACTTTATTTGCTGTATCTATTTTATTTGAGATGCAAAAAAGATCTGTCCACAGACAGTACTGGATACATCCCATGGTGGAAGCTAGATATTCAAGGGGAGCATTTTATACTCTTTTTATCAAGCTACAAAACGCACCTAGAAAGTTTTTTAATTACTTTCGTATGAGTGAATCCACATTCAATTATTTGCTAATTCATCTCACAAATATATAAGGCTGTATAATTTGTATTTATTTGAAGTTTCGATAGACTGATGACAACCAAACTAGTAAACAAGCTCAAAATGGCCACCGCGCATGGGGTCTACGCACACAGAGACAATTTAGATACACGTATAGCACACATACAAACATTATCGCCCGACGGCTCACGGGCGGCCGATGGTGCCGCCAGCATATCGGTGTCGGCTCCGATATCCGATATCGGGCCGGACAATATGAAAGACAGGTACATATTTCATACATTTTACTTACCCCGATATCGGATCGGCGTCCGACACCGATATCGGATCGGATAATGTGAAAACGCTCTTACACTACTGACGCTTAGCACGTATACGTGGCCGCGCGGCGAGCACCCCAAACGTCCGTATAGAAGCTTCGCTTCAAAACAGTAGTGTACTACAAAACCGTATTGGTAAAAAAAGAATGCCGAACAAGATAATGCTTGCGAATGCTCAGTATTTTTTATAGTGAAGAAATAACGAAAAATATACTATAATCATGGTATATATCCTCATAAATAACTCTACCAAATAAACATTAATATCATAGAGTAGTAATGGGAAAGCTAATACACTGTTACGTTTGATTGCGTTCCGTATCGTAAGCAGAATTGACCGCACTGAGTCAACGAGCTAATGAGGTTTTCGCGTTCTACGGAAAGGCTATCGCTTCATGGGCCCAACGGGGAAATATATCGAAGATATTTCCATTATAATTCCGACTCTATATTAAGTATATCCTGGTAATATATGTTATCACCGATGAGATTATGGCCTGTATTAATATATCGATTTTAAGTCCGAGAGCAATCTTGGAAATGTCATTCCAGTACCAAATGACATGTCAAATTGAGTACGCCTCAAGATCGCTCTCAGACTTGAGTTTGTTTTTGCAGTACTTAGAACCCTGGTATCAACGAAACTGGCAGGATATAATAATGAGTATATATAATAATAATGAGTCGACAAGAAATTTTATAAAATATGTAGTATACAATGTTGATGCACAATGAGTATGAAGCAGAAATTAGTCACGTGAAGGCCCCTCCGTTCATGGTAGGAATACCACACACTCTGATAAAAATTACACCCATCAACCCATTAATCTTGATGAAAAATTGTGCCGTCTAGACGGACGCCCGAAAGAAGCGAAGTTTTATAGTATAAACCGTAGAGCGCCGCAGCTGCCACTCTGTATTCGTATTGTATATCGTGTAACGCTACAGACGTCATCGTGTAACGCTACTGACGTCATCGTGTAACGCTACTTAGCACGGATAGAGTGGCCGCACGGCGAGCGCCCTGAACGTCCGTATAGAAGCTCCGCTTCAAAACATTTGGCATACAATCTCTCACTCACTTTGGATAGCAAAATTAGACTTCACAACACGACATGTCCCATCAATGTCTGGCGTCAGCCGGTCGTGCGTGTGGAGGCGGGCTTCAAACAAATAGCTCCTATTTGCCGGCTGTCTGTCGTACTAGCATCATATCCGCGTGTATCGGAGGGAACAACGCGGTGAGCCAGCGTAGTCAGATTGAACACTATTTTCGACGTATTGTCAGTCAGTCATGATGAGACCAGCCTACCGTATTAAATAATATAAATATCGCCAGAATTACACACCAACTATATGGTCCCAAACTTAGCAACGCTTGTACTATGGGTACCGTATAATGGACTGGGGGCGATCCCAGTGTCACACAGACCAGGGAAAATTACGAAAAGGCCATTTCAGAAATTTACCACAGCCAGAATCGAAGCCGCAACCACCATGTGCAGTGAGTCCAGCGGCCTAAGCTCTAACCACTGCGCCAGGCGGTCGTCAATTATTGTTAATTCTGGCTTTTAGGAAAAATTTTACGCAAGACAAATTGATAAAAAGTTACACTTACAATGAGTCGCCAAATGTTCAATGCATATACTTAAGTACTGTGTTACTTTAATCTCAATTTATAATGATATGTTCCTCTAATTTACCGTCAACACATAAAAAAGCCTATGTTAGGTTTAGCTGTTTGTGTAATTACGTAGCGCATACATCGCCCCGCTAATAGAATTCATTTGCATCTCCTTTAATCCGAAAACCTCTCAACTAGTTTGCATAATAATCCTCGTGCATAAGTAATTTTAATCAAGTAAAATATGAACATTATACTTTTGTTATCTATTTCCATTTTTAATTATTTGCCTTTCTATTCTTCAATAAAATCTCTTAAATACCTTTTCCACAAAAAAATATTATAAAAGCCGACAAAAATAAATGTTCATCAGTGTACAGTATTTACCGATAGATATTTCAAAGGGGCGTCTCTCACAAATTCTGTTCCAAATAACTGGCATAATATCTGTCTAGAGGGTTGTAATTTAAGGAATTTGGCGTGGGTATAAGAAATTGATAATAGTATAATACCGTTCACATAAAGTGGAACACAAATAGTTTGTATTTGGAAAATGGAGACAGGCAAATTTAAAGTTGCCACCTAGTTAATTTAATATCTTCGTAATTCCATATCTTTGCAAATTCGGACGAAACTTTACTCCTCTTAGTTACTTAAGTTAGTAAATAGAATCAATTTAATAGGTAGGTATTATTCTTACATGTTGAATTTAAATGGTTCATGTTGGATTCATCATAAGAAGTTTGCTCGTAAAAGTCAACACCCACGTCAACATCCATTTGATTTAGAAAAAACCTTGAATTTTGACTCAGTTCTGATCACATTTTCCGTTCTAGGTAATGCTTAAACTCAGAAACATCGAAAACTTCTACATTATGAGATCCGCATTGTGGCATCTTATAGAAACATAAAATAAAACCTGAAATGATATTCAAACAGACTGAAACAAGCTACGTAGCGCGCATAATCGAAGCGAGCGGTATAATCATTATGATAATCACAGGTACGAAGGAAATCACAATAGGATCGGGATATAACAAAGGCGAATTCCCAAAGACGATAACATAGCGGGAAAAACGCTACCGTAAACCTGGGGCAATAAAGACTGGCAACAATTTATTTATATGACGCTTCGGGGAGAAGTTACCCGCGGATCCGAGACGGGAACGGGGCGGAATCAAGTTGATGCGTGCGGAAAAGAAAAGGGAATGAGAAAATGGTCATGTTGCTGTGTGTACAGCAATCACGGCTAATCTCCTTACAGCGGCTGATTGAGACAAGAGCGCAGCGTCGATGGTTTGGTGATTATCTGTAATGGCGGAATATAACTTGCGAATGTAGGAATAAAATTCTAAGTTAAAACAGCAAACCAATCTGTAGGTATTTTGCACTTTGCGACTAATATCGATAGTTTCTTAATAAGAGTAAAATTTATAAACATTAAAAGATGTTCAAACTTTTAGAAGATTGTGTCTGAAGGATTATTGATGAAATCTGAGCTTTATTGATTTCAAGCTGCAAGCGTCGAGATTTTAGCTATCCATAATTGCTTTCACGTTCACTGAAATAATTTGGATAAGATTCTGATATCAAACTTATGTATTTTCAGCAAAAATTTACTTAGTGGTAAGATTAAAAGAACAAAATACAGTGCCGTCTAGGGACGCCTGAAAGAAGCGATGCTTTATAGTATAAAGCGTAGGACGCCGCATCTGCCACTCTGTATACTACGCTATATATCACGATATGGTTACACGATGACGTTACGTGTAACGCTAGTGATGTCATCGTGTAACGCTTCTGACGCTTAGCACGGATAGAATGGCCATGCGGCGAGCGCGCCGAACACCGAACATCCGTATAGAAGCTTCACTTCAACATAGCTGTACATAACAACAAATTAAAAAGTTATTGCTTTGCTCTGTGCTGTAAATCCTGCTACATAGATATCTCATTCGCACGATATGAGTGGTCTAATGAAAACCGTTGACACACTAGTGTATAATGTGTGGTGCAGCCACAGATAAATTTCAAAATGGAAATGACTTGTGAATATCGACATTTTGGTAACTTCACAATTAGGTACAAACACTAAATTAAATTCTTAGTTAGGTAGGTACTTTTTAGAATCTGTTTGTTACCAATTGTTAATTCTCCATTCTGCATAAACTTAATCTACTTTTCCCACATGGAAAGTGCTTTTATCATAGGTTAGGTACTTACACATAACAGTATTGCATAGGTATTATTGTTTTGTTTCGATAATACACATTACACGCATGAGAAACCAAACAACATGAGCTTTCTTGCGTACTGGTAGCGATGCCGCAGTGCAACAATAGTACATTGTTACACGAGTGGTGAAAGTGGCTTATTTAGTCCCGAGGCGGGGTTTGGCGCCCGAGCGTAGCGAGGGCGCTAATAGTTTGTGGGACAAAATAAGTCTTTCACCCGAGGTAAACACTGTGCTTTTCATTACGAATACAAGGAAAGTAAAAATAAAAACAGGAATTGGATAAAGAAATAATACAAGGAAGTATGAACAATACTCTACAACTCGAAAAAAAAAGATCGGATTGCCGCCTATTTTGTTTTTTTTCGTTGGCCGGCCAATTTCATTATTTAGCCTTTATTTTTCATTTTCATCTTTAAATATTTTGCCCAAATCTATGTTATTTTAAAGAAATGGTTGACACTAAATTATAATTAAGTCATTTAAAAATGTATGTTCTTTAATTAATACTTAACTTTATGTTATTTTAATTTTACATCGTGCTGTAATTGAGTGACTGTAGAAAAAGTTTGAACATAGTTCCATGGAAATGTGAAAATGGATCTAGTTTTTTTTTTTATAATTTGTCAGCTGTCAGTTGAAAGCGATTCTCCCGGGCCGGAAAAGTATTACTTTCAACCCGCTCCTCAGGCAACTTCAGACCTACTTTCAGAGTATGAGTAATGAAAATGTTTATTTTAGAACATCCAATGTTGGACCCAAAATCCCCGTATGAAACGTGTTATACGAACGAACGTCGATAATCTGTTCGATACAATGTGCGTGGTCTAATGAAAGTCCAGTGCAGACGGCTGCTGATGCGTGGCGATGCTGTCGGATTAAATATCCGTACTGGGTATAATGCTGCGCTGGCTGAAGCGTATGCTGATGGCCTAATATTCGGCTTCGTTGGAATGTGACGTATTCGACGGTTAGACTTTATATTCACCATGAACCATCGATCCACAACTGAAGCTGAAATTCAGAAGCATTTTTGTAACTGGTAGTGGTAGGTACTAATAGTGATATTTATTGTCAGTTTCCTTCGGACCTTTTATAATAAGTACTTATATTGATATTTCCTGTCAGTTTATGTTATTGTAGGGTTTCTTTAACATTTAGCTGTAGGATATTGTTTTCTTATATTTACGCGAATACTACACATTGAAATAAAACTATTTTACGGATTTTATCGCGTTTATTTAGTTCGGAAACATAACAAACTAAATAAACGCGATAAAATCCGTAAAATAGTTTTATTTCAATACTAGCTATGCCCGCGACTTCGTCCGCGTGTAATTTAACTTAACAAAAATTTCGGAATTATTCATCCCCTGTTTTATCCCCTTGGGGGTAGAATTAATCAAAATCCTTTCTTAGCGGATGCCTACGTCATAACATCTACCTGCATGCCAAATTTCATCCCGATCCGTCCAGTGGTTTGGGCTGTGCGTTGATAGATCACTATGTGAATAGATCACTATGTGATCTATCAACGCACAGCCCAAACCACTCAGTCACTCAGTCAGTCAGTAAGTCAGTCAGTCACTTTTGAGTTATATATATTTAGATTGAGTTGTAGGAATTACTTTACACTATAGTTTAAGACTTTGTAATAAATATTTTATATTGTGCTGTATTTTTTATATGAGCTTAAATTTTCTCCTCTTTCGTTAGACATCCCAGGGGATACGACAGTAAACTAAAATTAACACCCCCACATTTTTTCATGTAACACCCATCATATTGATGTTTTTCATATAAAAAGTAGCCGATGTTACCCAAACCATACTAACAAATCGACTGACACCTCATCTATCAAAATCGGATTGGTAGTTTAGGCGCTACGGTGGAACATAAAAATTATACATACATTAATAGACTGCTAAAACATAACCCTTCCACTTAACACTTATAATACATTTATGAAAGCACATTTTTGATGCAATATACAGCAGCTATGTTTCATTAAATCAGTTGAGTCGGATTAAACAGCGAGAATGCCGACGGATTTGCTTCACGGTTAGACATCCATTGCGCTGTGGCCGATAACATGCGGATTAGCGAGCCACTCGCGGCGCGATGTACACGCGCATCGAATAGCTGCCATATGAGAATTGATGAAACAACATTGTGAATCAATCAAATTTCAATGGTATCAAACATGGTAGCTTTCTCCTAAAACGCTGCGATCAAGTAAAAGTGATTGCTTTCAAAAACGTTAGCTCCATTTTTTCTCATGGAAAATTAATTAAATAGAGCGACATAGTGCCAATTTGTTCATAATAGGTAACTACATATAAAATTTGACATATTTATACTTTATGATTGTACATAATTGAAATGTTATATAGGTAGGTACTGACTGAGGAATAAACCAAACACTTTAGTGTGAGTAAACTGAAGCGATGGAAAGTAAACAACTAATAGGTAAACAAGCATAAAATTACAAATGAGATTTCAAAACAATAAAGGAAAACAACGACCTACGCTTTCAAACAATGTGGGTGATATAGTGGGAGTATTAGCGATGAGATAACTGCTAGTTCCTAAGGAGTTTCAATTAGGCAAGTTGGTAGGTAACAGACTGTATTGGCTTGGTACACCACATCTGTCAAAATCCTACTATCCTAATCCTAATAATCCTACTAATATTATAAATGTGAAAGTTTGTGAGTGTGGATGTATGTTTGTTACTCCTTCACGCAAAAACTACTGAACGGATTTGGATGAAATTTGAAACACAGATATTTTATAACCGGGATTAACATATAGGATACTTTTTATCTCGATAATCCTGAATTTTTTGTTACGTTAAATACTACGCGGACGAAGTCGGTGGGCACAGCTAGTAATATTATAAATGCGAAAGTTTGTGAGTGTGGATGTATGTTTGTTACGCTTTCACGCAAAAAACTACTGAATTGATTTGGATGAAATTTGGAAAACAGATAGTTCTTTACTTATGTCTACGCGAACGAAGTCGCTGGCATAAACTAGTAATACATATACCTAGGTACGTAGTTAGGCACATTGGCGGACACCTTTCGCTCCCAAAGTCAGTTAAAAAGAATATCATAAATCCGACAAAAGGAAGCATTTCCATTAATTCTCAACGTACCTTGACGAGGGTCGAAAGTTTAACGGATTATAACAAGTGGCGGCACTAACTGTCACGCACAGACCCTGGCCACGCCACGCCTCACGGCTTAATCGCCAAACTTTCCCCTACGATTGGAGTTTTTGCGGAATTGCTGGTGGTTGTGTGCCCCACCGCTAATTTATGCGCCGGCTAGTGAATTCAGAGAGCATTCCGCCGCTCCACTCCTATTAGGTATTCAAGACATCGTTTAATCGAGCTGCATCCAGAGATGGGTTCGGTCGGAACTAGGAGTGAATTTCGGGACATTGTTTTAGTCTTGAGCGCTAATAAAGTGGACCAAAATTGTATAATCAGTTACTACTAATTAGCAGATCTAAAAATACTTTTGTGTGTTTTACAGTAATGACCTTTGTACCTACTGGCAAAATGATTCTACTCTGAAACTATCCCTAGGCCTGGGTCTGTCGACACATCTTAAGATTAAAATCAATCTGTGGCTGACAGGAAAGTTTCAATATCAATTATTACACCTACATTATTTTTATTGCCACTCATAGATTCAAGCCCGCCCCTGGCTCCAGTATGATCTCTCGGGAACCGAATGATGATCGACGTTTAAAAGAGAATTTGAACTCTCCGCAAATCGTACCAGCGATATTGGAAACAACCCCTGGGGATGCGATCGCAGATCAAGTATTCTAAAATAATTTGAAAATTTACATAGTAAGTGAACTGGTGCTCGGCCAATAGGGAGGTAAATAAATAGGTAGGTTCATTTTATAATGCCGTATTGTAATCATAATAAGTAATAGGTAAGTAAGTAAGTATCCAATGTAAGCACCAAGTACCTTCGTGGTAAAAGTTGGTACTTATCACTTCTACGAACTTCATAAGTGAGATGTGATGATGATAATATCTGCAAAGTGAACATAAAGTAAGAAAATAAATGCATTGCAATATAATTGAATATATTTTGCCTACTGCAACACCATCTATACAATGTAAGTCGAATAAAAATACCTACCTATACTAAGCCCACGAGCTTAAACCACTCAATAGTACCAGCATTGAAACTAGATGGCAGCACAAACACAAGTGACGCCATCTTTACGAGATACTTGTAACGAGGTACGAGAAGAGCTTTAGAACTTTCCTATAATATTAGTAGCTTTAAGAAAAAATAAGTAGAGTGCAGCACTGTAAGATTACCTTTGAACTTCAGTTTGATAAAGGATAGCACCCCCTTCGTTCTCCGTCGGGCGGGGTTAAAAATGTAAACGTGCAACTTTGCTTTTTATAAATTGGTACTAAAGTGCTGATTCGACTTTATAAAATGTACATGGGCCCATAAATATTACGCTTATAACTATTTTGAGGTATAGTTGCAGAGAATATAAGATACCTAATATGATTCCATTGTAAGAAGCACGGGCAAATAATGATAAAGTCAATATTTTTTTTTACTTTATGTATATGTACCTATAGCTTGTGTGTATTTATATATTTGTGTGAACTTTATGAGTAGGTGCTCATTTGCTTATACCTGATACGTTCAAAGATTATCAAGTTCCCCAAAAGTGTAGCTAAATCCCCCCGTCTTAAACCCTTCAAACGCCGCCACATGACATCCATCAGTCTTCATTATCAGCGTGTGTCTACGGCGTATGTTTAACAGTCGGCAGTCGCCCAGGGATACGCGAATTTCATATGCAAACTGCTTCACCCTGATAAATTGCCCTATTATTTAAGATTTCGCGGGAATGATAGGGATTTTTGTTTTTAGCGAACAATTTTCGGGAGTTTAAGTACGCACCTGAGGACGAAGCTGGCAATAGGTTGAATCCTTGTAAGTACCTAATTAATGATAGTGTGACACTGCCGCTCTTGTGCAGGTAGAGTCTGTCTCTACAGACAATTTATCCGTACTTACAGAGGTAAGTACGGATAAATTGCACTATATTATGGCTTGTATTATTATCAATGATATTTCGTAAAAGTACACAACATTATTGCTCGTAAGTTGTATTATCATTTATTATATCATAATAATATTATCATTAGCATAGGCTGATGATGATGATGATGATGATGAATATTATCATGAATGTATTAAATTTTCGAAAAAGGGACACATAGTATGCTGTTTCCTGGACCAAACTGTGTAGGTAAAACCCAATAACACTCTGTTAAAATTCAATTGAAATGCATTCAAATAAAATGTATCCATGTTACTGTGAGACTCTATATATTTAATCAACCCTTTCATACTACTTGACCGTTATGGTTGACTGCAGATTACAGTCGTACGAGGTAATTCGTTTATTTTATATTTTATTTCTTAGCCTTTAATATATAAGTAGGTTTAGTTCTATTTTCTTAGTATTTAACTACTTCTACTTAACCTTACAATAAAAACACATCGAGATACGCACGACACACTAATTATTATCATCAATATTAGGTGCATGCATCCTTAAAAGCGGTTCTAATGACGGTCCGCTAATGTTTTGATACGGTCCAATTATGAGTAGTTACATCTGCCTCGAAAAAGGCTTGCCTCGTCCTATCTATCCGTAACATCGGAGTGAGGCATGAAGCGTCACGAGCAACCCTCTCATGGGTGCTGGCAAACCGTTAAAATGAATAATGGCGTCTTCACGCAGAGATCAACAACCTTGGCTCATTTTACAACCAGATTTCAATGTAGGTTTATAATATAACAAAGACAGGAATGTAGTGGATTATAACACTTTTTATTGTTTATTTATTTGGCAATTAAACCTTTCTACCTTTGCGCTTTGGCCTCAAAGTAAACCTAGTTTCAAACTAAATCTAATCTTTTTATAAATTATAGAGCTATACCAATAACTCAGCTTCCTTATTTGTATAGTGAATACTAGAATGTGCAAAAACAACGATTTAATTATACCATGTGGTAGAAGCCTAGCGCATGCATTCTCAATAAAATTAAAGGTTCCAAATAATAATACCTAGTTTCAGGCAAACCTGCACTTAAAAAGAAGGACTAGAACTAAAATGTTACCGATCTCTGTCAACACAGTCTAAATGTACTTATTAACTGGTTATATAAATATGAAAAAAGTCGTGATTATCATTTAATTTCATAGTTGGGAAACGCTCATTGACGGAGGCGCGGGAGGCACGTGCGGGCGCCACCTGCTTCCGCTGATAGGGTTAAATCAATATTTGGACGAACGAATTCAGAACTTTTGTCTTTTTGTTATGAATTTGATTATAGATTGGGATTTTGAGGGTTCTACGGCTAATATATTTTTTTATCGTTCGCTTTGGATGATATTTGATGCGTTTATTAATTGGTATTGCATGAATTTTAATTAAATTATGTAGGCTAGATAATGAATTACCTATTATTGATTTGGAGTGGTGATAATGAATATCAGTCATATTTGATGAACATTTAATTACTGAGTTCTTAACCAGTATATTTTTATACGCCAATTACATTTTACGAAACCATTTCAAAAGTGTATCTGAAAAAAAAACTTTGGTGTATAAAAGTTAATATTTATAATTTTGGTATGTACTAAGTGTCCAATATCCAATTTAATTATTTTTTTCTTTCTCTAACACTACCTGTAAGAGACTTATTTTATCAAAGGTAAGAGGTAATAAAAATTGACTAGAGAGAAATGGGTCACACGTACACCAAAACATTAAAAGATTAATTGGTTATCCTACAACATGTACATAGGTAAGTATCCACCTGCATGGTTAGATACCTACTTAATAAATCTGAGACATCTCCACATTTAACATGGAACATTTGTATTTGATCAAAAGTCCCACGGATAACAATCAAAGTTCAGGATCACAAAGAATAACCACAAAAAATAATCTAAAAAAAAAAGAATCAATAAAAGAAAATTTTATCTTAGATTGATTGGCCCTGCCTGACCCTTTACTGATGCGACCGGGTTTTTATAAACTTTCACATAAAAAAACTTGAACTGTGTTTATTTGTGACAATTTGCTTTGTCGGTTTCTGCTGATTTACATTTGAAAAGAGCATTTTTTGTGATGTAGAGCAACCTGTAACAACACGGTGAGCGACACAGGTAGAGTCGAGTCGCGAGGCTACGGTAATGGACGAGTGATTTTGATCGTTTGCTTAGTAACATTTATACATAAAGGTTGTACCTACTAACATAATCTAAATATTTTACGTCGTTCTAGTATTTATAGATACATTTTTGAAGTTATTTATTAGAGAAAAGTTAAACACTTGATGAACACGAGTTATGTCTGTTTAAATAAGTCTTGTTTAACTATTTGTCAACCCTCGGAGTAAGTTTAAGTTTTAAAATTTTGTAATTGAAAGCTTAGGTTGACTGATTAAAGATAAGTCGCTTCTATAACCATTTTTCTAATCATAAATTCGCAGTTTATTGAGATACTTATGACAATATACGAAATACTAAGTCAACCTTTTTTTTCATTATAACAAGCAGCCAAATGCACCTAATTCAAATTATAATTATTTTAAAAGAAGGCTTTATAGCTAAAACACATAATATGAAAATTACACCTCGGGTAGTCAGGTATTCAGGTGTAGGCTTACTCTGCTTTCGATCAGGCAACAACTCACTAACCATAACATAAGCTATTTCATGCAACATTGTATTTAAAAACTAATTTCAGAGGGTTTACAACCTAATAATTACTGCCGTTGCGCTAATCCTACGCAAGATGATTAGACCCACCAATTCTGAATTAACATCCTTGTTTTACGATCATACATTTTCATGTTTTGTACTGCAAACAAGCGATTATATTATAAACCATATTGATGAAGGTTCTAACTCTGGACTACGGACGTCTATTCTGATTAGTTTTACTTATCATCAATCTTGATGAACAAATTTCATTAAGGTGAAGGCGCCTGTCTAGTCCGCGAAATTCAAAATTTTCGAGTATTTTTATAGTTTAACCAAAATCTGAAAACATTTATGACAACATTTTGTGATTTGCGACAAATACAGTATGCAGTGCGTTTATTAATACATTTATTTTACTCTAAATATTATCACGGTGGATATGATACTAGTCAATCACTAAATATTGAAATAAAAATATTTTTCGGATTTTATCGCGTTTATTAAATTTGAGGCCAACAACACTCTAGCATTCTTTGATGTTTTACTAATCCGTAATCCTGATAACACCTTAGGCCACACCGTGTATAGGAAAAAGACCCATACTGATAGGTACTTAAACGGTGAATCTCACCACCATCCAACACAGTTAGCTACCGTGGGTAAATCTTTGTTTCAGAGAGCACAAGGGATCTGTGATGAGCAACACCTAGCTGCCGAGATCTATCACGTCAAGCAAGTATTGCATGACAACAAGCTTCGGATCCCGCGCCTCCATCACAGTGACCGAGTGAAACCACCCTTAGTCGAGCGTCTATCTGCTGTACTACCATATATAAGAGGTGTCACAGACAAGATTGGCTACATCTTGAAACGTGCTTCAATCAAAACTTATTTCAAGCCTCCAAAGAAGATTAGTCAGTTGTTACCACCTGTCAAGTGTCACATTCCTCTACAAGATGCAGGGGTATACAAACTCGATTGTGAATGTGGGCTCTCCTACATAGGGCAAACTAATAGATCAGTAAAAACCCGCGTAAAAGAACATATAGCTGATGTGAAACACAGGCGCTCCACGAAGTCAGTCTGCAATCTGTGAACATGTACAGGAGCGCACCCGCCATTATATCAGATTTGATAAACCACAGATCCTCGCAAAAGAACACCGATTCCGACCAAGGATGATACGTGAGGCCATTGAAATTAAAAAAACATCCTAATTTCAATAGGGAAGATGGCTGGGTGCTACCACCAACTTGGGATCCAGTAATTAATATAATTAAATCCAAAACCAAGTGTACCATTGCAAGACCTCAAGACACTGTGAGCACTTTCTGCGTGGATCGGACCGCAAACAACAACTTAATATGAGGGTACCCAGTTACTAACTATGACATCAGGACGTCTAACACCTCAGTCCCCCCGTGACCATGGCTGCTGTAAAGCAGGCGAAACGTCGGGAACATAAATTTAATAAACGCGATAAAATCCGAAAAATAGTTTTATTTCAATGTGTAGTATTCGCGTAAATATAAGAAAACAATATCACTAAATATTCAAAAATTGCCAGATTATCTGAATAGCAGTCGTTCTTGAAATGTTTTAGAGTAAGTTGGATATATTAATAAATGCACTGCACACGATCTTTGTCGCGAATTACAAAATGTGCCTTTTATTATTGTCAGATTTTGAAAAAAATCGCGAAAAACTTCGCGGGCTAGATGGGCGCTTTAGCCTTAATATTTTTAAGGTTGTTCTTATTTCGGTTCGGAGCAAACTCTACTCTAAATACATTTTTGTAAATCTGATTGCGAATTAAAAATGGTATCTACGAGTATAGATATTAATGACAAATATGTCGTATCGTATCATCGTAGTCGTATGGGATCTAAAATCTTCAAGGATCAAAACGACTCAATCCTGTCTAAATGTTTGCGCGCTTCACTCAGTGTCGTCGGGACATAGATTTGGTAGTCCACAATGAAGACGTAATCATCGATCACTCCTCGTCAGGGCGATGCGACCGCACAGCGCCCCGAACTCTTGAGACAACTCGAATTATAGCGGCTCCGGACAATTCGAAAGCAAACTATATTTTTAAAAGAGCATTAATTTAAATGTATTTTGGAGTCCTAAATCAGGACTAAATTATTTTTTATTTCAGCTAGTCTTAAAACAATATTATTCTAGAACAAAGTATATTAATAGATTCATTCTCCACTCTAAAATAACACAAATAACAGGTTTTTTTTATAAATAAACTAATAAAACTATAAAGGAAGCAAAGTGTCTATTCATACACAAATATTGCAATTCCCCCGGTCCGTATATAAATCATTTTACTTAAATAGATATTATAAAATAATGGCAGCCTGCGCGGGCGCAGCTCCCAGGCCATTTTAAGTGAGTAACACACGTGCGAATTCGTCATAAAGTTTAATGGTATTTGCTAGTAGGTACTTAATAGGAATTCTGCTGAGAGGTTGAGGCTGCTCTACAGTTTACCGTGATAATATAGTTAACGTAAATCTGAATACCAAAATATAAATGTCTCAAAGAGTTTTGTTGAGTCATGTGTCGAAGAAGATCAATCAGGATATTAGCACCAACACGTCTAACTTGTCATTAAGGAAGCTCCATTGTTCCATTTTTTCATGCTCTCTGCAATTTTTTTCATAATGTTCCATGATGTGTGACGGCTAAACGCGCGCATGTTTGCAGTCGCAAGTCTGTTACTAGTATTACTGCGTGAATTGAATGCCCACGGAGGCGCGGACTACTTCTCTACGCGAGCGACAATACACGGCAATCAGCGATTTGTGATTTATACTTATTTATGATTACTTGCACTGAGTACCTCTATATCACTTGGACCGTTCACAAGCAAGAACACCTTTTCATCCGGCGTACACGTGTTTTTTTGTTTTTATTTTAGTATCAGATTTCTTTAAATTAATAAATTACCTATAGGAAATAGTTGTTAATTCTCTAGCTTGATAATGCGCTTGTGTTTGCTGTAGTAATGTTCTAGGTTTTATCACTTACATGAATAAAATAAAATCCTCTTGCCTATAAGCAAAATGTACTTATAACTTCACAATCAAGATATCTAAATCGAATCAACAGTTCCAATTGGATGCAGTTTTCCTCAATAGACCAGCCCACACTTACTCCTGCAGACCAAAACCAACCCTAGTACAAGTGGTTGTAGGTTAGTTTCAATTTGTACTAGCATTTGTGTCTCGGTTCTATTCTGCAAAACTATATCATATCCTATTGCGCTGTCAGGATTGACCTAGCTTCAAAGCAAGTAACGAATTTGACATTAAATTATTTTAGTACTTAATTAATTTAGTACTTATACCTACCCAGTTTTAGGACTTTATGGAAGCTTGTAGCTTTGTCTTTCTAAACCTGTTGGGAATGTTGACTGCTCGGAATAGTGCCTTTTATTTTCTAGTATACAAGTATTTTTAGATAATTTGTATTTCTACTACTTCAAAAGAGTAGAAACAGCGTCTCTGAGTTTTTCCACAAAAAATGTGTGATGATACCTCAGGCCGGTTTTAATAAATAGATCCCAAGTAGGTATAAGAACGATCTAGGAAATTTCATTCCTATGTAAGACTAGTACAAAATTACACATCAAAAGTGTACTCACGATAGCTCTCAGACTTGAGATAGCCTAAGTCAAGTCATCACACATTTATTTCAATCATAGGTACAAAACAAATACTCATTAATACAACTTGCGTTAATACGGTCAGTCTACAGCCTCACAGCAGACACACCCATTTTAATAGCACATTCATATCATGATATTGTCATTCCTAACCTCGAGTGTAATTCCTGATAACCAGTTCTCTATTAAACTAGAGAAGTATGCTCAAAGTAAGCTGTGTTAGCAATCTTTAGCGACATGCAACAAGATTATTGTGTGTACAGACATAATGTAAGTATTTATAAATAAGTATTTCCTATAATATTAACAGGGTAATGGTAAAGCACTTACAACTATATTACTAACATCATAAGCAACAACTTTTATTCTATGACTTTTAATCATTCATCAGACTTTCATACAAAAATAAAAATATTTACCTAAATTCAATGCTCCAAATGTTACGAACTCTACACCCGCGTCGCGTCATACGAGTCCTTGTAGCGATTCGGTAGTGCGGACGTAAAGAATTGCTTTTTTTTAGGATAGAACAAAGAAATCGCGAAAGTTCATTTTTGTTAAATAATCCTAGAACAAAAATGGTTGTTTATCATGATAGTAGTTACAGCCCAGCAAGGTTGTAAGTGTTTTATCAATAACCCTGTATAGGTATTCTTTGATTGAAGTTAGACCCTTAATTTTAGAAATTCCTAGACGCCTTTTCAATAAGCCTACTAGAACACTCGTAAATAATTTGTGTAACGGATCCGCGGCAATATTTAAAATTAGTTAATTAGAACCTACATTGACACCCCTCTAGGAGTTTCTTTGATTATTTGCGCATGCGCGAGTACTCCATGACCATCGAGAGAGGTCTTCCCGCGCGCGCCGCGTTCAATTGTTATGTGGGGTTTTCGTTGTTGTAATTTGTAAATAGCGTCTGATTCTGTGTAACTCTTGTATTAGTTTTCATTTATGTAGTGAATTATTAAAACACTGTGAATAAACTCTGATGTGATTCATTCTTTACATTTGTTTATACCCGTGCGACTGTCTGCCTATTCAGTTCAACTTTACTCGTATGATAATCTAAGAAATGTATTACGTTCTGGCTTGAGAACTTAGTTGCCCTTATTATCTTTAATGAAACTCTCAACAAGTGCTAAAAGCTTTACACGGTTAAATACTGGTGAAAGAAAGTTATAGTTAGATATTCAAAGTATTGCTATAATGCATTGATAAACGTGGCTGAATAATATTTCTTCCCGGGAGGGGTGCGCAGACGCGGAGTGACCGGCGCGACCGTAAATCTACGCCGCGCGCAGATAACCACTCCCGCGCATTTCAGAAGCCACTGTCAACTGCCTGATACCACACTTCTTTATTATAAACCATTTCCTATGACGGTGTACGGTACTGGTTCAGATTACGTCTATTTATTTGATAAGTTATTATTGTTGGATGGAAAAAGGATGGCGAAAGTAAGTGTGGATGAGGCAGATAAGGTATATTGTTATTGAGAAGGACCCGCTTTAGATAGAGATAGTAGCTTCAAGAATTGTACCTACTGCGGTCAATGAATTAAATTAGAAGAAGGCTTGTTCTCATGGCCTGAAAATTTGTTCTTTTCCGGATCAATTATGTAACAAATTAGGTGTATAAATAATTACAAAATGCCCGCAATCCTGAACACGATTATATGAGCAGGTATTTAGCTAAACAAGTAGGTACATTACGTGGCTACATACCCACGAACTATTGAAACAAACATGTAGCGTCATAAAAACTCTATTGTTAATTTAATTACGCTGTCGATACATAGACGAACAATAGAGCAAGTTGAAAGGCAGAAAACAACCGAGGACGTTGTGTGTAAACAAAACGAAGATCAAAAACATCTGCCGAGAATAGGACTACTTACGTCACATGCCATCATACGGAGGTCCTTCGAAAAATCGAAAGTCTTGCGGTCGCTCAATAGTAAAAGTTAAATAAAATACACATCCAAAACCAGATTCCCTCAATAATTATAATACAAACGTAGCTATTAGAAATCAGGGGCACACCTGTTGCACGCATGATCCTGGATTTTTTGTAGTCGGACCTTTCCCGAATTTACATATCCTCAACTCTCCGTCGAAGCTAACGAGGGTTATTATTTCAACCACAAAATGTGGATTCAACCACTGATTGACAACCAGCGGCAGAATATAATAAAGGATTATGCAAAACGGTTTCTTTGGTGGACCACATAAAATTTTCACCTTATTAGCGATTGTTAACAACTAATTTATTTCCAATGGGCCAACTTAAACGATTTGCGTGCAAAGATTATTTATCAAATAAATAATAAATATTTACGAGTTGTTAGGCGATTATATTATCTCCCCAAGTCTAAGGCACATATTAATAAATAGATCTCAATTATGAGAATGGTCTTGAGGAAGCATTTGACATGTCATTTTGTACTGATATGACACATGAATGTCATTTCTAAGATCTCTCTCAGAGTTGAAATCGATTTATTAGCCTAAGGGTTGCGTTAATAAATCGATCTCAAGTCTGAGAGCAGTCTTGAGTATACTTTGACGTGTAATCTTGTACTGGTATGATCAACTACCTTATATAAATTTTCGCTTCGGTATTACAAGAATGACATGTCCAAGATCCCTCTCAGACATGAGACGTATCAATACGGGCCTAAAAAGAGACTATGTTTCCAATATCACTGCGTCGTAGGAATTTAATGGCTACGACCTACGAGAACGTGCCGAGGCTGATGGATCCTATCGAATTCCTTAGTCATCCTTTATTAAGGCAATGAAATGGATTTATAACATCCACAACGATTTTATGTCAAAGTGCAGTTCATTGCCACCCGACAATGTCTGGGAGACAATGTAATTTTATGCTTTAATGAACCTCACCTGAAGTGGAACTTGTTCGGAAATTTTTGAATGGCAATTTTGGTGTGCTTCTGTGTCGCGCGCCTTTGTCTCTGGCTTCAATTGCAGTTATGCTTTAATAACAACGGGAGCGTGACAGCTTTCCACTGTCGTCTGCTCATTTGAATCTGAATACTGTATTTCAACTGTTCCATAATAACTTGCAAATCCCGAACTTTCAAATTTCTTATAACTGTTTTGTTTATCTTTGTCTCCTTGATTGTTGATTCTAAATGATTTCTTTTTCCGCAGACACTTAGGTGAATATCTTGAACTGGCAATTTCTATTCTCTCAGATAACTTCAAATGCATTCTTTTCGCGCAATTACATAACTATATTGTGAGTTTTTTTTCTAATTAACTTCATGAACCGACCAACGTAAAAAACCACAGACCTTTAAACCTATAGGTAATTATTAAATTAATAATAGGAAGGTAGGTAAGTAGGTACTGAAAACATACATTTGATTAAAAAAAAATAATGAAGTGTCTATGTTTTGGGTACCCGTTACACGTTTTCAAGTTGCAAGCAGCCACAGTGTATGAACCGAAGCGGACAAAAACACAATAAAGTGTTTATGTTGTCTATAAAACCTTCTCAGAGTAAGAACTCATATTTTATGTGAAGCCGCTGATCCCAATTACAAATGAATGGTTCGTCATGATCAGACGGTTTTTGGGACCAATAAAAACCTTACGAGGTGATTTACACCGTCACTAGGGGCGACCGGTCACATTCTAATTCAACTTATTAGTGTTGCCACTGTTACAAAAAAAAACGACCAATATATTAGAATGTAAATTAAAAAAATCTTGTTTCGTATTAATCGTAGATGTCTAGTCCCCAATCAAAATACGGTTTAATTAATTTATGAGCAAGGTTTTTAATGACATTGACATATTAATGTTATCAGTTTAACGATTGGCGATCTTGAAAAGAATGATTCGCGGAGATACTTAGCCAGAGTGCCGGTGTAAAGTTAACGTCTGCGCGGACTTGCGAGACTTTAATCGAACTGTGCGCTTGTCAATCAATAAACTCAAACGAGTTGAAACACTTTGTTGGCGCCACAAGACTAAAGTGGACATGACGTCAGTATCCAAATAATTTAATTAACTTTAAAAACCGTGCGAACTTATGTCAAGCGTACAAGGTTCTCTACAAATTTGGTGTATGCAATAATTATTTTTTCTGTTTCTCAAGTCTACGGACATCATTTGCAAACGAATTAACCTGCAAACATGTAGACTAAGAGATAAATAAATATTTTTTCATTTTTCATTTACTATAACTTAAACTTACTCAGTAGACTTCAAAAAACATACAAAACATGTTATAAGGTGGAGTACCTTATAACATCCCCTATCAGCCAGTGAAAGTCACGTTGCCAAAAAAAAGTTTAAAAAGTTTTGTTATAAATGTCGTACTTATGTACTTTCATATATACATTAAGGAAAAGCTGTTATTTTGACATTACAAACAGACACTTCAATTTACTTGTAAAACATTTAACCGAAACATCCAAGATCATAACCAAATTGGGCATATTATTATTATCATCTAGTAAGAAGGAAGTGTCGAGAAATAATCCACACCCATACTACCGTCCGAGAAACGTTACCGTGGGCCCGTGATAAAAGTGACCAGCTCAATAATTTATTGGGCGTACCGAGCAGAAACTTGGTAAAAATAAACATGAATGGCTGCCTTATTGGGGCTTGATTTAATACGCCCAATAAAACAGTAACTAACCTCATATAAATTACTAAACAAATAAATAACAGCGTTGGCCATCAAACTTTATCTCAGGCGGGATTGCGTCAACATTTTCAACAATGTTTGTATAAGAACTAAATAGAATGTAACTTTGTTTAATTAGTACCTACATAATAACCTATTATGATGTCAAAGTTAACTTATTAACTAGTAAGTTGGGACGACTCCCGCTATGGAGGGCTGAACCGCCACCTGAAAATCAATGAACATTTAAAAAAAAAACTGAGATTAAAATACGAGACTTACAAACACGATCTTGGTGTATTATATACATATAGATCATCTTGTCAGTTCGGCCTAATACCTTTTCGACCTTTATTAGTTAGCGAGGAGTTTCAGCCTCTACAGAAGTATATACGTTCGCTAGCAGCTGCTTGTAAAACATTTCTGTGGAAAATGATTATAGGTAATCGTCGCTTAATGGGTAAATTACAATAAAACACAAAACACACAGCCAACACTGAAGCGGCGGGCCAGTCAACATTTTACTGCTACATTAATGAACGCTATATACCTACATGAGGGTGTTGCCACACCAATCGATCGACTATCAGTCAATGATCGATCGGCTCACGACCGATGATCAGTCGAACGTTGCTCTATGTAGAATCTGTTGGCTGAAGACGACTCATATCATTCTACCAACGATCAATGGATAGATCGATGGTCGATTTATTAGTGTGGCTATACCCTTACGACTCAGACCGCTCGGCTCATTGCCCCGGCTTGGCTCGTCACAAGATTTATGTAATAAAGTTATAGACGCACGGATAGGCAATCTCTAATCACGATGGGTCATTAAATTTTTTTTTTTTTTTTTTTTTTTTTTTTTTTTTTTTTTTTTTTTTTTTTTTGAATTGACTATATGTTGTTGGCCAGAGTGGCCATAACAACTTCACCCGGACAGAGGGCGAGCGCAAGTGCGCTCCAGCCATAGGGGCAGGGGGGCAGCTAGCTCAAGGGCGTCACTAGGGACACGACCTCGGCTTGGGCCGCTGCCAGGAGAGGTGGCGAGGGTAAATCTACCACCGGATCGGAACGCGACCTCGACTGAGAAGATCCGGCAAGAAACTCAGCGGGCTTGTCGGGTGCCAAGGTGCGTCTAGGTAAGTAGACGCACCTTCTAGCGGAAGCGGGGGTTCGTCGACCTCGCCGGCGAGGTCGGTGTCTGGCGGGGAGTGTGCGTGTGTCGTTCTCCTCGACATCTGAGTCTAGGAGAGCGGTGAGTGGGTCGGGGGGGTCCAGCACCACATGCCGCGGCCTGCGGCGGCATGTATCTGGCTCGTGTGCGGGTGCATAATCGGCGGCGGCGACGATTAAGGGATTGGTGTGTTCAGAAGCCTTCATGAAATAGCGTTCAGACGCTATTTTGAAGTGCTTCTGGATAGAATCGAGGCGTAAGTCAGAATGAAGGTCTACGTTCCGTACGAACCACGGGGCTCCGACGGCTTGGCGAAGAAAACGGGACTGTAAGGCCTGGAGGCGACTAATGTGAGAGTTGGCCGCGTGGGCGAACACAACGCTCGCATAGGACATGATGGGGCGAATGCAAGCTTTGTAAAGTGTCACCTTATTTCTAAGGGACATTTTACTCCGCTTGCATAGGAGATAATGAAGGCGACCGAGCACAAAGGCGGCTCGATTGCGGACGTTTCTAATGTGAGGACCGAAGGTCATGGAGCCATCGAGCGTGACCCCGAGATATTTAACTGACTTGGACCAAGGGATAGGCTGCTTGTACAAAGAGACAGTACCTAAGTTGGAGCGAGTGTGGCGTATGGAGGGGCGTCGAGAGGTGGTCCTGGCAAAAAGCACGGCTGCGCTTTTGTCCGGGTTCACCTCTATTCGCCATTTCCTAAACCACTCTCCGAGAGAATTGACAGCGCGTTGGAGAACGCGTGTGATCTGAGCCTTATTACGATGGGAGAAATAGAGCGCGGTATCATCCGCGTAAAGGGCGAGTTGCACATTGTTCGTGCGGGGGATGTCGTTAGTGTACAGACTGTACAAAAGAGGGGAGAGCACGGAGCCCTGAGGGACTCCTGCCCTGATGGGGTGGGGTGGGGAGAGCGTGCCCTCGACTCGATATCGAAAGGTACGGTTTGACAAGAAGTCTCGTAAGATGAGCACGAGACTGTCCGGCACGCCTAAGAGGTACAGCTTGTAAATCAAGCCGTTGTGCCAGACTTTGTCAAACGCCTTAGCGACGTCAAAGAAGAGAGCTCCCGTGGATAGGGGGCGGCCGGAGGAGGAGTTGAGGCCTTTGAGAATGTACTCCGTGATGCGGTGTACTTGGTGAACACAAGAGTGGCCGGCCCGAAAGCCGAACTGCTCGTCAATGAGAAGATGATTGGAAAAGATATACTCTTTGAGTCTTGCTAAAAGCAGGCGCTCATAGAGTTTGGCAATGGCCTTGAGGAGGCTGATGGGACGGTAGCTCGCAGGGACGTTGCGGGGCTTACCGGGTTTGTGAATGCCAATGACTATTGCCTCCTTCCACGCATTGGGAAAGATGCAGTTCGTCATAGCGGCATTGAAGATAGCTACTAGGAGACAGATAAGCTGGGCGGGTAAGAGTTTGAGAACTCTGTTGCTAATGCCGTCCGAGCCCGGGGCCTTCTTGGAGTTGAGACCTTTAATCAAATCCTTCACCTCGGATTCGGTAACCGGTGTGAGAGCGGTAGTGAGGGGTAAGGAAACCCTGCGCTCGACTTCCCTATCAACGAGTTCCAGGTGGTCGGGATCAGAGGATTGGGTGCTAGGGGAGCACTGGCTCTCGAGAGCGGAGGCTAGAAGCTCGGCCTTTTCGTCGTCATCGAAAGCAGGGGGGTCGCCTGAAGGGCGTAATAGGGGGGGGGTCATTAAAGTGAAGTAATAATTCCCTTACATAGTAGCCACCGTACATAAAGAGCTATAATTCTTTGTTAAGCCCCTTTGTAAGAGGCCAAGGAGATTGATGGTACCTCTCCTTAGGTGGGCCTGGTTAATAAGCTTTCAATAATTTTGTTTCGAGTCGGAAATAAACGAAGACTTCTGTTCAATTCAATTATTGGTGCTTATGTTTTTTATTGAAGGTCAAATTAATTTATATTGTACCCACTACGTTCATGCGAATATGATATTTTTCTTATATGTATCTACTAAAGCACGAATACATGGTTGATTTCGTAAATATAGAATAATATTATACTACTAGCTGACCCGACAGACGTTGTCCTATGTTTTAGGGGTATGAAAAATACATAATAGCCGATTCTCAGACCTACTTGATATGCATATAAAATTTCATAAAAATCGGTCAAGCCGGTTCGGAGGAGTATGGTAACTAACATTGTGACACGAGATTTTTATTATATAAGATAACTGCGATCATCATTATGGACAATAGGGTTTAATATCTAAAATATTTTTTTAAAAAAGGCCGTAAAATCGCGTGATACTCTGCAGCGGCGCCACCATGATAAAAAGTGACAAATCATAGTGGGAAAAAATGTACGATTAACGTATATAATGTACGTATATCGTATTTTAATGTACCTTTCCCAGGTACCGAGATAATTGACATTTTTAGTGGCGCCGCTGGGGAGTATGCTCTCCAGCGGCGCCACCTGGTTCTCATACTTATGAATGATATTGGCTGCCAAATTTTATTGGAAATAAATGTACCTATGCAGTCTACTATGTACATGTCAAAAAACATCAATATTATACAGTAGTTTAATTTATTTTGATCATTTATATTACCCTAAAAACGCCCGAACAGCTTAGGTTCACATACCTAGCACCGACAAAGCTAATGGTATTATTAACTATATTCTATTGGAAATAAATGTTTGGACGCTAAATAAGAAGTACATGTTAAAAGATATAATTATTAGACGGTAGTTTATTTTTTTTCATTTATTTAAAGTTACCCTAAAAATGGCCGTTTACAGTTGATATTCACATGCCTGGTACTTACAAAGTATTATGGTTTACCAACTATATTCTATTGAATATATATATACGAATCCTGTATATTATTTATAAGTTACAAATTATCATTATAAGACGATTGTTTAATTTATTTCAATTAATTAATTTTACCTTAATACTCCCGTATACGGGTGAGGTTCACATACCTAGCACCGACAAAGCTAATCGTATTAGTAACTATATTCTATTGGAAATCAATGTTTAAACGCTATATGAGAAGTACATGTTAAAACATATAATTATAAGACAGCAGTTTATTTTATTTTATTAAATTTAAAGCTACTTTGAAAACGCCGCCGTTCGTCCTGGGACTCTGGCGAAGATTTAAAAAAAAATTTATGAAATTTATTATTTAAAATTAAAAGACAGCTTTTACATTATGACGATGTGAACAACGCACTCGCTAAAGTTGTAGATTGGTTCAATGTAAATAATCTTCTACTTAATGAGAATAACACGAAATGTATAAAGTTCTCAACGCCAAATGTGAGACAAGTAGGAACCAATATACGACTAAATGGAGCAGAATTGTACCTTGTGGAGGAAACTGTCTTTCTAGGGATCTCTATAGATGCAAAATTGCAATAGGGTCCTCATATCAAAAAATTGTCGGGTAAACTCAGCAGTGCGGCATATGCTGTTAAAAAAATCAGGCACTTAACCGACGTTGAAACAGCTAGAATTGTTTATTTTAGTTATTTCCATAGCGTTATGGCATCATATGGCATACTGCTCTGGGGATGCTCTGCTGACTTTGTTCTGCAGAAAAGAGCTATACGAGCTATTTACAATCTAGCTCCAAGAATCTCCCTCAGAGAAAAATTTAAAGAAATAAATATTCTAACTGTTGTGTCACAATTTATCTATGAAAATCTCATGTACGTTAAAAAAAATGCAAATAATTTTGAGAAAAGGAGCGACGCTCATTCTATTAATACAAGGAATAAGCACAAGCTATCCGTACATGTAACTCGTCTCCACAGAATAAGTCATTCTTTTATGGGACAATGTATACGTTTTTACAATAAGCTTCCCAATGAAATCCGAGATTTACCTATCAATAAGTTTAAAACCCTAATTAAAACTAAACTCAGTGCAAAGGGTTATTACAAAATCTCGGATTATTAGGATGATAAATCAGCTTGGGAGTAAGCAGCTCAAATCTCGACAGTCAATAATAATGTCAAAGCGTAGCGTGTATTGCCCTACTAGTCCGAATTATTTGTGTAATTCTTGTTAACATCAAAAGGCAACACACTGGAGCTATTATAATATTTATGTTAACATATACTACCCTTTGTAATTATTGAATATAAGCAACTGGCGATTAAAAAAAAATTACATGTAAAAAGACAAGTCCGCTGAGTTTCTTGCCGGATCTTCTCAGTCGAGGTCGCGTTCCGATCCGGTTGTAGATATAAGAAAAAAAAATATGTAAAATTGACAATTTGTAAGTGCCCCCGTAGGCCTAAACAAAATAAACGATTTGAATTGAATAATGATAATTTGTAACTTATAAATAACATACAGGATTCGTATATATATATTCAATAGAATATAGTTGCTAAACCATAATACTTTGTTCGTACCAGGCATGTGAACCTCAGCTGTATACGACCATTTTTAGGGGAACATTAAATTAATGAAAAAAAATAAACTGCTGTCTTATAATTATATATTTTAACATGTACTTCTCATATAGCGTTCAAACATTGATTTCCAATAGAATATAGTTACTAATACGATTAGCTTTGTCGGTGCTAGGTATGTGAACCTCACCCGTATACGGGAGTTTTAAGGTAAAATTAATTAATTGAAATAAATTAATCAATCGTCTTATAATGATAATTTGTAACTTATAAATAATATACAGGATTCGTATATATATATTCAATAGAATATAGTTGCTAAACCATAATACTTTGTAAGTACCAGGCATGTGAATATCAACTGTAAACGGCCACTTTTAGGACAACTTTAAATAAATGAAAAAAAATAAACTACCGTCTAATAATTATATCTTTTAACATGTACTTCTTATTTAGCGTCCAAACATTTATTTCCAATAGAATATAGTTACTAATACGATTAGCTTTGTCGGTGCTAGGTATGTGAACCTAAGCTGTTCGGGCATTTTTAGGGTAATATAAATGATCAAAATAAATTAAACTACTGTATAATATTGATGTTTTTTGACATGTACATAGTAGACTGCATAGGTACATTTATTTCCAATAAAATTTGGCAGCCAATATCATTCATAAGTATGAGAACCAGGTGGCGCCGCTGGAGAGCATACTCCCCAGCGGCGCCACTAAAAATGTCAATTATCTCGGTACCTGGGAAAGGTACATTAAAATACGATATACGTACATTATATACGTTAATCGTACATTTTTTCCCACTATGATTTGTCACTTTTTATCATGGTGGCGCCGCTGCAGAGTATCACGCGTAAAATCAAACTTTATTTAAAATGACTACTTTAAAAACATTATAATAAGAATTTTAAAATTAAAAACATTATTTTAGGTTTTCTTCCATGGTTTAGCCAGTAATCATTTGATGCATAAAAATTCATCCTTATTTTTTACAAAACTTGCGAAGCGTAAATTTCTAAATGATATTTCAATATCCTATATCCAAGTGTGAGCTATTTTTACCTGAGGCCATTCAAAACAAAATTAATATTATTAACCAGTTTAACCATTTGGCTTCAAATATTAAAATTGTAGACAAAAAGTCTCTTCATCTCCTAGGGTCCCCAATATTTCCTGACGCGATAGAACCTACAATCGAAAAATCATTAGCTAAATTCAATGAACATTCCCATAGACTTTTAGGTATTAACTCTCACTCGGCCCTCTTTATTTTAAAATTTTGTCTTTTTGTTCCCAAATTTAATTATCTCCTCCGTGCATCCCCAGTTTGGCTGTACCAAAACTCCTTACTCACCATAGACAACCTCATCAAAAGAACTTTTGAGAGCATAATAAATGTGAAACTGTCTGAAAAGTCTTGGACCCAAGCATCTCTACCCATAAGGTACGGAGGAGTAGGAATTCGCAAAATTTCAAGTATTTGTGTACCAGCTTTTCTGTCTTCAACATACAAAAATGAGAATCTCATTAAGCGAATCCTATCCAGATCCTCGCTTAATGTTGATATTTCTTTTGTGGATGAGGGCAGAAAAGCTTGGCAGATGGCCTGGCCGGGTCTAACTCCATCTGATCCGACCATACAAAAAAGCTGGGATGTTTTGTGTTGCAGTGTCACGTTGAAGGGGTTAAAGGAGACTAGTACAGGCCCCGAGCTCGCTAGGATCGAGGCAGTTTCCCGTAAGGAATCCGGTTATTGGTTACATGCGTTACCATGTGCGAATACGGGAAACTACCTTGACCCAAATACACTCCGTGTGGCACTAGGTTTGCGACTCGGCGCTGATGTTTGCACGCCGCACACATGCCCATGTGGGGCTGCTGTCGACCGGCTTGGACACCATGGGCTCTCCTGTGCCAAGAGTGCTGGCCGCTTCTCCCGCCATGCTGCTCTGAACGACATCATCCGACGTTCTCTTGCCACCGCCAACGTACCGGCCACTTTAGAGCCGCAAGGTATCGTACGTGACGATGGTAGGAAGCCGGACGGTATGTCTCTCGTTCCTTGGAGCAGGGGGCGGGCTTTGGTGTGGGACGCGACTTGCGTTGACACTCTGGCCCCGTCTCACCTCCTGGGAAAATTTGAAACGCCGCAAGTATAGGGTTATCGGCTCCGAGTACATTTTCGCACCGTTTGGAGTCGAGACCCTAGGTCCATGGGGTCCAAGCACGCATAATCTCGTTCAAGAGATATCAAAAAGATTGGTCGACGCAACCGGCGACCCAAGGGCTGGGCATTTCCTCGCTCAGCGAGTGGCTCTAGCCATCCAGCGAGGGAATGCGGCTAGCATCTTGGGTACGCTACCGCATGGGCCAAATTTTGTACATTTTTTAAATAATTAGTAAGGTTGTAATCATTTATTAATAACTTAATTTTCTTTAATAAAGATTTTATATCCTACTAATATTATAAATGTGAAAGTTTGTGAGTGTGGATGTATGTATGTATGTATGTTTGTTACTCCTTCACGCAAAAACTACTGAACGGATTTGGATGAAATTTGGAACACAGATAGTTTATAACCGGGATTAACATATAGGATACTTTTTATTCCGATAATCCCGAAATTTTTGTTACGTTAAATACTACGCGGACGAAGACGGGGGGCACAGCTAGTAAATTAATAATACTACCAGCATAGAAGGACCTATTTGCATTGTACTAGGTAAGGAAGTTCGTATGCTAGGTTAATATTAAATAATACATGTAAAACGTCTTTTACACTCGCTGATAATAATGCTATTTTCAATCTTAGGCACGTATTAATAAATCGATCTCAAGTTAGAGTACGCTTTTGACATGCCGTTTTGTACTGGTTTGACATAAGAATGACATTTCCAAGATCAATCTCAGCCTTGGAATCGATTTATTAATATTAACGAAGCTAAAATTTCTAAAACGGCTTCACAATGCATATTCAGAAGAAAAGAAGTAAAACGCTCGTAACTTATTATTTTTAAAGTCGATTTGACATCTTCTCAATTTTTGCAACCAATTTTCGAAAGACATGTGAAATCCGCAATCCCGCACTGGGCCAGCGTGGTGGATTATGGCTTGATCCCCCTCGTGTTGAAGGGAGGCCCGTGCCTAGGAGTGGGACGTCAAAAGGGCTTAATTATTATTAATTTTTACCACTCAACCTATTTATTTTTTTATCGTAGGTACCTCATATTTAATGATTCGGAAAACTGTAGTACATAACTACTAATTTGTTTACTTCAAAGGTATCATACTAATATTATAAAGAGGAAAACTTTGTTTGTTTGATTGTAATGAATAGGCTCCGAAACTACTGAACCGATTTGAAAAATTATTTCACTGTTGGGAAGCTACACTATCACCGGGTGACATGGGCTATAATATATTTTCAAAAAAATTAGGGATCCTTACTAAAACTCGAATAATGTAACCGCAATGTACCCGTGCGAAGCCGGGGCGGGCCGCTAGTAAAAGATAAACTACGAGCACAGTTTCGACGCAAAAGGTTACCGATCGATTTATCGACACCTCAGACACGATTTCCCAGACAAAACTGCTACTTTGGTATGTATCACTTTGTAATAATGGCTTTTGTAACTATCTTGAACTACTTGGTAAAGTATAAAATCATTTATTTTATGACATTACAATTTATACGAATGTGTTTCATATTATTTTAAGAGTTATTTCCAATATTTTATGAGCTTGAATCAAATCAAGCATTTTGTTATCTATAGCAAGCCTTATAAACACCTGCCTATTTCTGAAATAAGCCTATATTCACTCTCCGTCATCTTCCCGTCGACTCTTATGTTAAGAATAGTTTTTCGAATAGTCTATTGTATTATCTGGAACGAATATTCTTTTTTTTATATTTTTTGTTTTCTTTATTTAACACTAGTTTCTGCCCACGAATTCGGCCGCGTAGATTTATATAAAGTATTCTATGTGTTAATCCAGGTTATAAACTATCTGTGTTCCAAATTTCATGTCGTTTTTGCGTGAAAGAGTAACAAACATTCATCCACACTCACAAACTTTCGCATTTATAATATTAGTAGGATAGTCGTCAAACATGCGTACGACCTGCTTGATGTTAAGCGCCTAGAGCGGTTTATTATACCAATGTCATTGCTCACACTATGCCGACCTGATGGGGAATTTTAGAGAGGGAGGGAAAGGGTGGTTTGGCTTCCAGTTCTCTCACTCGTCGTACGAAACGCAGCTATTATAACTACTTCACGCTGATATTATGTGAGAAGAGAAGAGAGAGAAAGAAGAAGGTGAGAGAAAGAAGAAGAGAAGAGAAGGTGGTACTAGCCTAGTCGCACGGCTACAGCTTGACCTAGCAATGTATTATTGAAATGTATGTAGCTATAGGTACAGTCAACCAACTCGACGCTTGATCACCTTAAGGTTGCATTTTGTATGCAGTCTCCAGCAGCCACATGCGGCTAGCATGGTCATAAAAACAATTAAAACAAATGGCTTTCTAAAAATAGTGTTTTTGTCTCATTGGACAACAACATAATAGGCGAGGCAATCCTATGATTACTGGCTGCAAGGGAAAAGTGTAAAAAATGGATCAAGCGTCAACTTTGTTGATGGTACATATATTGAGGCAGATCTACCGTGCATCCAGTCACTACTACCTTACCCTTAACTGTTTAAGAACATTGCGTTCATCACCTAACCGATTTCTAAACAATGTAACACAAAGTTCTAACTCATTTCGTATGCAAATTAGATCGTCCCAAATACATAGTAACTGTGACAGACGAGTCAGGGAGAAGGCTATTGTGCTTGGAGCCAGCTGCGATAACAAGCCGGCGCGATGCGGGAGGAAAAATCGCAGTCATTACATCGTTGTATCTCACCTTGCTAATTGTTTCCGATTATTATGGTTGGCGTGTGTCCGAAATATTGAACGTATGACTTCCTTTCATTCTGACAATTATAATTATGGCTGAGGTGTATGTTCAAACCAGTTTAGGTCCTATATATTTGATTTAAAAACTTTTCGATATTTCATCTTGGTTTTTTGGTAGGCGACGAAAAACAGTAGTTTATAGGCATATCCTGTGAGTTCACTTCTGAAATGACAATCCTCATATAAAATAGTCCAATCACCATATCTATAAACGAGTCATTACTTGTTCTTAAGTTTCTAAATTTCTTTAAGAACAAGTCCCTGTCTATAGGTATGGGAGTAAAAAACTTAGGAACTTCAAATTGATGAGATCACTCTAAAAATAAACCATCGACTTCCCAGCGTATTGTATCCCAATTTAAGTGTATCCACTCAAAAGTGAAATAAAGCACAAAGCCACAAAAATAACAATACCGAGTACTACAATTGAAGATCATTAGACATTTATGTGACGTGAGAAGGAGAGCCAAGTCGTTAATTAAAGACGGTAATTTGACATACTCTGACAGCTAATAATACTTTGAAATTGATTTGTGTTCAAAGTTGAATTAATTTTGACAGAGTCAATAAGCCACCGCTCTCTCACTGAGAAATAATCGTACTTGGCTCTATTTAATTAATGACAGAGTAACCGCATGTTGTATAAGAGTCGTGTGTAATGCATGGGAAGATGATGGCTCTTATTAGGTGAGAATTATGACAGATAGCGTAACCTACTGTTAAATGAGCGCCAAGAGTGATATCAATAGAATTATTTCATAGGTGAACCAACGCGCCCGGAATGCGATAAGTAAATTGTAAAAAAACATCCCAGTGTAATCTTTATCTTCAAGATAATTATTGACTTGGATACACATTAACTGGACTTACAATCAAGAATTGCGGAGATTCTGTGCTATAAAAGAGTAAAAAAAATGAATTTTTATTGAATATTAAATTAACAATTTACTATCACTAAATTCTCCGGCGTACCGCCATTACAAGCCGAGAGTAATTATAAAGAGCGGGAACAAAACCCATCCAGCGTACCTTGTTACCAGCCGACAATAGCTTCGAGATAACGAGACAGGAACCTATTTAAAATACCTCTAATCGAATATGGCTTTTATCGTTGTGTTTAACACGATTATTATATTTTAAGAGGGCCCTTCTGACTTGCACTTTGCGCTCTTCGCCGCGGCACCTAAAGTGTCGAGCTGTCGAATAATAGCTCCGAGTCCCGGGTGATTGATTAATGACGCACCAGGCGAAAACAGACCGGCTACCTAATTAAACACTCCCGTCGGCACAGGCGGGCCGGTATGTCAGGAATCATGATGAACGCTTCTCTGGCAATTGATTTGCCTTCAGCGCTTTTTAGTCGAAGTGAAATCGAATCTTCGATGCTCACACGATTGTCTTTCTTTTGTGTCATTAAACCATATTTAATTATAATGAACCTTTTTATATAAAATATGTATTTCATCACTGCCAGTTGGAAAAGCATAATTTGACGTAATAATAAATTTGTAGCTGTCATAAAAATTGTTTGTCCTGTTTGTGTTTGTGTGATGTTTTCATTTCGTTTCTGAAATTACGTGATTATTTGTAAACTAAAATGGTTTACTTTCACACGTCAGCTAATGTAAAAATGCTAAGAAACATCGTCATCGACTATGGGGCTGCCACCGAAGTTTCTCCATACGAATATATGAAAACTTACATTGGAAAATGTCCAGACAGTACCGATGACGCAAAACTATCATGGATAGTCGAAACATTCCTTGGTTTTCAAAAACATGGAGGATTCTTAAAGGAAATAGCATCTCACATGTCCGAAGAACTTACTGAAGTAGAGCAAGATTATTTCATGATTGTGTTTCACGCTGTGACCTTCCAAATCGAACCAAAAGAAATGCAGTTCTTATACAAATGCCTCTTCAATTTGAGTAGGCCACTACTTGATACTTTTACAAAGTTTTTAAGTAATAACGAAGTTTTGTCATACATATCGCTTATTGCTCAGTCTAGTTATGATACAAGTTTTATAACAGAGAAAATTATTGGACCCCTTTTTGAATGGCAACCGTATATTGGGGAAATGGCACATACTTATGGCGAATATTTAAAGAAAATCGAGAATAGAAAGTTTAAACCTCCAACAGTACCAGTACAGCCGAATGTATTGAACCGAAAAACTATTAAAGATAAAGAAACATCATCGCCTCAGCTTCTACCATCGTCACCTGCGACTCCACCAAATTCTCTACGAAACAAAAAGAAAAAGATGCTCTCTAAAAGTGTCATCGATCACAAACTTAAACAAATCCATGAAAAGAATAAGCAAAGAGCATCGCACTTACTGAACGATGTTAAAAATAAGAACTACCACTACGCGCAAGCCAAATCTGATAAGTATTTAAAAAAGATATCAAATATCAGAGACGAAATTGAAATAGAATGTAGTAAACCTTTACCAAAAGCAACACAAACATTTACTTTAAAATCAACCGCACCTCCTGTGAAGGAGACTGCCGCAACTATAAAAAGGTTGAACAAAAGAATTCAACAAACCCAGCAGGAAGAGGTAGAATGGATGCAAAATTTACTAGTCTCGTGTGGAAACTCTGCTAAAATACAACAACTCACAGAGTACGATAGGCAAGAACGTGAGAGAGAGCGACTGCTTGATATAGAAAGAAAACATTTAATGGGTCAAATAAGTTATGAAGAAGCTGTACTCTCTAAAAAGAAACTACTAGAAGATAATAAAAAGAAACACGAAGAATTTCTGAAGGAAAGGGAATCTTGGAATGAGGAGATGGAGTACTGGAAAAAGAAGGAGACTGAAAAGCACCGAAAACACGTGGAAAGATTATCGATGATCGAACTTAATGTACTGGAGGCTAAAAACGATGTCACTTTGAAAAGAAAAGAAATTGCTGAAAATCTAAAGAAAGAATATGAAATGATGCGAGAACGAGCCATAAAAGTAAAACAGGAAGAATTAGAACGGAAAATAAATATGATAAAGGAGATCAAAATATTAGCAATGATCGCTAGGAAAGCTAGAGTGCCAAAGATAATTGACCTTACAGAAACGGCTGGGATCGGTTTGCTGTGTGAAATGTCGATGGCTGAGTTGCAAGAAAGATTATGCGCTATGAAGATGGATTTGAGAGAGGAGCTTGAGAGAAAGAAGGCTAATATCAGAGAGGAGAATAATGCAGCTAAACAGGAACTAGTACAAACCAAAAATGCGATAAAAAATTATATGTCCGAACGTGCAATTTTGCGTAAACAAAACAAAAAGCCTATCATAACCGCGGAAAGTTGCTCATCTAAAGAAATAAATGATTTGAAGACAATTTTGGAAGAAAAACGTAGAATGCGACTTAATTTATCCAATTGATATATTGCGCTTATTTAATGTAGTCTTATTTAACTGGAGTTGTTTTTTTTTATTTTATAAAGTTATTATTTTAATAAAGAACTATTAAACATTGTTGTTTCTCATTTTTAAAATTAGAAGCAGATAGGTTATTGAGGCATCTATTTGATTTAAATTGTTCTTTATAATATGATGGAATGGTTGTTGTTAATTTTTATAAAGATGTAAATAAAACCATAGCGACACAAATTAGTTGATTGCGTCGTTCATATTAGCATATAAGCTTTGAGATGAAGACGTCGTGAATAAATTTACTCCCGCACATAGAGTTACAAAACGTTAGATTGGACATTTGGCGATAACTTCAGAAAAATGTATAGTGAATTTAAAAATATATATATTTAAGAGTGGCTGCATAGCCACCGTAGACATAGAAATTATTAAAATTTAATTAGTCGTAGGTCGATTTTTTTAGTGGGAAAAGTGTCCCATACATAACAACAGAACTTACTTTAATTTAAAGTACTTAAATCTTCAAAAAGTGGATTTATATTCATGATTGCCTATTGCACAGAAAAAACCTAACAATGTAATATCCAATATAACTGCAATAAATCGATGGTTCTAAAGCTTCCTAACATAATTCAATTCTGCAACATGTTTATGTGTGCAATGCTCAAATGAAGAAGTATAGTAGCAAGACTAATGATGTCTCCGGGCGGGGCTCGTCCGATGCGCATGCGCGAATTGGTTGCTGCACTTAATTAGCGCAGAGGCAAAGAGAAATATTAGTAATCGCGATTTATAGCGCAGATTTGACGCCTCGCATGATATACGGGGAGCAATGACTGCGACTAACGACGAATTAATTACAATCGTTTATTCGCAGTCTGATACAAATCGATCTGTACCTCTCCAACTCACTATATTCCATTTATTATAACATTAGACATAAGAGGCTTGCAGAAGCAGGGATGCAAAATATTTTATTTCCAAGTCAAAACAACTTTTATTTAGAGTCATTACATTAAAATTGTTTTAACATAACTTTTGATAGATAAATCTAAAATACTAGCTAAATACTTCGATAAACAAAATAAAAGTACGGGGGTACGTTTCTGTCGCCGTTGGCTTTGGTCAGCAGACTCAGAACTTACATGTTGTAAGCCACTCGGGCCCGCACCGGGATCACCCATAGCTCGACAAAACGTTACGTTTTGTACAAACAAGTCACTAACAACAGTAATAACGATAACAAAACAATAACAAAGGAAAACAGTAACAATTAAAACACGAAAATTCGACAACAATAACAAACAAGCTATTCACAGGAACTTACTAGTGCAGGGAAATGACTCAATGACAAACACTGACAGCACAATATTTACGTCAATTTCATAGATAACATAGTCCGACAAAATTAGAAATACCCTGCTGTCATAACCTTTGAAGGGATTAGGTAACATTTTAGATAGGATTTTGATTAGATTTTGGTAGGATTATAGTGAAAGGAAAAACGTTCCCGGTATGTTCACCCCTGCTTCTTTTAGGTTTTTAGCATCGACACTTATTTCAAATTGTAATGAAATAATAATTATTTAAATGAAAGATAATATATTTAATAAGATAAATAATTAATATTATTACAGTTAGGTGTGACAAGCTGTTATATAAATAGATTATAATAAATTCGACGTCAATCCTAACTGTAACTCGTAAATTGTACTTTTATTACAAAGTGGACACTAAAAATAACCTTTTTTAACTTCTGTCTAATGCTATAACAAATGGAGTATAGGTACCTATACAGGGGGGCAATTCCACTAATTTGCAACGTTTAACAATCAATCCAGTTTGCGCAGCGGTGCAGTTGCGATTACGTTTTCAAGATTACTCCAAACCGTATTCTACTATTGTTAGGAACGAATCGCAATTACATTACAAACGCATCGCAACTGCACCGCAGTTAAACGATTACCAAATTGTCAACTACTTCTACTATGTATTACCATAAATTTATTTCAGGTTTTAAGCAATCAAATCGAATATATAGGTAGTTAAAATATTTAAACGGTAAATAAATTCTTATATTGAACACGGGGTAATTTATTAGATTAAATATTGATAAAAATAGCCGACATATTTATTTTTTAAATAAAAACTCAACTCTACCGATAAAATTTTTGGTGTTATCTGTCAAAAGATCGGTCAATGTAAACTGTCAAAAAACAGATATATAGAAATTTTGTAGAACACTAACTAACATTACGTTTTTATGCGATCGAAATAGCGGAATACGATTTTTGACACTTTCCATCGCTCGTTACTCGCAGCTAAACTTTGACCGCAATTGCATCGCAGCTGCACCGTTGTTCATTAGTAGAATACGAAAATGGTCAAAAGCTGCGATGCAGTTGCGATGCAATTGCAATAAGTCATATTAAAATTAGTGGAATTGGCCCCCAGGATGTTTCATATTCATGAGTATCGGGCAAAGAGCTAAACAGTAAGATACTTACTTATTCGATCTAAATTCGAATATTTCTGTGCCTCCTGTGAAAGGTGATTTAACTCGAGTCTTACCTTTTTTGTGATTTTTACATAGAAATTGTCAGAAAAAAATTACGATTTTTTTGGTACAACTCAAGTCCTTCTATCTGCTATAGTTTCGGAGATAATTTGGTGCCAAGTGATATAACTGACAGAAATTCGGAAAAAATATCGTGAATTTAGATATAAGTCAAGTCGTAACCCCTTTAGGTCATTGCTTCACACATTTTTTTTTGTGCCTCGTGGTATAAGAGCGATTATATTAATTTACACACTTTATTTTTTAGTATATTTATCGTGAATATTGATATATTTAGAATTTTAGCAAACTGATACAATTCAGGTAAAATATGAAAATAGAGGACTGATAAGTAAAAAATTCGAATCTTTGGAGTATTATTTTTATCATTTGTTTGAGCTACGTTGTGTTTTGAACATATTCTTATTAGTTATTGGATTTTTTCACTTCTTGTATATCACTTTACACAAAGACAACATAAATGTGCAACATGATTTAACTGTACTTGTATCATTTATCACGTAATTTTATCACATATTAGAAATTAAAAAGGGTACAACTGCGAGTTTTTCATGAATTACTTCAAAAGTATAATATTTACCACGAAAATATAAAAACACAATGAAAGTGGATGTTTCGATCTACAAAAGAAGGTACTTAAATGTAACCTAACCCACTTCGTTCATGAACTAGAATTTTTTAAATATTGTTTGGGCTGTCCTGTAAAGTAGTGATTTTTCAATTGTATCACCGGTCACAGGAGGCACAGATTTATTTCACATAGCTAACCGTCGTGTGTACTGGCAAAACATTGAAAACTTTTAATATTGTTGTCTCTATTCTCTGACAGCACAAAATAGAGACAACAAGCGGTGTTAGTGTCAGTGCAAACGCATTATAAAGCTCCGTGCTCACTTACGGTCTTGCTCGTTAGTTTTACTCGTAAGCGAGTAAAAATCAACCTGTGGACCTCAAAATTCACAGCTAGAACACTTGCTTTCAGCCGCTCGATGGAATTAAATAAATGTAATTTCCTTTGCACCTACTTAAAGCGAGCATAATCCGGACCGGTGAATACTGAACGTAACGTGTTGCTCTATAGATAAAATGCTGAATGTCTGTACATAGAGCTAGGATCGTTATTATTATCGTGTAAAACCGCATGTGAGTACGGAGCTTAAGACCGCTACTTAAAAGCTGTGACATATAAGTACATAGTCCATGACCCCTATTATTTGGCACTTCTAATACAGGTTGAAACAGAAAGGGTATACTTTTCTTTTTTTTTTCTAAACTTATCTTTGTAATTCTAAAACTATCAGCTTTGGAGGAAACTTAAAAAACGAAAGGTGTTATAGTAATACAGCTGTTGACATATTTCACAAGTGTACAAAACCTTTAGTACTTCAACTGTCCCACAAAGTCGATAGTTTGAGACTTACAAAGTTAAGTTGCAAAAAAATAGTATACCCTTTTTGTTTCACCTAGCATATCCTGTATTTCAAAGCTTACCGTAAATTAATCTAGTTCACACTAATTACGAATTTAACAGTAATTAATTGACATCGAAATTCGTGTATTATTTATAATACATCTGCTGTGGTCAGTTCTGTTAGGAAAATAATATTGGTACCTAATATTCCAGTAGACTTCTTTAACCTTACAATCGCGTATGTGGCTACTTCAACCAGCTCCACTCACTAATCCATTACTATGCTAAACAAATTGGTATGTCTAAAATCTACTTAGCTAACAAAGCACTAGAGTGTAAAACATAAACATCATAACACTTTTCACATATGACACTAATTTCTACAACTGTAAGAGGTGATAATCTGAGCTCACAGCGATCCAATAAGCCGAATATCAAACACGTATAACGTGACGACGCGAGGAACCTAGTCAATATAATTTGGATTAAGGCAATAAATAAGACGGGTTCGCTCGTCCATTTGTATCAGCGTATAATTTAAATTCTTTAACGCCAATGTTAAAGATTACGCGATGAGATAGAGGCCGGGCGCCCGTGTCGTAGCGACAACCACCAAATAAATTTATATTTCCGACCGACGCCGAGCCGAACACTCTCTTTGTAGATAATTCGGCCGGTAACGTTGAATGACTCTATTAACAGCTTCCCTTTTTGGGATAAATGTCGACTTTAGGCAGTGTCGTCGCGCTGCCTTATCTATAGTGTGGGACAGACATCGTTAGAACAAGGTTTTGTAATTCAAATGACTCAATTGTGATTGTGACCTTTGGTGACTGTAACAAAATTATTGGATGTCATAAAACAGATCAATGTTGTTGCCTTATTATACCTCCTTCTGTAATATTTTAGGTTAAGTTAAAAATAATATAATGAATAAGAATATAATGGACCTAACGTGTATGCAAACACTTGAAGGAAAATCAGGTTGCAAAAATACGGATCACAAAATACCTACTTCATTATTCGACATCTTGTATCGAAAATCCAGGGTTCCCGCATCCCACAGAAACCGATCGCACTATAGATGCGGCACCTCGTTTCAAGATTAACCTGATAACAGTAAAACGTCAATAACCACCTAATTGGGAGAGAACCGTGCCCACAGCCGGCCAGCCCGTCCCCGCTGAGAAACAAATAAATATTGTACGCCGCCAACGAGATAATTCCCAAGATAACTTAATGTGCTTACATTTCGAATCTGCTCATGATTTTATGGGAAACTATCACGCCGTATGTTTTTTTAGTTCACGGTTATTGGGCGTGTCGTTAAGGTATCTTGATTGAGAATTATACAAAATCCTGTTGACCAAAAATTTATAACAGTTTATAAATTTTCGCTAGAATTCTTTACTTGGATTTGAATTTGATTTCGCCAATCATATTAAACATTGCATAAGCCTATCTAATCTTATGGCTCTACTTTTACTCTGATAAAGCCTCATTGTTATAAGGGGCGAATCTATTGCCATTTATCGAGCACAATATGACCTGATAGGTGCATTAAAATTTCAAAACAGGTAATCTAAATATATCTTTAAACGATTCTAGAATGAAAGATATAGGCGCGGATAGTCATTATAATGCAAACTGTATTCGGTTCATACACAGAAGAAAAACTAACTTATGCGAGGAACTCTATAAAGGTTTAATATATTTGATATTTGGCATAAGAAAATCGTTTCTATATATCGATGTTTTTGGTTATAACATATGTGAACAAGTAAATATACGTATTCCGCCTACACAAATTGATGATAATACCTAATCCTTATTCACATCAGTTGTTTATATGCTAATATTGTTTTAATCGATAATCGTTACATGCTTATTGTATCAATCATCTTGTTTCAAAGTTCTCGAGCGACTAATTAAAATTAATTGATTATTTTATAATATATATTATTACTAATGGATTCAACCCGTCAATCGAGTGGTTCTATATTTCACATAGGGTTTTACGATTTAATTTTAATTGCCAACGTCTTCATAAAAATAAAATAATGTTTGTTTATGGGCTTACAAGTTAAAGGTTGATTTTATTATTTCAATTTTATACCTGGAACTTGGTATGGCTTTATGGTTTCTTACAACGACGAAACGTTTTAAGGGTCGATATTCTCATTTAGATCTTTTAATTTAGGCCTAGTCTTTAGTAAGGTAGGCTTACATTATAAAATGTCACAATTATAATTAATGATCAAACGAACACCTGTACGTGAAGTTCGATCATTATTATATGAGCAGCTTCAATCGACGCGATTTCTTATTTTACGTATTGTAGCCGAGTCCTAGGCATTGGATTCACACACATTTTTTTAGATAAAACAGGTAAATCTGAAAAAATCTCTGGCAATACTATGGTAGCTTTCCTAATAAACCTCATTCGGAAGTTGGTACCTTAGATACCACCTTAGACCTTTCTATTATTCATTAAGAATCACATTCATAGTGAAAAGAAACATCTAGTTCAGCTCGGTGGTAAAAGTGGGTCTAACGTGAGTTCATTGATTTCAAGTCGAACTGAAACTTAATCGTAAAAAATTAATTTAAATAAATTCGGTCAATAATCTTGTATAAACAACATTCCTTCAGGAGTATGCAAAATTCATTCAACGTTATAATTAATAAAAAAACCGGTAAAGATATTATTCGTAAAGTAAAGATGTTTCGATATGCCCGTACATTTGAGTGCAACGCTAATTTGGAGTGTCAGCCTCAGATCCGAACACTCGGTATGGCGGGATATTATTGCCTCCGTTGTGACTCCGCTCCGAGTGGGTATATTAAAAATTTATGTTATGATTGCTCAGTCAATTTGCATAAGAATAATATGTGAATTTTATGTGCGAATGATGTCATATCCTTCGGTGTTCAGTTAAGAAATGCGTGAAAAAAAATTAACGCCCATAAATGTTGTTTTTGTCACATAACGCGATTTACAAATGAAATCACTTTTTTAATTGGTGCACTTATAAGAAGCGTGAATAAAAATATTACCGTTATTTTTCAAAGATCGAGTTTCCGTCGTGTCAATAATTTTGGTTGTTATATCCAAAAGGTAAATAAATAAATAAAATAATATTAAGACACCAAGTCTATGTTCCAAACTAAGCAAAGCGTGTACTATGGGTCCCATACAAAGGATTGGTTGCGAACTCAGTAGTACGTACAAAATTCAATTTCCTATTTAATTAAGAAAAGTAAGTTTTTTTATACACTGTCTGTAATTTAAGCAAAAATACTAGCTATGCTTAAAATTGTAATTATGATTATGTACCCAATATAATTAATCCCCTTTCATGAATGTTTAAACTCTACTGAATAACTATTTGACGTTTCACTTAACGTTAACGTCCAGTTCTTTATAGGTTTTCATAAATTCTTTATCATTAAAATGTATAAAAACATTTTTTGTAACAACCAATACCCTTTATAAGTTCGAAATCGGTTGCATTTTTATATCACTCGGCTTTTAGCATTTTTAAGTGTTAAAGTACTTACTTAACCGATTAAGCGCGAGCGCATCGGCTCACTTCACACTTTATTAAGCTATATTCGAGTTCCATAATGATCCTGCCTGGTACAACCATAACATAAAAAGAGTTCTTGTTATTTGCTGAAATAAATTCTGTTTAGTTAAAGAAGTATGTATCTTATGTAACTTAAACTTACCAAAAAGTAAAATCAAACTATTTGTAATCAATCTAGGCATTTTTACCATTGCATATTAAATTAGAACTTTACACCTCTTGACAATTCGAGAAATATATCTAATTATGTATAAATATGTTTTATGTATATTATGTGTAAATATGTATTTGGGGGGCGGTCCAAAGGTTAAAGAGATAGATAGTTGAAAAGTTGATAGATCAATCTTCATTTAAGTAACAACACAATATGTTATCCTTTCAACACTGTGCAGGTCTTATATAGAAATGGAATACCATAAATAAATACTTATAACATAATCCAAGCGGGTTCATATCGGTCGTGTATTAGCACTTTTTACGTGTTAAAGTATTGGAGCGATAGCGCGGGCGCACGGTTCACACCGAGCTCTCTCAATCTGTATCTCGGACCCTGTGACAGGAGCACGGCGCGAAGGAAGCGTATTTACTAAATACGATGCTCTGAATTGGTACGGTTTTTCCTGGTCACATTGTGTGGCTGTTCCTGAAAATGATTTCTTTATATTTAAAAGTGGAACCATTGAGTTTCTTGCCGGATCTTCTCAGTGGAAACAGCATTCTGAACCAGTGGTGGATTCTGACTATCCATAAGTACATGTATTACATGGCTTACATGTATTAAAATATATTGATATCAGTTTTAAAATATGCTTCATTTGGGTCTAATAGTTCTTCAGTCATTTGAAATAAACGCATGCCAGTATAGTTGGTTAAATCATTTCAATTTAGATAGATTATATTTTGGTAGTTCATAAAATCATTTGAATTTAGATAAAATATTTTGGATGAAGTGGATCACTTTTGATAATTAGATAATATTATCGCTCCTAAGTGCTGATTTTTATAAGATGTGTTTTTTCTGGAAGCCTGACATTTAGGTAAGCACTAAAAAATAATTTATTATTCGGTAAATACCAAATATAATATATTTATTTCGAAAATAATGAGTAAAATTAATAATGGGGTACACTTTTCAGTTACCTGCTACAGTGACTTCAGCTGGGTAGCATCTGCAAATACGCGTCCCAGTCCACTCGGCGCTTCAAACGACGTACAAAATTTATTGTTATTGGAGCGGCGCGCGTACACGCATCCACACTTGGCGGCTATCGCGACTACAACTTTATCTCAACGCACCACTATTCTGTATAAACGTAACGACTTTATTTTCGTGTAGGTGATTTTACGACGCGACGCGCCATCGGTAAAAACGCGCTGTTTTGATTTGTCTCACAACCGTTTGATTGAGGGCACTTTTATTTAGATGGAATCTTTTGATTAGTTGACATTGATAGGAGTGTTTTGGAGGAAATTTAAGTGTATTTATTTATGACTCTTAAGAATATTATGAACATGTCTTCCTATTCTGCAATAAACAGTGTCTAATATTTTTTTTTACTAAATCCTTTTTTTTAATGCGTGCATACATACAAGCATTAAAAGGAATTGTGTGTTAGATTTGGTCGATAGGTTAAATATTTATGGCCTAATGCCCGAACCCCCTTTTTAATAATCGTGGAATAGAGGTCGTGTAATTACACCATACTTTGTCTTCTTCTTTCGAATGTCAAATTACTGATGACAGAAAGAGATAGTTCGGTGTGTAACTACTCACCCGCTCATCCGCGTTTATCAATAAAGGGGTAAATGTTTTAGATTCATCGTATTTACATCCACATTGCGTGTGAATACCCAGAATAACACCGCTCCAGTCTCCATACCGCGCTGTAAAATGGCCGCGCCATCGCCAATTTGTTAATGATACGTTACATCTACATAATGCGACAATTTACTAGCAAAGTATTTAATATATTAGATATTAAGTATAAGCCGATTTACTCTTCCAATAGCACCCAGGTTATGATTAGATCAAGTAAATTGTATGCCTAACGTCATCCGCGTATAAAATATTGTACATATACCTACCTAACGTTTATGGTTTCATTCATATTTATGTAAAACGTAATATTGTCTAAATACGTAGGTTCTTGGTAAACTTTAATGGAGTGGCTTCAGATTGGCGATCAGGTACCTTCAAGGAGTATGTGGGAGTCCAAACTCAAAATTGTTATTATTCATGTAACCCAACAAAGCATTTATGAATACTGAGAATCTACCGCTGCTTCGGAATGCTGCTTCCACTCAGAAGATCCGAAAAGAAACTCAATGGTTACTCTTTTCAATGAACAAAAGATGGTGTACATTTTCTCGAACAGCAACAGACTATGAGCAGGCACCATTGTCACTAAATAAGTAAATAATAGATAATCAAATCTCACTCAGATTTAGGTTTTTAAATAATATGAGAAAGCTAGTTTAGTAGTTTAGTAGTCCCTGCGCCGAAGAGAGCGCAGGTATACCCACTAAAAGCCAACGGTGTACCACCCTCCGCCATGCATTGGGGCGCCACGGGTCATCGTTGATATGCTCCGCGACGGGTATCATTACATCCTGTTATAAATATGTACAACTGTCATACATCAAACAACACTCATGGTGATTCCATAAGTTTTCCAACAGGCAAATTCGGGTTTACCTAAGTCTAAAATTTGCTTCAAACGAGAATCGCACCAACGACAACCTGTCCGAGAGCCGTGAGTGAAAATTTGATTTACGGGCGTTCTCTAGGTATTCAATGTTTTTCCTTAGGTACAAGAGATAGAAAATGATTCCATATACCTCATCAAGAATTGGCCTTCCATTAAAAAAATGGCCCATCTCTGAATGCTCTCCTTTATAATATAACATAATTAATATGGTTACTCTCCAGTTTTTCTGGTGACCCCGTTCGGCTTTCACCGAAATGATCGGTGATATCCGGGAAGAACTGATTCGTTTAACAACAATAGGAGGAAAAAAGGATAATTGTCCGTCACGATATATTCTCAAAGGAAAGAATTACATGACTATCAACCGTCGATGTAAAAAACGAAACGGTTAATTGCCCAAATCCGTACTTATTTTATTCAGAAGAGATTTATTTCATGAAAGGGATATTAAGTACATTATATGTTATTTATTTTTATGTAAGTAAGGTTGCGGTATTGTGGTTGCGACTTTTTGCTGAACTACTCGCTCCCAAACTGAATTGGTTATTAATTACTGAATGTAATGAGTGAATGAACATTTTAAAAAATACAATTTTAATTTCATTTATTATTGTATGTGTTATATCTAATCAGTTACTACTGCGGTAAGTAAAAGGTCGATGCATCAACGCTTTATGGGCTTTAACTATAACTTATTTCAATGATTTTGTTTCTATAACGTCTCAAAATAAAATTCAAATATTTTTATTTCAAAGACGCCAGATTAACTGGCACTTTTAAAAAGTCAAGAGCTAGGAGCTAGGGTCTATTTTGTTTATATAATAAAGTCGGCCAACAAGCTTGTAATCCTCCTCATGTTGAGCAGTTATCGTAGCCTATAATAAATAAATAAATAAATATCGCCAAACTAACACACCAACTGTATGGTCCCAAACTAAGCAACGCTATGTAGTCCTACAATCCTTATTCATTAAGACAAGCAACTCAAACTTAAATAAGGATTCTGATTACGTCAGAAGAAAAGTGGCGGATTGTGCACATAAAGTGCACAATCAATTTAAAAAAAAAAAACTAAGCAACGCTTGTACTATAGGTACCGCTTGTACTATGAGTACAATGGACTGGGGGCGATCCCAGTGACACCCAGACCAGAGCAAATTACGAAAAGGCCATTTCCGAAACTTACCCTGACGGGAATCGAACCCGCAACCACCCGGTGCAGTGAGCCGAGCGGCCTACGCTCGAACCACTGCGCCAAGCGGTCATCATAATGCTTGCAATACCAAAGGCATTGGTCGCAGATACCGACCTGAAGGGAAGGGGAAAAGAGCGAGGGGGAGGGGGTTGGTGGCCTCCAGCTGTCTCACTCATCGTGCGAATCGCAGCTATAATATCTACTTTACGCCGCGCGGATCTAATGTCACAGAGCGGTACTACCATGGTTGGTTTTGTAACGTACTGCAATTTTTTTATAATATGGAGTGGAATCTTAAATATTTGATAGTCTATATTCTTGGTAGGTAGGTGTATAGGTCCTGATTATTACTCCCTTTATAATTACTTATTACCCGTCGGTAATAATGGATAGGTAAATAAATCCTACTAATATTATAAATGTGAAAGTTTGTGAGTGTGGATGTATGTATGTATGTATGTATGTTTGTTACTCCTTCACGCAAAAACTACTGAATTGATTTGGATGAAATTTGGAACACAGATAGTTTATAACCGGGATTAACATATAGGATACTTTTTATCCCGATAATCCCGAAATTTTTGTTACGTTAAATCCCGATAATCCCAAAAAAATTGTTACATTAAATACTACGCGGACGAAGTCGGGGGGCACAGCTAGTAAATAATAATAATGTCGCCAAATAATAATACTTTTAACTTTCAGCAATCATCCGTTAAATCGTCCTATAATAAGATAATATATAAGAGTACCTTTACTTTATCATATTACTTAAACTAGCTGTGCCCCCCGACTTCGTCCGCGTAGTATTTAACGTAGCAAAAATTTCGGGACTATCGGGATAAAAAGTATCCTATATGTAAATCCCGGTTATAAACTATCTGTGTTCCAAATTTCATCCAAATCCGTTCAGTAGTTTTTGCGTGAAGGAGTAACAAACATACATACATCCACACTCACAAACTTTCACATTTATAATATTAGTAGGATAAGCCTACGGCTACTACGATTACCTACTGTGACGATTTTGTCGCAGTAGGTAGAACATACTTTATGACGAAAACAATATTAGGTCGTCTAATATTTATAATACCTACTAGCTGAGCCCGCGACTTCGTCCGCGTGGAATTTAACTTAACAAAAAAGCCCGCTCCCGCGTTCTGAACCGGCGCGAAAGGACCCATTTTTTTAAATTTTGTTTGTCTAAAATAAAAGTAGCATAAGTTACTGCTTATAACAACAGCTATCTACCACAGCTATCTACTACTTTCACTGGAAAGTCCCGTCAAAATCGGTCCAGTCGTTTCGGAGACACTCTTTGATTTCTTGTGTTTTAATTTTTTTACGCGGAACCCTAATTGTTATTCTAAAATCAAAGTAGCCTAAGTTACTCCCTAAAACATCAGCTATCTGCCAGTGAAAGTCCCGTCAAAATCGGTCCAGCCGTTTCGGAGATTACCCGGATCAAACACACAGACAGACACACAGACAGACAGGCATACAGACAGACAGACAGACAGATAGATAGACAGACAAAAAAAAATTAAATCGCGTTTTTGTTATAGGTGTTGTATGTACTTTCATATGCATTTATCGAAAAGGTGTTATTTTGACATTACAAACAGAAACTCCATTTTTATTTATTTGTATAGATATCTCAACGATTTTTTGTTTTGTATGTAGGCTTGGGAACCCCGGATAAATAGGAGAGATACTTTTTGATTTTAGTATTAAAACGAAGGACTTTCCTTGTAATACGCACACCAGTGATGCTGTGATGTGTTATGGACATGTATGTCACTCAGTATAAATGCAGGAAAAATAAAAGCATACATTATTGATTTAGTTTTTTATTTTCATAATATTTAGGTACGTACGTAAACTGTTTCCTAATATTTTACAATAATTACTCTTTTAAGCAATAAATAGTATACAACGTTAAGATGTAACAATATATTTACAAAAATAACTAAAGGCCTAGGTATGTACATGCCCACAGGAATGTAACATTATTAATTTTAACCAATCCTACAAAATAGTGCCAATTAAATATTTCAAATAGCGTCATTTAGTGTCCACGTCATTTAATAAGCTCAAAGGTAATTTTCAGGGCTGCAAGCTAATACTAAAATTTATCGTAATAGACAAGCATTTTATTCAAAAAATAGGAAACATGGAACATTCTTAATTTTACAATATCTACTGCTTCTAAACGACTCTATTTTAGTGTCCTATCAATTCGTTTACTTATTTACTAGATAGTATATACATTTGTATTACCTATTATTCTGCACATTGTATGTCAAAAATCATTAGGAACTTTATAGCTCTCCTGAATCCGTTTTACCATCCATATTAAAACTTTGGTATTATTTTTATAAAAAATATGTTCCAGTTCATAAGGATCAATAGAGCTGCCAGCTTCATTACACTATTTTTAAACACAAACAAATGTACTTGAAGATTTTTTAACAGTTTTAAACACCTGAGCGGTCGTTCACACGAAGAAGCCTACATCGTTATTTCGATACAATTACATGTTTGACAAATAATGGCCGTGTTTTTGACACTTGGATACAAATACTTGGATAAAATGTATACAAATTATTGGTGCCGGGTTAGCCGTGTGAATGACCGCTAGTACAACATAAATCACCTGGCAACTCGCTTAGAATTCAATTAGTAGGTAAAAACCTAAAACTTGCTCACCAAAATTGCCAAAGATATGCCTTCAAAACCATTACCTACCCACCGTGCATCTAATATCCCACTACTCTATGGTTTTAAATTAAGTGGAATCTTTTGTGCATATAATTAATGTTAATCATTCGTATCCTTTACACTAATTAACAACTCAAATATCTACATATTTACATTAATTTACAAACTAACTGGAGTATTAGCACTCTAGGATCTTAATTTACATAATTATTATTCGGAACATGGGCATTCGATAGGAATGATAATCGTAATACTTTATGTAGGTTTAGTATAAATAAATTAATTGAAATGACTCTATATCAACGATCGTGCTTCGTTAGCTGTAGCGGTAGGTCGTTGGATGTCGGCATCCGCCGGCACGGACTCGGAGACCGAGACTTCGCGTTGCTTCGTTTCTCAGCCTCGTTGTCGCTCTCGTCGTGAACATTGATCTCCTCATCAGAGTCAGAATGTGAGTCGTATCCACGAGCCAGGTGGATGGACTGCGCCGCTAGCAGTGCGGCGGCCGCCGAGTGCGGTACGAGCGACTTAAACGCGCTATTTTCTAACGCCGGGTGCGGTTTGAAAGCGCCACTTTCGAACGCGGACTGCTGGGACAATGCCTTCAGAGCGTTTGTGTCAAATTGCGCTTGGTGCGTGAGGGCCTTCAGGGCGTTGGTGTCCTGGTGCGAGAGCGCCTTGAACGCGCTATTCTCTCCGCCCATCTGTGGGGTGTGGTAGGGCACGCGCGCGGGGGACAAAGAACGCGAACGGGACCGGGACGGGGAGTGAGGAAGGCGGTGCGGGGGCGAGCCGCCACCGCGCTTGAGGAGGTTCATGCGCTGGTGGCGTCTCCACTTGGCTCGTCTGTTGGAAAACCAAACCTGTCAGTAACGGTAAATAAATGTGATTAGTATTCTGTATTCACAGTGTTAACAAATTCATGAATTCAAATCGATAAAAAATTACAATTTTGATCTGACAGACTCGCGGGCCGTCTAAATAATGCGAATTTATGTGATTATGCGAGAGGTCAAGTTCATAAATGGTTACCTGAACTCTCGCTTCTGACAGCGAAGTTTTAGATGCTAGTCGCTCCCGAGTCGACACGCAGGGATAATGGGATTTCTCGAATTCCTTCTCGAGTTCTTCGAGCTGGTCTTGGCTGAAAGTGGTGCGGTTCCGCCGGAACTTGGGTTGCTCTCCGTCCAAAGACCCCGAGTCGTCGCCATCGACGTCTGTTCCAAAAAAAAAACGGGAAAATATAAATAGCAATTCGGAGTAAAAAACTTCACGGTAATTAAGTGAATTGAACCGCAGTGTTTGATTAAAATTTTGGACAATGGGTAATTAGATACACCGGCTAACTAATTTGTGAAACTTACCAATGAGACCGCGTCCGGTGGATAAGAAGCCTTGTTGTATATCGTGGTGAGGTAAGCTTGAGGGCGGGCCTGGTACTCCGGGCGGTAAGGAGAGGCCTCCCGGTGACCAGACGCCTCCGCCGCCGGCCCAGGGGAAGGCTCCGTAGGGTGGTGGGGCCGCGTAGAGTCCATACCCGGCGGCTCGGGCGAATTCGGCCGCGGCTCGCTCCGCAGCCCTGTTCCTCAGTATCCTGTTGATTGATGACACGCTGGGTGCTGTTGCGTTGGTACATACCCCTGTTGGAAAATAAATCACATTCACTTTCATTCCGTAAGTAATTAAAATGTGCCGACTTTTCATGGTTCTATTAGAAGGTCCAAAACCGAATAGGTAATATAAGTAAACTATTTTTTATTTGGTATGGTTGAGGAGAGTGATGCCGCTTTTCAAGTCATGCTCGTGCGCGGGCGCTGCTTGCGGGGATTGGTCCACTCACTTTCCTCTTAACGACATCGTCGTTAAATACTATTCATTTACTTAGCATGGAAGGCATCACACCAAAGCAATTATCTTATTATCCACCTCTGTTTTATTAATTGTTATTTTGGTTCGTAAACATTCAATTTGATGTAAGAATAAGTAGGTATGCCCACCACACTAAACTAGCTTTATCATTTTATTTACATACCTAAATCTGAGTGAGATTTCATTATTATTTACTATTAGTTATTTAGTGATAATGGTGTTGCCTACTCATATTATTATTTTATGCTGTTCCTGAGAATGTACACCATCTGTAATTCATTGAAAAGAGTAACCATTGAGTTTCTTGCCGGATCTTCTCAGTGGAAGCAGCAATCCGAACCGGTGGTAGATTCTGACTATTCATAAATTGAGTTTTGAGTTGTTTACACAGACCTTGTGGAAACCAAGGACAATTTCCGTCCGTTCCAGCGCTTTTACAAGATCTATTATTGGAATCAAGTATAATCAGCTCACGAGTTTAGGTCCAATTAGTCTAATTACGATCCGTGGTACCTTACAACTGGTCTTCAATCAGCTGTAACAGTCTTGCTTCTATGGTAATCAGCCCATACCATCTATTTTGGTCTCCCGCTTTGCACCGGAGGGAAGAGGATTTTTTTCTTCCAACTCCTATTATTTCTGTCGATTAAATCCGTGTGGGTTGCAGGACTACTTAACTTTTCACCAGGACTCGTCGAGGGTCAAACCTCGACGTCATTATTGGTCACCATTGTCGATCCTGGTTTACAGGAGTAACAGTGGTGGGAGTGTGTGGCGGGATCAGTCCAAAAAAATAGTCTATTTTGCACAAATTTGTAATAAATATGTGTATTGAATATAACTACTTGACATGTAGATCATAATATTTAACTGCGGACACATGTCGTAGATGCTACAGTAATAAAAAATCAGGAGCTATATCTAGTTTTCTAATTCGACAAACAGTAGGTACCTATTTAATAGCACATCACGTCCTCATTATGTATTTTAGATGAATGCCAAACATTGCAATGTTTTCAACTTATAATTGTGCCCGTCGCCTGCAGAAACAGTTTGCTTGGCCACACATATAGCAATTATCTAAACGCAGTTTTGAAACGTGGCGGCTATGGCGTAACGCAAGCTACGAGTAAATAATTACGAATATTGTGCATAAAATGCGAGCAAACGTCGCGCTATAACCGATGCGTCATTGGTCGCGTTTTCAACTTACTCGCTATTATAACATTAACTGTGAACTATCTAGCTTATGCTACGGAACCTACGTTACTGAATATTTACCTAAGTATTAACTAAGTACTTCCGAAATGTAATTAAAACAGATTGTTAGTGTGATTTTTTTTTAATTGTATTCAGCCAGTCACTGAAATTATTTTCAGATTAAAAACCCAGCCCATTATAATCTTCCTGTATAAAATCAATACCAACCTAACCCCTCCAATAACGACTCATAAAAAAACGATAAACACATTAGATACAGTATCCACCGCCTATTTTTTACGATGACATAACATAAGCTAACTATGTGAGTCAAATGCGTGCAGCCAGATCGCGTGCCGAGGCAGCCTTGGAGAGGCATCCCATGTAATTTTCAGGAAACACTCGCAGTAAGTGCCATAATTTAATCATACCCTGTCCAAGTGTAATTGTCGCTGGATTCCGAGCTACTGGCCGGCTGATTTCGATGCTGTCTGATATTTTTTTAGTGGCTCATAGACCCGTTTTAAATAAATATATCTCAATTCTCAGAGTGAATTTGAGTACGCGTTTGACATGTAGAGAACTTTGTGCTGGAATGGCTTTCCAAGATCGCTCTAAGGCATAGGTATCTACTAAGTTAATTTTATATGGTAGGTTTCCCGGTACTTTTTTACCGGGAAACCGACCATATAAAATTAACTGAGCAAACTGCTCACAACTCATGTAAACACCTATTAGGTACTTAGTCTCATAACTACCTATGTCACCACAACTATAAAACATATCAATGAGTGCCAATTCGCTGGTCTATTTCCTTATTCCGTAACAAGCTAAGACTCGGGACTGTACAACTAAACAATTTTCATAGTTAATAGGTAAAGCAACTGCTTACTTTGATTGTGTGTCGCACACATTATTGGCTGTTCAAAGGCAATTGGCTTGTATTTACATCGACTGTATCGCGTCCAATTATAATCAATGGTACCATTTAAATAAGTACTAACATGGACAATTATACCTAGAAACAATATTCAAAGGTAATTGCTTAATGAACGCTATTCACAAAGAGACATTTTCTAGATACGGCTAGTTATACTAGGTGAGTCAAAAGTCCGCAATAATACTTGGGAGTTAAAATGAGTTTCGGGTTAGTATAGAATTAAATGGTAGGTATAAAAGTTTTATAGAAATTAAAATATAAAAAATTTAAAACTTTCAAAAAAAATACCCTGTCAATTAAAAAATAATAAGATACCTGAATTACCTAGGTACTACGCAAGATTTTTACACAGTTTTTGTAGGCCATTGGATGTGTTTTGAGGCTGCAACACTAAAGTTGCGACCAATAATTAATGGCCTGTAACTCTGAAGTACAGCATCTTCATACTAATCAGCTACCGTTTGTATGCACCTACTTCAAAAAATATTTCAGACTTATTAAACAAACTACATAATTACTCCTTGGTGCCTGTAAAAATAAACCGCCCTGTAAGTTGTTGGGCATACGGAAACGGCATGATAGGCCCTAGACATGAATGATAATTATTATAATAACTGAAAGTATCGCGATTTAAAGGATTTAAGGCGGTCACCGTTAGTAATGAAGCGCTATTGACGGCGGCGGGCGCGCGCGCCTCACGCTTGACGTATCAAATAAAACACAAAACGTACCTGTTATAATTTACTCAAAACACAAAGCCTTATATAGTATAATGGTAATGATCAGTTGCACGGCTCCGCTCATTGTTAGCACGTCGAAACGTACAAAAAGGTGCCTTCCACACAATTTGTTTGGCTCGTAATCGGTGCGCTGAGACGAAGCCCAGCGCGCCGCCTTCTGTACCGCGTCAAACGTTTGATATGGCTGAGAACAGCGTAATGGTGACTAGTCATCACTTACCGAGATCTCTAATTATATTGGGAGCGAGGTTTTTCAAAAAGAAAACAAACCGTTGAGAATCTGTTAACATTTTGTGGGAGCTCAGCGACGCGTCGCCGCTAGTTAATCTACTTCGTTTTCTATTCTTTTAAACGACAAAAAACTTCAATGATCTTTAACAGAACAGTTAAATTGGTTTTTGTCTAATAACAAGCACGTAACTGTCTATCGATAGTTTCGATCGACAGCATTCTAAGCGGGCGTGTTTTCAATTCGGATAAGGCGATATTTGTAATCAAAATAAAAAGCTTAGACGTTTTTTTCAGTCTGCTGTCAATGATCTTAATAACATATTATTTCAAAAGTGGGCTCGGAGATGCGAATTCATCGCTTGAACTGCACTAGGATGTGTTCAACATGTAGGTAGGTACCTAGGTAGGTAGATGGATATTGATGATAGGTGAGTCAATATCAATAGCGTTTTAATCGGGCACTCGATTCGTCAATGAGCGACATTCAGTGGGTATAACTCCACTATTTGTTTAAACAGAGATCATTATCCGTCAACAGGTTGCAGGTGGGAATGCGATATCTATAATTGTTCTTTTAATGATTTGGGATCGAGCCGGGATCCCTACATGCTTAGTCACGGCCATGCAATTTGTCTAAACTCGTTTAATCATGATTAGTCACAATAGAGTCCGCGTCTATTAAAAGTTACGATGGGTAACATAAAGAGCGTCTTATAGTTGGGCGTACAGGGGCTGGTGGTAACGGCACAATTAAATGTTATATATTTTTTGTACCGGCCTGTAGATATGAATCGATTAAACAGCGTAAGACGATTAATTATCGAATTAACAGCTTTGTGCGTGCAATGATACTGCCGTCATGTAAGTTCAAATGGATGCTAAGTACCTACTTGTATTGAAGCGATAAATAATAGATACCAACCTAAGTACTTAGACAGATTTTTTGTATCTGAAGGTATGTAATAGAACAGTAGGTCAAGTAAGTAATCATTCAAATTGATTGGTACATATTTTTATTTAACCCCGTGTCGATTAGGTCTTTCAACTCGAGAAATATTCTGGCAATGAAATTAGTTTCCCGTGGTATCCTAATAAAAAGCAAATTGCTTTAAAAATCTTAATGTTTCTGCTCCGAAGTGTTGTAAGTTGGTACCTGCCTAAAAGCGTGGCATGTCCAAAGATAAGAGGCTCGGCGCCGTCGACCCATAGACTGTTTAATCGGGTTAATTTATCGATAATTGACGGTAAACCTTTTTGTTTGCAGTGCCGGGAAGTAACAGTAATTGTCACGCCTTTGAAGATTTACGCCCGTTTCTAAATTGAGACATTAACACTCGGATCTCGTGCCTAATGGTTCGGAATGAATTTGTTTGTTTGTTTTACTTATACCGGTTCCCCGATACTGCTGGACCGAAAACGACGGATATTGGTTTCTATCAAGCGGCTAATTAGTTTTGGATCGGTTAGGTGTCGACGGAATCAAATAGGCAGCTATTTATTCTGCAAATTCGTTCGTGTGACTGTGAACTCGTTCGTGTATTACTTATCTAGCTATCGATAGCAAATTACTATCTTTGAGCTGCGATCTAATCTAGAAATTGCGATCTATTCCAGAAATTGCCAATTGATTAGTTCCCAGCGTATCTTGAAAATACATATATAACTTTAAACTTATGTGGGTTAACCTAAGTTTTAAGTTATTACGTTGGCCATTTTGAGAAAAATGTTAAACCTTTTTTAAAAAAAAAATTGTGTATCTATAGGTACTTTACAAATTTAAATAATAAAACTTAGTCTATAACGAACCACACTATAATGTTTTTTTAATCTACAGGGAAAAGTCTCCTTTTATCCGGAACTATATACAAGGAAATTTTGAAAAAGGTAAAGCCTCGCACCACTTAACGAGTGAGTGGCGTCACGTAGTCTAATGAATTATTGTTGGCTTTATGGGGAACATAAAACGATGAGATCGGACGCAATCAACCGGCACCCGTCGAGTCCCCCCGGTAAAAAGGTGTCCGTAGCTCCGGGGGGCCTCTCCTACCGCGGACCTAAACGCCTACTCGACGCACTCGCTTCCCTACCCGTTTCAATTAGCAATCAATGGCCGGACCCACAAAAGAAGTGCCGACGAACAATGAATAATTGTAGGAAAATATTAGATATAGGTATCGCACACAATTCTGTCGCCCCAGAATCAAAAGGGAAAACTTAAAATTTGCTAGTCGATGATACGAAAGCCTTGCGAATTATTTACTCTCAGCCGAATTGTGGTTTAACTTTGGCTTTTCAAAAAGTTACAAAGACCATTAGATACTTCAATAGGCGAGCAAAAACGGATCAAAACTGTTTTTATCGAGACGTATACCATCTACAATTAAAAGTCCCCCAAAAACCGAATCCAAAATCATGACCGTGACCTGCCGACGGCGGCTAACAGTGTTGGTGTGATGCACTGCTGGGAACCAATTTAATGCTGTAACAAATCAATAAATGTATCGGTTTATTGGAAGCTGTGTAGAGATCGATTTGATTTATTTCGACCGTACAATGAAGGCGAACGAGGTGGGACCTTGTTAGTAAATGTCAAAAAACTTTAGAAAAAACGCTCACCGTTTCATCTGTCGTATGGTTATAACGTAGTAACGTAATGATTCGGAGAAATTCTAATAATACCCGGCCCAATCTTTAAGTATATGTTTTACTTTTATAAAATGATTAGTAAAGGGATATCGTAAAAACAACATTAACAAGAAATAATAAATTATGAAAGCGTTTTTACAACTGGCCGAATACTTTTTAACGCCCGAACCGTAAACTCACTCGTCATCCGTTTCGCTAATTAATCGGCGCCATCCAATAATTTGGGCTCAGCATAGCCCATACAGTCTGTGGGTTAAGAATGCAATTAATCAAAATATGGTCAGTAGCTAGAGCCGCCCGTAACGCCTCGTAAACCGATATCGATTTAGTAGATAAGTTGCGCAAGCTATTGTCCAAAACTGCTTGGTCACGGCTAACAAAGACGGTAGTGGGCACCTTATTAAAATTTAGCCGATCCCGATGAGTCTCTCTGTTTTGATAAACGCTCCCAGCAGCGTCAAACGCGCACCGCTTTTCGAGTTCACTTTTTGACACATTCCTTTTGTATTCGCGGTTTGTATAAATATTAAGTCAAAATGAATCGGCTCGCTCGGGACCTTTCTTTATTGACTGCTTTATTTTTTGTGAGTATAGAGTTCTCATACTCTTTCCAATGTGGAGAGTACTTAGATATCTACGTATCCGATATGATCCAACAATTGTTATTTTTTTCAATTGTTATTTGTGAAGAAATTAAATTTGGTGGAGGCGTGTCAGCTTTTTAGATGAAACTTTAATCAATTTGGCCAAGTTGAAAAGGTGCAAGCGGTGATTCGGGCACGTGTTTGTGACAATGGCCGGCATTTGAGCGTGATCATTTTGTTACAAATTTGATTAAATTTCTATTACTTAGATATTTCTTGATCGTGCCAGAGACTTACAAAACGGATAACAAAGCGTTTTATTAATGCAAACTATTGCGAGATAAACACCTCCACCTCACGATGTAGAAAGGCATGGCAGACTAAATATGCTCCATTGGGTGTTTCTATTGAAATAATTTTATGTATTTTATTGAAATAATCAACTGTACAAATAAGGTATGTTTATTTAAAATATAGTTGAATATTACAATTGATTTCATAATGTATTTAACTATTTAAAACATAGTAAAGGTATTGTAAACTAATCTCAATCAAACCTACTAATACGCTATTTAACTTTAAATAAGAGACAAATGTGTTCGGCCATGTCTAGTACATTGATATTTCTGTTATTTATAATAGATATTCGACTCCCTCATCAGCGGGCGGTCTGCTCCGGTCAACACACTTTGATACACCGAAACCATCGTCGAATCTAATGGAATCAATCATAACTACAACCCTGGACCGCTCACGAATCTGAACAGAATTTAATAAAGTACTCCCAGCGGACCGGCATTGAGTTAAAACGGAACCGCAAAACTTAACTGTACTTTTAAAAATACAGGGAAATTTATTTAAATATTGCATTTAACACAAATATGTGAGCATTTACTCAAAACACAGTGACGTGAGATCGCGTGCAATTTTCGCATACAACGGGTGCATTCGCTCACTGCGCCCGAGCAATTATTTTAAACACATTTCAACAAATGACGATAATGTCAGCCGACGGCGAGATAAGGACAAAATAAAAACATTTAAAATAAAAGCACTCATTGAGCAATTGTTCGAGCCCGCGTTCATAAGAACGCGTTTACCTATATCGCCAACTGTCATTAAAGTTGAAAATAATATAAAGTATGCTCGCGTTCCAAAAGATGCGGAAGTCGTTTTCTTGTGCAAATGTATGCTCTTAAATCAGCATCGAAATAAGTACAACGTAACCAGAAATATAACCTGATGTGACGTTATTATAACAAACATCGACATTATACTTGATGATGACAAAGAGTGTAGAGATCAATTAGAATCTGTCAGGTTGACCACATACTACATTTGTCGACATCACGACACAATTAGTATCATTATAAGAGTTTTATTATCTTAACGTTAATTCTACTTTGATCTCAAAAGAAAAAGTAGTAGGTAATGTGCAATTTGCACAAGTCGTTAAAGTCAATTAATACTAAATAACTGTTCTAGACCAATTGCAAAATGGATACACCGTCTGATGGTGTTTTCTTTGTGCGTGTTGTTTGTAGACGTCTTAAATAACCGATGTTATTGAATATTATTCTTTAGAATTATTTTTATAAGTATTATGAAGTCATGCAAATAAAAAACGTACCTACCTATATAGACGTTATCCAAATCTTTCGTTTTGAAATGACGGCGGCGCCCCCTGCTGGTTTAATGGGTATGAACCAATTTAACAGCTCAGTTTAGTTCAGTGTCTCCCATCGCGAATATTATCGTCCCCTAATCCGGTCCCAAGTGATATCGTAAACCAGAAGTGGTTTCGAAACCTGTTACACAGGCGATCGCATGCGCTCTACAGAACTGCAATAGAGAAAACATGAACGAGTACTTTGCAAGCGCCATAATGATGCTTGATTAGAGATGGGACTTTGGACTTTAAGTTGAAGAGTTTAGGATAAAAATAGATGGCGTGGATTGTGGGCGTTTAAGACGTCTTTTGTTTTATTCATGGATGCTTAACATCACGCATGGGCACGAGAGGTGTCGTTAGTGCAATTATCGCAATTGGCTCGCCGGCCTCTGAGCTAAAGACGCCCATCGCAAGAGGTATGCTTGCATGTTTGTGTGACGTAGCTGCACTGTATATTGGAACAGTTGTGTAAATGACTCAGATAACGTCTCGTTTACCCTTTACAAGTTCATAAAATTATTATGACAACATTATACATTGTAATTAGGTAGGTAGGTATATGCACTGTCGCTACACACGGCTCAAGATGGACAAACAATGCGAAGAAATAGGAGACACATACATCACAGATGCTGTCGACCTGGAATCACGGCAAAACTTAAATTGACAAACCCAGAAATATGTATGTCTTGCTCACGCATGGTGACCATTATAAAGGCGCCAATACAATTACCTAAGCCATGTATAGCATGTGTACGAACAAAATAATTAACATTGTGAGTTAATAATAGTTAAAAAATAAATCCAAACATTTGAATGTATCTCGGACAAGCTTATTCTTTGATAGTCAACATTCCTGCTCTTACCTGCGACAAGTTTATAACCATAGCCCGGGGTTATAGTGACACATTTATTGTGCATTTGGCCACCGAGCCGCGGCGCGATACAACGTTTTATTTATTGCGTATTATTACGTGGACTATGTCAAAATTACTTCATTTGATCTCCAGATCAAAGGGAAACATATTAGAAGAGAAAAGTATTATATATATTTCTGTATTATACCATCTCCTGATAAAATGAATTAGGTTAACTTATTTTTAGGAAAAGATAATTAGCTGTCACTTAAAAAAATACCAATTCCGCAGGTATTTACTAAGGCGCTAAGCATAATATCGTGTGCATTATTAAAATAAGAGGTATAATATAAATTTTAGATACCTAAGTGAACTAAACTTAGACAAAAGATAAAAAATATATAAAATGGAACAAAATAGAACCTATAAGTAAGTGCAGAACAACATTATTTAGGCAGGGATTATATAGGTCAACATAGGCAGCTGTACTAGTATAGACTGTGTTACAACTGCCATTTGATGTTTGTTACTCTTTCAAGCAAAAACTACTGAACGGAATTGGATGAAATTTGGAAAACAGATAGTATATAACCGGGATTAACACATAGGATACTTTTTATCTCGATAATCCCGAAATTTTTGCTAAGTTAAATACTACGCGGATGAAGTCGCGGGCACAAGCTAGTAGATATATAATAGGTGGATATTACCTAACCGGTTGCTTGGTCATGGGTAGACACCAAATCCAATAGATCCTCTCAAGTTACGCTATATCCGTATGTTAAGCCGGCGGCCATCAAACTAGCCGGCCATATTCGGCACTTCAAGGGCTTTGCCTATTGCCCTCCCGAAAACTATTTGACACACAACTAAAGTTCATTACTCAAATGCCATAATCACATAATTAGATAAGTGTTCAGTTTCTGTGTGAACAAAGCGTTTATGTTTTGGTGACCTTATTACATTGGGTAATGTTGTGTACAATTTTAATCACATGTCTTGCGGGCAGGTCCCTGGTTCGAACCCTGGCTTGCACTACTGAATTTTTCGGAATTTATGTGCCAATTATAATTTCAATATGATTATGACTTGCTTACGGTGAATGAAAACATCGTGAAGAAACCTGCATCACTACATAGTATAAAACAAAGTCGCTTCCCGCTGTCTGTATGTCCCTATGTATGCTTAGATCTTTAGAATTGCGCAACAGATTTTGATACGGTTTTTTTAATAGATAAAGTGATTCAAGAGGAAGGTTTATATGTATAAAAATGCATAATATAGTAGATAAACACTGATAATTTATTGCATCCGTGCGAAGCCGGGGTGGGTCCCTAGTGTCTTACAAAAAATGCAACCAATTTTTGAAATTCATAGTGTAATCCACCAAAACCCGCACTGGGCCTGCTTGGTGGATTATGGTCTAAATCCCCCTCGTATTGAGAGGAATCCCCAATTATTATTATACCTTCTAACAATTAAAATCGCCAGAATTCACACCTCTGTATCCGAGTACGTTACTTCAAGATATTATGGCTATAGAAAAAAAATTCAGTAATTGCCGTGAATTAATTTAATAATCCTACTCCATAATTCGATGATCAGACAAGTCGCGAGGTCCATATCGTGTGCCCACTGCGCACACGCAACGCTCCGTGAATTGTGTTGCCATATCAATCTGAATATGACACTTATGTAATATACAATAAAGCAACAGATTCGTTAAAAATACGAGTTGAAAATGTAATCCAAGATGCAAAAAAAGGAAATAATATTTAAAGATAAAAGATAATCTTTATAGAAAATACAGAATTAATGAAATCCCTGTAGAAATAGCTCTAATACGTACTAAATTTATAAAAATTACCTTCAGTTAATTTAGATGATGAGTGCTGTAAATTACCTGACCACAAAACATTATCATCGTGCGTTTCATTTTGCTTATTCACAAGTCCATATAAGGCGACATACCAATATATAACAAAACTTTAATAACACCTTTTTTATATACACCATCATCATGCCTGTTTCCCCAAGGGGTACAAATACAGTGGTGAACTGTGTGTTTTTTTTTTGTTTTTTCATAATTTATGTTACTATTCTGGCAACCCCGACGATGTAACGTGAGTTGTTTACCGGTATTACGCGCTCACCAACGTTTTATAATAATAACACACAGCTATTCTATATTATTTAGTTACAAACAACACATAGAGCATGAACAAGTAGGTACCGATGTACGGAACTAGTTTGCGGCGCTTATAACTTAAATGTAACCAGATTTTGATCTAAATAAAATTGTTAGAATTGAAGCTATGATTCTAATAAAACCTCAATTGCCAAATCCTGAAACTTGGCTGTTTGTTTGTTGAGCTAGCTAGTTTTTTTTCCTAGCTTCGATCAATTGGATCGCTACATTTTAAATGAGCTGTAGAAAATGAATAGATTCTATTGGCCGAAGCGGGCGGCTAGCTAGTCTAGCCAGCCCCTGGCCCTGCTCAAGTACCTGCTCGGCCTGGTACCCTTACTATATGGATGTATAAATATGCCAATAAATAAAATACAGCTAAGAATAAATCCTTACTCTAACCTAAGGATTAAAGAACTTCTTGCAAACCTACAGATATATGTGTTTAATTTAGGAAAATGCTTCGGCATATTTTTTGTAATAGAAGCTTAATATAATTATGCGAGTAACTGTACAAGCAACAAAGACACACTTATCAAATGATATGAATAGATATGTAGCTTCACCACCGACTTATGGTTACAATTACCTACTTGGCATAACCCAGCCGTGATCGCCTGCAGCATTCGCAGCACATCACGAGAAACAACGTCTGTGTATGGGGAAAATTTGTTTGTTTTGACAAATTGGTATCTACTGAGAGAAAATTATCACGGAACTTTGCGAAAATAATATGGTACTACTACATAGACAATGTTTATGAGTCATTTACACCTTTTGTATCAGTCTTTCTGAAAGTGATTGATGGAAAAACATCTCGCTTCTTTGTCAAAAAAGGTAGGGACAGGAAAACTTTTTACCGAAGACAATAAAGACTTTGAGAAGTAGGTACTTTAAATAGTTCAAATTTATATCGATGATAGCTGAGAACCGTCTTGCCAAGCAGCTAACAAACTTAACCTAATTTCGTTGTTAGTAAGTAAGTAAGTAGGGACCGACCAATGACGTCTGGAGAACCTTAAATACCGAATTACGTTGCCACAGATAGAATAAAGCATCAAACTTAGGTATACTTATAACACCTGCGTGAACCACTATAAACAACGTTTATATTACAGCCACACGGTCGAAACTTCATTGACACTTATTTATAAATTACCTTCAGATATAAGCCGCTCCCGGATCTCCCACGCGAAGATGGTGGGGTTCTCCCGTTTGTACTGCTCGATCTTGGACACCACGGCAGGCGTCGCCACCTTTGGCTTGCTCCCGCCTATGAGGCCCGGTGGCCGAAGTGTACCTACAAACAAACATTTTACGTTACAAAAAAACACTTGTTAAGGCTAAAGCGCCCATCTAGCCCGCGAAATTCAAAATTTTTGAGTCTTTTTGTAGTTTATTCAAAATCTGAAAACGCGACAAACACAGTATGCAGTGCGTTTATTAATACATTTATTTTACTCAAAATATTATGACGGTGGATATGATACTAGTAAATCACTAAATATACAAAAATTGCCAGATTATCTGGATAGTTGTCGTTCTTGAAATGTTTTAGAGTAAGTTGGATATATTAATAAATGCACTGCACACGGTCTTTGTCGCGAATTGCAAAATGTGCCTTTTATTATTGTCATATTTGAAAAAAAAACTAAAAACCTCAAAAAATTTGAACTTCGCGGGCTAGAAGGGCGCTTTAGCCTTAACGTAAAACACCATTTTATGTACGATGTTTTCGATTCGCTGACCAGTTGTAGGTAAATCCCTAACCGTAGGCTTATCCCTATATAACGAAAGCTTCGAAATTTATAGAATCATGAGCAAAAAGTTTTGGATTAAGTACCTACCTATTATTTTCAAAGTTTATACAGTAATTATAAAAACGCTGTTCTGAATATTTTAGTGACGTGTGTACCTACATCCTTTGTTGGGCCATCTTGGCGATATGGCAATGAATTGGATTCCATAAATAACTGACACTGATCAATAAATAAGAAAATGCAAAGGATATTATACAAATGAAATGTAACTTTCGTCTTGTAGGTAGATTTTACTAACAATTTATTCTTGTTTTGTTCCATCTTCCGGTAAAAGGCCCAATCAATGTTAGCTATTGTGCGATAATATTGCGGCAGGGACGATATAAATTATATGAAATAAAAACCCGAATAAAAAATAATAACGGTATCTACAAATGCGTTTCTCTGACAATACAAATGAAAAGAATATTTAATTTAAAACCAACAAAGAAGAAGCATAACCTGAATCTGCATAAGAAGTAGACGTGCATTCGATTGTTGCGATTTCAATCACAATTCCGGGTACAGCACTACACAACATCGATAAAAAACATATCGATACGACTGTCACCTGCAGCCCCATGGAGGAAATAAAAGAAATCACAAAATCAAATTAGAGGCTCAAATAAAAATAGCCGTAATAGCGACACGATACCGATTGATGCAATTTCATTGAGAGCCAAACGTGAGTAAACGCAGGTAACCTGTCGCGAATCAATTCTTGCAGCAACTTTTCAAATCGCGGTCTATTAACTCTTATCAAAACTACATAAAGTTTAAATTTTGCCAAAATACAACATAAATAAAATTGTAGTTCGGTATTTAAAAGGACGTGCGTTCTACGAAAAAATTGATAATCGAAGTACGGCGGTAAGCATAACAATGAAAGCTTTAAATTAGTATTTATAATTACAGAATCATTGACATCGGCTAAATGAAGCCTGGATGTTACGTGACGTGAATTCTTAATCAACATAATAAACTGACGCCCTATTTCATTTAAAAAAATAAGCGTGGGAGAAAATACAGATACGATTTTCAACAATAACATATCCACATACAGCCCGCATTCGTTATAAATAACCAGTATTTAGGTAGGTATTGAAAAAAATATAATTGGTTCAATATCGACTTTGAATTTCTAAGTGACAGATGAAGAGTACCTTACGAGCAGAGGTTATAAGAAATATGATATTCTCCGATGCCTAAGTCAGTTAGATAATGGATGAGTGCGTGCTTCAGGACAATTACGTAAAAACGGGGCCCGGCATTCTTGCGCCCGCGCAGCGCGCTGTGTACGGCGTTTTTACTGCACCGCACTCCTCCATACCGATAACACGCTGAATTATTCAACACATTATTTATATTCACATTTTTGTCAACGCCGTTCAGATGGATTCATAAGGCTCTTTATGTCTTGATAACGACTAAAGCTTACCGACCGAAATGGCGCAGCCGCAAAAACCTAGGCCCAAGTTTACGAAAGGCCCGCGACACATCGCCTTAATAGGCGATCCTGATTTCAATATGACCACTCCCAGGACGTTTATAAACCGACTGCGCTATGTCACACAATAAAACAGTTATTTAACCGCTTTCTGAATAGGTTAGCTACTTGCATAAATATGCATGTAGATTTTTTGAACTTAAACGTTTTTAGGTTACGAGGTGCTTTACCAGAGGGTAGGTACGTAGGTACTTACTACAAAGTTAAACTAATTACAAGTTATAGTTTCTAATGGAGCTTATTTGGAAATAGCTTACTGTAGCTCTACCATAAATAAGATTTCTTCTCGCTAATTGCCGTTTTCGTAAAATATTTGCATAGCAAACTGTACAGCGCCTCCATCAACCATCCGTAGAACTGTCAATTTTGCACAAACATATCTTACGTAGACACAGCGACTAGTGACTCTAGCAAACGTAATATACTCTCGGTAGAGCTACAGGTTATAAACACAGTAATAATTAGTAATAATTTTAGCCCTTTTGACGTCCCACTCCTGGGCACTGACCTCCCCTCAACACGAGGGGGATTCAGGCCATAATCCACCACGCTGGCCCAGAGCGGGATGGTGGATATCACATGTCTTTCGAAAATTTGTTAAATCTTCTAAGACATGCAGGTTTCCTCACGATGTTTTCCTTCACCGTAAGCAAGTGATAATCATAATAGAAATTATGATTCGCACATAGATTTCGAAAAATCCAGAGGTTCGAGCCGGGGTTTGAACCCGAGACCTGGTAGCCCGCAAGACGCGTGCTTAACCAATCGGCTATCACTGCTATAAACACAGTAGAACCTTTTAAATTTTACTAGGTAAGTATACATGTGCTCTTAGGTTTATTGTGATTCGTTTTAAACTTAGAACCCCTAACATAAATAATGTAAATATACCGTATTGTGTAGGTGTTCCTGAAACCTCCAAAGTAGGTATAGCACGTAATTAAGCTACATAGCGTGATATAAAACTGTATAACCGAAACCGCGTTTGAGTAATTACTTCAGTTTAGATTAAGAACGTTCGATAATATTCATAAGTTTAATGAAACGGTAATGGACATTTTAAATCTTTAGGTACCTACACCTAGCCATAAATTGGGGTCAATACCTAGGCAAAGTCGTCGATTCTTTTCGTGGATATTCTAGCGTGCGTACGTGCGTAACTACACTGTAAAAAATATCTAATTTATTCTACTTAGTTTGAAATAAAAACTTTTTATTTTTATTAACCGATTTCCAAAATCGATGACACCATCGATAAGTAATAAAAAAAAATATTTGATGTCTATAAATTGTATAAAAAAAACTTTAATGGTTGCTAAACTAATTGCATGGCCGATGGCTACTTCGGCGCAGGCACCGCGCCGCACGGTGCGTCGTACATTACGTGCGTACGAGCATGACATACAACTACGCCTTTCACCGTATTTTGCCGCATTGAAAATCCATATTGCCGCCTCGAACGCCAATACTAGCTCTCTGATTGATAGCTAAATTGCGGGAGGCCGGCAGACTGATCATTTCGCGATAATTAAATCGACTAGAAACGTAATCGCATGACCGGGGCCAATTACACGCCGTTGCCTAGGCAGAGGCGGATCATGTGAGCCACTGAAACTATTGCTAAATGTGTATTATTTGCTGGAAACTTATGCGCGCTCCCGGCGCGCACTTCACCATTAAGAAAATGCACGCATCAAGAGATGTGATTGCACGCGATGTTGTTGCAAAATCGTATGATTTTGTTTCGGAGATTACGTAAGACTGTAAGTTACACACCACGCCATGAGCGCAGTAGTACCTATAATTTTATTTTGTTTGCTCTCAGATTAAGTATTGTAGTCTCCGACATTTTTTTTATTGATTCGACTATTGCCGGAGGCTCCCTAATTGATTAAAATATACTACATATTTAGAATAATTAAATAAACAATTAGTAATAGTTATAAAAACACAATTTCCATACAATTATGACGCTTTTGGAATAAAACAAGTATTTTAAATTCTTCGTTACACGCGACCCTCAGATGTATCCAAGGGCCTTCAGGCATATTATGGTAATACCGTCATTATCATGATAGGCATGTGCCTATGGAAAGTTTAGCAGCTAACTGCCATTAACGTGGCACAAACTGCGTTAACATTATCACAATAACACGAACAAGGTGTCGAATATGCCACTCAAGTTTTTGTCGTTTTTCTCTCAAACGGGCTCATGTTGCAAAACAAAGATAAGCAATTAATCATCATCCGTAAGGAAGTGCGAGCCACAAAGGGCACAATGTACACCCGAAACGTCGGTTAATAAATTTCCACACAAGACCCGTTTATGGACGCTTTAACTCATTACACGGTGGGTCTACAAAGATGCTTTTTAAACGACACAGAAAAGGCCTGAATTCAGTTAATTAAATTTGTGTTAATGGTATTTAAAAGTGGTTCTTTATATCGGCTGGCGCTAACGCGAACCGCGGTGGACTATTGCAGTGTCATGGAGCTAATAGATCAAAATCTTTACGGGCGAAGTGGGCCCGGATAGGCTGGTTTATTGAACATAATGCATCGCGTGTTAACGACGCCTTGATTCGGTGATTGATCGATTTTTTTGTAAGTCGAAGCAGTTCGCGCTTGCTCCTTCGGAAGCAATTAATAACATTGAAACAAAAACTAGGTATAAGTCTGCACCGAAACGAAATTACTGAAGTGGAAACACTGAGGTCTATGACATTTAACAATAGCTGTTATAGATATCATTTCAGTGGCCGTTTACAATGTTTAGGAGGTGGTCTGCATTGCAACAATGATAGGATAATCAAATTCACGGTTACTGAGAATCAGATCATAATAAGGCTGGACGTATACACAAGCTTAGTGTGCGTACCTAGCTCCTATTTTACTTCCAACTAGCTGAGCCCGCGACTTCGTCCGCGTGGAATTTAACTTAACCGCTCCCGCTCCCGCGTTCTTGTTTTTCTAAAATAACATCAGCTATCTGTCAGTGAAAGTCCCATCAAAATCGAGCCAGCCGTTTCGGAGATTAGCCGGAACAAACATACAGACAGACAGACAGACAAAACATTTTTAAATCGCGTTTTTGCTATAAGTGTCGTATGTATTTTTATATGCATTTAGTGAAAAGGTGTTATTTTGATATTACAAACAGACACTCCAATTTTATTTATTTGTATAGATGTCTTGCTAGGTTGCGAGCCAGTATGGCAGGGGGGCAGTGTGCTATGCTAACAACACCGGAAATTCTGGCAAGGGAAAGGAAACTAACATGCGCACGCGCAGTGCACTTGGATACCCCAGCACGAGGTGACAGTCATCAATTATACAGCACATATCACAGATAAATTATGCAAGAAAGAAACATTACTGCGAGCCCAGCTGATGTGAGGACTCAGCCTAAGAATACCCGTCCACTTGAGCTGGTTGGGGTGGCTGGGCTAGCTCGCCCGCTCGCATCGAACAATAGTATCGCTTCATTTTAATGAGTTGAGTAAAATTAAGTCATCCTATTGGTGGAAGCCAGCATAAGTGGACGGGCTCCCTAAGAGTGCGGGTACACTACACTCTCATTTATTTAGTACAACGTTTATCTTTTGTGTAATAGCAATTTGTAATGTTTAATACAAGCGGCTTGGGCAATGCTCCAGAAAACATGAATGAATTGCAAGCAAAGAATTTGTAATAATAATTATTATTACAAATTCTTTGATTGCAAGTGTTATACGACCGTTAAGTTGGTACCAGGAAAAAAAACAATTAGTATTTAGTGAATGAATGATTAAAATATCTGATAGGTGTGTCACAACATTCCTATATAAACTACGCAGCCCTATCTAGGTACTCAAAATTGAACATTAATGGAGAAATGGCGCTGGCGAATTTCTCTATTAACCACTATAATAGTGGTATAGTGATACTTTACTATCAATTTAAATACGGTTTTCTCGCGTTAGTAAGACAATAAAAATATGGATACCGTATGATTACTCGCGGGAAAATAAATAGACGCACAGAACTCTCTATAATTCCACATGAAATAACATTAAAATTTAAAATTGGCCCAAAAGAATCGGAGCGGAAAAAGAAAAGGCATGTTTTTTGAAGCAAGAATGTCAACCAGGATAATTCAATTTTGATTATAGGTGCATTGCCTAAATACGGTTTCATTACCCGCCGTGGCGATCCGCGGACAATCATCTTGAGTGGGTGTCATTAGCTACCAAACAAATTTACGTACGGACAAATAAATGACCGGGTTTAATATGAAATTACTCACTTCGTGATTTCGGTAGGTTCTTTTTTTGGTTACGTAAATTATTCATGGCTGCGATACGTGGCTCCAAATTAGGTTGTTTCAACCAGATAATATTTTAATGGTGACAAATCAAAGTAGTTTTACAACAATTAGGTACTTACGGATTACAACAAGAGACATTGGGACTAATCTATGTTTTTTTTATTATACTTTTTGACATACCTATAGAGAGTGCGTTTTACTGTTAATCTTTAGGTATATTTAAAATCCCGTTGTGCGTGTGTTTGTAATTACTTTCCTCCTAAACGGCTTGAACTATTTTTGTGTTTTATTTGGTAGTTACTTAACCATATTTTGACTCTATAGACGCCGCTTTGCTAGCTTAGAGTAAGTTAGCTTGCAAGCTAGTTAACATAATAGAGAGCGCATTTTGCTGTTAATATCAAACAAAATTATCTTAATTTTGAAACAAACTTAAATAAGTCAAATTATTCTAGTAGGCCACTAAACTAAAATAAGAGCCAAGAGGCCTTAAATAAGAGGTCAACACTGTTCAATGTTCAGGCAATTTATTCGTCACCTCACTTCACTCACATCGCAACCGACAATTTTATACTCAAACTCGGCCATGGAGCGTTATTTATGCGTGCCCATTTCCATGCCAGCTTAGAAATTGTTTAGGCTAGATAATAAGTTTTAAGCTAAGGCTATGTACGTATGTTAAATACTTAAGTGGTTGGACATGACAGCCCTGGGCGGTTCGTAGCCGGGCTTCCGTGGGAACCGACACGTGACGTTATGAAATCACCAGCGGCGAAAATTGATTGACATTACACTCGTTCGTTCCCATATTATGTGTTTGGCCTGCTTGGGTTTCGTAGTTGCGATATTTTCAAACATCTTATACTTAACTATTGTTAGCAGTGATAGCCGATTGGTTAAGCACGCGTCTTGCGGGCTACCAGGTCTCGGGTTCAAACCCCGGCTCGAACCTCTGGATTTTTCGAAATCTATGTGCGAATCATAATGGTGAATGCATGTCTTAGAAGATTTAACTAATTTTCGAAAGACATGTGAAATCCGCCAACCTGCACTGGGCCAGCGTGGTGGATTATGACCTGAGTCCCCCTCGTGTTGAGGGGAGGCCCGTGCCCAGTAGTGGGACGTCAAAAGGGCTTAAATTATTATTATTATGATTGTTAGAAGTAGTAGGTATAGATGTCCCTGTGGCTGATTTGTCGTACTGATTATTCAAAGTTCTTTATTAAATGTATCTGTAGGGTTGTTTTGCTATTATCTTACCACGTTTTAACTTTTTCAAGACAACATTTTCTACTAGGTTTATTTTTCTTATTGCCAAGATTGGCACACTGGTAGACGGTCTAACTGATGGTAGATACTTAAGTGGTTACCGTCACCCAGGACATTTACAACTTAAGATGTAAACCGGCCTGTGAGGGACCTGTAGACTTGCCTATAGAAGAACCCTATGTTGTTGTAATGGAAAGACTTAAGGAGGAGATCATTATTTTTCTAAATTATTATATATTAGCCGTAAAACTGTTCCCTAGCATTGTATACTCGCAGCCCAACTATAAAAGAAACCAAGACCCTTATAAAAGTTTATCTAATAGTAGCTGGTTTTATGAGGTCTTCGTATTCTTCAGTCTACTTTTGTAAAGCGATTAGTTTCCCAGGCTTTAAACGGTACCCAACATTAAACCTAAACGCTAAATCACAACGGAAAATTAACTTAATAACGCTTATCCGACTCGACAAAAAAACTTTAAAGTAAAACCTGCACTTTTAGTAAACATTAATGTTCAAAGTGCGTAAAATAGTATGTTGGACTAAACGGTTGAGTGCGTTTGAAAACGATCGTCCGCTACTCCTGCGCAGACACAAGTGTCCTACCAATCCTAATTACACATATGCAGATATCATTCGAATAATTAAAATAATACAATCAAGTGTTTGCAAAGCCATAGCCGAGTCACGCTTCGGTTGAACCTCACCTTGCTATTATGGTCACAATTAAGCACATCTACATTGTTTGACTTTAATTAACAAACGTAGTAATTAGTGGTATGAATTGACAACTCCAGGCTACTCCGTGGTTCCTGTTCAGTTATTCCATTTAAATGTTTGTTGATTTCATTATTAGTTAGAAATTAATAAATCAAAATTTAGTTACAAAATGTTCAAACAACCCAAATAAAGCAATTGAAACTGCTTTACGATCATTGACTACGAAAAACTTAAAGGGTCATAAAACACGGATTTTATAAATATATACTTTGGGCTTTCATTGGAAAATATACCTCACCTATGTGTAAACACACTCACACATCACTCACACATAAATCTTTTTACAATAAATACGAGTAGGTAGGTATAGTACCAAAAATATGTAGGTATTTGAAAGTGTTACAATTATCGTTATATTCGTTACAACAAACATTAAGCATTTGAATGTACCTGTGATAATTGTAAATGCAACAGCTAAAAGGTGAAATAGTGGGTTGTGGATTTCATAAATCGCTGATGTAAAGATATCCATCCCGGTTCGTCGGCAGGAGCGCTCCTGGCGAGGTTACCCCGGCACCGGCGTCTGCGCATTCATCCGCACCCCGGTGGCGTATAATTAACACGCCGCGAGTTTTATGAATCGATTACGATCTAAGCTTTCGTCAATAGCAGCTTTCGTCGAGGCAACCCTACCGATGCCGTATCATTGATATATGGCAATTGAGATTTTCGCCTCTTCTGTGTTATTAGACGCGATTAAAACGCGGCGCGGAGTCGCGTCGCGTTCGACAAATTGCTAAGTTGTCAATAGATAATCCGATATCGTTTATAGTGTTAATAAGTGGTTATTGAAAAATAATAATATTTGATTGTTGATAGTAAAGTTTATACTAAACTGGCTACTGCAACTGCGTATACTAGATTAATTTTGTTGTGAGAGGGAACATTTATTTGATTGTTTTATCAACTGGACCCGGGCTTCGAAAGGAGGAACAAATCCGAAAAATGCCTTACCCATTTGAAAACTAAGTTCTACATAGTTTTTGAAAGATTCGTTCAGGACCACTGAGGGACGTGGTTATTGGTTTTGTATTTACTGATAATGAATATTATGATTTCGTTCGCTCAGCTTTATATAGCTGAAGAAGAATTAAGAAAAGTATGAACATTATTTGGATACAATATACTAAATATATATATTTTTGTATATTTAGTATATTGTATCCGGTACGAAACACAAGTACCTGCCGCTCTTCCAATAATTCTCATATGAATCTATTGTTCTAATAAATGCGAGCAAGAATATAAATAATCTCAAGTCTTTTCTGATTGAGTGATTTTATTTTCTATTCAAACAGCCGTAATGACATTTGCATTTTACAATCACAAAGGTAATGAGTTACCTACTTACTGAAATACAAAAGACACAATCGCGAAACACGAGATTAGTGAACAGCTACAAACAATTAAATCGCCCTACACAATAAAAGCTACCGGCAACAACGATTGCCGGTCAATTGCACGACGATCGTATTGATCATTCCAGGCGGGCGAAGTAATTATCGCAAATAACTTAGTTGCAGGCAATAAGCCCCGCGGCCTCCGTAAGAACTCTTCTATAAATCAATACAACACTGAAGAGCGGACGACGACAACCACCATAAATAATACATACTGCACTAATTACAGTGGAACATACCCACTAGGCATAAGTTCCCTTTATCAATTATCTTCCTTCGAGCAATTTAAACTTTTCTAACGAATGATACACTTGCAAAGTACACTTTATCACACTGGTATAAGGTTGAACATGGCGGCTGGTGGTGTCGAGGCTAGAAGTGTGCGTGCCCTCAAACTGTGTGCCAGGACTATTTAGGTTGTTCGGTCAAGTAAATCGATGGGAACGTATCATTGATATGAACGAAGAAACGCAAGCTTTCTAATAATTTAATTTTCGTAAAAACCGCATAGTAACTGCCTCCGAAAATGTACACCTACACCATATACCTACTTACAATGAATAGTTACTTATTGATGTTCTAATATCTACGTAACTTACATTTTAAGCAACATTTAGAATAAAATGATCGTAAACGTTCCAATAATAACATTCCCATATCTTTTTTGAAATGCAAGTTGCAAGTGCAGTGTTTGTTTTCATAAATTTCCAACCATCGTTTTATTTTAATCCCATTCCAAGCATTTCTTCTGTATGCAAGTCTAAAGTGGCAGGTATGACAAGTATATTAGAGAGCATAGGTAGACAAACAATGCAATCGAAATTAGTTATTTTTTATTCCCGAACCTGACGCCTCGCTGCGATTACAGGGGACGTCGTGTAATCACAGGGATTGATCAAACATTCATAAAGGTATGTGTGATGATTAAAGAGTTCTTATATGATATAATAGTACACTTTTGAGGTAGGGTACTATGATGGTAATATTATTCTAGTCTAGTAAAGTTAAAACGTGGGCGATAAAGGTAACAGTTTTGTTCACAAAATACACAGTTCAATAAAGTGATAAAATCTGGCTAACATCAAGCGGAAGGTGGTTAAGCAATTGTTTATTTAATTCCTGAATTGTTAGCACGGTTGCACATTTCCTTGAGATACATTAATGGACTCCAATTATTACGCAACTTACATAGAACGAACCTATTTTTTACGATGTTTTATTAAGATCGTTTTACATTCTACCGGTTTGGTTTTGGTACTATTTGGTACCATTTACACAGAGCAACTACTATCAGCCCTGTGGAATATAACTAGGAGGAGTGGGGGTACCTAATAAACGGCCGCCTTTGGAGAACCGGTAGAGACAGAATTCATAGTTATGATTACTTCAGAATGGTCACTTTTCTTTCTGAGTACTTTAGAACTAAAGGCAAACTAAAAAAATTAAATTCTCACTATATTACACCTAATAAAGGAATGTCAGCAAGCAGATCAGGTAGAAGGCGTCGGAACACCTCAACTGCTTACCAAGCAACTTGGTTACAGCACCTTGCTGCGAGAGCACGTGGTGCGCGATGTCATAGTGCCGCAGCCCGAAGCGGGACAGCTCCAGGAGCCGCTGTTGGGACAGCAGGGACGAGAGGGGGTGCGACGCGGCGCCCGGGTACAGGGGGGTGCCCGCCCCGCCGCCGGCGCCCCCGCCCGACGATGACGGGGAAACAGGTACTGAAAATAATTGAAGCATTTTAGTGTCAACCTATAACAATTGAACCTTTTGAATTATTTTGTAAACATTCTGGCCAATTCCTGTCCACCGATTTCGAGTTAACGAAATTTATCACGTATTACTTATTCAATGTGTTTGAGAAGGACATCAATGTCATTATAATTAAATCCCCACGAGGTATATTAATTAGAGAACGGTTCTAATAGTGACCGAGAAAGTGTATCAAATAAAGTCTTCAGATTATTATACGACTTTTGTATAAAATACCGTATAAGAAACGAGTTGCAAATGAAGGCGTCCAAACATATAAACACATTCATTTGGAGGGCTTTATGGGTCTCGTTAAAATAGCATTAATTTGTTACAGGGTTAGTGCGACGCCGACGGGAGCGCCCGAGGCTAACATTGTGACTGCGACGGTGGAAGCACAACCACGCGCTTATTACGCCACTACTGTATCATTACAATACCGCGTCAAAGGCTCATGAACAGCCTTTATTACAAACCTCGCTTCACAAAACACTAGCCTGTGTGCCACAGAAAAGTTCATACGTAATAGCTTCGCCGTAATGACAGGCGCATGTAGAGCCTTCAGTTCACCTAACTAACCACCGATAAAAAGGCGTAAATCTAGTAATAAAATAAACTACCTGTTAATAATAAAATATGACGATATACAATCGGACAGTATGATGTAAAAATAAAAAATTATAGGCAGACAAACTGGATCATAAATACAAAAATTAAAATATTTCTCAAGCGTGTTAAAGTTTTGATCTCTCAACACGTGGATACTATGCATACGTATTTTGACCAGGCAATTTGTTAACACCGGCCAGATATTATGCTAAAGGCCAATCGTAACAATGCTTTCTTATGAACACATCGTAACACATTCAATTATAAATTAAGCTATTAACTTAATATACCATAATTTGTTTATCAGGTTAAGCATCGAAATTAATGCAAGTGGCATAACTTGTCCATAACTTAACACTTTTTATTATCGAGTCAATAAGGCGATTTCGTCAACGAAAGTATTATCAAGCTTTAATGAGGTATCCATGCAAATTTAGCACGTATATACGGGTAGACAAGATACATTTTCGAGAGCGTGACTAGTCTTGATCGAGCGCTCGGGACTCGAGTTCGACGTATAATTTCTCGTGTAATCGCTTTAATAATGGGAGAAAAAAAGTGATATTATCTGCCCACGGTCAATAAATTAACACCGTTTAGAGCAAAAATGTAGATTCTTAGTGTCGCTACTATTATAAATAAATTGGAGTCGAAGCGAGAAGTTTAAGGAGACGGTTCGAGTCGGCGAGTGCGTGAGTGTGTGTTTTTATTAGGGTGCGTGCGCAGTGAGGCCTTATTAAAATATTTCGAGTGGAAACTGGAAGGACCACTTAGTGGTGCGCGGGAGTTTCACGCCTGAGCTGATACAACATTAAATCGACAAGATAGCTTATTTGTGCTGAGCAGAGGATTAGTGGCAATAAATCACTGATTAGAATGTATTGACTGGCGTTGACTCCGGCGCATGGTCGCCGCTCTTATTTATTGTCCGTCAGATTTTTAGGCTTTTACGGCCTCATTTTATCTATTTGTTAATGTTTAACGATGGAGACTAGGCAGTTTGTTTATTTAATTAGTACCTTAAGAAACGCAAATTGACTCTACGTCTTTTTACATATACCAGATTAAAGTTACGATTAGGTTGTACTTCTTGATTATTTATGGAAAATTATGTCGACTGTCCTCGATGATGAGTACCTGCTGAGCAATTATAATATACACATGCATGTTAATAAACTACTATTGGCTTTCAGCATTAAATAGAGATTGTTATACTCATCGCTAATTAATGAAGAGCTTTCAATGTACATTAGGTACACCTAATGAAAAGTTGGTGGCTAATATTTTTTGCAAAATTAATTTAGTTGTATAAACAAACATACGAATGAGTTTTGTCCGGTCCCACCTGCGCAGGCGTCGTATAAACATGCAAAGTGATGCGAGGTAGAGCGCGCGGCGCAACTCCGCTCCGGCCGAACGTAAAAACAGTTTTATGCAAGAAATATTGTTCTACCCGCGATCTCGCAGCTATTAATGTCATCACGCTGCGGAAAATTACCGGCTTTCGTGTAAATTTCAATACGAGATCGAAAGTGTACTCGATATTGCCCCTTTATGATTGCAACGAATTACATGCAACAACAATTCTTTCCGTTTTAAAATACGCATGAATTATGGATATGTGGCGGGTTAAAGACCGTTCTTACGTACTCGCTTCTGTATTAAAATGGGGATTTCAGTTATTCAGATTAAATTGTCTGTGAAATTATTTCGAAAGAACAGATTGTAAAATACGGTAAATAATGCGGGCATAAAAGGTAGAGATTTATAACTTTGATCGAATTGAATGCAATCGAAGCGTATAACAGATTGATTTGTTTTTTTTTCATTTGAGTATACCTAATTATTAAATTATTTTTATAAGCTTTAACACTCAAATCGAATGGAGGAAAATTGGCTTTCCGTCTGCTACATTTAACAATTGTTAATAAATTCGAAATACCTCTCTCTACAAAAGTTACATTTTGTAGGAGCGCTGATCGTTTTCACAATTTCAGTTTTGAAGAAGATATCAATAATGATCCAGGAGTTGCTTTACCGTAATACCTACAACTATGATATAAAATCATTGTGTGATAGAAATAAAAAATGTGTTCTTATTAATAATAAAACTTAGTTTATTGTAAGCTGATTGTTTACCCGACTACATTCAACCCTACAAAGATCTTATTTAAAAGACAACTACATAGTTGGTAACCGTATATAAGGTTATGCAAAGGTAACCCAGCAGGACGTGTTATCGAATTGGCAATTTGTGTAGCAGCGATGTAAAACAACTTTAGGATGTATGAGAAAGACTCAATCCAGTATATCACCATTTTTATACCAAAAATGTTAACATGGTGTTTTTGTTATTATTAACAAAATAACTACATAAATATGTCGTATTGATACGAAGGAGTGAAAGTTCTAAAAGTTATAAAAAGAGGCACATTGCATTATAGAATAAAGAGTACTATTAGTAACTGTGTAGCAAATGTTATCTACATAACCTTCAAAAAACGACATAAAAAATTTGAAGCCACCGAATACGATCCACCGAAATGTTGGCCGACATGCTCGCCGAACGTTGCCGTCCCGTCCACCGTCACTCCAAAGTCGTTGCATATTCAATGCGGACAATTTGCGAAGATATTACGGCGGGCCGACCGGCATCCGCAGCGGAAGTGAGCTTTTAATGTATTAAATGAACCCAGTGTTTATTCCGCAGAAATAAACATTTGGATTCAACACGGATTTTTGATATTGCATGTGAAAATTACCGAAACAGAACAATACAATGGATGGTAAATTAAAGGCAAATGTAGAACACTCTACTGACTTAATAAGAAATCCCGATATTTTTTTCGGATGGATGTTATGAATGTACTCAGGTCAAAGCTTCTTCAAAAAATTGTCGAAGTCCATTTGTATCAATCAACCCACGTAGTCATTTCATTTATAATTAGAATTGGTTTCCCATCTCAATACCTACTAGAAAATACTATTAACGGTTGCAATAATATTTAGATTTACTAAAGGTGTAACAGAGAGTAATGTACTACAAAAATAGCGTGAAGAGAAGCTAATCCAAAAGTGCCACAATACTCCAACTAATCAACTTAAATAAATAGAAAATTGATGCACTTTATGTTGTTATTTCATTTGCAAAGCAATCAGAAACTGATACCACTGCCGGACCTCCTGCCTGTTGTTTTAGAACTGTAGTATCATGAAAGTGACAATTCATCTTAAACGATTCTCATTGTTCCGTTCATCATCGTCAATTTCATTGTACTCATTTACTATTGGGCCGTCTTTGACTAGAGGAAAAAGATCTTATTGCACCTAAGTAATAGCTTTTTTGCCAACGAATAAAAATTAAACTTAGGATGTTAGCACACCAAACGATCGAGGGTCGAGCGATTCCATCTCGAAATTCATCTCATTCTACCTTCAATCTATGGATTCATCGACAGGCGATCGATTGCTGTGGTATCACCTTTAGGTAGATACCTACCTACGTACGTGACAGGCCGCCTGCCCACATCGAATTACAGCTTTTCTAATTCATTAACAGTGCTAGCTATTTAGCAGCGTTTTTTCTAGCGTTTCTTTTACCAATTTCAAATCTAAACGATTTAAAAATTTAAAATGAATCTTTTCATTCTTATAGCTATTAGATTGATTGATTTCGTTATATAGACTGTGACTAATGACATAGGAAATTCAGCCTAATTCATCGCGTCAATATTTTGATATTATAAAAGTACTGTTTTCTAATCATTTCTCCAGATGAACAAACGTTTTATATTAAATTCGATCTTCTTTTTTATAAATCTAATTGTAACTATCTGAAGTTCTAAATAAGTTCTAAGACCGTAAAATTTGGATATTAAAGACTGTATGAAAAAACCAAAAGTGATATCGCCCGCACTCATAATATTATTGTAACGAAAGATACAGCCTCCGGTTTTTAATTTAACTCGGTATCATGAATCTTTACAAAATGGATGTATTAAACATTTAATAAAAACAATTACATAGCTGTAACGAAATACACTTGCAGATAGAGCCTATTTTAACTCCAATGCGTATCAAATCCAAGCCAACTGGAATCTAGTTGGTACATTGTATACAAAACCCATTTTACTCGTACTGGCGGCTTTTCTAATAGACTGGGGACCTTTGTGCCAGCTCCGGCATCCGGGACTCGGTGCGTGTCACAAAGCCGACACCCAGCGCTTGCGTCACATGGCACTCGCTCAGTATAAACAAGTGCTCCTCACTTTATTCATTAGCGCTCCACATGAATGTTTTAACCGACTTAATGGCTCATAAATACATTGTCGCTATTGTCTACTAATTAAGGAGCATCGTCTCAGTTTACAAAGCCACCTGATTATTATGCGTGATCACCATTTAAATGGTAATTAGATTTATTGAACCACCTGATCAAACCCGCTTCGATATAAACGTTGACGTTGAAAAAAACATACCTCACGGTGTATTTGTATGCGATGTGAATTCATCCGACATTATGAGTCACATAATTGACGTAAAAATATTTTATATGTTTCGATTAAATATGTACACGAACGTGTCGACAATTGAATTATCTGTCAGCTAATAGTAGGTACGTGTCGCATACTTACCCGGTGATCAACTTAACGAAATGAAAATTATTATGTTAATGGCACAAAATCTTACCTTTCGAGAACCTTGGACGATTTAATTTTATATGATATTCAATATTTAAGTTTAATTGAAAACTGAACTCATCGACTCCACCAAACAAATTTACTATTTTGTTAACACACGGCGTAGCTCTACTAACTATCGCCACAAAATAAATTCACTTAAATACATAACGCGGTCTTTAGTTATTGGTGCACTGGACAAACTTTCTGATGGAGCCTAATAATTATGTTAACATCCATATTCAGTATCGATTACAGTTATAACGATCGTATTAGGCCCATTAGTGTATCGCTCTTGTACCGAGCACCAATCAAACACCATCCAATAAACTTTCTTACTTAATTTACAATGACATTACGTCACCAACATCCCACCGTTTATTTATCCAACTATCCACTATCGCCAATCAAAACGGCGCGTTGTATCACAACCGAACTGGGCAACCTTCACCGGAAACGCTACTGGCCAATCTATCGGCCGATCTACCGGTTAATTAGTCCGATCACCAATACAATGCGAACAATGCGGCCGCGCAGCCGAGTTTCGCTCACTCATCGCCGCAGCTGGTTCCGATATGACAAATGACATGTTAAATACGAGGGGCTGGTGATGCCGTATGTAATGCCGCCGCCTACGCGAAAACTTGACGATCGTTTGTCAAAATATACCACTTGATCTCAATTATGTTGATAGCAGTATGTAGAGTTAGTTTATCTTCGATCCGTGGTGCCTTGCAACAGGAGCCCAACTCTGCTAACCGCTGGCATCTGGATCGACTCGCCATACGTCAAAACACACCTATAATATATTTGAATACGTCATTTTTATCTCCTTCTTCTTTCTTTAAAAATATGGCCCACTCTGTGTAATAGGTATTTCGCCAGTGTCAAGTAACAAATAGCAATACAAACACATTGAATGACAATACATACAATACAATTGTCGGTTTTTCTTTAGAAAATCTGTCAAAAGTGACGTATTCGGATAAGCGACACGTCAGTTGCCCTATAGAAGTCTTCCAAAACTGACGTATTCAGTTACGCGATACGTCAGTTTTGAGTAGATCGAGATTCCAGCAGTTAAAAGAGTTGGGTCCCTGGTCTTTAACTATTCACACCTCTTACCAGCTGTTTGTCTCACGATTTGCAACAGAGGGAAATAGGTATTCAACTCGTCTTATTCTTTCTTTCCATTAAATTCGACCTGAAGCACCTGGAACGAACAACCTGGACCACTTTTCAGGCTAATCTGACATCTCAAGTAGATCTAAGTACTTACCTATTCAGCAAGCTCTTCATGAAAATATTAGCTTACAGGAAAGCCCTAGATGGACCACGAGCTATTTACATTTTGCTAAGAGCTTAACAACTCTGCTCTTGATAGTGAAACTCTACATACCGAAAGCTTACCTTATCGGATAGCTTCTTTGATGATGCACTCACTATAGGATCATTCATAATTTTTGGGATTCTAGACGATCAACTGAGGAAATTTTGAGAAGGTTAATGACGATGAATTAAATAATGTATTATCGTGTAATTTTTATTTTATTTATCCTCATTATTTCCTAAAACATAAAAGCTAATTCATCATTTATTAACCGGATTAAAAAAGATACAAATGAAATTTAAAACATGTGGTTGTCTTTCTTTTAAAATCCACTTTTTGTGCCAAACAATAATGGGACTAGCTACAAATATTTTATAACGCAAATCATATTGGATTGGCATGTTCAAGGTTGAAATATTTCATTCCGATTTTCATATGGGGGATTATTTTTCAACGCAACTGTAACGAAATCGAATATCATATACCTAGATACTATATAAAATTGTGTTCCTAATTTTGAAGTAACTTACCTTTCATCTATATATATATAACTCAAAGGTGACTAACTGACTGACTGACATAGTGATCATCAACGCACAGCCCAAACCACTGGACGGATCGGGCTGAAATTTGGCATGCAGGAAGATGTTATGACTTAGCATCCGCTAAGAAAGGATTTTGATTAATTCTACCCCCAAGGGGATAAAATAGGGGATGAAAGTTTGTATGAAACTTTGACAATTTTAAAGCGATCGGGCTGAGACTTTGCATACATAAAGCTACTATGACGTAGACATCCCCTAAGAAAGGATGAAAATTCCACGCGGACGAAGTCGCGGGCTCAGCTAGTTGTTAAATAAAGAGTTAAATCATTAGCCGCCGTCGGCAGCTACAGCAAAATATATTTTTTATAAATACGTAGACGTGAAGAATAAAACGGTTTTGTTGTTATTGTGACTAAATAACTGTTTTATATAAAAGTATTCGATTCATCTTAACAGAATTTATGCGTTACTTATTACCATTTAATATTGAAGCGATTATATATTTATCCTATTTTCATTTGCTTTCACTTTTTATTCAACCGATAAACAATGAACCATTCATATCTATGAAAAATAATTACGAATAGTAAGTATTATTGTTAGATTATTACTACATAATATATTAAGAAATGTAATTTGCGTTAATATTTTTTCGAATACTGTGTTTTGATATTAATATGCCGTCGGCATCGACTGTCAACGAAGTCCTTCATCCAAATAGTGGTCAGATCTCAAAAATTAGGTGCATTCCTCCTCATAAAGTACTCTGACCAGGATTGCTACCTTCTGCATTATCAAATCTTTTTACAATTATACTCTGCATAAACTTCTTAATGCGTGAATTTTCAAATTAATGAAAAATCTTTTTTTGCTACGGAACTGAGTAAATTAACGTTCTATTAATTTGCATACCTCTACGTGATAGGTAAGTTTTTTGCAAAAATTTTAGTAGTGTTTAATTCTGTAATGGCGCAAGATAAAAAATTGGCATTGTCAATTTAACAAGTTAAGTAGAATCGATTATTTATAGTGTCCGAGTTTAAGGTAGCATAAAAAGTGTAGAGCTTTTTAGGAGCTCTGTGAAACAAAAATACAAACTAAGCACTATCTGGTTCCGCACATTTATTTGTTGATATACGTAGTTTATCATACAACCTAACGTAAACATAATTATGCCATATTCAATTCATATAGTCTAACATATACATGTAAAAATGCTAAAATTATTAATAGATGACTATATTTCGTATAACTAGTGTAATGTGCTTTATTGTCATGTAATGTACTCATTTTCCTCGATTTTTGGATAGGCTGTAGGTACCTACTTAATTTATATGATAAGCGAAGCTGATACATTTCCTAATGAAGAGATTAATACAGATTTATATGATGGATACATATGGTAGGTTAATATATATATTAATTGGTTATTTAAATTAGGATTCGATTCTTGACACTGTTGGTTTTAAACCGGAATACAAATAAGCAATAGATACCACAAGCTTTAAAAACCTTTGATGACAAAGAAAATTTCTTTGAAAAAACCAAATTCGAAAGTAAAATATGATTTATTATTACAGTAAGTTTGAATGTAGAGGAGACTCCTCAATATAAAAAATTAATATGTTTCTGCTGATCAGATTACAACTAGGTACTTATAGGCAGTATAGTGGATGAATGCGGGATATTTTTGAGAAAAAATGCTCTACACAGTTATTTATTTATTTCTTATATAAAAGGAGATATGAGACACGGTTCTACGCTAACAATAACTTGTCATAATAAAATGATCCTCAAATTAAAACTTAAGAATTGTTTTCGCAACTAGCTACACTATGGACATGATTGAAAAGGTATCCAAAGCCTTATAATATCATGAACTGTGTTTCTGATAACTCACCATTGGGTGATATATTGAGTGGTTGCGCTGGTGGTGCCGGCTCCATCTTCCAGGGGGCGCAGCACGATGCAGGGGAGAACTCGGGCGTGGGGCCACTGCCCGCCGATATCAACATGGTCGAGCCACCTTCCGACGAGTCCGCTGCGACGCCAGCATACGCCACCAACTGAATATTCACTCAGACAAGTCCACCTTCCGAACGGTCCGATTGTCTCTCAACTCTGGTCTATGGTTATTAGAAGCACCCAAAGAACGGACGGCACAATTCCCGCACGCGCTCGCTTGAAGCTCAGCCAGAACACTGAAGAGCGCGCTTGTCGTGCCGGCGCGCCCACTCGCGCGCCGACTCCCATTTGCACGCCTCAGAAAAAATCTCCGCCGCTAAACAATAACAAAAAACTACCTCCACACAGTAGAACCTCCGCGCACCTCTCACTCTAACGTTCTTAATTCGATTTCCGAACGCGTCAAAATTACACCAGCGCCCGATTCCTGTGCAACCTTCCGTCCCGTTCTTAGATTTTTAAATTCAAATAAAATTTCATTAAAACAATATGCCCTCTAAATACCTCAGCATAAAAGCCACATTCGCATATCACAAACGTTACGCTTATGACCTTTTCAAACGACGCAGGAATGAAACTACTCCTACTCGCACTCGTTCGGTTCAGCTTAAGCTTGAACTGTATGAAAGGGACAGGTGCTCTACCGCTCGGTAAAATTACGGTAGTGAGCACAGGTGATCTTTTACCATTTCTTCGTATAGAAGGTGTTAATGTATACCGTTCTCGTTCTTTCATATACAGCTTTAAACGGGTGGGTAGAGACGACAATAGAGCGCTCCGATTACCTTGTTAATTAAACTTGGTTCAAGTTGACTATGCTTAGCGTCGTTTTTAATAGTTACCGCATCAAGTAAGTTCCATTCTAATTAAGTCTAAGAGTGGATAGAAATATACCAAATTTTATCGCTACAAGGGTATACCATATTAAAGATAATTATTATTCATGATATCTATAAGAGCATGCCAATGGCAAATTAACTGGTTCAGGTTTAAATATTATATGACGTTATCCACCCTTTCGTGTAACTGAAAGTCAGGCGTCATGTAGAGATACATGCAATCTCGTTTTAATATTTAAACGGAAAGAATTGCTGTTAATAATGATGGGTAATTATGGTAAGAAATGTGGAAATTAAAAAGAGTATTTTGATCGTCTGCTAGGTATTATGGTAGGTTGTATCAGTGCGATGTTTTGTATGCTAATTACAGGGAGACGTGTATCGCCGGCAGCGGCTGGCCCGGCGCGGGCGGCGGCGGCGGCAACAGGCGGCGCGGGGTATGTGGCTGCCTTTATATCGACTTTACATTTAATTGGAACTATTTTCTTTATTCTATGATTTGTGTCAATCTGGTCCAACGTTGTGGTTTCCTGTGTATTGATACTAAGTTTTACAATATTTAAAAGCTAGCAATTAGTATTTTTTATTTTTCAAACAACCCTGGTAGTCTTTTGTTTTAAATGTAATCTTCACAGTAATTTTGATATTGTACCTACACTTACAAGTAGGTGTAGGTACAATAATACCTACAGTCAAATGAAAAAGACATCTAATTATTCATGAACAATTAACGCTTAAATATAAATTTATGAACGTAACTTCATAATGTCTCTACCTTTAGAACTCCACGTACTAGCAATCCTAAGACATTTACCTAATAGAGGGTCACTTTAACGGTTTTATATACTACAAAGATTGTTCTGACTTACCTACTGTTAGTTCAACTTACAGAACCTATTAAAAAAATGTAGAGCTTTATTTTGTCTAATCAAAACTATTTTTACTTATTTTTATTATTTAAATACTCCTTCGTTCAACATAATTTTTCCTAGTTGATTCATACTAGACAAAATATTCGTGATTTAATTCTAATAAGAAGTCATTTTATATCATATAAAAAATTTTATAATACTCTTTACGAAATTAAAGGATTACTTTAATCTTTCTCAGATCTACCTATCATAAACATGCAAAACTAAATACTTAACTTGTTGTATGTATAATACATACACCAAGTTATTAAAATTAAAATAAATACTTCTGCGATGTGACTAAGAATTAATAAGGTTACAAATATAATAGAAAATAGTACCCATATACTACAATATATTCTCATTGTAATATAAACATTTAATTAGGTAGACTTTGACTATTCAAGTGCTTTGTGGTCCCACATGAGAAAATATTTTGAATTGAATCGATTAACATTTAAAGAAGATACCTACCAGAATAGTCCAATCGCAAATCATTTTATTTATATTCCAATGAAGGATAGAAAAGTAGGAAGAAATAAAAAATAAACAAGTGAATTCGGGAAATATGACAGATGGACCCTTGGCTGTGAGAGGTATCTCGGCTTACCTTCACGGTTATAAACTATGGGTGTTACTAAACCAATAGATCGACCGCTAATCGATCGCATGTTGCTAGAGCAACATGCGATACCTAGAGGTAGAAACTGTCGATCGACGTTGACTCATCACGGTCTACCATCGATCGATGGGTCAATCGCCGCTCAATCTATTGACTTCGTAACACCCCACCGCAAATCTGGCAAGTTGAGAAGTCGTTAACTGATTTAATTGCACATAGAGCGACTCTATCTATGAATTATTTGGTTTTATATCTAGTTTCTAACCATGATCCAGTTGAATCCAGTTGATTAACTTAAACTCAATCGACTACCTGAACTTGGTTAAAAAAAAAATATTAATTTATAAAATATTTCACAACATAAGTACTACCTAATGATTATTAGTAAAACAGTTCAATTTTCCTCAACACAAGAGTGCAATATACTTATAAAACGTAAGTAGGTAGGTACGTAAAATAATACCATGTAGTGATGATATTTGTTTTCTTTTTATTCGTTCCTCTAAGGGACCGACGGAGGATTTAGTGCCCAGATACCGGCGTGGGTGTCACCTAATGAATATATTTATTTATGTGGTCCCCGACCACTTTTATCTCGGCCGAGACGTGTCTGTTGTCCCATCGCGCTGCGGTTACATCGCCGTAACGATTGGCCACTCGCCTAACAGTACGGACGCCTAATTGTATGTTTAGTGATAGAGCTCCTCTCGTTTTTTGTTTTGTTCTGTAATTGGACTGTTATCTGCCAGTAATGGATAATTTGATTGACTCTACTTACCATTTGTAGTCCTTATTTGTACAGCTTATTCGAATGTTAATGATTTTTGGCTCTCTTTATTCAATCAAATGACACAATGGCTTTAAAGATTAGTCTTGAAAGAGAACTAAAAGTTTTTTGTGACGCCAAATCAATCTGAACAAGTTTAGTGGCGCTGCGTGGTGCCAATCTAGACGGTTTAGGTCTTTGAACGAATTAGACTGCATGTCTAAAAATATGTTTTATTTAATTACGAATTAAACGACTTGTTACGTATATAGTAATGTATATTTACATTATTTAAATTAGTTTCTAATGCGTGCTAGTCAACTTAGTAATGGGCTTTATTACATTTACTTTGTAATGAATTGTATATCAAACCAATAGCACTAAAAAACACCAGTTACACTTTTAATAATAAAACGATTTCAAATGGAATTATCTTTTTCAGTACATGTCCAGGTAGACGATACATAGATATATAATATAGATGGTACTTGCTACCTGTAAAAAACTCTCCCAACAGACCTTATTGCCTTTTTCATTAGCACCCGACACCAAACAAAGGGACCAACCACAATGAGCTCGGAATCGTCACCCACAGCACATACGGAATCAGGATTCAACACATAACGTGCCCATCTTGACGTCCGATGTAACTTGACCCGCCCACCTTATATAAATTCATAATTTCAGGTCCAATTTCAATCTCCAGAAGATCAGAATAAGCTGGTAAGTTGTCACCAAACAACTCGTGACATTAGTTGTGGTCGAGAGTGACAAAGAAGCGGCGTTTGCGCAGACAGGCCGTATTAACATTATAATGCGTTCAAAATATTTGTGCTATCTATTTTGGACCACCCAAGCACTCCGCGTGATGTTGTAGAACAATAGCTGCGATTCTTATTCACACTCGACCCCTTTCTGCTCGATTGGTTTGAAGGTAGCAGGGTAGAGTCATTTTTTATTGAATAAAATAAAGGTAGATACAGGTATTGATGCGACTATATCCACAAAACTTGGAAGCGCTATTATAACATGCTTATGTATACTAGAGTTACATATAGTATCTAGTACTCCCTACACCTGTATATTTATTTCCAAGGAAAGCAGCAGCAAACCAGAGGTCTTGTGTAAATTAATAGTTAAATTTTAGCACATGATTACAAAATTGAAGTAATAATTTATTCTAATTTCAAAAGCTGTAGTTTTATAGACATAATGTTTTTAAATATTATAATATTCATTTGTATTGATATATAAGCCTACACAAACACTGAGTTAACTCCATGTTTTGTCTACTATCCTGGGTGAAGTATGTCAAACCAGAATTGATGAATGGTTTTATCTACGGGTAATTTAACTATACCTATTAAAGCCAAACTCGATGCCTTTTTAAATAGAAACAATTTTTTTGGGTTATGATTTATTTTCTCCTTAATATTATCAGCTATTATCAGCTATTACTAGTTATAACTAAAATTTTTACCTGCTCAGCTTTTTCAAACTCATGACATTAACCATAAAAAAAGAATTACTAGATACTTATAGTAACTGACAAACATTATAAATCGATATAAAGCAGTAAATAAATACCCTTATGAATGTAGGTCCCGAAATAACTTGTAAATACAAACTTGTTTCTAGAATGTTAGTACAACCTACTTATGTACACTATTAGGTACTGTTTATCCTGATCTGTCTTCATCGCATTCCCTACATTTACCTAAATAAGATTGGGATAAAATAAAATCATTAACATTTTTTTTAAATTTGCCGGACCCACTCCTCGGACCACTTTTTTAAATTTGCCAGCCTATTTTGGACCGACTCCTCAGTAAAGCCTCTTCTTGAATTCTCAACATATACGGTTTTGTGCTGTTTCCACGCACTTATCTCTCGCAAAGGTGACCAAATCGTCCCACTATCTTGTCGTGGGTGTGCCAAAAATTTTAAGCGACATAATATTTTAGGTGTTTTAATATCCCAAAACCATTCAAAACCAAATATTTTTATTACTGTAACCCTAATATTTACCCACTCCATCTTTTGTAATCTTTATTACCTCGTATTATTCTTGAAATGAGGTTAAATATTATACCTAATGAGCATGTGGATATCCTATGGATAACAAAAGCATATTTTATTGGGCCTACGCAATATTTACTATTAACTAATTCAAACATTTTTAATACTACCTACATAGGTAAGTAGGTATACCTATTACCTACTAGGTATTATAAATAAATATGCCTTAATTTTTATAAATACATGTACTAAGAGTACAGCACTTAAAACTGATAATAAAAAACATCGTTTTTTCCGATATTTACAAGTCCATGCATCCACACAAACATTGTCACACCATCGATATTTCTCATTAGCATCTTCGGCGGGCCGGCGCGCGCTTGCCGTCACCGCCCAATGGCCGCGGGGGCGGGGCGACAGTAGCGCCTCCCCGCCCACGGAGAGACTATTCAGCTGAAACAAAAGGCTGTGATGAAAAGACGCAAAGTACCTAATGTTTGTTCACTAAATACCTACAAGGACTTGTTTTTGTTGTTTATTATTGTACCTTGTGTAGGTATCGTAGTAGACTGACAGTAATATTAAGTAGGTATTATAAGGATCTAAAATAAATAGATAATTATTTCTTAATTTTTGTAGTAGCTACCTACAGATACCTATGTATAAAAATAAATTCATTTTTTATTAATAATAATTTTCATTAAATTCAATTACTAACTAAATAGATACCTACCTGTTCAGATTTTTTTACCTACCGACTAATTGTACCTATATTATATAGGTATTAATTTGTTAAATGGTCGCGCCATCATAGTTTTTGATGATGTAACAAAACATTTTATATTTAACTAAATGTTTTACACCTAGATATTCGTACATGTAGGGAAACAAACATCGAAAATACTGTAACAAAAGAGCTTCACTGAAAGCTTTCATATTCACCAAATAAACGTATTTTACCGACTCTACCAGTAAAAAAAATCTAACTGTAATAAAATTATTACCACGCTACATTCCGCCCCCCGGCATATGGCGGTCGCAGGGCGCTCGCCGAGCCTGCCTAGACTGCCTACCCCGTGTTTTAACTCGCCTAATTGCTTCCCATTTACATACATTAACAGAAAAAACGCAACAACTGACGCTCAAACCACTATGTAAATATGAACTTATGTGGGTTGCTGAGCCACCCTATGGTAGCTTTACTGAGCAGACGAGCAACAACGGAACAAGAAACCATAGTACATTGACAAATTTTAAAATTACCTATGCCAGTTACACTTGTGCTATACTGCATACTTAGCATTTTTGGTAGCACAAATTCAGCACTGTCAGCTGGAGTTGCTACCAGTGCAGTCACCAATTGAGGACTTGTAGAGTTGATAAGCGGATTATTTTTATTATTACGGGCCTAAAATAATGGCACTAGCCTCAGCTGCGATTTTAAAAAATCAGGGCTGGAACAAAATATCAGGCCTGGTCAGTATCCCACGGTCAGACACTGACTTCTTCCTAATATGAGGTCCCCATGCATTCGGAATCCACCATCTTGGCTCAGTGCGGGTTGGCGAACTTTACGTTCAAATACTAGAGATATTATTTACAAATTAAAGTCTTAATTCTTTATGAATTTATCAGAGTTACCTGGACTAGATTTTGTATAAAATCTAAACCCACAATTAGTTGGAAGTAAACACAAATTAGGTAAGTACTTGCTTGAGTAGTGTACCTCCTGTAACATGATAGTTGAGAGTACGTGTATATTTATAGATTGCGTGCACTGGTAGCTCGCCTACACAACCCCTCAGGGCGAGACCCGAGCCGACCACTTCGATATCCGAATTACAGACTCTAATAACGGAAATCAATTGGCCCCATACCTCTAATTATACCTTATACCATGGGAATGTAGGCACCAATGTAGAGTCGGCCGTTTGATATAAACGAAATATCATTTATAAATAAAACGTTACATTATTAGGTATTCTATTATTCAGAAAAGATAGGCCCTCATTATCTGTTCAATTATGAGCCGCTAATTACGAAACGGTTAGGCAATTAAATGGCGGTGAGAACTGAAAACTGACAATAGATAGCAGATTAAATTGAACTCCAAATAATGTATAATGGACGCAACGTCGAATGTTTTGTGAAATCTGTTGCGGAGAAACTCATTGTTCTTTGAATGCACATGTAAGTAAAGGCGCATGCAGATTAGACTATAATTCACATAAATACTTTGAAATGTATCTACTCTGTGGTCCACAACGGTCATCCCAAAAAAATCTTCACATAACGTTTGACCGAAAACAGAAACCTAATTTTTGAGCTGATGAGAATCAATCGCATAAATATGCGTTTACATAGAGTTTCATATCACAAGAAATAATTTACTTACTAGAGTCGTATTGGAAAAGCGTCCCTAAAATACCTTTAAGTTTTTCAGTTACAGCGACTGCTTTTGGGCTCTACTTTAATTTGGAAACTTGCTCGTTGGTAATAAGGCAGAATGTTGGTCTACGTACCGTTTCAATCCCGCTAATGTTTCCACAATAGCGTCTATCAGTTGCGATCGAACAAAGGCTACTTACAACTGTTGTTAATCGTCATTTCACATACGCTCTCCACCGACACGAGACGATGTTAACCTGAAAGTAGATCCCTGAGATGTTATATTCATGGGTAAGATAGGGTTGGCAGCTGTCACAATAACGTCCAGGATATTTATGTACCTACAAAAACCGTAATTTTTTGAGCTTTTATATGAAATACTTTTTCAGCGTTTATAGCTTTACAATGGAATTGAAATAGCAGTATTCAGCTATGTAATATATGGTTATGGACAAAATAATTACAAAAATAGACGTGTAGAAATCTGTAATATTTTTATTCATTAATATAAAAATGCTTAATAGTAAGTAATCTTCAGACTCTCCGCTACCGTGCATCTAGAATCAAATTGCACAAAACAAAAACCCATCAAACATTATAAGAAATCTAGGTAGAATTCAGTTAAAACAATGGTGTTCTCATCTGTACTGTGTTTCGCAAATAAAGGTGGTGATTTTGCTCGCTTCGCGGTTCGCGCCGGGTACAATGGGCTTCGGAACGAAGATATGCATAGATATGCCGTGTACTCAGACGATGCAGGGCATGCAAATACCGGCACCCGGCTCGCACACAACAAAGCTTTCCAATTGTCCGTTATTGTGGCAAGGGAATTCGCACGTCCTATTGCGTTAGTTAAATCCATGGTACTGTAGCAACCTCTTCATAGGGTTAACCGTGTATCAATCAAACTATTAATTATTTATATATTAAAATTAACTTTATTATATTATATTTTAAAAACACATGTTTGTACATCGGTATCCCGGTTGTCACAGCCAGCCCACCGCAATTCTTTCAATATCAAAACCTTTTTATTTTCTTAAATTCATTATTTATCGCTGGCTAGGAACGTCTATCGCTAGTGGCTAGTGCGCCGACATGGACCTTACAGTACCATGAAAGAAAATAAAATACTGTATTAAGGCTAAAGCGCCCATCTAGCCCGCGAAATTCAAATTTTTTGAGGTTTTTTAGACATTTTTCAAAATCTGACAATAATAAAAGGCACATTTTATTATTCGCGACAAAGACCGTGTGCAGTGCATTTATTAATATATCCAACTTACTCTAAAACATTTCAAGAACGACAGCTATCCAGATAATCTGGCAATTTTTGTATATTTAGTGTGATTAACTAGTATCATATCCACCGTGATAATATTTAGAGTAAAATAAATGTATTATTATTAATACATTTATTTTACGCACTATATACTGTGTTCGTCGCAAATCACAAAATGTTGTCTAAAATGTTTTCAGATTTTGGATAAACTATAAAAATACTCGAAAATTTTTAATTTCGCGGGCTAGACAGGCGCCTTCACCTTAAAGCGTACTATCCAGCTGATGGTAAGCAGTTATCGTAGCATGTAGAATATACTTGCAATACTAAAGGCATTGCTCGCACATCGCTGACCTGAAGGGGAATGGGACAGAGAGAGGGGAATGGAGAGGAGAGGGAGGCATCCGGCTCACTCCTCAACGTACAATCAACATACTCGACGCTTAAGATTGCATTTTGTATGCAGTGACCAGCAGCCGCATGGGACTAGCATGGTCATAAAACCATCAAAACAATTGACTTTCTACAAAAAGGGCTTTTGTCTCATCGGACGCTTTTCGTCTCATTGGACAACAACATAATGGGCGAGGCATCCTATGATTACTGCCTGCAAGCGAAAAGTGTCCAAAATTGATCAAGCGTCAACTTTGTTGATGGTACGAAACGCAATAATGGAAACTACTAACTTTACGCCGATCTTCTGTGAGAGGGTGGGTTTACGCGTTAGTCAATCGGTTACACCTTGACTCCACCACAAGTAATAACTAGGTGTTCAGGATTTTTTTTAATGATTCAAATGTAATTTACTTATTAATATGTAACACTAGCTGTGCCCACGGTCTTCGTCCGCGTAGTATTTAACATAACAAAATTTTCAGGATTATCGGGATAAAAAGTATCCTATGTGTTAATCCCGGTCATAAACTATCTGTGTTTCAAATTTCATCCAAATCCGTTCTGTATTTTTTGCGTGAAAGAGTCACAAACATACATCCACACTCACAAACTTTCGCATTTATAATATTAGTAGGATGAAATCTGACCACGCAAATAAAGGCAATATAAAACAAAAATTACTTTAAACAGTACACAAAACGAAAAAGTCCATGAAAGCATACAAAACGTACAAAACACTGTCCATACCACTTTTATTAGTTTTTTAAATAATAACCGACGTTCATTTACGTTTCGTAACTAATGGAAGTACACGAAGGCAAATCTCTTCCGGCCTCTTTCGTGCATATTCACAAGCCATCTTAGCTACAGTTTATTTTTTAATTAGTAGCCGCTTTTTCATAGGCCGGCTCCGATCAAGATAGGCAATGGTGTTCGTGTGAACGGCCTACGGTTGCCTCTGTGTTGCCTCACGCATCGCGACTGGCTCACCGATTATATGCAAATGAGATGTCATAATACGTGAATAATTACAGCCAGCCACGAGTCGCCCTTTCGGGCCGCGCCGCACAAATTGGATTTACGTGAAATGCAAGTTTTAACCGCGACACGAAGTTGATGTATGTATTTTGGGGTGATATGCTAAGTAGGTGTACAAACGTTTCCGATGATATCTCACTTGCGTAGACGATATTTTACTTTGATGACGAATGACGTAGCAAAACTAGAAGACTAAAGACCTGCCCATTCCAGGTAGTAGTTAGTCGTTTTTGCTAGTAGGTACAAACTAGCAAAAAAAATTTTTTTTAAAGTTAAATATATCATTTTATATTTTTGCACATAACTGGATTGGCTCTTACTTAATTAACCTCATTTACCTTCCACATACCTACTACCTACTCCCCACTTAATCAAGAAAACAATATAAATCATGTCAGTGTTCTATTTGTAAAAGAACTAGGTTCTAGTCATTATTATTATTCTCATTAAAATAAAACCTACGTACTGTCGCGCCACTTTTCACGAAAAGTCCCGCCGTGGAAATTGCGACCAGCATCGGGGGGCAGCGTGACCAAGCATGCGGCGTTAAGGGGCGCGCGGGTCGTTATGCTAATAGAGCTTTTCACACATAAATAGACTTATACGCAACTGGCGACATACAGAAAATTCAACTTTATTGGAACGCATATAGAGTTACGTTTTATGAAACGAAAATTGGTAGTTAAGGCTCATAATTTTGTAGAGATTGTAGAGGTCTGCGTGTCCGCCGTCTGTAGTCGCGATAGCGGGAAAATGGACGGTTGACTACGTTTATGGCTTGCCCGCCTGTGCTCCGATTTAAGGCTTATATATCGCAGTAAATTCGCTACACGTAGAAACGGTGCGATAACGCGTCCTAATAAGGTTTATTTTATAAACTGCCGTGGTTCGGTGTCGTTGTGGTTGGATTTTACGAGGCGAACGGTTTAGACAGCGTTTTGTATAGGCAACTAAAACAAATGCCGTCTAACAATGACAGCGTCGTGCTGGAAACGAGGTAGGTATTGGTATTGGTATCGCTGTTGGTGCGCAAACTGAACTGTTTCACCATCTTTCTCATAGCCGTAGTGAGAGTATAAGCAAGATAGACATATTTTCAGACGTGACCACAACAGCGGCATCATCATCTTTCCGATGTCAGATAGATAGGTATTAGTAGGATCAGGTAGTTAAGATACCTATTTGGAGATGTTTAAGCTATCGAGGAACCTATATAAAAGTTAGTAATTAAGATGTTTCTTATGGTAAGTCAAAGACCAGAAATTTATGGGAATAATACACAAAAGCGAGTGTTGTTTGCTCGAACCTACTAAAAGATTCAACAGATCGACCAATCAAAGGCCCAAATGATTTAAAAAGCAGTTTACCTACTAACTTACATTGTATAACAAATAGTTTTTTGTTGATTCATAGTATTTATTGCATGTGGTGAAAAATTGCTGCGGGCGAAAACAACTTTAAAAAAATATCTCTAAAATGATCTGCAAAATGTTCTTATACAGCTATAAAGAACAAACAAAAATCAAGGACTTTCAACAGCTTGCAAATGTGGGAATATAGGATTGTAGATCTGCAATTGCAACAATCACAACAATAATGAGGAAGTCGCTGTGGCTTCTGCGGTTTTTCGTTTTAATGAAACCGAAATAACGTGTGAGAAATAAAACCATCACAATACTTACTTGACGTACTAACAATTAGGTAATTTTTATGATTTTATTATGTTGGCAAATACGTTATACCTACCCTCATATATGGCGATCAAGGGGTTCTGCAATGATTAAGGTAATCATGTTTTCCTATCATAAAGTGATAAGGTGATTTCCACTAGCACTGCAATAGACATCTCTATAATAAATATGTCCACAAATGTATACTTGCATAAGTTATTTATTTTGAAAAGTCTTACTTTATTTCTACGAAGCGGTTTATAACATAAATTAATAGCTGGTTTGAATATTAATTTTAATAACAATAGCATATACAAAAATCATTCCAACCATACCAATTCAGTACTGAAGTATTCGCAAACAATGCCAAGTCCATTGTTCCCTAAATTCCCCCACACAAGCCACAGCCAATTTAAAAACCGCTAAATAGCCATCTCTTACACCGTGGATACCACACAAAAGTCGAAAACGCGATGCGAGATGAAGCCTTTGTGGTCACAGCATTTGATCTGTAATTAGGGTGTTTAGTGCCATAATGGTTTCGTAACGGCACTCAATCGAAATGCATTGTGTTTTTTTCGTAACAAATAGCACAATCTTGTAATTGATACAGTGAAAAAAACTGGTGAATGCGTGTCCTTATAAAATAATTATCTAATGTTATATAATTATATTAACGCTTGTTATGTCATTAGACGGGTAGAATCGATAGTTGAGGTCGGTAAAGAAAAATACCTACCACAGAATTAATATTGAGATATATTTTTATTTGTACGTATTATAGTTCCGTATAGTCCGTATTCACTAGGCGGCATCTATCTACATACCAGCTACCGTATATTTACTACCTTCATTATAATTTCGGACTTTTAAAACACCCTGTATAGCCTTTCAGCTTATGGTGGCTGTTCTGAGATCACCAGCATTATAAAGGCATCCACAGCCATTTATTGTTATATTTAGGTACCACCGATATAAATATAAATATCGCCAGACAAACACACCAACTGTACGGTCGGTCCCAAACTAAGCAACACTTGTAGTATGGGTACCGTGCTGGGGCGATCCCAGTGACACCCAGACCGGGGCAAATTACGAAATGGCCATTTTTGAAATTTTGACTAACGAGAATCGAACCCGCAACCACCATGTGCAGTGAGCCGGGCGGCCTACACTCGAGCCACTACCCCAAGCGGCCGTCATGCGTACCTAACATCGAAAATCCAATATATATTTATACCTAGCGATCTCAGCGATTGTCAAGGGTGTTTAATTTCTCGGGGCTCGCGGAATGCACAGGCAGGTGGTTCCCGTCCCGCCGACGCTAATGAACACAATGAAGACGTATTCCACCAGTATATCCGGCGTTGATCGATTGATTTACTCGCTGCCACCGAGCTCGAGCTTTTTGTATTCGAATGTCGCCCGCCATTTGCATAGCCGAGTCGCGGCGGAGCGAATTTTAAACAAGACGAACGATGGGAGACTGCGATGTACTAGATAGGGATATGATTATTTGCATATGCTACTTTATAGCTATTAATTTGGTTTAGGAGGGTGAAGCGACGCGAGGTTGCGTGATGAATGTTCAGGACATGCTCGTAAGGGCTGATTTTCAGATAGCTTTGGAGTTATCGACATGTGCGCTGTTACAACTATTATTGCAATTAAACGAATTAATGCATTGCCATTTTTAATTTGCATGTTAAAGCATAGCCATGAAATTGGAACCTGCATAACCAGCTCTACATAGATTCATAGAGTTATCATTTCTCTAACTTCGAGGTTCAACCAACTGTTGATGTCTTCATTGAGACTGTACATGAATCTTAATCACTTCGATAAGCAATCTCACTTCTTGTAACTTTGACTTCTATACTGTGGTCACTTTCATAATGTTTAATGGACACGGTTGTACATGAAATCTTAAACGGTAATTCTGATTAATACTACTTAGGCGCCAGAAAATCACTCACTTGCCTTGTCAAAAGGTGTTTTACGAAAATTACCTACTGAATCAAATTTATCATAATTAATAATAATATAAATTAATATCGCCAGTCTAACAAACCAACTGTATGGTTCCAAACTAAGCAACACTTACACTGTGGGTACCGTAAAATGGACAGCGTACCATCCCAGTGACACCTGGACATGGACAAATTACGAAAAGGCCCGGTGGGAATCGAACCCAGAACCACCATAAACGGTGAGTCGAGGGGCCTAAGCTCAAACCACTACGCCAAACGGTCGTCAAATTATACAATTACTATTTGCACCATTTAAATTGAAATATGACATTAATCTTCTACAATCTTCATTGCGTGTTCAACAGCCCAGGGTAGACAGTAACACGCTTCCCGTCATAGGAAAATTACCATCCAAGCCGTGCATTTACTGTTCGTACAACAAAGTGCACTTCCAACAATTGACTGCCCCCTATCTGATGAGGGGACACGACAAGTGTCTCGGTCTCTGTGCATTTGTGTCTAAGCAATTATGAAATTGACAATGCGAAACGTGTGTATTGTCATTTTCTTATGGTTAGTTCGACATAACACCAGTTTTTTATGCGTGAGTAGTAAATCTATACATGTAAGTAGGAAATGCAGTTCTTTTGTTTAACAGTCGAGATAAAACAATATTGCAAAAATTCGGGCGAATTACCCATTCTAGCAATTTCAACGCAGGTGACTATTTACAAGAGAATAATAGGAATACCTACGTGTATTAAGCTGAGATTATCACATTGTAGAGGTAGGTATATCGAAAAAATAAAATTTTCATTACTCATACTCTGAAAGTAGGTCTGAAGTTGCCTGAGAAGCGGGTTGAAAGTAATACTTTTCAGGCCCGGGAGTTTCGCTTTCAACTGACAGCTGTCAAATTATAAAAAAAAACTAGTTCCATTTTCACATTTCTATGGAACCATGTTCAAACTTTTTCTACAGTCACTCAATTACAGCACGATGTAAAATTGAAATAACATAAAGTTAAGTATTAATTCAAGAATATATTTTTTTAAATGACTTAATTATAATTAAGTTTCAACAATTTCTTTAAATAACATAGATTTGGGCATAATATTTAAAGCTGAAAATGAAAAATAATGGCTAAATAATGAAGTTGGCCGGCCAACGAAAAAAAAAACAAAATAGGCGGCAATCCGATTTTTTTTTTTTTGGAGTTGTAGAGTATTGTTTATACTTCCTTGTATTATTTCTTTAGCCAATTCCTGTTTTTATTTTTATTTTCCTTGTATTCGTAATGAAAAGCACAGTGTTTACCTCGGGTGAAAGATTTATTTTGTCCCTCGGACTATTAGCGCCCTCGCTACGCTCGTGCGCCAAACCCCGTCTCGGGACAAAATAAGTAACTTTCACCACTCATGTAACAATGTACTATTACAGGCTCATGAATTTGACTTTAATAATTACGTTTACAGCAATCAGATATCTGTTATTCGTACTTAAAAATATCCTTACGTTAAATTAATATTTAATTCCTGAGGACGTGTAGGTAAATATGTAAAAATATAAAACTGATATGTTAAGACGAGGCAGTCGCAATTTTTGGGTTTTTAATTCGAAATATTTCTATCATTTTATAGATTAAGAAGCTTATTTTCAGATATGTGTTATTCAAGAACATTAACTAGGATTACATATATAGGAAAACACGATTAAGTGAAATTTCCTCGATAGAAAAAAATCCCAAGTTGGCTGTTATTGCTTTTTATTTTCATTTCATCCACGATATTATTACGAATTAGATGACGATATTTTTTTAAAACATATTAAATGATAATATCTAGGATCGCTTATAAGAAAAAAATTAATCCATTCCCTAGTTTTGTTAATAACCAAAGAAATATTGTTTAGCGCTTATGTGGTTTACTTCCGAGCGCGCGGTCACTAGTGTCATGTCATATTTTCTATACATGAAGTCATTGCATCACTGTCATATTCTAACTAGCTCAGTCGTCTGCGGACGTCATCGAGGTCGGACCTATGCCGATTTTTTTCAGATCCGAATTTAAATAAATTCGTCGTAACCAATACGTAAACGGAGAGAGTGGAAACTCCTTTGGTCAAATAAAAAATATTTCAAGTGCGAGTCCGATACTATATGTACTTGTATATCGTAGTAATTTGACAGATTTTCAGTCTTTTTTTTAAAGTTCATTATTCTATTTCCATATAATTTCCAACGTAAATTTTCACTTGCTGAACGGCGAAGGGAGACATTATGAGAAAACATACGTTTATTTAAAGACATGTATTTCAGTAGACATTGCTTTTGAATATTACTTAACGAAATGGTTATTTTATTAATGATTTATTAATTATATTTTATATTATAATCATTGTTTATTTATAACGTCGTTCAGGGGGAAGGGGTATTTTAAAAGTCAACTTATATTTTTGACTATTTAAAATGTACTAAAAAATATAATTTGGCCGCCGCTTGGCGCAGTGGTTCGAGCGTAGGCCGCTGGGTTCACTGCATCGTGTGGTTGCGGGTTCGATTCCCGACAGGGTAAATTTCGAAAATGGCCTCTTCGTAATTTTCCCTAGTCTGGGTGACACTGGGATCATCCCCAGTCCATTGTATGGTACCCATAGTACAAGCGTTGCTTAGTTTGGGACCATACAGTTGGTGTGTTCGTCTGGCGATATTTATTTATATGTATGTTAATAATCGTATGACATATTCGTATGACGTAATCGAATATGTCATAACATACAACAATAAAATGACATGAAAAAATATTCAAAATAAATTTTAATTTGGCACTAACACAGACGTGTAAGTGATCTTATCCGTGTCCGATATCAATTCGAATAATTTAAAATACCACCAGTTAGAGGTGATTACGTGAAAAATGCCATTGCGGAGCTCAATATTTAGTAATATAATATAAATAATAGTTTTAGCCCTTTTGACGTCCCACTTCTGGGCACTTGCCTCCCCTCAACACGAGAGGGATTCAGGCCATAATCCACCACGCTGGCCCAGTGCGGGTTGGCGGATTTCACATGTGTTTCGAAAATTGGTTAAATCCTCTAAGACATGCAGGTTTCATCACGATGTATTCCTTCACCGTAAGCAAGTGATAATCATAATATAGAAATTATGATTCGCACATAGATTTCGAAAAATCCAGAGGTTCGAGCCGGGGTTTGAACCCGAGACCTGATAGCCCGCAAGACGCGGGCTTAACCAATCGGCAAGATTTAGTAAATGGGATTTATTTTTTAAAACTGGTAACCTACCCTATAATTATATTGCTTTCAATATTTAAACACAGTTTTGTAGCGGTACCAAAAAACCATTTTAGCGCCAGTTTGCAGCCTTCTAGCCTCTGAATAAAAGGACTGTGACGTCGGGCGCTCGGACAGAGTGACATGACCAAATTATCTGGGGAACCATAGATATAGGAAGAAGCGAAAACTAGGAGTACTATACTTCATAAAACATAGCTTGATTGTTAGAAATAAAATAAGGTTTTATTTAAATTTCATATTTGATTTCTTTTTCTGGATTTATTCTCTGTCAATTGTTTAAGAAGATCAATTGTCACTCTTTTGTAATTTTTCGTTCCTTTATGTGTCAAATAAATTTACTAACTAAATTTATTATATACTAGCTGAGCCCGCGACTTCGTCCGCGTGGAATTTAACTTAACAAAAAGCCCGCGTGACAGGACCCATTTTTTTTTCTAAAATTAATTAACCTGCTTATAACATCAGCTATCTACCAGTGAAAGTCCCGTCAAAATTGGTCCAGCCGTTTCGGAGATACTCTTTGATTTCATGTTTTTTTTATTTGTGATTTCATGTGTTTTTATTTTTATACGCGGAACCCTAATTGTTTTTCTAAAATTAAAGTAGCCTAAGTTACTCCTTATAACATCAGCTATCTGCCAGTGAAAGTCCCGTCAAAATCGGTCCAGCCGTTTCGGAGATTACCGGGAACAAACACACAGACAGACAGAAAGACAGACAGACAGACAAAAAATTTTTATAACACGTTTTTGTTATAGGTGTCGTATGTACTTTCATATGCATTTATTGAAAAGGTGTTATTTTGATATTACAAACAGACGCTCCAATTTTATTTATTTGTATAGATTTCATTTCCATCCCACTGAGCTCTGCAATAATGAGTCATAAAGAGATGCCATGACTAATATTGATATCTGCGACTTAAGTCAAAGTGATATTTATAGGGTTGTGAGGATATAAAAAAATGTCGATAGAAATTATGGACGTTTCTTGCTATCATCAATGCTAAAAACTAATTTTCGGACGTCCTGCTCCCGAAATTAGATTTTATTTACTCACTATTATTTTAGATCCAGTATGCACAAATGTAAATAATGTTATGATATTAAAATATACAATAAAATTAAAAGATAAATGAAGTTTTATTTCAAATATCGTCTGTGGTCACGATGATTCATCGCCCATCACTAATTAGATCGGCATGCCCATAAAGTATGACATTGACAGGTACTGTTTGTACTATTATGAAATTCAAGACTTCATAGGCGTGATTTTACTGACAGTTGTCGCAGAGATCAAGCTATATTTTATGAAGTATAATTATGAGAATTTTTTAATCCCAAGTTGCGGACTATTATATAATATTTTGGAAAATCTGGCATATGGGTATAATTTTCTAGGTTTTTGGCGTGCCGATTACGATTATGACGTAAATTTTGGATTCCAAGATGACAGACGACCGACCTTACTATCGGTTTATAATCTAGCTAACTACCGAATTTAAGAAAATACAATTTTTCGGCATAATTCAATTTGCAATTGCCTTTGTGTTTTAATACTTATTACCTGGTTTTTTTAAACGGAACATCTTTACTTCGACTATGTCGCGGGCACATGGAATCAGTATACTTGACGCCCAAATTTTTGGTGTAATGGGCGACTAAGGAATGATAAAAAAATAGAACTGACTTCAATAAAACCTGCATTAAAAAGCTAGAAATGACAATTTATGTCATATGGAGTCGCTGCGCTGGTGGAATCTTTACGTTAGGACAGCTTCTTAGGTACCTACCAACTCCTACTTACTTGAATTGACACTGACTCCAAATTAGGGACCTCCAAATTTCTAGCGTTTTATTTAGCGCACCCAGTTTTATTGGAATCGATATTTTTTTTATAAAGTTTTGGTCATGTTTTTAATGGTAAACTACGTATTGAATTGCTGGTAACCGTAAATAGTCCATCTCCCAAACTACTGAACCGATTTTGGTGAAATTTATATGGGTCCTACAAGTATCAATAAATAATAATATGTATAAACAATAAAAAATATCAAATAAATAAATATTCTTTCAAATTGGTTTATAAATGACGGAGATCTGAGGTAACATACATAAAAAACAACTGAACTGAGAACTTCATCCACATTTTTAATTCTGTTAAAAAATAACTATTTAGACTGCTCCATAGATTTCCGTAGTGCCGACGTAATGACGTGGCTAGCGAACGCGAGTGTCAGATAGCCCAAAACTGATATTCATTTTTCTGGCCATAGCCCCTTAATAAGTCGGGACGATTTAGCACCCCTGGGTAAGACATTTGTACCCTGTTAGGGGTTGCTATCGGTATCTGAATCGTACATCGCTCATTCTTTCCATCGATACGCTGCGTGTACACGCTTAAGTATATGTTAATAGATATTGTAAATTGTTTGTTGATCGTATCCGTCTTTATAATCGTTAGTAAAATTTGTTGGAATGTAATATCACTTAACAAAACGTTTTAAAATGCCGTTAAATGAACAAGTGTCATGTGTATAAATTAATTACAAAATTCTCACGTAAATTATTATTTTAAATCACCTATCTACCTGTTTCTTGCTAGAAAGGTTTCGGAAAGTAAATAGAGTGTAACATTTCCAATATGATCATTTTTCTGTTGCATTTTTTTTGTATACAAAGTCATCGACAAGCTGGCGAAGACCCACCTGGTGTTAAGCTGTTACTATAGCCTATACATGCTTGGAAAACCAAAAGCATTGATCCCACGTTACCTGGATGGGAAGGGAGAGGGGATTGGGCTTCTGGCCTTCTCACTCATCGTGTACAAGTCGTAGCTATGATATCTATACTTATTTATTTATTTAAACTCTATGCACAAGTAAAAACACAATGTACAAAGGCGGACTTAATGCCTTAGGCATTATCTACCAGTCGACCTTAGGGTGGTGCAGAAACAACATGGCGGGTGCAACTTGAACGAGAGAAATAGAGAGTAATTTATACCTATATACATATTATTGATAAATACATAGATACATACATACATATAAAACAAAATTGTTAAGAGAAAAAAAAAAGTCCAACGAATTACCGCTGTGACGATTCTACCAACTTCTTGCGAATGTACTCTCGTGCCTTCACCTTAAAAGATAACCGACTTTTTGCCGCTTATCGCTGATCTTATGTGATCCAGCCCGTATATGAACTGTACTTGATTGGCTACGGCTTAACTCTACCACCGACAGATACTCTCGACTCTATCAGGTCTTTCCTAAACCATATAGTTTAGCGCTGTAGAAATAACCCAAATCAATCTAGTACCTAAGTCGTTATTTATATTTCACGACCGCTTGGCGCAATGGTTCGACTCACTGCCCATGGTGGTTGCGGGTTCGATACCCGCCAGGGCCAATTTTGGAAATGGCATATTCGTAAGTTGCCCTAGTCTGAGTGTCACTGGGATCGCTCCCAGTCCATTGTACGGTGCCTATGGTACAAGCGTTACTTAGTTTGGGACCATACAGTTGGTGTGTCAGTCTAGCGATAGTTATTTATTATCAATTTCTATCATAATACATTAACTACACACTAAAACATTAAACGCTGGAAACCTCTAATTGATACCAGAAAACATTTCTAACCCCCGACCTTGATACAAAGTTGGATTAATTATTATAAAATGTATATGTTCAACCCTTCAGCGATTATATTTGAATACATTAAACCCCTAACTCACATTTGACAAGCTGCTAATCATATTCAAACGCGCACCTTGCGGAGCTCCTGATGGCTGACTGTTAGAATTTTAAAACATTAAGTCCCAAGCCACGTAATTTGAAGGGTTCGACTAAAAAGAATCTGACCAAAACAATAGCCATAGACAGGTGCGTTCAATACTTAACTTAGCAAGCTGTACCCTAGCCTTGAGGTAACACAATCTGATAGTCAATCCACTTGGTAATCTGGAGAACCTTCTTTACGGTAGTGTTCGCCTATCTACGCTAATGTTATGTCGGTCTTGTACCTATTAGAATTTGTCTCAATCTAAGTTTCATATCGCGTGAGACCTTGTTAGTACCTACCATTGGGTTATAGCCATGAACCTAGTACGTAGTGGTAGTAGCTGCATTTTATAAAATATTTTACAGAATAACTCCAAAATTTTTCATGCATTTTATACGAAAAAAACTGCTTTATAATATATATTCGGAGATAGGTGAATAATTATAAGTATTATAATTATATTAATAAACATTATTATATTTTTTATTCTCACTTAAGTTTAAGTACCTACTAACCTCATAAAAATATGTTTTCTGAAATGAAAATAAAAATTAATTACTAAATAATTCATTTCCGGGTGATATTCCGCTGCGACCAAGCAAGGGCGGAGTGTTTGCGCCAGGGCAATTAAAACTCCATTACCAGAAACCCATGGCGATCACCCCGTGACCATCGCCATCCGTATCTAATACTTTACACACAAGTATTCCACATACGTTGCATTAAGAACTTTCAAAACCACTTCACCGTGACCCTCCATAAGTCGTACAACATTCAACTTCTCGGGGAAAACTTAAGGTGGCTTAGAGGTCAATACAGAGTGGGCGGACGTGGAAATTAAAATTGTATATAGCATTGTTGGACGTTTGAAAGAAAGGTAAAGGCATTTATTGATGTGCCAGATAAGCAAATACGGGGTAACTGTCGGTAGCCATTGTTTTAACATGTGAAAATGTTCGTTCGTTGCAGTTATTAAAATTGGACCGTTCGTTCTTGCAATTAGAATTTAATTAGTTATGAGATTAACATACAAAGTCTTTATTGATACTAGTATTGTGTGGCTATTAAGAAAATGAATAGTTCCACAATTGTTTCGCAAATAATCCCAGTGATCGAATATTACGGTTTATTTTTATTGAAATAACGTTTCACATTAGAACGTATGTGGTATTAAGTTACAAATAATTAAATCCGGAGTGATTATGGATCACCTTTTATTTCCTTGCAGGTATGTACTTATTAAAATACTAGTCGATCATCATCATCGTCATCATCTCAGCCGAAAGACGTTCACTGCTGAACATAGACCTCCCCCAAGGTTCTACTATACCATTCGCTTATTAAAATACTAATCGATAATATATCGAAACCACTTACCTATTTTACAAAAATATAAACTACTTAAGTACCTACAACTAGCATATAAGATAGTAGGCGATTACCTACTAAGCAAAATAATTAAAAACTTTTTTCAATAACAAGAAAAAACTGCTCTCAACGTGTATTCAAAACTATGTATGTACTACATACAAAAGCACGTTACCTGCGTTATCTAAACGCAAATAACTGGCATGCAGTCGTAAAGAGAGCCGACCAATAGAGGCGGCAATAAACGGCTAATTGCCTCGGTGGGGGACTGAATGCTCGCCAATGACTGAGCATTAGGGGAGTGGTACATAAGCGGTACATAGTAGCTGCTCACTGAACATCCATTTACTGGTGTACTTAATGGTATGTGGTCATGGCTTTATGTTTTTACTGAATAATGTTGACTCTATATTTTGTTATTAATGTTTATTTTCTCTTAATTTAGCTATTGGGTTATTAAGTACGGTTTCCGATTGCTGAGCCACGAGATACCTATTCGTAATTAATCTTGGAGCGTCTGAATATAATAAAACTTTTAAAACTTATCTTGATTGGTTCTTTACTAAAAACAAATGAAAATAACTTTCAAAACTAAAAAAAACATATTCGTTACCCATTAAGAATTACCTACATTTGAAATTGGTCAAAAGGCTGGCGGCGAGCGGTGGCCCTCAAAGGGAGAGATGATTTTAAAATTATGCTAATTGTTTACCGTGGCTTATGTGTAGCTCACCACGAGTTATTATGTCGAAACAACAACTTCCAGTGACCATAGACTGTAGAGCGATTAGGATGAACTTTTACATGCTGGCAGAAATTATTTAAAAAGTATTTTTGTCATGCTTGCAAAGTTTTCAGTCAGTCAAAGGGTGTTGGAAGACAGATAGTTTGGAATGGGCAAGGGTGTAGGTGACGAATGTCTATGTCAATAAAGAAAGGAAATAGTAATACCTGTGTAGGTCTCTCTAGTTTCATTAGCAAGATATGCATATAATTACTAACTACCTACTGATATTAAAATTAGACGAAATAAACAGATAATTCGATCCAAGGGGTTCGTTCCCGATTATCGATAGTTTTATGGAGCAATTGCTGTCTGGTCTCCGGAACACAACTAGTGGAACTACCACTAACTTAAGGCGACGACTGCTTGTTAGAAGCTAATTGGATAGCGATTATCTCTGCCATACAGCAGAGCAACAGCCGGTGGCTGTGACAAGACAAAACGTGATCCGTAGCAAAAGTTTTGTCATGACGCGCGCCCTAGCCCGGCAGTCTTAATCTGTGAAATACTGTTTTCAATATTTTCACGGCTAAATAACTAATAACGGTAATGGGCCATATCTGCGTGTGTTCCTAACGCTGGTCGGCGACACGGAAGCCCGCTACTGTGCGCCCCCATTGTGCCAGAGACGCTCCTCAATCGGTTACCACACTTGTTCGTCGCGCGCCGTCATCAAACGGACGCCGCGGCCCATTGTCACCTGTCTACACCACGCTTTATGCAACACCGACTCGCCTAACGGATAGAGTGTTTTAATTATGACGTAAGCGGAGTTAACTCAATAAAGAAGCTAATCGTAGTTTTAGGAAAATCGAATTACAACAACAAAGCTATTATAATAAAGCAGCAAAATTTTATATATTTGAATAATAGGTAAGCAGTTCCTAAAAGACAAAAGTATGAAGAAACTGAACAATAATAATATGTTTGAATTTATATTCTATGGCGGACAAAACGAAACGAATACTTTTTATAAACCGAGTTCTACTTAATAACGAATCGAATACAATCTGAACACGCATCGCCACATTACAACGAACGCATCACATAAATCATAACATCAACTTAATCCTAAATCACAGCGCTGAATCCCCGTCAAGTATCACCAAGATGCGTCCCAGAAAATAATTTACGACCTCACAAAATTATAAACAATGCAGAGCAATGTGTCAAAATACTCGGACACAATACGATCATCGCGTAAGGACGGCGGGTGTGTTAACAATAACTTACAGAAACCCACTTATAAGTCAACCCAACAATGGATGTCACCGAGTGGGGATAAAAAATACTATGAACTTCTGAAGCAGTTAATAGGGATCCCTCACAATAGCGCAGCGGTGGCACAGCCCTTGAATGAAGTGGACCCACTAATTCATATTTATACGGCGTGTCCAAAGGGTTGAACTCTATGGACTCTATCAGAATACTTGTCTCGCGTTTTCACTGTCATTGTCCTTGATATCAAGCATACAATACGTAGGTAGTTAAGGCATTTCAACGTAAGTGTATCACGGTGAGATAATTATAAAATATTTTTTATAAATTGATATTATTTAAATTTTAGATCATTAGCTTTTTAACTGTACTGATTGTATAATTTGATAAACGTGTTGATGCGAAGTGCTGTAAAGATAATAATAATTATCCTTTTAGGCAATAGAACTGATGTTTTTAATACTTATGTTGTACAAATAAATCAAACGATAAGTACTATCGATATCGTGTTCCAACAATATGATTCACTCTCCGAGAAGAAATACAACTTAGCCATTCATTATCATCAACAAATTGTGTTTTCATTGCTCTGTAAGTTTCGTGATCATCAATAAAGTTTTTGTGTCCTGTCAAAATATCCCGCCGGTAAATAACATCGTGCAATTGGTGTCTTGTCGGACAACTTCGTGCTCAGAGGTTGCCGACATCCGTAACAAAAGCTCAATCATATTTACATTTAGTCATCGCATATAAATCAACACGAGTTGTGCTCTTCAATAGGAACCCCGAGACAATCAGTGATAAACTGATAAAGAAATGGTTCTAATGTAAATAAATGGTCAGCGATATTTTAGTGTCTGCGTCGAGTTCGTTAAGGTTGGAGATGGCTTTTGTGAGACGGAAATAATTTATTAAATTCACAAAAATATTATACTTTATTTGATAACCTTCTTCAAAATGTAAAAAAAAAATACTTTTCTATACTCTATTTTATTTTTACCTATTATATTTAAACTACAACGTCTACTCTTAATATTTAACTATGGAGTCATCTAACACTATCTATAGGTGCCCTAATAAACGATATTTCACTCCACACAATGGAGCCCATAATGTGTTCGTATTTGAGCGCGCGCGCATAACAAGTGAGGCTAACAAGCGATCGATACACAACGCCTCGCTGACGCTAAGCCTAAATTATAACAGCTGGCTACTAATCACTTTAAGCTCCACAGATCCCTTGCAGACAAAATGGCCTTATTTTAACTTTATTTAAGACTGTCCAGAAGACGAGATATATTTGTTTGTTTTTATGATTATATTTCAGTTTTTTTAATGTAAAAAAAGTTTTAATTATTTAAAGGAGATTATATTCTTGGTATTCATTAAATGTTTGAAAAACCTTTGTTTTAACAACTTCATGATATGCCTAAGTATTGGATCCCTGGTGACTCATCTCCCAAAAATGTAAAAGACCTGCAGTCCTGCAGTCCTCAAAGGAGCTTTACATTTAGGTTGATATGTCAAGAAGTAGTTCAGGCTAGATAAACGCTTAATGAGCGAAGAAACACACGGAGCGCGGCAATGAAACCCTACGACACGAGCAGGAGATTAAGTCTGACAGTAAATAGAGGCGTAATTCAACGATGTTCGTGCGCACGAGTCGCGGCATCGACAGCATAATGCGCGACCCCCGATCCGGCGCAATTCGCAGGGCCTCACCGTCGCCATCTACCGATCAACGCTTCACAACTTCATTAAACGTATATCCAATAGAGCACAATTGTTGAGTGTACTCTCAACACCTATAGGGATTATGACCATCCTAAGGAAACTATTCAAAGAGGGAAATGTATAAACAAATAACTGAAATTTTAAAGTAGCTGCCATTCACACGATTAATCGGATACCGTTTTATATATTTTATCAGATAATTTCCGTATTCGGTACCCGGATATACAAAAATAAGGAAATTATCGGTGTTGAGCTAAGCTTGTATTCAGAATTTTCATTGTATTCCGCCACTAAAGCTGGTAATCGAATTATTATTGATAGCTATATAGCGAATGTTTAGTATTTATTGAAGCTGTTTCATCCCTTATCATATGAGGCATTTGATAGAGGAAGTTAATCGAATTAAAATCGAATAAATATTTAATGAGATTAGAATGTATAGTTATTACATACCAACGATGGTTGGTAAATTTCATTTATATTGTCTTCTTAATAAAGAAGAAATTGCCTTGACGAAATTCTCAAGATATATTTACCCACTTATTCTATTGTTATAATTTTCAGGATCAAAGGTCGATATCACCCGACCCCAGCGCGCCGCTGAAGGCTCAGTCATCGGGTTCAAAAGTCAACTGCGGCCATCAGTTACAAGCCCGTAATGTCGGCTTACACAACTATTGCTACAATTTCTGAGGGAGGCATGCTACCCACAAATATAACTCAACAATACTCTCTGACCATAGGAAACACATTCGGCCGTATTCAGAAACAATGAGACCAACCAATTTTCTACAACAAATTATGCAAGGAAAATTTATTGTTGATAAAATTTCCCGACAAGTTGACAAACAAAAAATTTAAACATACTTGACTTATCAGTAGGATAATGTACCTACATCTTAGAACTAGGATGCCATGGAAATGTCATAACATCGCGACAACAGTGACCAGAAATACCAATTAAAGGAAAGCCAAATACCGTGAATGACTCTCACAGCACAGAATCGGATATTGACGTAAAACACTTAAATCTAGCTATTATTATGCAAAGAAAATTATCCACAAACCACTGCAACTGATTTAGTTTGGCATAAAAAATGTCCTGATTAAATTAAAAAACTTGATTTAACAATAAATAGTCCGTCTCGTTTCAGTAGCTGTTAAAAATTTCGCACGTCTCTTTATCTTTTTAAATATTTTTTTTTGCATGGACCCCACTAAAGATTATCAGACTTCGTTAACACAACACACGTTATATATATATTACGTTATATAATATATTATCAAGGTTATACAATCCCGATGATAAAACAGCACAAAGCTCGATGCCGCAAGCAATGCCTCGCCGCCAAAGAGCATCTAATGGTTGCCTGTAGGACACAACAACGAACACATTAAGCACTAAGAGGCAATCTTTTTTATAGAGGTTGCGAAAAACTAACTTAAAATAAAATAGAACTCCACAAATGAAGCAAAAAATATAAGGTATCTTTAAATGTCTATTCGCAAATATAGAGTATACACCAACTACACAGCATGGACATCATTAATATTAAAGTTAATTTTTTATATTTTTCAACTGGATTTTAAAAGTCCCCTATAGATATATTGAATATCCTTATTAGCTCCTTTTCTAATTTTAGAAATAGGGCAAGTAATTGCATTGTATCCTCATCGAACCGTCTTATGTCTGCATACACAAACGCATACCTTGCTCATCCTAATCGCGTCCTCCCGGCTAGCATTTGAGTCGAATCAAAATCTTACATTGATGCAAATAAAAATGAAAAACTCTCGAACAAATATATTAATTGCCCAATATTAAATATTGTCTAAATAAATTTTTACTTTACTAACCAATGACAACGTCGAAAATCAAATGGGGGCATGGAGTTCCTAGTTCATATCCTTGGGTGAATATTACGCTGATATCAATCAAAATTGCTCGCGAAGTGTTCCTTTGTTGGTCTCAAGTTAACAAATCGCACTCTTTACTGTAATTCTCATGACTGTAATGACTCGCAGCTTTGCAAAACAGGTTGCATTACAAATAAATCTTAGTTTCTCGCTTTGCTTCACTTTTGAAGAAATAAGTTGGTAACCAAATAAAAAACCAAGATAATATAATTATATTTTTTTAATAATTACATCAATGAATGTTCTTAATTCTGTTGGTGGTGGAAGGTAGTTGCTGTTAAAAAAGGAACAATATGTAATGTCATAAAAAAGTAATACGATTTTAGAAATTATTTTTATGGATATCAGCACCGCAGTACTTGTTATTTCGATGATAGGTACTGATAGAGCTATAATTCTATATATATTCGCGGGAATAGTGACGTCATTTTTGCCATGAGTAAATAACAAGATCGATCAAACCGATATAAAAATAACTCTATACGCGCAAAGATACTTATTCTCATACTAGTAACGCGCCCGCCATTCATCACGAGTGCATCCGGGAGAACTGAATAACGATTATAAGCTGTAATAAGCCGGTATTACGCGAACATCGGTGGGTAAGTGAAATTAAGTGTAATATAAGAGCAAGCAGCGGCTAATGTGCATTTCGCCCCTAGTTATAATGTATCAAAGATTCTGCTCGACGTTCTTTACGGGCGGTTTAGCTTTTAATAAGCGATCGTTAGAGTTGTGCACAGAGTAGATCTCGTTGACCACCATTGTCGATTCTGTCTTACATGAAGTTTGATAAAAGGATATTGTTTCAAAGTAGGGGAGTAACGGTTGTGGGCACGTGAGGAGGGCAGAGTCTCGTTAAAAAAAATGCAGTCTACTAGGTAAAGGATGTTGAGGAATGTCAGAATACTAATCTAGTGAGTGGTGAAACAAGTTAGTGGATGATAATACTCATACTGACTGCATAGGTTGTAGGAAGAATCATAAATTCTAAATCTAATAAAAATCGAAATTCTACTTATTAACCTACTTTGTAAAATAACTAAAAACATTGACTCTAAATTTAGTTTTATAATGGAGTAATCTCAAAAACAAAACCATTTTAATAACCGCTTACTCTGACATTAGTGTGCCATCTACACGCAACCTCCAGCGGCGTCTACTCCTCGCAATGATTGATAGCTCCCGAATCCCGCGCCGGCGGCGAGTCCGGGATTTATAGGCGCGACTCCCTGCACCGACGTCTACATCCGTTCCGCGGTCCGGGACGCGGCATTCGCGTGGTAACTCATCACTACGCTGAGAAATGTCGCAAAATATTATAAAACCGCTTTTAAAAATTAAATGGGTTTATACATATGAAATTTGAGACGAATTGAACACAATTTCTCTTATCACCTATCTATATGAAATTATTATTTTCTGTTTCTACTACTTTTATGTAAATCGTAGTTATATTCCTTCATGAGATTTTTATAAATTACGATTTCAGTGATGTAATTACCTACATCAAAAAGATCATACATAAACTTTTCCTTCGCTTGAAAAGTTTAAACATTGAAGAATATCTCATATCAAAAAACTACAAGCGTATAATTAAATCATAAAGCCAACGTGTTACATCAAACACATTTATTAACGAGGATATCCTTTCAATAAATCTCGCGTCTCACAGATTCCTCGGCCATACTTCACAGCGATAATCTAAGGCTCCTCAAGTGCAGTTATTACCAATAAGATTTATCGCGTTCACGACGATTATCTCCGAAAACTGTTATATTTGAACCCTTTTGTTTGAAGCAGCCCCCAGCCAAACAATGAACAGGTGAAACCCCGAGACGGTCACCGGCGGAACATCGCGGTACAAATCAACCTTTCTTTACGCTTTTTGTTGGGTTTTTTCGTCGGCCGTAGGTAAATGGTGTCCAGATAAAGGTCGAACTAAAACCAGCAGTAATTAGTGACGATTAATAATCGGTTATCTTGATCGCCGGCTCGGGTAGCGTAATAATTCCTCCTGCTAGATACCATTCCAAATTCCTACTTTCTTTTCGTACCTATCAATTAAGCGTACGTACTAATTTCCGGCGGTGATTCAGTAACATATAAAATAATCGAACAAAATCTAATAATCAATCATTCGCGAGCCACGGTTCGAAGATTGAAGCTACGTGTCAATTTATAAACGATAACATTACGTTTTGTTCGAGCGATAAACAAGAGATCGGAATCGACGATACGGCTGCTATGTTCGAAATCAATTTGTTGGAATAAAGGCATGGTTCATGTCATAAGTGGTTTTTATCTACGATCGAGTTGAGTCGGCGTTTCGCGCATCCGCCGCGGAGGAGCGCGAGAATGTGACAACTTCCCCGAAGTGCACCGCTGACCAGACATTTATTGTCAGTTCAATCTTCAAAGAGATGTGAATTCACAATTAAATACCATCGATTAAAACTTAGGCACCGTTTATACCTAAGTAACTTACTACTAATTTAAACTCGGTTGGACTACGCACTCTTGGTCAAAAGTTTCCGAAACACATACGCTTAATAAGATTTATAAGAATTATGATCAACCGATCACAATACATTATTTCTAATAGACTAATCATAATCCATACGTAGCCTCCTCTCCCGCCACGTACGTAGATAACTTATTATTTTCTAAATTATTGTGTAGCATTTTATTTCTAGCGGGAAATCCTAATAGAAATGGGTCCGTGCTTAAGTCACAGAGCTATGCATGTAATACTAATTCAAGCTTTTTACTTTTCAGAGATGGAATATCGTAGTGGTTATCGATAGTTCGTTGATGCTGACTGAACGATTGAACATCGATATTCGGTGAGGTGAACATGGTGCCGTGTCTCGGAGGGCGAGTGACGGGCGCGGTGGCGGCCCCTCGCGGCGCTCAATTGATGCATCGCCTGCTCACCCACTGATTCAGGTTTGTACCAATAATGTTGCTCTTAATACGTACCGCGACATGATTTAAAGCGATGTATGTTTTTGCTATACGATTCATCGTACTGCTAATTGAATTCCAGCTCGCTAGATATTATAATTTGCGCCTTCATAGCGGTCAATCACGTGAAGAACACCATTCTATCAAAATATTTTTGAAATATTTTAGCCGTATTTAAGTTCGGGATCCAGAAAAATATATATACAAAATTATCTGTGCTGGGTTAACCGTGTGAATGACCGGTTAGTTATACTTGCATTTGATTATAAGAAAGTGAAAGGTAACATATTTTATAATCAATTTTTACATATTTCAAATTTATTTCTGATTCAAATTTGTTTTAACTACCAACCCATGATTACTGCAATAACGACTTAGTGGCTGTCTATAAATTCAATTTGTTACAAAGTTTTCCAAAAAAACATCAGCATATCGATTGAAATATCACCAGTCGAAAACCATCTGGTAACGAAAACATGTAATTGGTACATTGTTAAGCTGTAAAAATACAAAGTTCCTTAATGGCGCCTCATTATCGGTTAAAAGGTGACAAGTTTAGTGGGATTATAAATTGAACGGTTGATTTATCATCGTTTTGTCTCCGGAGCGCAGCCTGATGAGATCCTAGTTGCTTTTGAAGCGATTTTATTGAACCAATAAAAAGTTGTCTACATATGGATCATTATAGAGCTACATTGATACAATTGAGGTTTTAATTATTTCTTCGAATTCAAATGGAAGAGGGTAGAGGTATCATACGTTAATATATCTATGAATTAGAAAAGCGGTTGTTAGCAGCAATTCACACGGTAAACCTAGCACGGATAATTTCTACACATGTTATTGTAGAGACTCAGATGTCAAATACGGCCGGCGACAGAACGGTGTCGGTTTTTCCTTGTGAATGTCTTCTTGAATACTGTCTAGACAAAGTTCGAATATCATAAGGCAGCCCTATTAATGATGCGAGAATAAATATAAACCATTTTCAACATTCAAAATCTTGATACATTTACTTACATATTATGCACAAGGTTAATAATGAAAAAAAACATTGCTAATTGAACTGCTCCGATGACTAAGGTGATTTTCCAAGCCATTAAACCAGCAAGCAAGCCATGTGCCAAAATACACCGAATGGCGACGCGGCGCGTAATTTTGGTAAAAGTTTTTAGCATCGCCACGCGACACCGGTAAAACGGCACGCGGTTTTATTGTGGTTACCGAAACTTCGCAAAAAGGACCGCTTTTCGCCTTCTTAATGTCGATTTTGCAAATCTATTAGGGCTTTGTTCCGATGTCACCTGCGCCCGCGCCGCCGGGGTGTCGTTTGTCATTTGCTTTGAATGAAAAAGAAAGTCGTAAATGATATGTCTCCTGTTTTGTTAAATAAGTACCGCACTTGAGTTGTTGCTGCACGGTAATTTCCTTCTCTTTACAAAAGCAGAATTGTGAATGCAACTGTTTCCCAGCAACAAAATGAGAATGCTGTGATGATAAATTTAAATTTAAAACAGTATTTACAATGTGATCAAGTTCTGGTATATATTTGTTTAAACTGAACTATCTATTGTTGGAACCGACATTAAATTTGGAATCAGAATATCTTATGTGCTAGTTCTTGTCAACCAGAACATGCTGAATTGGGTCCGTTTGCGGCGAGCAGAATTTTAAATTATTTTTTTTATATTCTTTTATTCTATTTGCTGCTAGTCACAATAAAGTTTTTTCTTTCTTATATTCATACTATAAAATATCAAATAAATTTTCACACTACAGAACTTACGAATCATCAAAATGGTGTTCCATGAGTCCATGACACACAAACCCGACGCAAAACTGCTCGAAAAAAAATTGACATAATGACAAAATGATTAAAATTTAAATAATTTAATTATAATATTTAACGAATATTTACTTTCTTGTCTCTTGCATTTCCGTAAGTTACCTAAACTATTATATATGTGCATTGTATACAATACTGTGAATAAAGATGTGAGTTACAGGTTCAAACACTTTTACAATTATTTAAATGATTAGTTTGTATGCAATATGTAACTGTATGTTAACCCGATACGTAAATAAAATAAATTAAACCCTTAATATGCCTCATAAACACTTATATGTACCTATATCGAACAATAGATTAACACTTCCCTACTGTCCCTCGTTAGGTTAAGAACTCCGTCTTACAAATAATGATAAGTGATTAGAACAGTATCAAGACAATGATTACACAGGTAATAATAATAAAGTAATTAAATATCAAGGGCCTCATTAAAACTGGTGTTCGTGAATGTCCGCGGTTGGATCGGACACGCGATCCGCGCTTCACGGAACCTCAGGTAGGCGCCGCCGTACCAAATCTCAAACTTTGCGCTTCATCGCTGAACAAAAGAGCTGGTTACCGCGAATAAATCTCTACAATCCCCGTTATTTTTGCATCTCGTGACATGGTTTGTTGAGTACTTATTTATGTCGTTGTCTAAGAACCAACAGAACCATTCATACACCACTTCATAGTTATTGCGATCTACTAGGTGAAACAGAAAGGGTTTCCTCCGAAGCTGAAAGTTTTAGAATTACAAGGTTAAGTTTTGAAAAAAAAGTGTACCCTTTTTGTTTCAACCTGTGTATACTATACCCACATCCTATCGAAACGTTGAGTTCTTAGTAATGGTAGGCAGTCAATCCAGGATTTTCTAGTGTGTTGACAATTTTTTTCCAAACAGTTTTGTATTGTCATGAGACTAACCATGTCAACCTCAACTTAGATCTTCGCGCTTACACGATCTCGTACCAAATTAAATAAATTGTTACGTGCGATTACACACAAGTATTTGCTTCAAAGGAATTCGGATGCTATAAGATAGAGGCATGGTTTTTTTCTCTATAACGGCGGTAGGTAACCAGCAAACCATCGGTAGCTGACTCCGGACGATATTTCATGCGCAAGTTAGTTCAAACAAATCGTACGGTGTCCCATCGCATCACGTCATTGTTTTTACGTCAACGAACACGATCGAGATGAATAAAAAACTCGTTATATTGAATCACGGAGCGTACCTTGTACCTTGTTTGAACAATACATTATTGTTTTATACGTCGGAATGATATTATTAGCATAGTCATATTATTTCACTTAATTCATTTTTGAGCTATTTTTAATTATTATTAAAAAGTGATACAATATGATTATCACTTGTTTACGGTGAATTAAAACATAGCGAGGAAACCTGCATGTCTTAGAAGATCCAATCAATTTTCGAAAGACATGTGAAATCCGCCAACTCACACTGGGCTAGCGTAGTGGATTATGGCCTGAATCCCCCTTGTAGTGAGTGGAGGCCCGTGCCCAGGAGTGTATGCCATAAGGGCTAAATTATTTGTTTAATTTTATATTTACAATACGGTAATACAAAGATTTGGGATTCACTTTTTCAGCATGGATTAAGTAGTAGGTGTAGAATGTTTAATTGATGGGTGACGTTTTTGTCACGTAATAAATAGTGTTATTCAATTATCAGATTTATTTTATGATACCGAGTACCCTGCAGCTCCCGACGATTAAAACATTTTCGTTCGAGTTTCTTTGCGTACTTTTTGTGAGAGGCCAACACGGTATCACGTTTCCATAAAACCAACGAAGCGACTATTATTATGTGTCAGTTCTTTGTTTTATGTCGATACTCAAGTTGCGTTCAATCTTAAACCATGCCGTAATATAGTTAGGGTTAGTTTTGTAATTGTCGCTGTGTATGTTAAAATCGTTTCGCCGCGTCCGCGTGGAGATGCCCAGTAGCCTAGGTAACTCGATAAGGTGGATATCGCTCTGCCTGAGCCCAAGTATTCGGCACGATTAAGACGAAATTGTTTTTTGTTTTAGTATTTTCAATTTCGGGCCTCTGTTCTTGAGCAACGATGAACCCTTGAAATTATGACTTAAACTGGTTTTGATTTACGGGACTTGCGAGTAAGTACTTACATATAAAAAGGTGCGATAATTTTAATAGGATTTATCTATACTTGATGTAACTCAAAATAGTTTCAGATGACCCATTCAGATGTTTATTTTTGTCCAGTATCAAATATAGGTACTGAATAGAATTATACCGGTCTAATATTATATGTACACATACAGCAAGCGTGAAAATCATGGTCTCCAAACAATGTGTGCTTTTCTCGATGCTTGGCAAATGCAATTCCCAATTTTAGTCAGAGCATATAACATACGTGTCAACCATAATTATTACTGATGTGTTGAAACATGAAAGTAGACCATCTGGCCATTTTTAACGGTCTACGACAAAAAAGAGGCAAACCTTTTTCCGTTAAATTCAGTAGCTTTTACGCTCTAGTGGATTTCTACGCGTCATCTAATGTAGCCTTTCTTTCTGACGTGTTTTTCACATTTTTAAATATATTTCACACTTACACTCGATCATTTTATGGACGCAGATTAATCATGCACCTGTTAAGCAATTCAGTTTCTAGCCTCCTCCTCTATTTTCTCTTTCTCACTATGCCTGTAGATGTCAAACAACTATATTATTGTACCTATCTAAGTACTTGTCCTGTAGGAATAAATAATTGAGTGACAATACTCTCACATTTATACTGTCTCTGCCGTACTACAACCTTCTACCCCCATTTTTAGAGTATAAGGAAAAAATTTCAAAAAATATTTAACAATCAAATAGATCTTTATCATGCTGGAAATATACTTTAATGTAATTTTAAGCATTTAACCCCTAGCTTCCCCCATGTATACCCCATCAATCTCAAAATTGACCTCAACATAACAAACGATTATAATCAAACGACCCACGACAATCAAAATGATTAAACTGTTTTTGATATGCCTCTAATCTGAATCGTAAAAAATAGACGAATGTGAATAGCGTATCTCCCACCTACCGCGTTCCCACTGCCCGTCACAGCCTCACGAAACCAAATACAGGATGATATAGGACGCGTTATCGAAGCGTTTATTTTAATTCGATCTGTCAGTGAGACAAAAAACGGAGGTCGGGCACCGCTACTGGAGTCTGCGCGACTGGTAACTTGATCACGGGGGCACGAATTCCACTAGGAAATTGTGCCGAACAATTGATGACTATGATTAGAAATACCTGTTACACTAGAACCATCATTTGGCCTTTCATAAGAGTAGATGTTGCTAGGAGTATGAAAGTCAGAGAGCCGCAGTAAAAGCAGCTTGTTATTCTAATCCCTATTTCTTCCTCACGCATAGGAGCAGGTATTAAGTAACTGAACATTGTACTCTAAACTCCAACTCTACATAAAATTATGACTAAAAGGAAAAATGTATCTAATCTCGATCATATCGAAATTTGGTTTACATACATCGCATTCAAAAATAAACCGTATTTCTATTGTCAATTAGTAACGAAGTAAGTGATGTCATGTTGTCGGTAAAGTGTACGGAACCGGGCGCGCAGCACTCGTCGTTGGGTCAAGTTTCGCGGTGGAGATGAGGCGCGCCAGCGCGCAATTTCCCAGCCACAACTGCGCCTGCTCAGCCTCTATGTGTACCCACAATGGCTAGTTTCTACTGAGTATATCAGAAGTATGCTAAACTAGAAAATTCTGACTAGTACTTATCGCTAGGTGCACCATCAGAGCACCGTGCAATTTTAAAGGTTAACTTATTGTGTGATCAGCCAAATAGGGTTAACTGGAAACCAACCCCAATATTTAAGAGAAAATACTAGGACAAAGACTTACTGAATACTTACCATGAACTTTAAGTCACTTGGGCAATACAAGGGTTCACAAACTTAGCGCAGGCATTTACTAAATTTCCTAATACTACACAGGCAGGAACTATCTGACCAGCAATAACAACATGCCCGTAGCTACCCATTATTAGCCGATGCGGCTGTACCTATAATTTATGAAATTGTCAAAAATTATATTCCGGTAGTCGGCTGCCGGTTATAATATTTTTTGTGCGCTACAACCCCGAAACGTAAACCTAAAAAAACGTGTGGAGCACGCGACACGCGATCCGTAGCGTCTCTACATAAAAAAAGACATCGATAATCAAATCTGGAGTTCGTTGGATATTAAAAGGCTATAAATTATTGTAATAGCTAAACTATAATAATTGCAACCTACCGAGAACTTTTGTCCAGTTCAGAGATAAGTTTTTTGTGTATTGCCAAATGGTAGTCTCACTGACCACTAAAGACGGGTACACATTAATAGTTAGTAATTATAGTTTGGTAGAGCTGCCCGGCTAAACTGTTTAGGACCGTAATTTCACTAATAGACGGTTGCGCATGTCCATGATATTATTTGCTTCTGTTTATGGTACAACGAAAACGATTTTTTGTCTTATAAGCAAACACATTTGATAGAAGTGAAAAAGTGTTGTAATAATCCAAGTTAGGTTAGTCCACTTAATTGCCCTATGATATTCAAGATCTAACTGACCCAACCCAAAACGAAATATAATTTCCATACAACTTAAAATTAATTCTTAATACTTTAGTTTCATAGACTCTACCAATACATACAATAGCCTATGTCCTTTCTCAGGCTCTAGACTATATGTGTATAAAATTTTATTGAAATCGGTTCAGTAGTTTTGGCGTGAAAGAGCGACAGACAGACAGACAGACAGACAGAGTTACTTTCGCATTTATAATATTAGTAAGGATAAAGTATTTCTAAACATAGGTAAGCTGCCTAGTAACGCCCTCTTACATAACAAACACACACCATAGCATCCACTTCAATGGTATGGAGACTTGGCTCTTTGCTCTACGCTATACCTCACTGTAACAGTAGCATCGCCATCTCGTGGAAAAATAATGAACTTTTCAGCTTTCACTGGTAGAGCAACATCGGCCACCTAGCGGGAAATGATTGCACTTTTTACTACCTAGTGTCATCATAATGAACTATTTCAGTTATATCACAATGAACGAATCTTATTTCGTTCATGCTAATATCTACTTCGATATTTGATTATTTACTAGATGGCGCACTGTTATTGACAAAACTTATAACGCTACTCCCTATTTATATTTCAAATATGAAGTTCCAAATGACACATGACAGTTGGAGAGCACTAGAGAAGAAGCATTTAAATTTATAACTGAAACGTGCTAAGTTACGTTCTATAGACTATTTGACGACCGCTTGGCGCAGTGGTTCGAGCGTAGGCCGCCCGCTCGGCTCACTGCACCGGGTAGTTGTGGGTTCGATTCCCATCAGGGTAAATTTCGGAAATGCCCTTTTCGTAATTTGCCCCAGTCTGGGTGTCACTGGGATAGCTCCCAGTCCATTGTACGGTACCCATAGTACTAGCGTTGCTTTGTTTGGGACCATACAGTTGGTGTGTTCGTCTGGCGATATTTATTTATAGACATGTCATTTGGGTTTTACGAGAGATTTTTTATACTTATGACATATGTACCCCGGAGGGGAAAGTTATTTCCACTAATTTATTATTTAACAATTAATACATTTATTCATTCTAATAAAGGTAAAATAGTATGTGAACCAAATCTGTGGTTAACTTCTAGAACTATGTAGAGCAATTTAATTAGCTCTCCGTACTATAAAAGGGACTGAATTCTTTCCTGTGATACTGCACACGTGAAACCTCACAAATATGAGGTCAACGAAGCCAAACCAATGCACACACTATCTGTTGATGTAAACATATTGTAAGGGTATCTAGTTTTGGGCAGACGAACATATCTAGATATAATTGTCAAACGTTACTACCTACATACTTACCTACTAAATTATAGGATTGCCTATATAATACTTAAAAAACCCAATTACTTTTGCTCTACCATGAATTTAATTATTTTGTTGGCAGCTTCCAGCTAATTTCACACACAAAAGAAGTCTAATTACGCGTGATTTCATTTGATTGATGAAGCTAACGACTAGCAAGAGTGAAACTAGTGATAGAGCTACTGAGGTTTTGTTTCACGGCCTTCATTTACAGCCAACCCGCTAAAAAGACCCTCAGTACAGTAGCAAAAATTGATTGATACTTGTTCTCCAATAACAATGGTCACTATCTAAACTCAATACTTTAATATTCACAACAATCTGCTTCGTGCAAGCAAACTGTGTTGGCCAAATATGAATCATTCATCTGTTTGAAAAGTCAAGGTTTACAGAAATTTATTTACAGTTCACTTAAAATGAGGTAGGTTCGCCTCCAGTGCGATAAGAGTTACAAAAAGTTACATAAGGCTATATGGTTACTTTTAAATTTACTTACTTTATAATTGTTATTTTTGTACCCATTACTACCTCTATCGGTACACTTACCACTTAGTTACCTGCCTATATTCCCGGACACTGTACGTGATCAGTTTGCAAGCGCAGACTACGAACATAAACTGAACAAATTTATATCCCTCTTGTTAGGGCATACTTATTATCGACTGTATCTCTATTACCTAATTTATCTCTGATTATTTACGACTGTGTACCCTTATTTGGCCCTGATGTGGTTATAATAAATGGAAGCACGTACACACAGATATTTATGAAGGCAATATACGAGTTATATGAATCGTTTAAAACAAACGATTCTCGATTATTTCTACTTGCAAAAGTCGAAAAGTCAGCAATCTTTTATAGAACTATTCAACTTCATAGGCTATTAAACTGGGAATGACCCCAGTTTCTCAGGGCATGATAAATCTTAGACGATTTATCTAAAAAAATAAAAGTGTCTCGACTCTCGACGAAAGAAAATAAACGCTCTTGAATTAAGATTATTATACCCATTTATCTCTTCTATATAATTTCTATTTTGTCATTTTTTTACACAGGCCACAACACTCGTAAACTACTGTCAACAACTCGAAGAACTCTTGACAATTTCAGCTTCTATTGTTGTCTAGTTCGTGATACCAGATTATTACGTATTTTATTATATTTGCTAAAAGCCACATTTTGGCAAGCAAGATCTCTCCTTCTCTCTTCCCTAACGGTCTGTATTAGGTAGAAGGTAGGTACGTACTTTCTTAATTCAAATGCACTACTCGGCAATGAGACTCTGAAACTTTACGTACATACCAAATCACATCAAAACAAATAAGTACATGGGATGAAATTGAAACTTTGTCCCCACACTTTATCATCATAATCAAACATTCACTATTTGTGCCGAACAACACGAAACTTTTCGGTCTACACATGAAAAATTCAAGTAAAAAGCTATAAGCTACTACCAAGAATACTGTATTCTTGGCGTGTGATACTTAATTCATCAGTCAGATGTGCCCCTTAATAGCGTTCGTGACCTTTAGCCACCCTCGTGAGGGGATGGAGGTGTGCGCCGCGAACACCAATCATTTATTTAAAAAACGTGAGTGTGTTAAAACAACGCAGTCTGATTAAATAAGCAAGTAGGTACATCCTTCCATCATTTCAGACCAATAAGCGCCATCAATGCCTTCTGTTCAAAAATAACAAATAATGTTTTATAAGTTACATTTTTGTTACAATAATACATAGGTGTATATTTGTTTTTATTTACACACCGTTGGCCGAATAACGACTTCATAAAGGGCAAATCTCCTTAGTTACTAAATGAATTTACTTTGACGACCGCTTGGCGCAGTGGTTCGAGCGTAGGCCGCTCGATTCATTGCACATGGTGGTTACGAGTTCGATTCCTGCCGGCGAAAATTTTTGAAATGGCCTTTTCGTAATTTATCCAGGTGTGGGTGTCACTGGGATCGCCCCCAGTCCATTGTACGGTACCCATAGTACAAGCGTTGCTTACCTTGGGACCATATAGTTGGTGTGTCAGTCTGGCGACATTAATTTATTTAAATACAGTTCAAACATTCAATCTAGTCTATTGAAGCTAAAAGCACTTATTGGAACTTCAGTTTGGAATTTATTTAACTTTTTAATTAATCGGACTTTTAATTTACGCTACGGAATTTACGCTGAAAAATAAAACACTCAGAAGCAATATCACAATTTAATGGACAATTATTAAAAATACAGAATATTAGCTACTAATTTCGTAAATATCGAGTTTTTATAAGATACAAAATACAATAATTTTAGAAGACGATAAATTCTGATTGTTATATAATTACCTTTAAGTAGCGGCGCGCACTGATTTGCTTATTTCTATATATAAGTATAAGCGAAAAAAAATCCGAGGTCTGTGCTTATTTCTTTATTCGGAGCGCGATGGTTGTAATAATAAAAACTGACAGCCGACATGTGACTGCGGAAATAGCATCATAGCGTCGGGAATGCGAATAAACCTTGGAAGGAATAGACCATCGTTATCCCAAATATAGATCAAATCAAGTCAGTGCGCACTCTAAAATAGGAGATTAACTTTTCTATCTCGAAGAGTAGTAATAATAATAATAGTATATTACCTAATAATTTGATGAAAAAATACTAAGTCACTATAAGATAACAGTTAAATATTATAAACCCTAGCTCGGGTTTGATCACCCATATACTTAGTAATATGATTACCAGACTCTATGCTAAAGGCTCACCCATACTCGTCCGCAGTTCTGTTTGATTCTGTAGCTAGCCATATGAAACCTTGGTCATTATTATTTCAGCCAAGAATCTAGCCGGAAAAATGACGATATGCGACGTGCGACAGTCGCGATCTTATCATCATTACTTCAAGTTATATGAAATCGGAGCGAATAAGGGTTGCTGGGTCGCGTCGCAAAGGACTTTGACCGGTTTATCGCGTGTGTGTGGGAAGCCTTAATTCTGTCGTATAGATACAATCTGACTACGTTATGTAATGTATAGTACATTGGTTATTCAATATTGTAATGCGTCGTTTGATAAAGATAGACTGGAATGCTTAATAATTGAGTACAAAGATATGTATATGAAAACGCTCTACTAATGACTAGAAACATACTAAGAAGTATTCGATACTTTTATAATCATTTCTATAAACAAAATATCTATACATTTAAATTTAGCTCTATGAAAGATGAAATTTTAATAGAAAAAGTGTCTACATTAAGGAACTTTATTATATTAACATCTAGTTTATTTTAATTTAAAATGCGATTAAATATAAAATAGCAATTTACGAAACTATCAGAAGTTATGTGAGGAGTTATCAAATTTATTGTTCCCATTCGATAATTGATGGCACCGTGAACATATCATGATGCGTATATAAATATTTCGTAAGTAATTTATTAATGTAATTGCCAATCGGTTCCGTCAATTTTCAGTACAATAACTATGTTTCACATTGTTTAAAATTGGCACCAATCATAATTTACATTTTTTTTGTAAATAAATTTAAATACTAATGATTTAGATAGCATATTAAATGTCAATACAATGTTACTTACATGCGTAATGAGATTATTATTGTTAGCAAATAACTTATAAATACTTCTACTACACCTACTCAGAAGATTTGTTATAAAACCTATGAATGAATTAGGCATAGACTATAATCATTATAAAAAATACACCAAATGTTACGTAAAACAAATGTTTACAGAGACACTACATAATAGTTGCTATATTACCGAGTACCCCGTCAAACTGCGGCTGTGAAGAGTATTGTAGAATTTAAATATCGCTTTCCAGGAGGCCGGGCCGCTTTGGAGAATCGCAATCAATCAACTGGATGTCCGCCATGTCGTTTGATAAAGGAACGTCCTCGCCCATCAAATGAGCCTGCCCGTTCTTATGACCCCTAACGTTTCCTTTGTCGTCGTCTTCCATTCTAAGGACTTCAATTTCAACACCGGTCTCATCTTTATCGACCGCCGTCTTGCTGGGCCGGCGGTCCTGTTCCTGTCAAGTGGCTTGTATGTCAGCGAACTCGCTGTCCTCGTATTGCAGACTCTTCTCGGCGAGACGGAAGCTTTCCAGGAACTCGTTCAGGTCGACCAGCCCGTCCTTGTTGATGTCCATCAGTCGGCAGATGTCGACTAGTTGCTCCTGGGTCATCGGGTTCGGCATATACTTGCCGATCAACTGACACGCCTCAGAGAATTCCTCCAAAGTTATAAACCCTGTAAATAAAAAAGTACTTGAGCTCTGTTTGATCAAAGTTCGCGAAACTGTGTTAAAATTTAATCATTGTTTACCAGAGTTATCCTTGTCCAAGATTTTGAAAATTGCTTCCAGGCTGCTCTTGTTTTTGTAGAGAGTTTCCACGACCGTAGCAGGGTCAGTCTTTCTTCCGATCCTCTGAAGTAGTAATAAAACTTAATTATATTCATGACATTTGGACGATACTGAGGAACTCGCGTCCAAATATATGATAGCCAATCTTTACCTACACAAGCGTAGATTTAATACATGAATAATTCAAATAGCAATGAAAGGTTAAAACTCTAATAAATAAGTAACTTGATTTATGGGAGTAAAAAACGGCTCTAAAGAGCAAAAGCTGATATTTTTGAAACAGCAATCAATATTAGAACCTATTTTAGAATAATTATGAATCGCAATTGAAGTTCTAATACAACAAAAATACATATGTAATTTAATAGTTGACGAAAAGCTATCGAATCCATAGCATTATATATTTATATAGAAACAACTCATTAGTAACGTCTATTCAAATGCGTCCCTTTGGCGTTCGTCCCTTTGGTGACAATCAAACGTCTATATCGCGTCCCAAATGGACGGTTTGATTGTCGTTTCAGAGTGAGTGTGAGTCACTTACATGAGTTGACAAATCAAATGTGTCCATGTATCGAACGCGGCGGGTTTCTGGGTCGGTTCGGACGAGTTTATCCTTGAGCATCCTCCACGGAAGGCCCAGATGTGTGGTATCCTCCATCGCTTGGCACCAATCGCTGATCGATATAAAGCCTGCGCAATATTTATTTCATCTATAATAATATTCTAGTGACCTAGCAGCGTGCGAGTCCAAGTTCAAACAAGTAAAAAAAAAACACGACAGCAAATTATTTTTGTAGTTCCTATTTTTTTATTTATTAAAAATAATTACGGACTTATGTAATGCCTGGTAGGTACTGCACTCTAATATATATTTATCATAAAGGCGTCTGATACTACTTCTACATCGTCACGGAAGTTGGCTTCATAATTTCCCACCCACTTAACAAAGTTGGTGCTTAGCGAAATTTAACTCAAAAGCAATTTATATTAATTTCTCTACTTACTCAACTATAGGAACATTGATGGCATACATTTCTCAACTCCAAAAACTTTACTAATTAGGTATATTAATTTACTAATTATAATACATATGAATAATTACGAACCGCTTTGATCCACATCCATACTTCGGAAAGTAGCTTCCATAGACCTACGGACCATTATGATCTGGTTGTGGAGTTCCCTCATCGCAGATGATTCCACCAGGCCCACTCTCTGGCGGAAGGTGAGCCGGCGAGTGCGGGACACAGCCGCCGTATATTGAACAAACTGACGCTCTAACGAATTGCCGCACAGTTTGAGGTAGGCACCCTTGTTGGACCCCAATTCGTAGTAGTTTGATGCTGAGAAGATTGTGATCACCTAGATGAGGAAACACATAAAAAAAAATTAAACTATTTTTGGCCCATGACATTATACTGTCAGAACTGACGTAAGTACCTACCTACTTAATGCGTTCGATGAAAATAATGAAACTGCGATGGGGATACTTATAGATATTAACTTCCTTGCGGAATAGGTACACATCTAGAACAATTTAGTACACATACACTGGCATACATAGACTTGAGAGCTCAGTAGATTCTTCATTAAGCTTCGATATTAAACGTTTTTGCATCAACTCCGCGTTCGAAATAAAATAAAACCATAAAATCTGCAAATTCGATAAAAAACGAGCGAGTGTCGCGTAACTGAGCACTCAAAATGCAAAAACGTAATAGTTAAGCATTTCGCTTAGTAAGTAATTCATAAGAAAACTCTTTGATAAAATTGAATGAAGTTAGTAACAACGATTTGATCTGCATTTTTATGATCGTAACAACTTGAACAGAACATTCATGGAGACTGAAAAAAAAGCATCGGTACTGGAAATCGAATAATGTGTTTATAAAAACTAGCTATAGCCCACAGCTACCCGCGTGGTATTTCGATAAAATAAAATATACTCCTTATAACATCAGTTATCTGCCAGTGAAAGTACTGTCAAAATCGATCCAGCCCTAACTGAGATTAGAAAAACTTTTTTTTATAAGTATCTACCACTTTATTACTTTGATACTATTTTGATATAAAAAATACACTTCAATTGCATTTATTTGTTTAAATAAATATAGAAATAACTGTCGATCAAACGCACCTACCTAAACATTGATATCTAGGATGGTTTAACCTTGTTGTTCTAGATTTACCTACATGATGCTATCTATAATTGGCAAAGTACATTTAGATAAAGTTTGTATAAAATGAATTGACTTTTATTTAAGTAGTGTAAACATCTTCAATAACACCAAACAAGTTTCTTCAATGATATAATGGAACTGATTTCGAGTCTGTAATAGCTAAGTTTCTTGTTTCCTGATCTCTGTCGGCCATTTATCTCCCGACAGTCATTAGTAACAAGACAGTTATGTAAATCTTGCGACAAATTCAAGGCTACGGCAGTACTCCCTGCCAGATTCGAGGACGCTAACTACGAAAGAAACATAATACCGATATTGACGACCGCTTGGCGTTGTGGTTTGAGTGTAGGCCGCTCGATTTACTGGTTGGTTGCGGGTTCGATTCCCGCCGGGGCAAAATTTCGAAAATGTCATTTTTAATTTGCCCAGGTATACTACTCTATGATAATTTTATATCGTTCGTTCAGTAATCGATACGACGGCAAAAGATAAAATTTCAGATAGGGTTAGACAATACGAATTCGACGATATTATATCGATTATCATTGCTAAGAGAAGCACCCCAGGTCTAAGTGTCGCTGGGATCATCCCTAGTATATTATAAGGTACTCATAGTACAAGCGTTGCTTAGTTATGGTCCCAACCATACGTTTGGTGTGTCAGTCTGGCGATATTTATTTATTTAAAATAACACTTCATCATTAATATCATAAGACTCACATTCCCGTTGTGTAGTATCTCGTATCCACCAGGCTTGCACTCGTGGCTCCTGATCAGGAAGCTCAATTTGTTCTTCTGAAGGAACGATGCCGTCACATCAGGCCCGAAATATGTTCCTGCGCCACGCAAGGCATTTGCCACACAACCACCCGTGCACTGCGGGTCGGACCAAAGGATATCGAACACCTGCAATAAAGCATAGGAGTGAGTATAAAATGCAAACGCGCACAAAAAGTATAATGTGAAAAAACGGGCAGGAGTGAATTTTCGACTCGAATTTAGGGAAAATATGTTCACTTGATTCTATTCTGGTGGTAGGTAGACCTACCTACATGAACTTAACTACCTCACTACATTATAACCCTAGACATGGACATAACGTACCTACTTATAACTAATTTAGGCGTGATTTGACCACATCAAAATGGGGATGTCGTATAATCGGTTGCCATCACCTAAAAGTCATAAGAATGCCATCAAATTTGTAGATAGTTAAGTTTGCAGATTTTATTGGTTATGCTGAATATTTGGACGCAAGGGGTATTAACTTCCTTGTATAAAATAGATTGTATCTAGTCCAGATAGACTACTTTTCTTATTGCCCGTAAAACATCTTTGTAGCGTAACAATGGAACGCCGTAAACTAACCCTCCCGTGTCACCGTCTGAATGGATGGCCCACAATCGGTGCCCTCGGTGTCATTGGGCCACGTTAATCTTGACTAACGTGTAATATATTGTGTGGTTAAGGAAGCTATATTAATTGACTAACATATCGCCGTCGATCAATTCATTCCTGATAGTCACGTCGCTATAGAAAAGTATCGAGTGATATTGGGTGACCCACATTTTCTTTGTGGGGGTGCACCGCTGCTAAAGTATTATTTCCTAAATAATGTAGGTATATTTCATTAATAGAAGCTATAACGTAGGTACGACAGAACACATTTATCTAAATTCCAAACTACTTTCATTTCAAGTGGCCACGCTGTCTAAAGCTATTTTGATCCTCCACCGAGCAAAAGCTAAAAGGTATTCTCATTTGCATTGTTATAAGTCCTGGGTATGATTTATTACACGTCGGGATTATTTTGATTTGATTTACAGCGTAGCTTATCGATCAACGAACTGTTTTATGGAGTAAACAGCGGTGGAATTTTACGATTTCCAAAATGTTATTTTGTCCAATATGTAATGTATTAATTCCATGATTTTAAGAATCAATGACAAGTCTTTAAACTCTGTAAAATATATTGGCGACGGCCAGGCACCTGTGTCACAGGTATTTCATCAACTAAAGACGTTAATCAATGAGAAGTCGGCGACCTGAATACATTGGAACGCGGGTAAGGTAAACCCAATTTAACACTGACATTAAGGTATGCAGAGCACTCATTGTTTAAATCTGGATCATGGAAGGAAGTTTAATGACTCACCTGCCGTTTCAACGCTGTTTTACGTTTATCGTTTCCAGGAAAATTGTATCGTTGATATTCAATAAAAAATACGTAGGTAGGATGAGTACTTAGAAGACTTTTCATAACGCACCTATTCAAAGGAATTTATAAAAGTCGAATAAAATAATATTTGAACGTGACCCAGACTTAGCTCCATTAAAGATTTATGTACCTATATCTTTCGATGTCAATAACTTTTATGTGTTTCCAATGCGGTGCAACTTGCAAATCTATCGTCAAAATGCAAAATACCCCACCTACAACTTTATCCAATAACATGCGCGAGATGAAAACGAATCAAGTTGACTACTTATGTTTATAAAAGTAAAAAATCATAATCCTAAAAGTACATTTTACTTCAGTACTTAACTTAGTCTATTTCGATGCGAAATGAAAACATGAAACAGTGACACAACGCTACAAAACAAATATAACAAAATCCCAGTCTAGTTACCCAAAGAGCATACAATACTACGTGTAGTTACCCAGGAAGATGCCTGTAAAAAAGTTGTGTAAGTATATTATCTTCGTAGAAAAGTACAGTAATGTAATTAATTTCACAGCACAGCGACGCGGCTATGTAGAAAGCGTTAATTTCCGCTGAAGTCTTGCAGTGAAAGTTCTATTTGCGACTTTAAATTGTCCACAACTTTGCTTGCTTATTTAAATTTATATGTTTAACGTATCCAATCAATTCTAACTTTCTTTAATTATCCAAAACAATATAGTGATCTACTGCTATAGGTTTCTAACTTTATCAACGGCTATAGGTGGTAATATTCATTTGAAGATATTGATGAATTCCATAAGTGCCTCTGAATCCTGGAGTGGGAATGCGATTTAAACATTTCATTGTTCTCTTTCGTGAAATTTCTTGAGTTACTTAGGTCATAATTCAATTCTAGTTCCTTCTCAATGTTTAATTTTGATTATGAAATTCATTAGTTCTAAGTTGTAGCTATGTACCTATTTAAGTTTTAGGAAGTAAAATCAACACGAGATCGTTAAATGTTTCGTGAAACATTAAGAGCCATTCGAAATTATTGTCAGAATATTATTTTTATGACGTGACCTTTCAAGATACCAGCAATATACCTATCTACAAGGGCTACATTTAAAGGAAATCTCACGTACTTTCTGACCCTCAACTTTTTAGCACGGATAACGTGACTTACCATCTATGTTCTTACAAAAGTAAGGGGTAGGCCCAAGGGATGATTTAAACATTCGAATCAAGAGCATAATAAATACTTAGGGAGTTTCTTACTTGATTGTAAAACTTTATTTTATACGCACAAAATATCAATATATAAGATAATCCTTTCGCTGCTATAAATCACTATCGCCCGACGCAAAATCGTGTCTATTCCGTACTAGGATTGTATAAACTGTCAACGGCATACGACAAATTGTAAGAACCAGCCTTTTGGGAGCAAACTCCAGAAAGCGGTCGTGAAAGGTATTATGTGTCGCCGAGTTTATCTTGCGACTCACCGCGGGGGTCTGACCCGCGCAAATTGTATTACGCCAACGATGGCGGTTGCTGAAATTGCTTCGAACCGAAAGAAATGAAATGAGATCATTGATGTACCTAATAACGGAGACAAAGCCACAATAAACGAATATAGCGAGGAAAGGCGACGGAGAGCAAGGAGAAAATAATAACAGCCCACGCGATAAAAGATTATACTTTTTTATGTTTTCACAAAGCTTATCATCCTTGTTTACATTGTAAAGTCACAATTATTTATTTATCTACAATTTCTTTTCCCTGAAAATTATTAACATAAGCGAAAGCTTTTATATGAAATACGAATCCCACGAGAAAAACTTTTAAAATAATTAAGTATTTTACAAGCAAAATAAAAGACCAATTCCAGCAAAAGTGCTCTCCAATAAGCTTTATTGAAAGCAATAAGTTTTAATAAAAGATTAATTATCGTTTGAAGTGCGGTCACAGCCGCAATAACCGACGACAGAACCAAAAGCACTTACTACCTGAAAGGGTGACCTCTTCCACTAAATGAGGAAATTATTTTGAACGTCCAGAGCGAAATATTTTCTTCAAGTCGATTTTTTAACTTTTTACGTTTAAAGAATACAAATTAGGGAAGTAAGTGGAACTAAATTGCTCATAACAGCGGATGAGACGTGATCGCTCGCTCTAATGATAGTTAGCAGCAAAAGTTTCGGCATCTTGGTGAATACTGAATGAAGCGTGTCGAAGAATAAAAGATGCGCACTCGAGAATTCCCCTTTGAGGAACTCTCTGTTCCTTTAACTTCGATAGGCTTACATCCTGTTGCGGAATGTGTAATACGAAAATATATAAATAGAATCAAACATCGGTGTACATTCATCGAATTATAATGTACAGCACGCAATAATTGATACTGATCAGATATTGTCAGATTCGCTCTAAGTTAAATTCCCATTGCAGTCACAGTATACGAGTATACAAAATAATTTTCATTGGGTATTTGTAGATATCGTAGTAGTATCATGGAATATTAATAACCGGACCAAAATTGCGAAGCTTTCGCTATCTACATATGTGAGTGATTATATCTATTATCCGCAGACCGGTATCAACGGTTTTTGTTTATTGTTTAAGGTGAAGGCGCCTGTCTACCCCCCCGACCCACTCACCGCTCTCCTAGACTCAGATGTCGAGGAGAACGACACACGCACACTCCCCGCCAGACACCGACCTCGCCGGCGAGGTCGACGAACCCCCGCTTCCGCTAGAAGGTGCGTCTACTTACCTAGACGCACCTTGGCACCCGACAAGCCCGCTGAGTTTCTTGCCGGATCTTCTCAGTCGAGGTCGCGTTCCGATCCGGTGGTAGATTTACCCTCGCCACCTCTCCTGGCAGCGGCCCAAGCCGAGGTCGTGTCCCTAGTGACGCCCTTGAGCTAGCTGCCCCCCTGCCCCTATGGCTGGAGCGCACTTGCGCTCGCCCTCTGTCCGGGTGAAGTTGTTATGGCCACTCTGGCCAACAACATATAGTCAATTCAAAAAAAAAAAAAAAAAGCGCCTGTCTAGACCGCGAAATTCAAAATTTTCGAGTATTTTTATAGTTTATCCAAACACTAGACAAACACTAGTGTTAGACAAACACAGTATGCAGTGCGTTTATTAATACATTTATTTTACTCTAAATAGTATCACGGTGGATATGATACTAGTTAATCACTAAATATACAAAATTTGCCAGATTATCTGGATAGCTGTCGTTCTTGAAATGTTGTAGAGTAAGTTGGATATATTAATAAATGCACTGCACACGTTCTTTGTCGCGAATTGCAAAATGTGCCTTTTATTACTGTCAGATTTTGAAAAATTACTAAAAAACCTCAAAAAATTTGAACTTCGCGGGCTAGATGGGCGCTTTAGCCTTAAAACGATCAAATCGTAGTTTCACACCATGGGGTCGTAGGTCGTGGGGCGAAACCACAACATACCGCTCCACCCCCCCATAATCCCACTCTCGATTATTTTTGTTATGAAATATAATAATACAATCTTTTTATCTTGCTTAAATTAAATTTGTTCATTTGTTCTGCAAAAGAAAACAAATTTCATCGCAAATAAAAGAAGAGCCACGACAAAATTATTGAAAATGAGCTTTCATAATCTTACCGTTTGTAATTGCGCACCTAAATGCGTAACAGAATAAAACATAATCGGTAAAAAATATTATTATACTTACCTACTAGTATGAATATTTATAGAATGGAATAGAAAAAAAATTATTGTACACCAGAATTTATACTAATAGGTATAAATAATTATACTAGTACGTGGTGCAATAATACCACGAGGCTAGCCATATTTTAACTAGATAATTTATTGAATAAGTCAACACATAGTCCAACATGTAGTATGTGTTCAATTAAAAAAATAATTGCTACATACACCTTCATCATTTAGATACTTATGGAAGAATGTTGAACTCTAAGGTTGGAAATATAAACAGTAGTGAATCTCTTCTATTCAAAGCAGCTTGATGATTGAACATATTATAATAAATCCAATAATACATTATAGGTACCTAGTATAATACCTACCTAACTTGTGCAACATATATCTACACAGTTTATTTGAATGTTACATTATGTACATATTTTGATGATAAATTCAATATTATTACATAGTATTAATAATTATAATATATTGTACGAGTATACGGCGAAACAATTGTGAACATTTTTCATTATTTACGTTGTTTCGGTGTTTTTATTAAATCGCATATTAAAACAAAAGTGTTCGATATACGATTTACCTAATTAAAATACTGAAATAGACTTAAGTTCAATTACTTAAATTAAACCTCGGAAAAAGTAACATTCAAGAGTGATTGCATTGCAGCAGATCAGTAGGCTTATAAGCTTTGAGAAGAAAAGTGTAATTTTTATTATTCCAGTTCTTTTTCATCACGCAAGGGATTCCGTAGCTTTATATCGAAGCTCATTTGGTCTTCTCTATTAGTGCCTTCGTTATGTCTGTCCTTTTTTGTTCAACGCGACCAAGGTTTCGCATTATTGATAACTGGGGCCCTAACCTAGAATTCGTCTACGCAGGAGACAATTTGTTTGCTACATAGGCAGGTACATAATAACTAAATAACTTTGCATACCATTGTACAATTACGCAAGATAAACTCGGGTAGACACGTACCTCTCGTGACCGCTTTATGAAGTTTCTAGGTATCCCAAAAAGGTCACCTTTCCATTTATGATGTCCTCTCTGGGGAGATACCTACTTATATACTTACCTTATAAGTATAGCCCCACATGAGCATTTATTATAATATTGGTTATTATAATAAAAGTCAAAGCTTGACTACCTAATTATTAATAACCTTTTTCTACAGAATAGAAATATAATACTAACGATTGTGCCGAAGAAATGGATACAAACAAAACACATTCAGTGATAAATTTTCATTTTAATATTTATGAAAGAAAATATTAATTACAGACGACGTCAAGTCACGGTTCGTGATTCTCTTCGCCAACCTGAATAGATGACCTTCGCTCTTTACGAGACCCCAGACCAAGTAATAAATGGTGGCATTTGATCTCACAATTTTCTCAAAGACACACAAAATCAATTTGATTCGAATTGTCGACCCATCGAGCAGAGATAAGATAACCCTTTGATTTTACTAGCATTTAGTAACATATACGTAACAGATAGAAAAGTACCGTACTAATCTTTCATCATAATTATCATCTACAAACTATTTCTAATATTAATTGAGATTTGAAACTATAAGTATTACCGGCCAGTTATAATGAGAGGGAGGACTGGGGCATGGCATTCAATGGGTAGTTTAGGGCAAAAGTTTTGATTAGTTACCGAACTGAGTGTAGGCGTCGTTTAATGGATCAGTCTTATTTTAGTAGATATAACTTTTTATGCGTTTCTATTTTTTCATGTACCTATACATAATATGTATATATAGTAAGTTTCAAAAAACAAGAAATAGTAGCCGAGAAAATTTGGAATATCAAAAACATTTTTAATAAAAACCAATATTTGTAATTCCCCCGTATTAAGCCTGAATAAAATAAATAATTTAATGGTACCTAATATCTAAACGTATCATAAATCGATATCGAAAATATGGGTTGAGCGTAGATCGAGACGTTCTCTGCCTGCCAAGCCAACCCCAAATAATAATGAAACCCCAATCTATGCTTCTCCAGATGACAAAAGCTCCACGTCCTTGCTACATCATCATTTGAATATGGAAATACCTCAACTCATTCCGCTCGCTTCATTCAACGCACTCATATATCAAAAGAATTGGCAACGTTTTGACATATCGTCACCCTCGCCAAGAGAAGAAAGGCCGTGGTGCCAAGACGCCAGCAATGAGACGATCGATAACCTTTAGATTGGATCGTGAATGATTGATGGCGAGCTAACCTGTTTCCACTCTACTTTGTCTATGGCTTCAGCTGCCGTTGCGGAGCCTTCGGTCACTGGGGGCCGAAGAAGTGACACGTACTGCAACAAAGTTATATGTTTATTACTAACCGGAGATACAAAACCTCGCTCACCACTGAGTGGTTGAGACGGGTTGGAACGCGCTTTTGGCATGCAGGGGCACCTTGACACAATTAAAGTTTCCGGATGGCGCTATGCGTGTAACAATTTGATGATCGAACTTCTGCACAGCACTTAATTCCGTTGACGTAAAAGCTATTATTGCACTAGCGCCATGTGCAACTGTCCTATAAATATACCGGCTATGATTGAACACAACACTTTCATTGCGTGAATGCAAAATATTCAAATTAATTATTCGACACTTTTTGGAAGGTCTTTGACAACTTCGAGGACTACCTATTCCTGCAATAAGTAAGTAGATAACTTATTAAGATAAATATATGATAACACAAATGGCTTCTAATTAGATGTGGGACTTACCTTATCCCTCTCAAGGCTGCGTATCATATCGAGGTCTGTGGTATCCGAGATACCTCCGTGAACCACGAACACTCGGTTGTTGATTATGGTCCCCAGGGGAAGCCAGCGGTACACACACTCGATCAGCTTCAGTATCCGCTCGGCGTTGTGCTATGATTAAATAAATACTGTTTTTATCGATAGGTATAACAATCACAATCCATTATAAAGATAAAGTCTGGTTTTAAAGCACGTATAGTATAAGATTGATAGAATCTAAATTCTAACGTTCTTTGATCAAATAAATATTATTTGAGTACCTATTTTATTTAAAAACTAGCTGAGCCCGCGATTTCGTCCGCGTGGAATTTAACTTAACAAAATAGCCCGCTCCCGCGTTCCGAGCCCGCGCGAAAGGACCCATTACTTTTTTTTGTTTTCCTAAATTAAAATCAACCTAAGTTACTGCTTATAACATCAGCTATCTGCCAGTGAAAGTCGCCAAAATCCGTCCAGCCGTTTCGGAGATTACCCGGAACAAACACACAGACAGACAGACAGGCAGACAGACAGACAAAAAAAAATCGCGTTTTTGCTATAGGTGTCGTTTGTGCTTTCATATGCATTTAGTGAAACGGTGGTATTTTGATATTACAAACAAACATTCCAATTTTATTTATTTGTATAGATATCCACTTGCAAAGGAAAACTCGCTAAGGAATACTAGTACTAATTTAAAATCCCACGATCCTGCTGCCCACGGCGCTATACCTATTACTTCTATACTTTACAATATAGCTAAGTTGTTCTATATGTTTATCCTCCACCTTGAATCACCGTAGGATTATATCTACAATAGAAAACACACGGAGCAAATCTCCAATCGGTAAATGTATTGACATTCGACAAAGACGTTGGGATCTTTATTTAAAAAGATCTTCCACATTCTGATAAATCTTGAGGATAACGGTATTTATTGTAAAGTATGTTTATCCAACAAAATAAATTGCATGGACCAAAGGATTGAAATCTACGAAGAGCAACCTGATGGATACCGGAGAAAGGAAAGTTAGAATTTTTAAAAACCCTCCGTCAGTGTTTCATTCTGACCTAAGGAAAATAATCTTTTTTCAGAGCTTAGTTATAGTACACGGAGTAGAGAAGATAAGTAAATATCGTTCCATATCCCAAATTACCAATACAAATTAGCCTTCAGTTCGGACCGTCTTTTATCGGATTTTCGATAGCCGTTTTGGGCTCAATACCCGTATACCCGGGCATAATAAAATGAAGCGCTTATTTTTACCGTTCTACGTATGTAAGCAAGCTACAATGGAATTTCTGAATAAAATTATTCATACATTCATAGTTTTCACTTACCCGATACTTTTGATGGACTTCTTTTATGAAACCGTACCTGAAAATAACAAAGGTTTTGAAAACATCGCTTTGCCAAATTCTCTTGGTCATGCTTATTTTAATATATTATTCCATTTTTACAGTGTCATGAATGTGCGTCATCGGAAAAATCACTAAATAAATTTCAATGAATGTTCAAAACGTAAATGCATTTGCAATCGACCTTCGCTATATCTATCTACTAACTACGAAATGAAATGAAAAATTCAACTGTAACAGCAGTATTTGAAAAATTTCGAGCTTATATCTATCAATGTTGCGTAAATGGAAACAAAAAAGGCTTTGGAACAAGTCTCGCATTTACAGCGGGTTGAAACTCGTTTTTTGTTTGGAATGCTGAAACCAATGTTTAAACATAACTTCACAAACCTAGAGTTCATAATAAGATCTTCGTGGTTCCCGCGGTTCAGGAACACGCCTCCGGGGAAGGCGAGCATGCAACCCAACAGCAGTAAGAACACCTCCAGGCTCTTCTTGCCGCGATCGACAAAGTCTCCGTTGAAAATGTACGGATTCTCCGGTGATGGTAATCCGTTCTGCATTAGGAAAATAACTGTTAAAATAGTATAGAGTGTATCACTTAAAAAAATAAATGCTCAAATCTCCGATTTCAGTGGAAAATACTGTGCTCTCCCGATGCACATGCTCTTTTAAACATTCATTTAAAACAAGCATTGTTCTACAAATTACACACGAATACTGCGAACAATGTAATACAAAAAACCTCCATCACTCACAAGGGAGGTATACAAATCCTTAAGCGCATAAAGCTTGCCCCATATAATTGTTACGATACGACCCAGCCAAATAATTGTTACGATACATTTTTAATGTACAACAACGCTTTTACCGCTCCATAATGAGCTCTGTCAACATCGGGAAAGTTTGTGTAAATGCAACTGGGGATTATTAAGAAGAAATAAATCAATCATCGAAAGGAAAAACTTAAAGTAATATCGAATATCTAATTACAACAAAGAGCTAAAAATCTAAGACCGACCTTTATAAATTTTAAAATATTTTCGGTTGCAGATAAATCGATAAGGGCAACGTTGGAAAGGTATTCAAGTAGAAACTGATCCAAGTTTTAAAATGCACGTTAAGCATTCAACCCTTTTTTTTTTTTTTTTTTTTTCGTTGGAAAACCCTTTATGGGTCCCCTCCCAACTCGGGGGAGTCGAGAGGGGTATGTGGGAGTCCCCGAAGGTATACCCACTAAAAACCAACGGTGTACCACCCTCCACCATGCAGAGGGGCGCCCCGGGACCATGGGAAATGCTCCGAGACGCCCCGGCGAAGCATTCAACCCTTGCTGACGTCACTGGATTTAAACCAAAGCGCAGCGAATCAACGTTTATCTTCTCCTTTGATATTCAATTTGTAGAAGTTCTGTCATCGATCCGAGAAGCTAAACCAGTTAACTCAATTTATTCCCTTCACTGTGTAAATATATGAAATCCTTGCTAACTCTATTATCAACTTGCCCTCGTCGTTGCGCATTCTGAACATCGTACATGATAAAACCGACTTTCTTATGGTTTTGCTAAACCCATATTACAGAGACGCTGGTAGAAAACTACTCTAGAATCGAAACATAATCCTACTAATATTATAAATGCGAAAGTTTGTGAGTGTGGATGTTTGTTACCCCTTCACGAAAAAACTACTGAACGGATTTGGATGAAATTTGGAACACAGATAGTTTATAAACTGGATTAACACATAGAATACTTTACTTAAGTCTACGAGGACGAAGTCGCGGGCATAAACTAGTCAATAATAAATATCGCCAGACGAACACACTAACTGTATGGTCCCAAACTAAGCAACGCTTTTACTATGGGTACCGTACAATGGATCCAGTGACACCCAGACCTGGGCAAATTACGAATAGGCCATTTCCGAAATTTGCCCCTGCGGGAATCGCACCCGAAACCACCATGTGCAGTGAGCCGAGCGGCAAACGCTCGAACCACTGCGCCAAGCGGTCGTCAAATGAATAATATGTCGTAAAAAAAAACTTTAAACTGTCAAAAAAATTGTGTTTCCTTATTATTCGGATTTGTTGAAGTGTGAAAAAAGTGTTAGAATAGTTAAATAATCCGTGCTACATTATGTGAATCCTTATATCTGCACCGCTGTCCGCAACGAAGGTCGCTTACGCAATATGTGTCCCAATAATCGATACCCAGCTGGTTACATAATCATTATCCTTAAGCCTTTAGCCGACACGATATCCATAAATTTCAGTGACGCATGGCCACGCTGCACACACTATTTGCTTTAATTGGCTGTAATTGAATTTGATATAAATAATAGTTAATTGATATAAGGCAGTGATAGCCGAGTGGTTAAGCACGAGTCTTGCGGGCACCAGGTCTTGGGTTCAAACCCCGGCTCGACCCTCTGGATATTTCGAAATCTATGTGCGAATCATAATTTCTATATGATTATCACTTGCTTACGGTGAAGGAAAACATCGTGAGGAAACCTGCATGTCTTAGAAGATCTAACCAATTTTAGAAAGACATGTGGAATCCGCCAACCCGCACTGGGCCAGCGTGGTGGATTATGGCCTGAATCCCCCTCGTAGTGAGGGGAGGCCCGTGCCCAGGAGTGGGACGTCAAAAGGGCTAAATTGTTTTATATGTATATAAGTAATAGTTAATCTAGGTAACTGCGAGTAACGAACGAGAAGATTTAAGGCTCGTATTTATAAATCTATCTTCAGTCTGAGAGCGATCTTAAGTACGTTTGTGACATGTAATTTTGTACTGGAATTTAATTTCCAAGATTGATCTCAGATTTGAGATCGATTTATTAATACGGGCATAGTATATGTATTTTATATTTAAAGCTAGCTGTGACTTCGTCCGCGTGTAATTTAACTTAACAAAAATTTCGGGATTATTCATCCCCCATTTTATCTCCTTCGGGGTAGAATTAATCAAAATCGTTTCTTAGCGGATGACTACGTCATAACATCTACCTGCATGCCAAATTTCAGCCCGATCCGTCCAGTGGTTTGGGCTGTTCGTTGATAGATCACTATGTCAGTCAGTCAGTCAGTCACATTTGAGTTATATATATTTAGATTCTCGTGTCACAATGTTAGTTACCATACTCCTCCGAAACGACTTGACCGATTTTCATGAAATTTTGTGTGCATAGTAGGTCTGAGAAATAGGTCATAAAGTATATTTCAAACCTACTTATATAGAAATATTTTTTATGGCAGATCAACGTTTGCCGGGTCAGCTCGTATTGTTAAATTCAAATTCAAATTGTTTATTTTGTTTAGACCTACGGGGGCACTTACAAATTGTCAATTTACATTTTTTTTTTCCTTATATCTACAACCGGATCGGAACGCGACCTCGACTGAGAAGATCCGGCAAGAAACTCAGCGGGCTTGTCTTTTTACATATCATTTTATTTTTAATCGCCAGTTGCTTATTTTCAATAATTACAAAGGGTAGTATATTACTATAAATATTAAAGTAGCTCCAGTGTGTGTGTTATACAAATGATCTCTCAAATTACATAAAAATGTTTATCAGTATTTTGAATGTAAATGTACTCACAACCACAAGGTCTCGCTCCCGCGGTGAACATTGTTTTATCATAGGGTAGGTAATTGTGGGCAAAAATATCATACCCTCGAGGTTTACCGCTGTTACGATAAAAATAATGGACTGTTATCAACAACGGTGTTGTGGCCGTTGTTTTTTACATATTTTCCATACCTTTAACTCCCTCGAAAGGAAGTATGTCAACAAACTTTGTTCTAAAAAAATATAACCAAGTCGGTTAACTAGCGTACGATCTGCCTAACCAATTACACTAATAATACAATACAAAGCAACAACAATTAAGTATAAACAAATTAGAAATATAAAAACGATCAGGCATCTATCTCGCAGAACTTCAAGCATACCGACATAATTATCACCCATTCTTCCGCAAACAAATCTGAACTTGCGTCTGAATCCAGGAGTTCATTAAGCGCAGTGAGGGTGCGGGGTACAGGGGGCATCGCTCGGGCAACGGTCCGGCAAGCAGGTACAGCAAAAAGCTTATGCTTCCTGACACGACCGTAATTTTCAGGAGTGAAGAGTTATAATAGCCTATAGATGCTTGCAATACCAAAGGCATGGCTCGCACATTCCTGACCCGAAGGGGAGTGTGAGAGAGGGATGGCAAGAGTTGGGGGTGGTTTTCAAGCTATCTCACTCATCGTACGAAACACAATTATAATAGCTACTTAACACCAAGAGCGGTACTACCTTTGACGACCAGTTAGCGCAGTGATCGAGCGTAGGCAACTTGGCTCATTGCACAAGGTGGTTGCGGGGTCGATTCCCGCCCGGGGCAAATTTCGGAAATGGTATTTTCGCAATTTTCCCGGGTCTGGGAAACACTGGGATCGCCCTCAGTCCATTGTACAGTACTCATAGTACAAGCGTTGCTTAGCTTGGGACCACACAGTTGGTGTGTCAGTCTGGCGATAATATTATTATTACTAGTTGATGCCCGTGATTTCGTCCGCATAGACTTAAGTAAAGTATTCTATGTGTTCGACGACTTCGTTCGCGTCAAAGAATTTGTACTTATTATAACAAATTCCTCGGTTCGCGTAGTATTTATCTTAACAAAAATTTCGGGATTATCGGGATAAAGAGTATCCTATATGTTAATCCCGGTTATAAACTATCTGTGTTCCAAATTTCATCCAAATCCGTTCAGTAGTTTTTGCGTGAAGGAGTAACAAACATACATAATTTTTTGTTACGTTAAATACTACGCGGACGAGGTCGGGGGGCACAGCTAGTACAAACATATTTGTTCCAGTTTATCGTTCAATGATGTTATTAATCCCTAGATTGTACCAACTAGTACAGACACCTACGCATGTTTACATTGGACGAGCCGAATCTGTCCAGACGAAAATAATATTAATTATGTTCAATATGACATCACAGTCATAAGCGCACTTCAGTTTATAATAAAAAATACAACAGCAATAAACTTCGCCTGCTCTCAAGCGTTCCTTCAACAGCGTAGAGACTGCCGGTACTTTGAATGTTTACTAGTCGGAAATAAAAATAGGAAAAGGTATCTGCAAATTAACGAGGTCGTCCGGCGTACCAGGCGGTCTATCAATCAAACGGTGGCCAGTGGCACGGCGGCACCAATTACTTGAGGGCCACTAACTGTGCAATTGCTTCACTACTTATAGCGCCAGTAACGTGTTACGCGGCTCTACCTAACAGTGACCTCATTATAATAATATTATTACAGTAAATACAAGTACTTTTGTAATCATTGACATGTGACTGTTCCACTGAAGATCGGCGTGAAGGAACTAATATAAATAGCTGCGTTTTGTACAATCAGTGAGAAAACCGGAAGTTCAACCCCCCCCCCCCCCCCCCACCCCTATTTGATTACAAAACTCAGAAAAAAAAAGTTGTTGTTTATGATGTAGGTATATACTGTCCTGAGAGGGTGTTAGTGTTTTATCAATGACGCTGTATATAATACTAGCTGAGCCCGCGACTTCGTCCGCGTGGAATTTTGATCCTTTCTTAGGGGATGTCTATGTCACAGTAGCTTTATGCGTGCAAAGTCTCAGCCCGATCGGTTTAAAATTGACAAAGTTTCATACAAACTTTCATCCCCTATTATATCCCCTTGGGGGTAGAATTAATCAAAATCCTTTCTTAGCGGATGCCTACGTCATAACATCTACCTGCATGCCAAATTTCAGCCCGATCCGTCCAGTGGTTTGGGCTGTGCGTTGATAGATCACTATGTCAGTCAGTCAGTCAGTTTATATATTTAGATTATGTTGGTTATGTTAACTCGATAGAGTTTGTTAAAAGGCTGTAGCGTGGCGTTATTTTCGTGGCCCAGTTGCCACAACGCGTGCGCCCGCTCCCTGCGATGTTTGCCGTGGCCGAGGAGACCTGTCGGCCCTGTGGCCCCTTGACGTCAGAACAGCTCTAATGAGCGTCCGCGGACAACAATTCCAAGGAAACTACGAAATACGCAAAACGTGTAGATCTTGTTTCCATAACGTAAGCAATAACGCATTGCGAACTTCGTGCGAACTTTGACATGATATAAATAAATTGCGATTGATATATGTAGTAGCTTCTAAGATTTGTTTTAATGACCTTGCTAAACGTAAGTACTTGTTTTTGTAAGAAAAGCTTTCAAGCAAAAAGGTTAAAGTGGATACCAGGAGAGTGACTTATACATGGAACCTTTACAAATGAATGTATTCACATTTACGGCGTCTAGCATCAGATTCTCATTTATTTTATTTTCCTGATATCCATTTACATATCTTCGCTTTTCACATACTTACGTACTTACTTACTGGAAACAGTTGCGTATGTTAGTCGCACAAATATTGTTTATTTGACAAAAACATAATTATTTTACGTTTAAAATCCATGTTACTTAATTTTACCTAATTGGTGAACAATTAACAGCAATATAGTGTGGCTTCTACGTGGTAAATTAGATTTGCTCGATTATTTATAGGAACTGTAATATAACAAACACTTTGTACTTACTTCGTTGATTTAAAATGTCTTTCTCATTGTTGTTTTAAATCAAACGAAAGTGTCAACCACAGGCTAAACATAATGGCGCCGCGACACTGCGATTGTTTATTCAAGCATCACAAACCTAGGGTGACTTCTAGCATATAATGTGAAAGGAGAAAATCACCTTTTCCTATACATAAATATTATCAGCGTTAAAAAACATTTCTCTTTTCAGTGAATTCACAACGCCTTACATTTAATACGAAACATTCAAAGTAAAATACATAACATTATAGAACAAACTGAACACATGTTTTATTTGTAAATATTACGGATTCGTCTATTGTAATATCAACAATGAAACGTTGGAATCAATCGGCTTTGTGTTTATTGTCAACACACATAAATGTAGTTCTGTTGCTTGGAAATCAAATGTTAAAGAATAGCGAATATTTTTTTGGTAATTTTAATAGAGTTTACGACTTTACCTATCAAAATATTAGAAGCAGTAAATTTTTAGAATTTCACGCTTCATTTATATTATTTTCTAGAGAGAGGTAAAGTTTAACGGTAATTGCGGTGAGGTCTAGAAGTGTACAAACACGAGGACATTGATAAATTACCTAGAACTGCGAGCGCGCCGCCATTGGCAGTGGCAGTAATGTTTTAGATAATATAACTATTCTAGTCTGCCATCTGTTACTGACTGCAGAACACATTTTCATAGTACTCAAGTTTTAGTTCTGCAACCGTTTTCTAAATATTCCGAGATTTCCGAGATATATAATCTCTCCGAGATATACTTTATTATAAGTTTGCCTCATCTCTTGCTTTCTCAAACTCATTGTAACTATAAAAAAACTTAAAAAAACTATAAAAAATAATATAGTTATAATTTCCCTGTTATCTTACTGAACGATGTTATTACAATACTAGTGACTAAACTCATACCTATTGGGTTTGTCTGCGTAGTTGCGATAAGAACAGTCAATACCAAAACCCCTGAGCAATACATCACACACATAGCATAGGTACCTCCCTATATTTGACATTTTCATCGATATTCACGCAGGCTTTATAAGTATGCAAATGAAAATGTTAACCAGCTCAATAATATAAGAATTCTGATTTTACGCCTTTAAGAGCAGAGAGTTAAGATTTCAAATATAGAAATGGGTTCTGACCATGCGTGCATTATCAATATACCTATATAAAAACGAATTCTATTTCCTTGGTCAGCGCATCACGCGTGAACGGATAGAACGATTTCGCTAATTCTTTTTTTGTTGTCTTTATTATTGTCAGAAGAAATTTCTTATGAAAGAAAAAAATAAGAAAAATGAGCGGAACAATTCGAATTCAATATTTAAAGTTAAGAGAGGACAACGTCTGCCGGGTCAGCTGGTAAAAAATTAAAATAAGTACTTATTTACAATACTTATTATGTAAAATGCCTTACTTTGTGAAATATAACCAGCAGGTCGTCAAGTTTCCCGTGCAAGTCTCCGCACACGGTGATCTGGCTGGAGATGGAAGTGGTCGCCACATTAATGTTGGGCATTCTCTTGAGTACTTGAGTGGCGTCCTTCAGTATTTGCCCCACGTGCTTTGGGTGGAGACGGTGCTGCGTACATTAATTATTTGTTAGAATTCCATACATCGTAAGGAAACCTGCATGTCTTAAAAGATCTAACCAATTTACGAAAGACATGTGAAATCCGCCTACCCGCACTGGGCCAGGGTGGTGTATTTTGGTTTGAATCCCCCTCGTGTTTAGGGGAGGCCCGTGCCCAGTGGGACGTCAAAAAGGGCTAAATTATTATTAGTATTATAGGATTTCATAGCAGCTATGGATATTCTGTACCTCCTAAAGTTTAATAAACTGCGCAACTCGCTCTATGTCGTAGTTCTCACGTCTGTATATGTCTATGTAGATTATAGATAAACGAAATCTATGACAAAAAACCGCGCGACTAGCGTGTGACGGACGGACGTTACTAAAATAAAGATCACGAAATAATTGACATTTCCTTTCCTACGATGACGTTTGTAGTGTAACCACACGTTAAGGAAAATATAGCTAGATAAATGCCAAATTTCTAGAACAAATTGTAAACACATAACAATGAGGACACGTATTTCACATTACCTTCTTCTTTCTAAATGCCTCAATCAGCAAGTCGATATCCTTCCTTTGCAGCGGAAACTCTATGTCAGGGCCTCGGGAAGGCTTCGGGGGCGCCGTCTCATCCACGCCTCCACCCTCGTCCGACTCCTCAGAAAACACTTGCTCCACTATAAATTTGAAGATATTATTAAGTCTGTTACAAAATCTTATCATCTTATTGTTACAATCATCCATCTTGTGTTTTCATATAAGCTTCTAAGCACAGAGTTGTATTAAATATATGAAGCAAAATTCCAATTTTGCACGAGTGTTGTATATCGCACGACACATTGTCTGCGATGGGGGTATAGTCGACGATGTAATATGTTGGCTGGGTGCATCGCCCTAGATAAATCTGTTTGTATAGAAAAGTTAATATTCAGTAAAAATCTCCTCAACAAGACATATATGTAAATACCTAAAGTGTATTCTTTCTTACGATGCTGATTTAGTTGGCATGCCTTTTTAATGTTTACGTTCAGTCCTATCGCTTACATTCCGCTTAGTTTCACCCCATTAGGTGTGCACATTCTTTATCAGAGTGTTTTTAGCGAGTTCACGCGATCTGCTCGCGAATTCGTCTCCATTTGTGCGGATTGCGAGTGAATTGCATCCTGCAGTCGCTCTCGAGAAATGTCGGCTTTATAATGTAAGTATATAGGTATCTTGGTCGTAGTTGTTATTTCCGAGCTTTGAGTATTTTAGTTTGTTTCTATTTTTCTCTATTCGAATAAAGATACTTAGTTAGTACGTACTCAATGTGTTGTCATTTCTTTTTATCTATAATAATTCAGGGTAATCATATACTTTTACAGTGAATATTCAAACTTATAAGTGTTAATCCACATCCCTAAATCTAGTTGAGAAGTTGCCTTAATTATGGCAATCTTTATGAACTTCACGGCTGTTCAGACATCTTTCTAACCCGTTTTAATGAGATTTTAATAACGATTAATTTAAGTAAATTTAAGTCAGCCAAGCTTCAAAAAATATTACAATCTCTGTGTATTTTCTGTCAAAGTAATCCGAGAATAACCGAGACCTACTTTGTTAGCATGCATTAGCAGCAAAGGGCACTGCAGTTAGCTAAATTATGTAGTCCATGACATGTGTACAGACACCGCAGCGTTGCGTGCTCCGAGCCATTACAACGAGCAAAAACAAAACCGGGAACGCTAGGAACGAACCGAATGGAAATAACTAGACCTCTATATGTCACGGTAAATTAGATTGCACCCGCTCTAAACCATAGTACGCATGCACAAAATCTAAAAATGCAAATGACAAAACTCTACGCTTTGAATTTAAAGTAAACTTTTATATTTGAAATGTATATGTCACAGTGTGGGTAAAATTTAATATTTTTTCGGATTCCATACGTTTTAATGCTACCTAAAGACGTGTTATAAACGTCATGTTACCGATCCAATTCTCGAATTAATAACATATTATTGAGAAGTTAACAAACATTATATTGCATATCTTTCAGTTTTCAGCAATCACAAAAAGTGTATAGAGCACTTTGGACAAAACAATCGCTTGTTTCACGAGGGAGTTGTTCAGCAAAAAAACTTCAGAGTGTTTCGCAAAGTCCAGCAACTATCGCGTGGGAGCTGTCCTACTGTCAGTTATAAGTAACTTTAGTTTACCGATACATACCTATACACAATTCATACACTACATAACCCCAAATGTTTCAAGCGCTACCCGTAAGCTCCCTTTCCCTAATATTTTTATACGGTCTCGTAATCTGATTATAATGGCAAGCTCTGTAATTACAATTCCTACCCCTAGGAAAGCAGGTCGCGAATCATCATTATGACGTAGGTACTATAGTCGTTCATATCGCGAAAATGTCAAGGTGAGGTGAAGATACTCACAAACGGAAGTAGTCCTCGAAGTTCGCTCGGAGGAGGGTCGCCCACTGGTGTCCTTCATGTGACTCAGCAAAGCGTTGAAGAAGTTGTACAGCTGTAGCAAATGAGACATGCGTAACTTTACCCCCACTCAACACCAGATACAAGGCTACATTTAATTAATCAACGACCTTTTAGGGGACGACCCCAGTAAAATTAATAGCTCAATAAATACGAAATTGTAAAAAACATCCCATTATTCTTCTAAATAAAATGTATAAAGTTTACAAGGTTTGTGTTACGAGAGTGTCTCATGATAAATTAAAATAAAACCCTTTTAAAACTCCTAAAACAATTTACCTACCTAATGAACTGCTGTATAGAGGCTTCTAGATGAACCATAGGTGAATTTTTGCATTTCGAAAAGTCTTGAACAGTATTTTATGAACGAAATAGGTAATTCTAATGCAATTTTACCCATGCGTGCGTATTTGTTTATGCACATGAGTGGTCAGTGAACGTGTTTGTGGCACCGATGCACTGAGGCAGGACTATCCACGCGTGTAGTTTCACACCGCTGAAACATGGGTCCCTAACGAGCGGAGAGACTATTAACCTCAAAGGATAATCACCTTTAGAGGACAACTCATACGATTTGAATAATGACACCCTCTAGATTGAACGTTAACGCTATAAAACGCTTATCTCGGCGAGGTAAAATGGTTTAAGACATTAACTTACTTCATAGCTATTATACTTATCTCGGCTTATCCTTCAGAGTATCCGGCCCGTAATTAATAATGAACAAAATGCGTACCTATATAAATACCTAGTACCTAGTCTTTAATGAATAAATATTATGTTAAACCATTTCATAACTAAATTTTCATTTTCAATAACATACTATAACATAAAGCGTTTCGTCCAAAGACCCGAGCTCGCGATCTACCTGATTTTAGAAACACATATATCAGGTTCCCCTGTCAGTTGAAGAAAACAAGTTAATTTCCATAAGTCTCAAGATCGGTTTTGAAACAAACATGATAATGTGGTTTGTCCGTGCGTGGCTTTGTTCAGTGAAATTAAATGATCCTGAAATGTTCAGTGAGCACATCACGAGCGCTGAACTGACACCTTCGCCTCCGGCATGATTGCTTCTCCCATCTCAGAAGAAATTTAATGTGACTTTGTTAACCTCACTCATATTAGAATGTTGTAAACTCATATTACATTTTGGGCTCGAGTATTACAATGCATTATTCATGAGTCACATCGACCTGCGGGGTCTAAGTTGATCCGCCTCGTTTTATTTAAGGTTAGGTATAACTCAAATAATAAGGACACAAATGATGTTTTTACAAAAGCCTTTCTTGCACCGTCGGTAAGGATTTCATCACAACAGTCTTTTATCACTTCAATAAGTACCGTGTTGCCATTAAAATATTTTAAAATAAGTAGGTAATGCTCTGACAAATTGACGTTAAGCTCGGAACATAATGTCGGGCACGTCAGAGCAGAATTTTCACAATTTACATTTTAGAAAGTTGAAAGAGCTGCTACGATAAATTTAAATTAAAAGGCCTCGTTAATCGCCCAAAGTGTAATTTATTCCTTTATCTATTTAATTATAAATCACGGATAACGAAGGTAACTTAAGTAAGAGACGCCGATATTATTTTGTAATTTTAGCAATTTAGAGAGAGATTACATAAATTTTCAACAATACTCACCTAAGCAATAAAATAATGAAACTATCGCGAATAAGATAATTCGAGAACGAAACGGCCAGGCTTGTGAAATACCTACCACCTCCTTAAATAATGACACCCGGGCACCCTAGAGATTATTTAACAAAAGGAAAATATACATAAAATACAGTTTTAGGTCTAGCCTACGGATGCTTTTTGAGTACCTTGATAAGCATAATCAAAAACAAGTTACACTATACCACGTCCGACGAGAAGCGATAAAAATGGTAATAATGCTCAAATTCAAGTCAATGACCGCCGGGCTCGCCAACATTCGGGCGAGCATTTTATAAATTCGCGATTATTCAGTGTTGATAACTGTAATGTTAAAATAAAGAAAAATTTATTAATTCTTGTATCCTTTATCGATGGCCGTGGCTTAGAACATACCTTCACTTGATCCTGTTCGCCTGCGTATTCGATGTTCTGGAATATGGTCCAAGTATACCGCCGACGCACCTCCATCCGCGCCAAATAACGCCGATACCACTGCTGGATCAATATGGCAGCCTTCATTGCTGTAACAAATATTCTAAGTAAGTAGAAGGTAGTAACTAAACTAAAACAAAAGTTGTCAACTCGCTCTTCGTATTAACAAGCCAATAAAAATACTGTGCCGTAGTCGACTTCAGTATGGTTTTTTATGGGACTAGTACCACCACACTCCCATCACCAGAGAACCACAATGTGACCAATGATGACTCCGAGGTTTGATCCTCGGCAAGTCCCAGGGGAAAAAAAAATTGTCTTGGTACCCGCTTGGACAATTTTCTTCCAACTCCTGCTTTTTTTCGTTCAATTTAATTTGTGCGGGTTCCAAGACAATTCTGTATGGTATACGATCAACTTAAGACCCATAAACTTCTCTCTGGCGATTAAATACGATTTATAACATGGCACTTAAAGAAATCCTTATTCCTAGGACGAATCTGAAAGAGTCGAGCCGAAACGTTATATAGGTATCTTAATAAAACACGAAATTGTATCTTTGTTTTAAGATTGCGTTCGGAGTTTAGTTGAACGGAGAAGCTCGATATAACCGCGATAATGAGCAATAGGGCCGCATCTCGAGAAACCGTATTTGCGCTGTTCGGCTCGGATTGTCAATAAAACGGCAAAAATATTGGCATTCGTGATTACAGAAAGTTTTCGTATTTGTTAATAAAGGAAATAGCGCTTGTTTTGGTTCAACAAATATTAACACCATACAACACAAGGTTACAAAAAATAGTAGGTTTGTGCAAGTGTAACATGATGTATGTATAGGTACAATATGTACTCCTATTGTTTACCCGGCGCCTCCACCACTTGTAACAACTGGGTTTTAATCAATAAATCATTTAGCTTCGTAATATTTATTATTGTTATATTAATTTGTTTATTTATATTTATCTATACTTAAATACACGTCTTATCATAGCGGTCCCCAGTTGTCACTGCCAGCGCACCGCCGTCCTTTCAAATTCAAAACAATAATGTTTCTTTTAAATTTATTCTTTCCTCGTCGGCCAGGAACGCCTATCGCCAGTGGCCAGTGCGCCGACATGGACCTTACATTACCTACCTAGGTACCTATTTGATGGCCCTTGGTTCTTGAACATACTTGCCTTCTTCAAACTCTTAACTCCTCTTTCGTTATTTTATATGTTTTCTTAAGAAATAAATCTGATTATATTTATTGAACACCCCAATTATAATTGTATTAAGTACATAGTAATTTCAACTGTCAATATAACTTTTTAGATGTGTACGTTCAGCTACTTAGTTCCAAATAACTTAGTTATCAGCACGAACGGAACAAATCGTTATTAAATTCAGGATCAGTCAGAGAACTAAGTAATTATTTAAGAGCAAACCCACAGAGATATGTTACTCTACCAACTGTTTTGAGTAAGCCACTTAGTTATCTATACAGACAGTTCCCGTATGAATAGTACGAAAACGAACTCACTAATTAGTTTGTATTGACGCGAAGTTCCATATCTGCCTTATTACCGTTTAGTTAGGTCGTCCTGTCATTAGCATTTTGGTACTTAAGGTATTAATTGTACAACATGCCAAATAATTTTGGTAACTAAAATGCGCTCAATATTCCACAAAATCAGTCGCAGTAAAGTTTGCACCTCCTTCCGAGGATGCCGTCACCTTCGCGAACGTATTAGGTATTCGATATTCAAATCCAGAAAAACCGATTTCCATAGTATTTTTATCCATTCAACGGAAGGTACAGGTTTGTTTTGGTACACAATAGTAAATTGTGATGTTGGTAGAAGTTTTGGTGATATTTTTTTAAATTAGCCGGCGGCCTTATTTCAGGAAACTCTGTATGACAAGACGATTAAAAGTAAATAAATAAAAAATATTGTTAATGTTTCCTAAATCTGAATAAAATGCTTGTAGCTTATAATAGCTACAAAAATTTTCGAATAAAAAAATTGTTTCTAAATATAGTTTTCTTAAAAGTCAAAATTTAAAGTCAAATCCTTTATCTTATCTAGGCCTACGGGGGCACTTACTAACTGTATTTTTTACATCTTTACCTTAAGTATTCAACCGGATTGGAACGCGACCTCGAGCGAGAATATCTGGCAAGAAACTAAAATAAAAAATGAGACAATAAAGAGGAAAAACAACCGCAGTATATAAATGGTAGGAATGTCGAGATTAAGCCCGCGCCCGTATGAAGATATCAGTAAAAGCCCGTTGTCTGAAAGCGCCACTATAGGTACAGTAGACCTATTCACAAAAGGGAACCCTTTTATACGAATTTAACTGGGATACTCAGAAATAGAACGGGTACTAGTGTCCCTTACTATAATAAGCTGTAACTATCGCGATAAAGGATAGTGTTAGATGATAAAATAAATGAAATATGATCCGCTATTTTTATACTTTCATACTACTACTTGAAGACCGCTTGGCGCAGTGGTTCGAGCGTAGGCCGCTCGGCTCACTGCACATGGTGGTTGCGGGTTCCATTTCCGCCGGGAATATTTCGGAAATGGCATTTTCCTGATTGGCCCAGGTCTAGGTGTCACTGGGATCGCCCCCAGTCCATTATAGGGTACCCATAGTACAAACGTTGCTCAGTTTGGGACCATACTGTTGGTGTTTCAGTCTGGCGATATTTAGTTATTTTTTACTTTTTAAGCGACCCCAACGAAACGAAATTTATGTAATCCTTATCCTTACTAATATTATAAATGCGAAAGTAACTCTGTCTGTCTGTCTGTCTGTCGCTCTTTCACGCCAAAACTACTGAACCGATTTCAATGAAATTTTATACACAGATAGTCTAGAGCCTGAGAAAGGACATAGGCTACTTTTTAATGCGAAAAAAGAGTTTTAAGGGGGTTGAAAGGGGGGATGAAAAGTTGTATGGAAGTATCTCATTTTAGAGCTAGAAGCTTGAAACGTATTTGTCAGGCTGTTGATTCGACTTCTATATTAATAAATCCGTTCAGGGGTACGGTAGACTCATTGAAACCTTACCAGAATAATAAAACATAAAAAAATAATGATTTCGAGTCGACAACATATATCGGCAAAATTCGGATTGTCGAGTATTTTGTTAAATTCTAACGGTGCAAAAGACAATATTTCGCCATATTGGCAGTTCCGTCAAGTTTGGCACAGTACCGCTATATTTTCTATGAACGAATCCCTGTCAGTTAGTGTCAGTGTTCGCAATGTGTAAATGAGTCTTTATTCGAAATATCTATTAAACTGGGTGGGCCATATTTTTTAAGAAAGAAGAAGAAGATTGAGCTTTCAGAACAAACAAATTCAGTCTTCATGTTTTTAGGGTTCCGTAGTCCCTACGAGGAACCCTTATAAGATCATCCAGGCCGTCCGTCCGTCCGTCCGTCCGTCCGTCCGTCCGTCCGTCTGTCTGTCCCGACCCGTCACAGGGTCATAACTTCTACAGTTTCTGACGGATGTTGATGTAATTTGGTACAAAAATACTTTAAGAGTAGATCTCACTTTCAAAAATATAAAATATAGCAAAATTACTTTTTTTGAGGTACCTCCCCGAACATCGAAAAAGGGGCATTTTTTTTTTTTTAGTTACCCAATCATGTGGGGTGACATTGAAAAGGTCTTTTAAAATAAAATGATGTTATCATACAACATTTTATCATCAAAAATTCCGTTTGCGAGATTTTTAACTTTTAAAGATTAAATCAAAATTCTGTAATGAATTCCGACACTTCTGACATTTTTCTATTGCAAGAACATTAATAAGATTATGCAGTCGAAAATGGATACATTGTTCACCAATTTCAATGAAATAACAGCAATAAATTTATATTTTGTGTTAATACGTGTATTTCTGAAGTGTTCATGCACATGGATAGATGTCGGTAGTAGTCTATAAACAACAGTGGGTAAGATTTTTTACGAAAAAAATATCGACAATTCTTACATTTTTATGTTGCAAAAAAAAAAAAAAGTTTATGCTGACGAAATTGGATAAATTGTTAATAAATTCCAATTAAATAACAGCAATAAATGTATGTTTTATGTTCATTAGTCTATTTCTTAGTATTTAATGGTGTCGATAGATGTCGGTAGCAGTATGTATACAACTTTAGTATCTATTTCAAACTGGGGTGAAATTTTAAACAGATTACCTTCAATGACTCGGAACCCTTCATTGTGCATAGCTCGACATGGCACTTGGCGATTTTTTTTCGTATTAATTTCAATGGACTATGCTATTCGAATCTATGCCTTGCCTAATATTCCTAGAAAACCGATAACTACAAAAATATCTACCTAAGTTTTGTAAAAGATTGTGTATTATGAGTCACATTTCACCCGAGCGAAGCCGGGTTTTCATCTAGTAAAGTATAAATATGTCAAATTTTATATGTAGTTACCTATTATGAACAAATTGGCAATATGTCGCTCTATTTAATTAATTTGCCATGAGAAAAAATGGAGCTAACGTTTTTGAAAGAAATCACTTTTACTTGATCGCAGCGTTTTAGGAGAAAGCTACCATGTTTGATACCATTGAAATTTGATTGATTCACAATGTTGTTTCATCAATTCTCATATGGCAGCTATTCGATGCGCGTGTGTACATCGCGCCGCGAGTGGCTCGCTAATCCGCATGTTATCGGCCACAGCGCAATGGATGTCTAACCGTGAAGCAAATCCGTCGGCATTCTCGCTGTTTAATCCGACTCAACTGATTTAATGAAACATAGCTGCTGTATATTGCATCAAAAATGTGCTTTCATAAATGTGTTATAAGTGTTAAGTGGAAGGGTTATGTTTTAGCCGTCTATTAATGTATGTATAATTTTTATGTTCCACCGTAGCGCCTAAACTACCTATCCGATTTTGATAGATGAGGTGTCAGTCGATTTGTCAGTATGGTTTGGGTAACACCGGCTACTTTTTATATGAAAAACATCAATATGATGGGTGTTACATGAAAAAATTTGGGGGTGTTAATTTTAGTTTACTGTCGTATCCCCGGGATGTCTAATGAAAGAGGAGAAAATTTAAGCTCATATAAAAAATATAGCACAATATAAAATATTTATTGCAAAGTCTTAAACTATAGTGCAAAGTAATTCCTACAACTCAATCTAAATATATATAACTCAAAAGTGACTGACTGACTTACTGACTGACTGAGTGACTGAGTGGTTTGGGCTGAGTGTGAGTGTGTGAGAGTTTGGGTCCAGTGGTTTGGGCTGTGCCCACTGTGACGGGTCGGGATGAAATTTGGCATGCAGGTAGATGTTATGACGTAGGCATCCGCTAAGAAAGGATTTTGATTAATTCTACCCCCAAGGGGATAAAACAGGGGATGAATAATTCCGAAATTTTTGTTAAGTTAAATTACACGCGGACGAAGTCGCGGGCACAGCTAGTCTTAAATATTTTTAACCTTTCAATTATTTTACCATTTAGACTTTAATGTCATCGCCTACAAAAAGCTGGAGTGGGTATTTTTAATTTAAGTCCCTAAAACTCTATTACATTCATTACCTTTTGACATAAAAAATTATGACTCTACCCACACAAAGAGCAGTAGGTTAGTGTTTGGTTAGGCTATTGTTTGTACCTATATGATTTTTTACAGAGTAGTAGTAAATTAGGGGCAAATTATAGTGACTGGACATAAAAAGTTATTATTATGTTAGCTATTTACTAACAATTGATATCAATAGGATTATCACTTGCTTACAACGAAGGGAAACATCGTGAGGAAACATGCATCTCTTAGAAAATCTAGTCAATTTTCGAAAGAAATGTGACATCCGCCCACCTGCAATGGACCATAGTGGTGGCTGGCCTCAATCCCCCTCTTATTGAGGGAAGACCCGTGTCCAAGAGTAGGACGATAAAAAGGCCTACTTTAATATTATTATTACTATACTAACAATTGAGCATTTATCTCCTAGAGGTACCAAATATTTCAACGGTAAATAGGTAAAAACATTAAATGCTATGAGCAACCTAAAAACCAATAACCAGTTCAGATTAACTTTTTCCCAATAGATAAGAGCTATTATTTTCTCTAGATAATTACATGAGGGTCCTCGTTCGATACCGACTGACGTTTTTCCTCGAATACAATAAAAACAAAGGGATGGACGGCTATCCATAAATCTACCTTCTATATCGTTGTAGTTATGTGTTTGATATTTCCATTCTTTCTTGGCCACAGTAACCTAAATCTTTCAGTCAGCCAGAGCCGTGGGATAATGACCAGCTGTGAGTGTACACCGTTTTCTTTTTTCCCAAATAGCATTTCTCAGCTTCCCTCACGTCATGCTGCCTCTACATTTTAGGGGTAGTTAATGATTGCTGCCTCGTCGGTGAGCAAGGCATTAGATTCCATATTCCTTGAGGAGAAATACGAATTCGCAATTGGCGTCAAGGAAGTCTTACAGATTCTCAAGTCTGAGAGCGAATTTGGAAATGACATACCAGTACAAAATGTCATGTCAAAAGCGTACTCAAGAGTGCTCTCAGACTTGAGATTTATGAATACGAGGCTTGATGTAGGTATTAACTATAGAGTATACTGTGCATCAAGTAATCAACTGGCTGTATTGTATTCATTAGTTTATTCCCATGCGTAATCCATAAACAGCATGTTATTTATTATTATTACAATATCTTCGTACGCATCCCACATATTGGTTTCAGGAAAGTTCAGGCTGCCGTATTCAATATGAGCCTTGTTCTTTGTTAACATAACCACATACTACTTACCTATGTCATATAATATTCAGTACATCAAATTTAATGACAATAAAATATATACCAGTGGAGATGTAATTTGAAAATTTTAGATCTACTAATTTTGTAGATATTTTTTGCATAAGAAATGAAATGTAATACGTGTGAATTAAATTATCTATAACGTGGAATGTAAATTACCTTTATTAGATATTTATATCAGAACATTTAGATAGGTTGCCTATTGATTATCCCAAACATATTCCAAATATTGGCTCAACCGTGGCCTATTGAAAAAGCTCGTCTAACTAGGTACTTATACAAATGCTAACTTATACTTTCATCTCACGTACCACCAAATATGAGACTAGAGTTTCTGCGTAAGCAGGTATTTGTGTTAAATCTGTTTAAACAAAAAATATTTTTATACAACGCAATTTGTGTTTTACAAAACAGTAACGACTGATGCATATCTAAGTAGGTACCTACCTATATGGAGAGACTCGTACGTTTTTACATAGGAGATTTCTGTAAGTAACAATGACAATATTATACCTATATTATTAGAAACAACCGATTCCTTTTTAGTTTCTGCTATAATAAAGATAACACCCTACTAGGTATTAGAAATTAACAAGTACATATTTGAAATAGATACCGATTATTAAAAATGCCTTAGAAAGTATTAGAGCCTATACACATTAGTTCTGAAGGCAGACGGAATTATTCTCAGTAAAAGGTTTAAAAAATGATAAGAAGAAGCATAATAAGTCGGAAACAACATTATCTCGAAGCTCGCATGTAATCCCTAGTGAAATAAGCAGTTACTATTTATTGCGGTGCCCTCCATGTCCTGAGCTACGCGTACTAACTTCTTAAGGCTAAAGCGCCCATCTAGCCCGCGAAGTTCAAATTTATTGAGGTTTTTTAGAAATTTTTCAAAATCTGACAATAATAAAAGGCACATTTTGTAATTCGCGACAAAGACCGTGTGCAGTGCATTTATTAATATATCCAACTTACTCTACAAAATTTCAAGAACGACAGCTATCCAGATAATCTGGCAATTTTTGTATATTTAGTGATTAACTAGTATCATATCCACCGTGATAATATTTAGAGTAAAATAAATGTATTAATAAACGCACTGCATACTGTGTTTGTCGCAAATCACAAAATGTTGTCTTAAATGTTTTCAGATTTTGGATAAACTATAACAATACTCGAAAATTTTGAATTTCGCGGGCTAGACATGCGCCTTCACCTTAATACGTTTTATGAGATACCACTGACTAACTACCGAAGTTCCGAGCTGGAAACTCACAAATGATGGTACTCGAACTTGTGATCCAATGGGACTCACTGAAACGTTGAATACATTATTATTATTATGGTGTAGGTGTAATAATCTACTCTATTATATTTTATGCATTCCGTAATGGTTTTATTTCTCTTCAATGGGAGTAAGCCCGGGACACACTCCCACTACTGTTGGTGTTATCCAGGATCAACAATGGTGTCCAATGATGACCGTCGAAGAGTCCCGGGGAAAAGCTACATTGTCCTCGTTTACATATAACTTTATAACTGCAATAATAGGACCACCAGAAGATTTAAATTATTTATTTACTCCCAACGCATTATAACCAAACTGAAGGCCATGAAAACTCATTATAGTATAAGGTAAAAAAGCACACACATGTAGGTAATTTATCAAGAACATGAGGTATTTATCAAGACCATTTTTTTCTTTCTTTCTTTCAGGTATCATAATCCACCTGCAACGATCGGAAACTCTAAAATAGGTATAACCATAAGCTATACCATAAACTATCTTTAACACGAAATCAGTTAGTCCGACTGTGTATAATAAATAACTAAAATTTATAATTTAGAAAACCCCCTATGCGGCGACTTTTTAAACTACAAAAGAGCTGATAATTTTCTAACTGCTGAACCGATTTTCATGAAACATAGCTAAGACCACTCTCGATCAGAATACCTATCTAACAAAAAAAACAAAATTAAAATTGCTTCATCCGCTTGGACGCTATGATGCCACAGACAGACACACAGATACACATGTTAAACTTATAACACCCCTCTTTTTTGTCGGGGGTTAAAAAGCTTCCTGCAAGCTACAGAAGAGATTTCATTTATAATGCCGTCATACTTTAACTACATTCAGCGGAGGGCAACCAATTAATATAGCTTAGCTCTCTTCTCGATTGTAGAGATAAGATTGAAGTCTAGGCTTTCAACGGGACGGGTAAAAATTGCCCTACCCAGACCAACTTTTACGTAATAAAGGAATAAATATAGGCAAGTTCTTTGGTTATTTTAAGAGTAAAGTAATAAATGTTACAATGTTGCAGATTATGTTGGCACTAACCACACTAAATTTGACTATAATTATCATATTAATATTATAAATGCGAAAGTTTGTGAGTGTGGATGTATGTTTGTTACTCTTTCAGGCAAAAACTACTGAACGGATTTGGATGAAATTTGGAACACAGATAGTTTATAACCGGGATTAACACATAGGATACTTTTTATCCCGATAATCCCGAAATTTTTGCTAAGTTAAATACTACGCGGACGAAGTCGGTGGGCACAGCTAGTTTAAAATATAGTTGAATGCTGTCAAACGTTGTTCGCTAGTAATATTTAAAACTCACCGATCAAATCTTCCTACTTTCTTTTGAGTTTGCGAAATGTTTTAATTTTTAATTTCTGTTGTCACTTATATCTTATTATCTTTATATGTCAGTCTACAAAACCCAAAACATTTAAATTTTTTCAGACCGAAATGTGCTTAGTGAAACTAGGCGATTTTTTCTTCATAACTACGTATTTTTCATAATGCCTAGGTATACGTAGGTAGGTGAGTACTTTTGCAATATTAAGAAACGTTCATACAGATATATATACACCAATGGTTATCTCCCAATCCCATGACACAGACCCGAAAACCGAATGATGATGAGCCGGATTAGGTGTAAAGCGAAGGTGATAGTTGTAGCTGAATACGGTAGATATCTATATAGATAAAATAATCAGCAGATATCGACATTATGTGGCGTACCTATTATTTTATAAAGCCCAACCCACTTATACTATTCTATGTAGGTACGCGTACGTTGATGAACTATTACTTAATAGGTAATAGCTATCCTAAATTTACCTAAGTAAAAAAAACCCAAAATAATTTAGATATAACTAGCTGAGCCCGCGACTTCGTCCGCGTGGAATTTAACTTAACAAAAAAGCCCGCCCCCGCGTTCTGAGCCCGCGCGAAGTGACCCATTTTTTAAAATTAGTTTTAAAAAAAAATTAAAGTAGCTTAAGTTACTGCTTATAACATCAGCTATCTAACAGTGAAAGTCCCGTCAAAATCGGTCCACCCGTTTCGGAGATACTCTTTGATTTCATGTGTTTTTATTTTTTTACGCGGAACCCTAATTGTTTTTATAAAATTAAAGTAGCCTAAGTTACTCCTTGTAACATCAGCTATCTGCCAGTGAAAATCCTGTCAAAATCGGTCCAGCCGCTTTGGAGATTACCCGGAACAAACACACAGACAGACAGACAGACAGACACACAAAATTTAAATCGCGTTTTTGCTATAGGTGTCGTATGTACTTTGATATGCACTAAGTGAAAAGGTGTTATTTTGATAAACAGACACTCCAATTAATTTAAATTTTAATACTATTAGTTTAAAAAAAAATGCTTGCAACTTCGTATACAATATGTAATAGGCGCGTCTACATATACCGAACAGCACCATCTGAGTAATGAGTTGACTTGTGACGTTATGTCTATGTCGCAGCCAACTAGCTTAATTCGCCGTTCAATTAACAGCCTAGCCACTTCACTAAACAGCGCCGGTCAACTAGTGGCCTGAATGATATTCAGCCATTTGATCAAACAGCTAGGCAAATGACTTGGAGCGATGACGTTTAATTACTTGCCTAGCCTGTTTATTTCAATTAAGTTCTACTATCTGCCACCTAGCGCCGACACTCACCAAACTGTCAATATCTCTATTATATTCTCTTTGGTCAATATGGCGTCGGCAAAAACAACTTTGATGGAATAATTTTATTAGGTACTTAGGTATTTTACGAAATTGTTTAGATCTACCGAATCTTCTTGCCGGGTGGGATTTCTGTAGGGGCATAAAAAAACCCTAACCTAAACCCATCCGGGTCGCTCTGCTTGGGTAGTATTTTGAAAAAGTTTTGTAGTACTTAAATGTCAACCAGTTGCCTAAGCATTAGCCAGCCAGTTTATTAAATGTTGTAACAGACGATACGGCTGAATATCATTTAGGCCGCTAGTTGAACGGCGCTGTTTAGTAAAGTGCCTAGGCTGTTAATTGAACGGCGAATTAAGCTAGTTGGCTGCGACATCTACATGGTCGTCAGACGTCAAAACTGGATCGGGCGCACTACTCGGTACATGTGGAGTCTACATAAATACATGAATAGAATGTTCATACGGAATCAATGAGGCATATCAAAATAACAGTCTATCTACGTAGGTACATCAAAATAAATATCTGGTTTTACTATTTCAACATAAGATATACTTGCTCGCGCGAGAAATATACTACAATTAATATAGGAATACCTATCTACCCACTAGCGAAACAAGAACTCTGTGTTCTCTCTTCGTTTGTTGATTTAATTCTTGAATATCGATCCTCCAGGTGAAATCATAAAGCTATATTTTATTTCCAAAATTTATCAAATAATGGCCACAAGATGAGAAAATTTAATCACGGCTTGCTTGCTGTATAAATAAATATCATGACAATGTAATATATTAGTTTATCAGTTCATATAACATCGGCATATCATCTAGCATTCGGCTTCTATATATATATAACTCAAATGTGACTGACTGACTGACTGACATAGTGATCTATCAACGCACAGCCCAAACCACTGGACGGATCGGGCTGAAATTTGGCATGCAGGTAGATGTTATGACGTAGGCATCCGTTAAGAAAGGGTTTTGATTAATTCTACCCCCAAGGGGATAAAATAGGGGATGAATAATCCCGAATTTTTTATTAAGTTAAATTACACGCGGACGAAGTCGCGGGCACAGCTAGTCTACCTATAACTATACAGTTTATATGAAATCACTACTGAACTTGCGAAATATTTTTATCGCTGCGTGAGCGTCATTACAGAGTTCGCGGCATTTTCACCGTTGCGCGTTGATGTGAATTTATCTGGGACATGTCTGGGACGTGAAAAATTTACCACGCGTGAAATCGCGTCGTACGAACAGCATAGTTCAGTGGAAATATTTGAGAATACCCATTGTTTACTAATAGGTACGTGGATTATTTTCTCAAGCAAAAAATGTAAGCATTTAATTCCTCTTGATTACCTATTTGGTTATAAGAAGAAAAGGACTCGAGTCGACTTGAATAGGTATCCATTCTTAAAAAAACAAATCAATTTGGCAATAATATGTCTAAAGTCAATTCCTAAAAGTGACAAAATAGAAAACCTATGGATCAGTGCAGGCAAGCAAATTAAAATCCTTCGATAGAAGATGCGTAAAACTTAGGCATACTTTTGAATGTGGTATTCGTTCCTATAAGTGCCAAGCACCAATAGCCCACAAAGGCATTATAAATGTAAAACTGTTACCTAACAACTGAAGCCTTAACCTGTCACCGGATCCCTTTATTTATTAATAGTTAACGACTGAGATCCAATTAACAGTAGACGTCCTTCACCGCCGCCGTGTTACATAGATTCCACACAAACTCAATGAATGGCATATTACACGTACCTAGCTTTTGCAAATAATAAAATTATTACTGTATCACAGTAAGTAAGTAGGACAATGTAAAGTCAGAAGTGAGGTCACATCCTGGCCTTAGAGACTGCCTGACCGACTGAGCCTGAGGTGAGAGGTTGCTGAATTATTATAATACATCAAACTCTACCTTTGACACCGCTGATACGTTACGTTTCAGCTGAGACTCGGGAGCTAAGATTGGATTCACTCGCAATAAATGATTTTATTTATTCAAAAAAAAAACTTTGTCACTATCACAATAGCTAGTGAATAGTGGCGGACCATATCTCTATGTTTTAAAGGGTAGTCAACCTGGCGGTTTCGGTTGTCATTTTAAACGACTGTCGTTAGGGGTAGTAGTAGGTTTAGCGTGAAACAGTAACTCGGTGAAAATAGACTATTTTACGACGAGTTAACCCACACTAATTACCTCACACTTGACCTGGTTAATGTACGTGGGTCTAAGAAGCCTGAAAAATGACTATGGCTTACTGAAACATGCCCCGCGAAGGTCAAGTAATCTGAAGACTGTATTTTATTTTTTAAAGGACTCTCTTTCGAGTCTTATTTACCTATATTCAATGCGTGTGAAACTAGGCGTGGGAGTAAAAGGGATACCTACAACCCACGTACGGTGAAAACTCCGTTTTTAACTCGCGCTAATGCGTACCCACTCCGGGAATTAGCCGTCAAATATATTTTGTTTTTAGCATTTAAAAAAGCATTTAAAGCCTCACACATATACATATATCATCTATACATCTATACAAATAAATAAAATTGGCGTGTCTGTTTGTAATATCAAAGTAACACCTTTTCACTAAATTCATATGAAAATACATACGACACCTATAACAAAAACGCGATTTAAAAATTTTTTGTCTGTCTGTCTGTCTTTCTGTCTGTCTGTCTGTGTGTTTGTTCCGGGTAATCTCCGAAACGGCTGGACCGATTTTGACGGGACTTTCACTGGTAGATAGCTGTTGTTATAAGCAGTAACTTAGACTACTTTTATTTTAGAAAAAAAAAAAACAAATGGCTGCTGTCGCGCGGGCTCAGAACGCGAGAGCGGGAGCGGTTAAGTTAAATTCCACGCGGACGTAGTCGCGGGCTCAGCTAGTCCTTAAATATACTTACTTCTTTCAGCCTTTGTCATGCTGACGTCATCCCTCCTCCAAAACCTTAGGAAGGGTGCGAGGGCTTTCATGGTACATTCTCCGTTGAGGACTCTTTTGCCTAACCTCTTCGGGACTTCCTGTTCAATCTCGGAGCTTCTGCATGATGACGAGTCGTCCGCCTGCGAGCGCGTGCGTCGCCCGCCGCGGAAGCTGACGCAGCCGCACCCTTCCGACAATGAGAACATGGTGGGACTTTTGTCCTTTCTATACTTCTTATCTTTCCGTTGGCGCGTACATCGCGGCGTTTTTTGGCGGGTCTTAGGAATCGTGGCTGGAGTCTTGACTGGATTACTGCAGTTGAGCTTCTATTCACAATACTGGTTTATACCTGTAACAAAAATATTATACTTGTTAGTATTTTTTTAAATATCCAAATGTATATGGACGTAAAGAGCCTAAGTGCGTAGTGTATAATAAATAGCACTTGAACGTGTATATAAAATGCGTAGAGATTTCCCTAAAGAGTTTTAAAATTACCCTGCCTAGTTTATTTCTTGTAAACGAACGTAAGTTGTAGGTAGGATTTTTAACAATTAGAGCTTAACATTTTTTGTTTGTGTAAAATAACAGTTACAGGATTTTGTGGAGAGTAGGTAAGTACTCTCCCAAGTTAAAGCATATTTTGTAGCCTGAACATATTCAGTAACAATAACAGTACCTAACTTCACACGTCTGGATGGTAAATGTTATAATTAAAACTGTACATAAACCACAAGCACCTAATAGCAAACCCACATGTATTTCCTACCAACAATTATCCTTTGTTTTGAATACCTAGGAACAATTTATTCATACTTAGTAAATGGTATTTGAGGCTGACATTACGGACCTTCCTTAATAAAGCTAATTTTAATTTGCATATTAGATACGCTTAATTATTTAAAGCGTAAGAATATGGGTGAACTAGCCGCACTGGCTTTCACGGCGTATCAATAATAAAACGGTTTGGTGAAACCAAATAAAAATCAATCAAGTAAGAAGAACGACAAACACATGCGATTGGGGGCTTATTGATGTAGGTTTTGATAGTCCGTAGATATACCTACCATCACCTGTTTAGCTAAAGCATAATAAATATTGTCTTGATACATTAATTGTGGATAAGTATTTGTAATGATGTCGATTTTGTTTATTTAGTACTAAACTAAATTTTTTTGAGGGCCTTTACCTTAGTCAAAGGGTTACTTATTTTTATTTTTGGTTACGATTATTATGTTTTCCGTCTCGATTATAGTGGTTTTGGTTGCGGTAGTTAGTTTCACCTCTACTAACTAAACTATATTAATATGCGGTATTAGAGGTAGGTAGATAAAATATAACATAATTAATTGCTACCTAATCCATAAAAATAGTGTGCTATGCCCTAGGCTATGCCATATTGATTTCTGATAAGGACATAAACTCGCCATATAGGAACCATGATAATCAATTTCAGCTCATTCATAAAATGTTATTTCAGCAGTAAAATATTTGATTGATTAACCATTAACTAATATTTCGCCACATGTCAAGTGTAGGTACTAATCAAATAATAGCCACTTTATGGCTTCTGCGTCTACGTAAGTCATAAAATTGCCAAAAATAGGGCAATCCCAAAAATGGCTGCTCCGTCAATTCGCTTTATCTGAGACAGTCGGTTTGAATGTCGGTCGTGAGCCCGATTTACTTTTATTTCCCCAGAGTTGTATCTTCTATGTGTTGCTCCGCTCAGGATTATGTATTTCCTGTCTATATAACGTTCTCCAGCAAATAGTCAGATAGTTGAGTAACTGTGAAAACATATTCTGACATATTCGTAATTAACTTCCGGTTGGTAAAAATATCACTACCCAATATTTCACTGAAAAGTACCTAGTTCCATTGAGGATACTAAACAAGTAAACAGAAAACGCAGTAAATAACCTAATAATGTCAACATGATTACCTTTAAACGATCTGTAATTTGAAAAAAAATAACATAACTAAGTAATTGATAACTGTTGACATTGTTGTCATCACTGAAATTTTGCCAAACTCATAACATTTATTTGTTAACGTAAACAAAACGCTTCTTCATGACGCTCCCGCCGGAATTTTCAGGGATTGGTACAATTTGTCTGCGCTCTCATTAAGGCATCTCACGCAACCAAGCCAAATAGAGCTACGGTTGTTCAAACCGTAAAACGTAGCAAACGATTGCTACGTGATCCGCAACTGAAAATATTTTCTTTACAAAACGTGGGTATAAGTTATCAGCTCTATTGGACTCAACACCAAATGGGAAATAACAAAACACATACAATATGAGAAACGCGCGTTCTTGACCGACTATCTTTCATTCCACGTGGACATTGTAACATTGTAATTCATAAATTTTAGGCCAGACAATAACCAGAGTACACGGGCCCGAGACAGACTTAATTATAAGTGATTTGCAAAAGTAAACTCAATGTCTCAATAGAGAGAGCGAACAAAGGCAAGTAATAATGGCATTGTTCTCAAGTTCATACTTGAAATCGATAAACACGCGAGAAGTTATATAGTTAGAGAGTATAGGATCTTAACACTCACACGACCTTTTTTCTTAGAACGAGACATTGTGGAACCTTTTAATTTAAGCTCGAGATCAAATAAGGCCGATTCATAAATGAAAGGGTCTTTCTTTATCAAAGAAAATGTAATAATAAGATTTTTTTGTTTCTATGGTCTTCACTAAAGAGAAACACTAATTAGAAAGGTATGGCGTAATATGTAGCACCATTTAAGGGCTTTTTGTAGACAAATTGTTATATGTGTTATCTCAGATTAACGCAGATGGAGTAAACGCAACAAACGATGTGAAGCCACATAGCATTAAATGTGTGCGTGACAACTAGAAGCGGCACTGTAGGGACACGTACATCTGTGTGCGTGTAAAGTTGTCAGATATTGGGGAGCGAACTCCCATAATTTTTCCGATTGTTCTCAGTTGTACTAATGTTACAAATTGGAAATGGCCTTTCGCAATTTAGGTACTTAAGTAGTAGGTATTTGAACGGAATAATGCTAATAAAATAAAATAAACTTAGTATTTATTTTTTCTGCAAATCGATATTTGAAGATCTCTGCATTATCACTCAAGAACATTATAACATTAAAGATTTTTGGATGTCTTTATAAGCAATTAGGTACAATAAATTGAAAAATGTTATTAATTTTAAATATATATTACAAATTAAGAGATTTAGCGGCCATTGCAAAATCGCAAAATATACCTCTGATTGGTTTATTGTTGATTAAATAACTAGAGTTTTAAATAAAGATTAATATTTATATACATAAATTATTTCCATATATAAATGTATAAATTAATCATCTTTCTACACCCCATGCACATTTCCCTAATTCAAGGAAACTTATTTCGATGTAAATTGGCAACACCAACCAATTACTGTCAAAATTTTGTGTTCCGAGTGAGCGATATCAAATTGTGGGTAAATAAATTACAAAACTATAAAATAAACAATAGTTACTTGTGGAAAGATATGCCATCTGCTTTTTTTTGTTTTTGTGAACAACTTTTACAATTTTTAATTACGCAAGACGGCATTTTCAAAATAAAACAACTAACCACCTTTGACGTCTAAGCGCTGTGAAGCGAAGTTCAGTACTGACGCGAGATTGTATTCGCTTTGTAATTTGTATTTGCTTTGGTGGACACACTTTTGTGTTCTAGGCGCGTCATCTGCCTATTCGTTAATCTGAGTGTGTTATAATAACTTCCCACGTTTTATAACTACACAATTTTTTTGCCTAAAAATACTCTCAATGATTAGACTTATAATTAGAAACTTGAAGCACCAATACCTAATTACACTAATATATGATTTGATTCAGTTTTTTTAAGTAATTTAATAGATTTCATGTTAATGTTTAATGTTTGCTAAAACGATGTGTATTTTATTATGTAGGTATGTAATTACGTAAAAGTTGATATTATTGGGATAAAAGATAAACAATTAACCAAAAGAAAACGGAAAAGCAAACAGGCTTACCGGCCCTACCCTTCCAGTATAAAAATATAAATTCTTAAAGTTCGTCGACGACACGACCCTTCCCAGTACAAGTAAATTGGGCTACGTGACTGTAAAGTCCTGCAAAAGGCACCAATTTCGACATTACACCCTTCGCTTCAAGTAATATCTGTCTTAAGTTTTAGGCGGAGACATTTAGGCAGACGAAGGTAAGTTCATTGAGCAAGGGCGTGGAGATGAATTATAATAAGTAAATCTACCCTGAAGCGTATAGGAAAAATATTTATTGAGTAAGGTAAAACTTTGACATTTATATTAAAGCTACCTACTAGCTTCGTACAAAATACAAACAACTCAGAGGGCAATGGAAAGGAGCTGTGTAAATATAAAACTGAGAGATAGAATAAGACACATACAAATTCGGAAAATAACCAAGGTAAAGGATGCTCTACACTTCTCTCAAAGTCTCAAATGGAGGTGGGCTGGCCATGTTGGGCGATATGGTGACAACAGATGGACAAGCAACATCACAAAATGGAAAGGACCGCATGGCGTGAGAAGTAGAGGTCGCCCGGGCGCCCGGTGGCAAGACGAGATTGTATCCATTGCAGGAAGAGACTGGATGAACACTGCTAAAGATAGGGATAAATGGAATTCTTTGGAGAAGGCTTTTACCCTGAGGGGGTCCACATTAAAAGGAGATGAAATTGCATGAGTATTAACATAATTATTAAATAAATTAAATTAAGTTAATATAATTAAATAAAATTGAATTGAAAAGAATTAAATCGAATTATGTAATCTAATCTAATTATTGTGGAATCAAATAAAGCTTTATTATTACTAGCTTCGTATATAAATGGATACAATAAGGATTTATCACAATACCATGGGAGTTATAGGTACACACACTAAGGTACCTATAATATGTACATCAACAATACTTAATATTATATGATCTTCTCAGTCGAGGTAGCGTTCCGGTTCGGTTGTAGATATAAGAAAAAAATTGTAAATTTGTAAGTGTCCCCGTAGGCCTAAACAAAATAAACGATTAAAAATTGAATTTGATTTGACTTCCCTATCGCAATAACATATGAAAGCATATATGACACCTATCATGTAATGTACGTAAGTACCATAGGTAATATAACAACGTCATAATGGGGCCGTTTAAAACACCACCCATATGGCTCCTGCCTTGTAGGAAATGATCTGTAAATAATGCAGACGACCCTGCTTTATGCGACTATTTTCAGAATATTCTCAAATGTAAACACATAAAAAGTGCTCGTTAAACGTCGAGCACTCAGACTGATATAACGGATTGCCAATTACTCAACGATAAAGGTTAGGCTGCGAGAACATTGCTTTATTTTCGCCCTTACAGTTTTAAATACACCTTCAATCCTTGTTTATAAATACTCGTATTATCGCTAAAGAAACAAATCTGTCAACTGCGTGCTTAGAACAAATAATGTTTGTACGTTGAGTTTCATTGATAGATCGCATAATCCGTTTGAAGACATCTGTTTGTGAGCGTTTTCACAAGACTTCTGAGAAGCTAGTAGCTCATCCTCGTGGTACTCGTGGCCATCACCTACTTATTTAAATAACAGCTAGCCAATTTCCTGTATAATTGTACACCATAAAATAAAATGACTGCTCATAAACGGGACTAAAATACCCTCTGCGGCCACAGTGTTGGCTTGACGCGGTAATGCACTCGTGTACTTCCATCACAATAATATAATTAATAATAACATCGCCAGACTGACACACAAATTGTATGGCCCCAAACTAAGCAACGCATGTATTACTATGGGAACCGTAGAAAGACCTGGGGGCGAACCAAGTGACAATATATAAGAAACATTGGATCAACGTAGCACTAGTAATGTCGCGGAGCACAAAGTATATAGATAGATTCAATTGAAACCGCGACAAGGAAGCCTTTGGTCCTGATTAAACTGTCTGGAGTGAGACGTTGTTCTTTGTACTATCGTGTCAGACTGTCGCGGTTATAAATAAAATACAATGAAAACACTTAAACATATACATAGTTTTATTTAAAACTGCTATGTATGTACCTATTACAATAGAAACATTCTTGCGTAAGTACAGTAGCATCAATGTAATGTAAAAGGAACCAAAAATGGTTTCAGCTCTTGTCCGTAAAATAATTTTACCGTAAAAAAGTGAAGCAAGTGGTGGGCGTTACTTGCTACAGTTTTTTCAAAGCTATTATTCAACACCATTATTTTATGGTTTGAGTGAATAAAACCAACATTTCATAAAACAGCGAAACCTTCTATATTCAGTACATTTCAAAGGTCCCCAGTTTTTTCCGCAATCTTTTCATGGAAATCCATTAACGAGGCATTTTTATACGGGCATATTTATGCTTCCGAAGTAATTCAATACAGCGCGGCACGACGCCAAGACGCATTAATTATTCTCATTTCTATAATATTACAGTTATAGGAAAACATATTTTCTGGGCATGTCTCCATTAAGAATTAGTTTACCTTCTTAAACCCTTCATTTTACGAATGTATGGTCAATCAGGGACCCGACTTGTATGAAACTTGAATATTTATGTCGCAGCCAACTAGTTTGATTCGCCGTTCAATCAACAGCCTAGCTACTTTACTAAACAGCGCCGCCGCGCCGTTCACTAGAAGTCTGAATGATATTTAGCCGTATCTTCTGTTACAACATTTAATAAACTGGCTGGGTAATGCTTAGGCAACTGGTTGACGTTTAAGTACCACATTTTTTTTCAAAATACTACCCAAGCAGAGCCTCCCGGATGGGTCTAAACCCATCCTAAACCTAACCTAAGTTAGGGTTATTTTTTATGACCCCACAGAAATCCCACCCGGCAAGTAGGTTTGGTAGATTTAAACAATTTCGTAAAATACCTAAGTACCTAATAAAATTATTCCATCAAAGTTGTTTTTTGCCGACGCCATTTTGACAGTTTGGTGAGTTTCGGCGCTAGGTGGCAGAAAGTGGAACTAAACTGAAATGAACAGGCTAACCAATTAATTAAACGTCATCGATCCAAGTCATTTGCCTAGCTGTTTGATTAAATGGCTGAATATAATTCAGGCCACTAGTTGAACGGCGCTGTTTAGTAAAGTGGCTAGGCTGTGGATTGAACGGCGAATTTACCTAGTTGGCTGCGACATATACACTTACATTAAAGTTGAAATCCAGAGACTATTCTCCTTAGCAACAAAATACAATCTCACTGCATGACGAGCGATGACCTAATATCCCTCAATAATTAAAGTGTGTGGTTTGTTATGTGCCTACACAGCCACCTCGTAAATTTTATACCCATATAGGCAGGTACCTAAATTTCACGTTGCCGACAGGAGTATCCGCTATCAATCTTCTTATGAAAGCACATTTAGCCACAGATATTACTTACTTAAACAAAGGTACGGAACACTAAAATGTTTTAATTTACTAGATGCATTGTACTACTAATGATGGTAGACACGTGTAACCAGAATAATCCCATTCAAGAATAAAACTAATGAATCATACTACTCATTGGCAATGTTACTACTATACTATGTAATCAAGTTCCGTTGAATGAATGTAATTTTAAGCACGTTTATATTTAGGTTATTTTGAAAACAACATCAACACATTTTGTTTGTTTACAAGCGTAACCAATACTTTCATTTATGCAATGCGGATATCATATTCTCATACTAAACTGCTTCATAATGACAGGTTTACCTCATATTTTTACAATCGTGCAAATTCTACGTATCACAGCAGACGAATTTCCCACGGGTTTTTCAGCGTTCGCAGTGTACTGAATGCTGAACAACTGTGAATAAAGGAACACGAATGTGGGCGCGTGTCACGCTACGCCACAGCTTTTATGAAACATTTTATCACATTCATCATTTATCTTCTGAGCGTGCGCTCGATAAACACAGAAGGTAGGTAATAAATATAAATAAATATAACCAGACTGACACACCAACTGTATGGTCCTAAACTAAGCAACGCTTGTACTATGGGTACCGTATAATATACTGGGGCCAAGCGGTTGACCAACTATGTTTGAGGAACGTAGAGATTTTAAATCCTTCCTATTGGTATCCTTGTTTCTCCATTAGGTATATTCCAAAAAAAGATATAAGAACAAGTAGGTACGTTGTTGGTAAATTCAGTAATTTATTATACTTCCTAAGCCAGGCAAATGTCAAACTCATAAGCTTTTTAGTATGGTTATTTACTCTGTACAACACTACGTCATAAACTGCTACCGTTTCCATAATTTTAATCACAAGATACCATGATTTATCACGGATGTTAATTAATAGCAGCGACAAAGGAATTCCATTGAAACTTGATCATAAAGTCAACCCTTCCATCGTCTATTGTGTTAGGTCGGGGTCAGTTTGCGTGCTACGTGACAATGGGTGGTGGATATTGCGTGCTTTCGCTGCGGCATTCCGGTTACGATGATAAATAACACGCTTTGCCAAATATTTGCCAATCTACTTCCACATGTCAATTGACATTACTGTTCTTGACTTTATACACAGTCGAGGGTTAAACAAACAATCGCTCGTTACCCGTTAACCCTCAATAATTCAAGGATAACATGTTTCCGTATTTCAATGAAATTTGTAATGTAAGAGTGTAGGAAATGTAGTCAAAGTACTGATCTACAAGTGATCACAGTAAAAATCTGTTTTTATTTCTTTAACAAAAAAAATTGGCAACTAATAGCGAATTACCACTCAGGCCCTCTGTCTGGAGAACACTTGGCCCTCCCCCTTTCTCCGGTTGAAGTTGTTTTGGCCACCTCGGTCAACAACATATTAGTCAAAAGCATACCACTCACTAACTCATTTGTAATTTTACAGAGAAACAATACCATATGTCTAAAAATAGGTACATAACAGGCATAACTTCCTAAGTTGCTGCAACTACTAGGTTATGACCCCAAAGAGTAAAGAATGCGGCGAGGGTTTAAACTATAGGTAGGTTTATTTAAATGCGATACCCTAATACCGATTTCATTACATCGTAATTGGCCGACTGTGGGTACCCGTTTAATCAGATTTTATAAAACTTTTAAATTGATATAATGCTATCTCGTAAATTGTCTGCAATAAGCCGAAAGTTAGAACTGAACGCTAAGTACCAATATAAATTCAAACGATAGCAAATTATTACGGCAATGTTTTGACAGCCATCCATTGCGCTTTCATATTCAATGAAATGTAATTATAACCGACATGGAAATGTACTATCGCTCAATCATTTTCTGTCGTTAAATGCAGACCGTCGGTTTGTGTGAATATTAACAGTTTCCAAAATAAATAGGAAAACTGAAAAGTTTGCGGGCAAATATTACGCGTATTCAATGTCATCTATTTTTATTATATTTTCCTTGTGTTTTTCCTGCTACCTTGTGTGCTAATTTGTATTGGTGGTAAATATGTACCTAATAGTAACATAATGTATGTACCTATTTCACACATAAAATATATTCTTAACATTTAAAGCGCTATCTTAACATATGTCCGTGGTTTTTAATAGGTAAAAACAGACATATTATATTCTTGTTGGCGAAAACTATCAGGCAGCTGCAACCGCAAACAAAATAAACGTAAATAACGGTTTCCAGACAAGTTTAGTCTGTTAATTATAATGCTGATGGTAGGTACAGGTATCGCGACACCAACGTTATTTTATTGAGGACTAGCTGTTTTCCCGTCAAAATCTGTCCAGCCATTTCGGAGATTACTCGGAACAAATAGACCGACAGACAGACATACAAATAGATATACAAACATCAAAAATAAGTACCGTATATACTAAAAAGCTATTCTTTTGGTAGGTATTTCTGACAGACACTTCAATTCTATTTATTTGTACAGATTGAGGCCTACTCAAGTTATTTGTTTAAAATGTTAAAATTGCTCGATCAGCTGCAAATCTCAGGAAACATTACAGTCCGTACGTAAAACAAGAGTAGTCCTCCGACTAGCCACATGTTCCATAAACAAAATAGACATTACGATATGATCATCGCTTTATTTACAACGACTCACATTTTTATGATGAAAGTCTGGATAGAGCTCGCATAAATTTTGTTAACTGTCTGTCCACTTCAACTGTGATGGCTTTAACCTTCAACTATATTTTGAGTTGTTAACTGTACCTAAATAAATATAGATTATTGTATCGTTCACAACATTATCTCTGAAATAAAAGGTATGCGAACACATGGGTAATTTGTTACTAGATGTTGGGGAACATGTACCTACAAATTATTTTCATACAAGATAGTATATCGATATATCATGAGATGAAACCATGAAAAGGGAAAAAGGTCAATAACAATAGAGACAGCTATTGCCCATCAAATAAATGGAATAGTTTCAGATAAAACGCTGATAATACACATAACACAATTTAAGTGTGAATTAAGTAAGATCAATGATTTAATATTTGTGCGCCAACGATATTTTTTTAGCAAAGCAAGCGTGAACTGAAAACAGCCAGTATCGCCATTAATCACAGCCTGAATACTGTGTTGAATTTGTCGGCGTACACCTAATTATGAAAATAATAGATCCTAATTTCCCTTCCAAATAATTAATAATTAACCAAGAATTAATTAATAACTCATATTATTTAAATCTATCACAAATTAGTTAATGCTCGAAGCAATTAGGGCTTCAAAATTATTAGAATTTTATGAACTTGTTTAATTAAAATGTTTAAAAGTATCTAATAGAACGCCGCCCATGACATATCACAAAAGGACATAACACCAATGAGTTTTGGTTTCTAATCTATAAATCATAATTTATTTAGATTACTAGGTGAGTACTTTCTGTGATAACACACGTGTATAAATACGGAGACTGTAGTACTGTAAGTACTGACGCAGTACCGAAATAACCCATGATTTTCTTAACTTGCGTGTTTGTGCGCTTTTGCGTTTAATATTTATGTACATAACTACGTAAGGTAGATACACAAATATTGTAAAGTTGCAAAATATGCAATAACGACCGTCAATACCGCAGATAAGTCAATGTTAACTGATCAGTCACTATTAATTTATCTTAAACGATTCTCAAGATGTTAAATTCATTGGAAGCTGTCCAATCGGATACAAGGATTGCAAAATGCGTGTAAACAAACTTGTGAATGTATAGTGCCAAGCCGCATCTGCATTGCTGTGGATCTGTGACATGGATAATAAAGATAACTCAACTCCATTACGCTTGTTAGGTGTATACAGACAGAGAGTTTAAACCACCAGTGACACCACTGAACCAGTAAAGTACATGTAAAATAAGCACTGAGTTAAAATCTTGTTCAATATCTAACTATGGCCAGATTCCTACATTATTATTAAAATTGTCGTAATCACATATTTTCATCTACAGCATTTATTAACTTATTACTGTTTAATTTATATGTGTACCTAATAATGAAACGATAATGTTCATAATTAACAAACCAATTACCTGCTACCTTATGGAGAACGTGTGAATTCACATGATTAATGTTACAAATGTATATTAATTTACCTGAATTGATCCAATATAGATTTATGATTTTCCAACGTTGATTTAATAATAAACTTGACTGCAGTAGTCCCAAGCAAATATCATCTAGTATTAAATCAAATCAGGAGCACCTTCTTAATTAAATCAATTTATAATTCGTTGCCGACTGTCCGGAACTTCGGAGAATCAAATTACACGGAATATTTTACCATTCGTATCAGGGAAATTGCCGCTAATCCGCTAGACGCCTTTCATTTGCATATTCATCACTCTGTTAGTATAATAAAGGAATGAACGAAAAAACTGCTCGAACTTTTTAGCTTCACAAAAGTGTGAAGATTTTCATAGCTAATTAGACTGGAATAAAACAAGGAGAGCCGGGAATAAAGACAACCCTTCTGAAAATAGTTTCTGTTTACTAGCGTTTATTGATGAAAGCTCATTCCTTATTCCACCTCAAATATATAACGTACCCAAGGATTACAGGGGTCGAGTACACACGGAATAAATTTAAGCAATCCGGCAAACTTGAACTTAAGGGAATTTAAACAGGGTTCTAAAGGATTTGTCATCACAGAAGACTCTCTACCTCATCTTCAGAGGAAACGTAATCGTGATTTAATTTTTATCCATAGTAAAGAGGAGGCAAGTAAATACTCCTGCTCAGTTGTACCCATGTTGTACCACCTGAATTTATAATTATTTATTTGTATTTTTTTCTTGAAAGGGATGATTCTTAATAATTCAATTGGTCAAAACATTCAGTAGGTATGGAACGTTTTTGGTTAACAGACTTCAGGCATTTCAAGACATAACTTCTTCACAGTTCCTACCTTCCGCAATCACTTATTCCTTTTTACATAGGTAGGTACCGATCTACTAACAAAAAATGCAAATATCTTTCCAATGCATATTCCGACGTACCTAATTCCCTCTCAATAAAAAAATCCGCTGCAGCCGGTGCTTGACTCCTTTTCAATCCAGCGTATAAAGCGCTTTGCATCTGCTGAATATGCAAGAGCGTGCAAACTGCGGCATGTTTGCACTAGTTAAGTATGCTGTCTCCGTGTTCGAGCAGCGAGCACACCTATAGGTACCTTGTTAACTAAATCCCTTCAATCGAGGGGCATGTTCGCCCATAAAATTATTCACAACGGCTATGTGAACCGAATTTCTAAGGGGAAATTAGAATTCATATTAGAAACAGTCAATGAGTGGCAGTGTTTGTACCTACCTACCTGTTGGATACAAATATCAATAAATACCTAACTAAATGTCTGCTTGTAATTTCAAAATAACAGCTTCTACTAAATGTACAGGTATAACGTAGGTAATTATAAAAATAGACCTATATTTTGTTAAAATTATGGTAAAAGTTGTATGTCTGTCTGTGCTAAACTCCGAAATGGCTGAACCGATTTTGACTGGTCTTTCACTGACAGCCACGCGCTGGGAGTGGCGTGCACCAGGAAATAGCTAGCTAGTGTTAAATAAATATACATATGTTAATTGCGTATTGTGTGTGAAATTTTAAAATGCAACGGAGCTACAAATATCCTCATAGTTCTTTTTATTACGTGGTTTGCAAGCCTTGCAAGAGTATTGTACCTACCTACACAATATACACCTGCACTGCACGAAAGTTTGTTAAGTAATTTATGTCTTGGTCCGAGGCGTGCAAGGGACATTTATTCTGAACTTTGGCAATTTGTCCGATATTTCTGCCGTGCGCCAAGCCGCAACACGACTGCGATGTTCATCGTAACTTTAAAACGCGAATAAAAACTTTGTTCTCTTTCCCGCATATCGTGAAAAACCTCGGATAAAAACACCCTATTACATCTACATATACATAGGTACAATTGTATATTATTAGCTCACATCCAGAAGATCGCAATATAACCGGTTATAGATCCTGCAAGCCGAGGATTTACCAGAGCACTCTGAATTTATGTTCTTCAATTAACGTGTCCAATTTGCATGTTTAGCTGGCTAACCTAACTAGCAAACCCAATTTCATTTGTACAAATAAGGTTAGTTCGCAGTAACCAATTACAACATTATGATATTATAAAACTTAGGTATCACGAAGCCTGATAGGACGGCCTGACTTGACCTTCCCCCGTGACCTTGGAGTACGAATTCATGGCTATGCCATGAACTCCCTTAATACCTGCTAGGAGCCAGTGTATACCCTACTGATTAATAAAACAATTGCAATTCGAAATTCTTGTGCCACGCCACGATGCTGGGTCCGAACATTTCTCCAATGATTTGGCAACTCGCCCCCGCCTATATTTAAATTGTAATCTCACTGAGTCAACGCTCTCGTCGCTCTAACACCCAAAATAACGATCCCGTGAATACGACAATATTCGACCGAGTGCTAAATAGCAACAAAATTGTAAAAACATGTTCGAATATGCATTGTGCAGTTCGGAAAGTGGGCTATTTTCGTACTGATAATATTCCGCGTTTGTCAAAGAATACCCGCACTAATGACTGAACTCTACTCAATCTTACAAGACCAAACTACTTAAATTTTTGTGTGCCTAAATATTTTTTGCCAGTGACGAAACCACACACGAACTGTATGGTCGTGAACTTAACAAGCTTTGTGCCTACTATAGGTACGACTAGCTGAGCCCGCGACTTCGTCCTCGTGGAATTTAACTTAACCGCTCCCGCTTTCTGTTTTTCTAAAATAAAAGTAGCCTAAGTTACTCCTTATAACATCGGCTATCTCTCAGTGAAAGTCCCGTCAACATCGGTCCAGCCGTTTCGGAGATTAGCCGGAACAGACAGACAGACAAAAAATATTTAAATCTCGTTTTTGTTATAGGTGTCATATGTACTTTCAAAGGTTTTATTTTGATGTTACAAACAGACACTCCAATTTTATTTATTTGTATAGATACATCGGCGATAACAGTGTAACTACTTATTGACTATTCACAGATTTTTTAATATTACTATAATTATAAAGCTCTACCATTTCAAAAGAGAGTACGTCGGTAGAGCGTACCTTATTTGTTAAATATACCCAAAGACCTACATACATAATATTATATGTATTTAAATCTATTTGCAATTCCCAAAATCGATAAACAAACTTATTATACCTCTCTTGTCCTATTTAGTTTCCTCTTATTTGATTTGAAACTACAACAAAATTTGAACAAAGCAATTAAGCCTATTGTAATTTCCAAACAACAGCAGATGATATGCAAAGTACGGAGTATACAAATGACAGTAAGTACTTACCTACCTACAGGAACATGAAAACCATAAAGAAACAAGTAATGCTGGGAACCCAAAGTTAAACGAGGATGATAGCGTCAACAGTTATGGCTAGCCGCCAACCATGTCACCAGAGATTCAGCGCGAATTCATCTGCTCTTGCGCTACACGATCCGATGTACCAAATTCTCTCCGGAAACTGCCTAAAAATATCATTGGGATGAGCAACAATCAAGAATTGCAGACTTCATATTTGCCACCAGACGCTTTATAAAAAACTGTGTGGGTCGGGTCGCGAGTCGCGGCGTCGCGTGGCCAATTTTCAAAGCCACACTTTACGTACGGCTCAGCTGAGAACCAAAGCTATGTTTGGATTCAGTCGCAGTCGCATTCAACGATTTTATTCACTCAAATTATCATATCCCATACAAATTTTGTTACAAGTATTGTTGTAAATAAACGCCACGTTTATGCTTTGTTTCGCACCATTACGGGATAAAGGCTTCTCTATAATCTAATTATGATTGGTTTTGAAAGATTTACAATATATCTTCATACAATTTATCAATGAAATAGATACTTACCTATTACCTATTCTTATGTCTATTCATGTTTTTGAACTCAAGCCTAATAAGAAAAGGTCCACCCCTGGTAATCGTGTTACCTAATACCTACCTAATAAACATATTAAGTACATAGTTATTTCTCCGACAACGTCTCCTTTCTCGTACTGTGGGCTTTCTGTAGGAATTCAACGCAGCTATAAGTAAGTACCTACTTGCTAAAATTAATTACCAACTTACACTCAACTTCTATACAAATAAATAAAATTGGAGTGTCTGTTTGTAATATCAAAATAACACCTTTTCACTAAAGGCATATGAAAGTACATACGACACCTATAGCAAATACGCGTTTTTTTTTTTTGTCTGTCTGTCTGTCTGTATGTATGTTTGTTCCGGGTAATCTCCGCAACGGCTGGACCGATTTTTACGGGACTTTCACTGGCAGATAGCTGATGTTATAAGGAGTAACTTAGGCTACTTTAATTAAAGAAAAACAATTATGGTTCCGCGTAAAAAAATAAAAACACATGAAATCAAAGAGTATCTCCAAAACTGCTGGACCGATTTTGACGGGACTTTCACAGCTGATTTTATAAGCAGTAAATTAGGTTATTTTTATTTTAGAAAAACAAAAATTGGGTTCCCTCGCGCGTACTCAGGATGCGGGTGCGGGATTTTTTGTTTAGTTAAATTCCACGCGGACGAAGTCGCGGGCTCAGCTAGTTGGCTAATAAAACTTAGCTGTATAATGTGGATACCATAAAAAATGCTATATAATAATTTATATTTCACACGCAATACTCATTCATAAATAAGTGAGATAATATATAATAGAGATAATAAACTATGTATAACAACACAATAATATTATACCTATAAAGATCTTCACAAACATCGATTGTAGAGCTCGAAACGACTCATTTCAAAACCGCAATGAATGAAATACGTGCAGAATTATACATTTCAGCGCAAATTACCACAAGTTTCCCAGAAAAGCGAGCGGTACATAAACAATTTTACTTAATGCAACTCTACTACTCTACATTATGACAATAATAAAACTCACACCAGAGTGTTTCAAGTTAGTATACCTCCGATTTAAATTTCTATTCGTTCCGCACGTTAAAAACGCTTGTAAAACAGTTTTATTTATACAAACAAAATCGTAACAATTTTATAAAGCTTCACAACCGCCGCGCCGCATTGTTTACGACAGACAGCTTATTTATTACCATGGTCATGAGAATAACAGCTAATCCAATTTTAAAGACAGCTGCCTGTAAACTCAAAATGACAAAGAAAATTCACTCTTGAGTGTATTGCCATGAATATTGTTATGCATGACCTACTTAGTTATATTTCCCTCGTAGGGATCAAAGATCAACTACGCCACTTATTCCAAGATAACCAGTCAAGTTGAATCTTGAAAGACTTGGTAGCCTATTTAGCTCTAGTTGGAAATAGGTAGCTACTGGTCTCATTTCTGCCACTGAATATAATCTGCGAACCTCACATCACATTGAGTATGTCGTACCACAGAATACCTGTCGTGCGCAAAACTCATTCATATTTAATTAGTATTAAATGTACCGTTTATTTTTGTTTAGTTTATAAAGGGTAAGTATTTAAGAATTATATTTTCTATACTGAACTGATTGATACTCACCAACTAATAACTTCTTATGGAAAAATACAATGTGCTGTAATGAACTCTCAATCACCAGATAATCATTGTTGGGATATTCTGGCCACGCGCCAGGTATTAAACGCTTGTAAAACTATTGGATTAGTTGCTACATATTACACCTGTCATACCAAGTAACATACTACTACATACTAAATTCCGTACGAAAGCAACGAAAGAACTACCGTAAAACTTTATACTTAAACAATTAAATTCTTTTCAAAAATATTTTTTCCTTACCAAACATCCGTAAATTTACGAATTATGCTAATTATTATTTATGCTAAAAATATTGCAAAGTTAACTAAGCTAAAAGGTATTAGGATCAATTCATGTAGTAGGTATATCCCGGAATTAGGGATATATCTACCCTATAATAACTTCAACGTATTCAACCCTTGTTCACAGCAAGAGAATTAGTAAAAAAAACAATTATTTACCTATGTCACTTGAAGTTCTAACACGGATAACCTTGTGTCTGGTAGGAATAGATGATTTACGTAGCTCCAATACGTCAAGATGATAAATCAATAAAAATATTTCTGTTTCCCCTAGAAATATTGGAAACAGAAGAAAAATAACTACTGCGCAGAACTGTTCGTAAATGCTTAAATAACGGCCCTACATAAGTATTTCTACGTGTAGAGTCAGAAAAAAATAATTAAGTACCTACTTGTTTCACGACTTTTATAGAATACCCTAGTATTTAGAAGTCTGTGGGAATACCTATAGGCGACGTACCTACCTATGACAACTAAAAAATAAACGTCGTCTCTGTGGAGTGTTCGTTTACTAATCAATTAACGAGAATTTAAGCTTCTAGGTCAATAACAGTGGGATATGGATTACATCGAAACAAAGGCATTAGAAAATTAAACACCGTGAATTATTATCAATTCCATTAACACCTAGATAACATCAAAGGTGGGGACAACAGGTAATTACGATGGGACATTCGATTCACATATGAAATGGATTAGTCATGTCGTGTTGAGGCGGTATTGCTAGCATATTGGTTTTATTATTACCTACACGTATAATTACATTATTATATAGGTACCTACCTACCAACTTCGTCTCGGTCTTCCAGATTAAAGAAGTTAAATAAGTGGATTGTGCGTGAAAGTGGAATAATTATAACGAAGCATACATGGATTGAACCTGATACTTGTAAGAACCCGCCATACCTCGCCCAGACAGCTGAAAATAATATCTTCAAGTACCTACTTGAATTACCTACCTAGGTAACAAGAGATTCGTATTCTTTTCAAGGAACATCTCAGTCTCTTAGAAAAGATTAATAAATATCGCCAGACAACTGTATGGTCCGAAACTAAGCAACGCTTGTACTATGGGTAGGTACCGTACAATGGACTGGGGGCGATCCCAGTGGCGGGTGTCACCATACAAGGGCAATAACGAAAAGGCCTTTTCCGAAATTTACCCCAGCGGGAATCGAATCCGCAACCACCATGTGCAGTGTGAGCCGAGCGGCCTACACACGAACCACTGCGCCAAGCGGTCGTCAAACAAGAAAACAGTGCTTAGGCAAATAACTTTATCGTGTTCATGATCCTTTCAAAATTTTCAAATAAATAGGCGCCATCCGCTGTCACAGTAGACTTTGAATATTTGACCATAAGTCAGTTGCGAGGTCTGATACCAAGCATCGCCAAGACTTTCGTTTATACTTACCTACCTCAAAGGATGTTCAAACCTAAGATATAAAAGTGTGTGGTTGGCCCCTTGGCATTGAGGCAAGAAGTTACATGTTTCTTACTCTACTAAACTGAATATTAATTAATTAAAAAACGGTACATACAAAAAATAGAATCAATCGGCTTAGATTAGTTGAATATAAAACCAACAACTTTTTTAAAACGTTAAAAAAAGATAAGTAGTCGTTGTTGTAGGTAGATACTTTTTTAAGAAATTAATAAAGCCAATTTATTAAATAAAGGCAATTTTGTAAGTACAACGTTCTAATTAGTATCCAAGATTCCCACTAAAATTCAGTCCTGAAAAGCAGTACGTACATATTTTGATAATTCAAAATATAAAAAGATTTCTAAATAGAATCCACCTTTTTAATCGTTTTCCAGATCTCTGCAAATATTATTCACGGTTCCTTCAAACACTAAGTAGCCAACAAACTTTTATAAGAGGTTGGGCTTTTTGACCTAAATCATTGTCATATTTATCTGCCTATTCCATTAGATACATTAGATTTGCCGGATCCTAACTATTCCTCAAAAACGCACTTACACCCATTTTGTTATCATCAGGCTATTTTATCCAGATTTAAATAAAACGGTTTCATTAGCCACTGTTGCTAAAATTCCTCCCGTTTGGCAATAGTTCAGAATTATCTTTCTGTGTATTCTCATGTTCTGTAAACATTCATTCATGGAACACGCTGAAAGACTAAACAACAATATGTCAAAGTGATTTGCTACAATGACCATAAATAGAAGCTCGATCTGTTGATGTTTTTGAAGATGTTCAAACATTCTCTTTAACTCTTGTTATTTCAATGTCCACCGTAATTTTCAGTCAGAAATGATGCGTGGGATTTTTTGAGATAGATTTTAAGTAGAAAACTATTTCGGATCTTTTATAGATTTTCAACATGAAATACCTATATCCATACCATACCGTTACTAAACATATTACTGAATGTTTCATAAGTATAACTTTCCTTAAAAATACTTGCAGGGCTTTCATCAAACTCGCTTCACTGACTCTGTAAGTAATATCCCAAGAGCCAGCGATAGCCAGACGTTCCATATTTTATAAAGGCTGTCAATTTCTCAGAGCATGCCCCCAACACAGGTAAGAACGATCAGCGAGTATGTAGTTGGGATTGTGGTTACTTGGGCAGTTAACAAGTAGTAAAGGTGTATAAAATAGTACCTCAAATTCGTTAAAGTATAAAGCTTAATTTTTATATATTTCCTCCGCAATAACATTAGAAGTCACGTCATCCATTGCCGGACACTTAGTAGGGTTTCAACCCCCTGCCAGACACCCCTAAACTTCAATAAATTATGACCATACTTTCGTCATAGTATAAAAGCTGGGTTTTACATATGTTACGTGTATATAAGGCGGAATTAGGGTATATGAGTACCTAATTCCGTGGTATTGGCACACGTTACATACAGAGTGTTCATTCATCTATTGGCGATATTAAATAACATTATGTTATTTTCAATTTATGTTTAAAATAATGTTATTTAATATCGAAGTTCATATTCTGATACGACATATTCTGATGCCATTTTATTAATCATATGAAACAGAGACTGATTTAAAATCAAAAGATTATAAATAGACTTGATTATTTTGAACATCATGTATCATTCTCCCCACCTTATTTCCTTTGTATTTTGTACACTCAGAATTAGGAACCAAATGCATCGGAATTAGGATTTTTAACTCAGAATTAGGTACCTCGGACTTTTTTATACGTTTACATAATTTAACATTTTTATTAATCTTTTATTGTCAAACTGTGAGTATATCTCAATAATAAGATAAATAATACTTCTGATAAAAATAGCCAACCCTACAGAAAGCTATAATACATACTTAATTTTTAATGTTCTTTCAAGTTATGGCGAAAATACCACGGAATTAGGTGCCTTTACCTTAATAATAGTTTTTTTTGTGGTTTATAATAATAAAATAACATTTTGTACTTTATATTAGATAGCTATGATCGTAATAAAACTATTTTTGATTGCATTTCCTGAACAATTGTCGCCACGCGCTCGCACCTACAGCAGACTTTAAATGTGTCTGGCAAGATGTAAAAACCCATTGAAACTGTCCGGCAATTGAGGTAACATTTTTTTATAGATCCCCACGTAACATATGTAAAACCCAGCTTTTATACTATGACGAAAGTATGGTCATAATTTATTGTAGTTTAGGGGTGTCTGGCAGGGAGATGAAACCGTACTAAGTGTCCGGCAATGGGTGAAGTGACTTCTAATGTTATTCCGAAGGAAATATATAAAAATTAAGCTTTATACTTTAACGAATTTGAGGTACTATTTTATACACCTTTACTACTTGTTAACTGCCCAAGTAACCACAATCCCAACTCCATACTCGATGATCGTTCTTACCTGTGTTGGGGACATGCTCTGAGAAATTGACAGCCTTTATAAAATATGGAACGTCTGGCTATCGCTGGCTCTCGCTCTATAATAATAAAACGTTTGGTTTACCTTTTCACATAACTGTTACAGGTAGATACTATTAAATTTAAGCTTATAACACGAGATACAAAAGTAATATATTAAAAAAATAATTAATCTAAAATCCATATCTATGAATAAAACTAACAAATTGAATGTTGGTCGGTCGGTAATCTAATTTTAGCCAATGTATCAATATTCTGTATATGAGAGTTCCTACGAGAGTGCGTCGTTTGACCAGTATTTGATGTGCATCATTATATCAGCGAGAGTTAGGTTTTGTAAATTAATATCAATCTCAACTTTACAGTCGAACCGCAAAAGCACACCGAAAGATTAAGTATCCCATGAAAACTAACGAGGTTTTAAATTAGCTAGTTATGTGCCATAGGTACATATATAGATCCTTTGAGTCCTTTGATACATTCGGAAACAAATACATAGGTACATTTTTTAGTAAGTAGCGATACGAGGGATGCCTTTTAAGTTTTGTCGTTTGAAGAAAAAAACACAACTAGAACCTTATAGTAATTTTTATTGTTTTTCAAAGTAATCACCACGTAGCTTAATACACTTTTCCATTCGCTCAAACCAGTTATTATAACATTTATACCACTCTAAAGTGGGGGTGTTCAAAATGGCTGACTTGAAAGCGTCGACTGTTTTTTCACCGGACTGGAACCTTTGACCACGAAGACTTTTCTTAATTTTAGGAAATGTAAATAAATCGTTAGGGCTTAGGTCAGGACTGCATGGAGGATGCTCAAGAATTTCTACTTTTTCCTGCTTCAAATACTCAATCGTTTGACGAGCGCTGTGTGAGATTGCGTTGTCGTGGTGCAGGATGATGCGTCGCTTTGAGTTAGATTTTCGAAGATGGCGATGACTTGTGGTAAACAAACTGTGGTATACCACTCTCCATTAACCGTTCTACGATCTTCAAGTGCAATAGTCGCAATATGGCCGGTTTTTCCAATGAACGTGGCCACCACCTTCTTTGAAGTGCTTCAAGAACGAACAACTTTAGTCGGTTTTGGCTTGTCTTGAAAGACCCAGATTGTAGATTGTTGTTTGGAATCAGGATCGTAGGCATAGATCCAAGATTCGTCACCACTGATGATGTTGTAGACGTGATTTGACTCTCCTTGGTTGAACCTTTGCAGAGTTTTCTTACACCATCTGACGCGGGCCGCCTTGTGATCGTCGGAAAGCAGATGCGGTATCCAACGGCAAACTAGCTTTCTTACACCAAGCGCTTCATGCAAGATTTTCTGAATGGTTGTCCCTGAGATGCCTAATAGAACCTCTATCTCTTGATACGTCACATGACGATCTTCGAGAATTTGTTGTCTCACAGCAATGATGTTATCTTCAGTGAAGGCGGATTTTGGCCGTCCTTCGCGAGATTTGTCACTAAGAATAGTATGTTTACGCTGGAATTATAAATACCAGCGTTCGACAGTCCGCAGACATGGGGCTTCATCACTCAACACAGATGTTAGCTCTTCAAAACACTGAAGCCGTGTCAGGCCTCTTCTAAAGTTGTAGAAAATTATTGCACGAACATTTTCCTTAGGAAGATTCATTTTCGTACGTAACCTGACAGATTCTAATCGACGCTGTGACTAAACAATAGCATTAATCCTAAAACTTTCAATTGTTTTGAGATTCGAAATTTAAACACATTCGAATATAGAACAGTTCCAAATTCAAAATTGCCGGGAAATATGGAAACGACAGAACTTAAAAGGCATGCCTGGTATATCCACAAAACGAATGGACGATCCGGCTATAAGCTCGCACGATTTATTGAAAATGACCCCATTTTATCCCTATGGTGTGTCGTGATCGGATTCAGGTAATCGAAATATTACCCATTGCCAAACTCTCGACAATATAGGTATTCAATGAAAATAATACATTTCTAGTTGAGCAATTATTATATTTTATGCATAACCAGGTATGCACTATGCAGTATAGGTAATTTAGGACATTATAGACATACTAATAATTAACATTAAGAAACAATATTTTTTATTAGCAGGTACCAACTTAACTGCCTAGTTACTAAATCAGTAATTAATAAATCTAGGACTTGTCACTTACCAACTTCCTGTATCAATCTTGGGAATTAAAATTCTTGAATAATAAAATATTTTCACCAATACAAAATAATAAATAAAAAAGTCCACAAAATGAAATCACATAATTATTTTTGGGGATAAAAGTTGTGTGACTCTACACAGCTGAAAGTTGCCGAGCGCCGATTGCCGGTGTGTACCAACTGAAACAGCGCTGAAACGACGAACCCTCGTGGGAGCTCGCGGACGACTGGCTGGATTGTTGGTTAGTTGCAGACCGCCGGAACAGCTCACACTTTCAGTTTAGTACATATTTCTAGAATCTAGATATTTCTAAGAGCATAATTATTACTTACTTTGACCATTATAATATTGATGCTTACCTAAAAGAAAAAATATGGTACCTACGAGTATTGTTAGAAATCGAATTACTTATACCTATACTATACCTACTTAATCGAGTTCATAAGTAACTGATATAGATACGTACTTTTATTTTAGATTTTCAGTAGAATTCAATTAACTGTCAAATAAGATTTCATTACACGCCATGAATTGGCCGGCTCCTCATCGACTCATCGAGCGTAAAAAGAGATTTACCTACATCACAGCTTTTGGTAAACTACATTACTGGGGTTTTCAAATGGTTAACATAAATTTGAACATGAGTACCTATTTAGCAGGTTCCTGCAACGACCCACAATATTTATTTTGTTTAAACATTCAGTTAAATTGAAAAAATGTTCACTGGCATCGCTAACGAGGAAGTTATAGTATAAGTATAGCAAGTTCATGGCTACATCAATCAAAGGTTACTGATGATGATGATGATGATGATGATCACTGATCAATGATCACTACATAAAACTATCCACACTATTATGTCTGCAATGCAATACAAAAACTGAATTTCGTAAAAAAAGAATAAAATCCAATAAGTATGGCTACCTGATGTTAATGAGAATTACAACGAATGGTCAGATTCTTCATGAACAACAATTGTACATATAAGCAACAGAAGAGAAACAGCCAATAAGTAGATAATAAAATGAAAAGGATCGACAGATTTAGAAGAGAAGAAATCATAAGTTATCCATACATTTTAATAGATTTCAACTATATTACGAGGTTTTTTTTACTATAGACTTATAGAAAAAAACCTCGTAATGCCCATGGTTAGACCTCAGACGACAGATAATTATACTTTAAAAGATAGCGACTACAAAATATCATCACGCTATGTCGATTGGGGACAGGGCTGTATAGCCAAAGCGATGATCACGCGAGCGTAGTCGCGGGAAAAAGTTTAGTTATAGGTAGGTACTAGGTAGTTTTACCTAGTAAGAATAATTTAGCGGGTCGGAACACAGCAATCCATAATCGAGAATACTACTAAATTGAGTTCACCTGAACAAGCGACCCGGGATACACGAAGCGAGAAGCAGGTAATTTTTGGTTTCGTATTTTATATAAAAGGTAAGTAGGTATAATACTTTAGTAGATACCTACCTATGTTAATGTTCCATTGATATTCGACATAACTACTTTATCTACTAAGTATAATATTAAAGTAATTACTTATAGTTGGGTAGGTAAGTTCTCAGTAGATAACTGCTTACCACAAAATGCAGTGTGTGAACAACGACATTAGATAGTTCTCTTAGCGATAACCTTTATTATATTTAACTACAACATGTAAATTCCATCGAACGAAACGCAACAAAATGACCTTTAGGCTAAAGCGCCCATCTAGCCCGCGAAGTTCAAATTTTTTGAGGATTTTTAGAAAATTTTCTAAATCTGACAATAATAAAAGGCACATTTTGTAATTCGCGACAAAGACCGTGTGCAGTGCATTTATTAATATATCTAACTTACTCTAAAACATTTCAAGAACGACAGCTATCCAGATAATCTGCCATTTTTTGTATATTTAGTTATTAACTAGTATCATATTCACCGTGATAATATTTAGAGTAAAATAAATGTATTAATAAACGCACTGCATACTGTGTTTGTCGCAAATCACAAAATGTTGTGTTAAATGTTTTCAGATTTTGGATAAACTAAAAATACTCGAAAATTTTGAATTTCGCGGGCTAGACAGGCGACTTCCGTGAAATTTTATAACAAAATAATTCCCGCCAAGTTGTCTATGGCTAATAAGTGTTACAAGCTTTGGTCTCAGTACTTTTTAAAAGTGGCAAATACCAAACATTAAATGTCAAAAAAGCTAAAAGGCTATGTTCCATGATACATCAAGCAACTCAAGTCATGTCAAGGCCTATAAAAAAATAATAAAAATGGATTGCGTTGCTTTGCATGATTTCATTTCGTTAAAAAACTCATTTATTTTCTATTTTCGTAAATTTGTGAACTTTGCGATTCAGTAACAAACAAAAGCGAGGTGTAACATTATCAAAATTTCAAACTTATATTAGTCATTCAGCGTAAACTCAAATTATTTATTGCTTGGTTACAAAGATCACTGAAAATGTTTATTGCGATCGTAGTGTAACCTAAGACAACAAGAGTCTATTGATTCAAAGCATTGATACTCAGTTTTTTGAAGTTCAATACCAATCGTAAAACACGGCGTCGAAAAAAACTGAAGATTCTGTCCGTCTGGAAGCAGATAAACGATACAAGGTTACCTGTTTTGTTTATATTTATGTAGACGATGTAGACAACGCGTCCTATAAAATTTTATAAAATTAACTCATGTTTGCTAAATCAATATAATACCTGCGCGTTGGCATCGTACAATAATTCTTATATATATATCTAAATCAACGTAAAAGCACTGAAATTCTAGACTGTAATGTTCCCGCGTAATATAGGTTGGGTGACTAAAATGTTCTTTTTCTCAACAGATGCCAGCAGCAAGTTTCGGTACGTTAGCACAGCTTCCAGGAACTGGGGATTGTGGCATTAAGGATGTATGGAATCATAACCTTCATGAAGAGTTTCAGATTATAAGACAAGTGAGTGTGTAATAAAAACATATTTAATTTGGCAACCAGGGCATCTATTATTTGGATCCAGTCAGTCTTAAGATATCACTGTTTTTTGTGTTCTGTAGTCCCTACAAGGAACCCTTATGAGAACATCCAGTCCGTCCATCCATCCGTCTGCTCCAGTCTGTCACAGTACCAACTTCTACAGTTTTTGACTGAACTTGTCAAAATATTGTACAGATATACCCTTAGAATTGTTCTCACTTTCAAAAATATAAAATGTATCAAAATAACTTTTTTGAGGTACCTCCCTGAATGTGGAAAGAGGGGATTTTTTTTTAGTTACTTCATCATGTGTGGGTGTTGTTGAAAAGATCTTTCAAATGAAATTGTGTTTCCATACAACATTTTATTATCACAAATTCTGTTTGAGATTTCTAACTTTTAAAGATTAAATCTTAATTTACGCAATGAATTCTGACACTAGTTACATTTTTATGCTAATTAACAAAAATAGCTAACCAAAAATATTGAAATGGCTACACAACCCTTTGTTTCACGTGGCATAATACAAACTCGGCCAGGTTTTTAATAAATTGATTTCATTCTATATAGGTTGTACAAAAGTATCACTGGGTTGCTATGGATACAGAGTTCCCAGGAGTTGTGGCACGACCAATCGGAGAATTCAGATCTACTGCAGACTATCAGTACCAACTACTAAGGTAACTGCAAATACTATAAAAATCAACTCATTAATTTATTCCATATCCATTCAGATAATTATTCATCTATTATTGTCACAGATGTAATGTGGACCTACTAAGGATAATTCAATTAGGGCTGACATTCATGGATGAGAATGGCAAGACACCACCTGGATACACAACCTGGCAATTTAACTTCAAGTTCAATCTACAGTAAGTAAAATTGTTACCCTACAGTGCTTATAAAAAATACTTTAGCACTGCCAGAATAACTGCATCATTTAATTGCATGCATATGAACTAGTATAATAATTAATAATCTTAGCATAATTTTTAAAATGTAATACATCATTTAAATTATACAAAGAAGTAATATTAACAATTTAGCATATTAATTTAACCAAATAATGTGTGGGGTACTAATCGTTATATTCTAAACAGTTATTTAGAAATAATACATCACAAACTAGCTGAGCCCGCGACTTCGTCCGCGTGGAATTTATCTTAACCGCTCCCGCGTTCTTGGTTTTCTAAAATAAAAGTAACCTCAGTTACTGCTTATAACATCAGCTATCTGTCAGCGAAAGTCCCGTCAAAATCTATCCAGCCGTTACGGAGATACTCTTTGATGTCATGTGTTTTTATTTTATTACGCGGAACACTAATTGTTTTTCTAAAATTAAACTATTCTAAGTTACTCCTTATAACATCAGCTATCTTCCAGTGACAGTCCCGTGAAAAAGGGTCCAGCCGTTATGGAGATTAGCCGGAACAAACAGACAGACAGACAAAAAAAATTTAAATCGCGTTTTTGCTATAGGTGTCGTATGTACTTTCATATGCATTTAGTGAAAAGATGTTATTTTGATATTACAAACAGACACTCCAATTTTATTTATTTGTATACTAGGTGAAACATAAAGGGTATACTATTTTTTTGCAACTTTGTCAATCTAAAACTATTGGCTTTGTGGGAGAGTTGAAGTACTAAAGATTTTGTAGACTTATGAAATCTGTCAACAGCTGTATCCCTGTCCCTCCCTTTGTATTTCAAGATTCCTAAGCTGATAGTATTAGATTTACAAAGCTAAGTTGCAAAAAAAAAAATATACCCTTTATCTTTTACCTAGTAGATGTCATACAGAAGTCATAATTTATATACTTCTGTTACGAATTAACTCTATTCTTTCTAGAGAAGACATGTATGCACAGGACTCGATAGATTTATTGCAAAACTCAGGACTTCAGTTCCGGAAACATGAAGAAGATGGCATTGAACCTTTAGAGTTTGCTGAACTACTTATGTCATCAGGTATATAAAATACTTCAATTACTGTGGTTATTTTATGGCTCATATGTTATATTAACTTTTTGATTGGAAATAACATAGGGAGATGTCAGTTGGATTATGCCTATTGATAATTTCAGAAAGTACCCAGTCACCTCTGCTTACCCAAGAAACATTAACGTGATAGTATTCATTTATTATAATATAATACTTATTTCAGGCTTAGTACTCATAGACAACATCAAATGGTTAAGTTTTCATTCTGGATATGACTTTGGCTATTTATTGAAACTGCTTACTGATCAAAACTTACCTCAGGATGAGAACGACTTTTTTGAAAGTTTGCGTCTATACTTCCCAACGGTTTATGATGTAAAGGTGAGTAAAGTTATATGTAAATTACTGCATCTACGTATACCAAGCAGCCGCATAAGAGCAGTAAGAGCCCTAACCACGTTAGCTACTTAAAACGCAATAGAAAAGCAAATGCTCGCGTTTGAAAGCTAATTCACATTTGAGCGCTCGCGTTTGAAAGCTAATTCGCGTTGGAACGCTCACGGTTGAAAGCAAATTAGCTTTCAAACGCTCGCGTTTGCTTTTCTATTGCGTTTAAGTAGCTAATGTGGTTAGGGCCCAGTTAACATGACATTATATCTATGTGGTTAAATGTCAAGCTCAGTGCTTAGTTCAGGTGCAGATGCTTGGTACATGAATGCACCTTATGTTTTTATTTTAAGTTCCATACTGTCTAGTACATACATACATACATTGAGTAATTGAGTCATAATATTTTCCAGTACTTGATGAAGTTGTGTAAGAACTTGAAAGGCGGACTGCAGGAAGTGGCGGACCAGCTGGAGCTGCGGCGCGTGGGCCCGCAGCACCAGGCCGGCTCCGACTCGCATCTGACGGGAATGGCGTTCTTCAAAATCAAAGAGGTATGATCATATTTATTTACAGTTACTTATGCGAAACTTGATTTTTATTTTTTTAATGCAAGAAATATCTTATTTTTTAAAATATAACGTCTCTTTTTTTGTAGAGTTTAAGCTAACACAAAGTCCTCAGATCGATTAAGGAGTAGTTGTGTATTATTTGTTTTTTAAATAATGTTCAGTTCAGTCTGGTAATGTTCCTTTAAAGAAACAGTAGACTGGCCCCCTATTTATACATAATGTCGTGTCATATTTACTTATTTAATCTTTATCTGAGTAGCTCAATAAATATATAACATTTTTATATTACAGATATTTTTTGATGACAACATTGAAAATTCAAGTGGTCATCTCTACGGTTTAGGGGCCCCATTCTCTGTAAATGTAAACAGTTTCCAAGATAACGGCGAAAATGGCAACTCATCTTGATCGGGCGAAGCAGCGTGTGTCGCCCGCCTCACGCCCCAACCAATAGTGTTCCACATTACAGAGTGAATTGTACCTTTTACATATTTGCACATCACTATGCCATGACCTTAGACTTGGGTCTGATTATCAACACACCTGCATATGGACTAAATTATGATATTGAAAACAAATTAAATTAAATAAGTAATTTTATTATAAAAGTGATGATGAAATTGTATTTTGTTGGATCGATTTTATTATATTTCAATAATGAATAGTACATACATGTTTTACACAAAATTATAGATTTAAGGCTATTATTTCATTTACATTACTTATAGGTTTTATCAATATATTTTTTGTCTTATATTGTAAGATTTCGTACTATTATTTGTAATTTTAAATATAATTAGTAATTTTAATTTTCATAGTGGTTCATATTTGATTTTGTATGTCTCCAAAGGCTCCAAAGTCACATTCAATCCAGTTACTCTCGCCGTGTGTCAACACGTAGAAGGTGGAAAGCTCAGACTAGTTAGAGTCAAGTGCCAAATCCTGATCAAATCACGCGAGTCGAGTGCATATGCCATGAAGTAGAATTGAAAAAAAATAAACCGACTATAAAAACTAGAAATAACAATTTATTTCTTTTAGGAGTCGGTGCCGAATCAAATACCTAAGTTTTCCTGACTGTTTTTAGTCGATACCTGAAAAATTAGGGGAGCAAGATAATAAATGCACTATGCATCCCATTCATTCTAAGGTAAAGGTATATGCATATATCTCGTTTTCGCATCTGTCAAAATATTTACAGTAATACTAACTTGACTAAATTTTTTGTTGTATATCTATGGGAAAATACTCGGAGTCATAGAGAAAGTAAAATATTGGTTTGTGCTGCTCTCTAGCATGTGCCCTTCCCTTTGGGTATGTTCTAATCTGTGGTGTTTTATTTAGCCAACATAATAAACGAAACGTCAAAATCACAATTTCCGATTGATGGTGGGTGGTGGCGTGAATTGAAAAATATATTTTGTTTGATTGCAAACATTTCACATTTTAAGTGAGGAATAAAAAGTTACGTTCCAACATTGTTCTGACGAGGGCTATTCTACTCACACCGTTTGAAGAGAGTTAACTAAGGTTGTACAATTTTCTTATTCAGTATCTACTAGAGGCATTAACCACACCATTCAAAAACAGTACTGTACATAATTCAATTAAATTGCCTATCCACAGATGCCTGCAGCTAGTTTCGGCTCTTTATTATCTAATTCTTTAAAAGAAGACTGTACTATTAAAAATGTTTGGAATCATAATCTTCATGAAGAATTTCATGTTATTAGACAAGTGAGTGATTTGTTTCTTACCATATTTATTAATAAATCTGTAATTCTACTTTATAATAACTTAACTACTTAGTTCAATTTTGATGTCAAATATTTTAAAAAATATTTCAGATAGTGAAAAAATATCACTGGGTGGCCATGGATACCGAGTTTCCTGGCGTTGTAGCGCGCCCTATAGGAGAGTTTAGATCTACAGCCGACTACCAATACCAGCTATTGAGGTGAAGCACTTAATATCTTAACCCATGCTCTGATCAAACATAGAGCAATCTCGTTGTTTATAAATTGATTACCCAAAAGCCCTGTCTACCTTGTTCTGATGATGAAATTGACTTCACACCTAACCTATGTGCGTTCAAAACAACAATAGTTGGTGTGAATATTTCGTCCAGTGCAAATGAGCAATAGAGAATGCATATCTGAAGAGAGTGTGACTAAACAGAATCGAATGCTTATTTATCCATAAAATAATACAGAACAGATAAATATAGTTACATCTAAGTGTCTACCTTACTACCTACAAATAAAGTTAACAATATTTTAAACATTTTAAATCTCATGGATTTATGTTTACAGATGTAATGTGGACCTTTTGAGGATCATACAATTGGGTCTTACATTTATGGATGAAAATGGCAAAACACCTCCAGGCTGTACAACTTGGCAATTTAATTTCAAGTTCAACTTACAGTAAGTATAAATAACCTTGAACTAGTACATTTACACTGACTTGTTTAAAATTATTATCTAATTTAATAATGTTAGATTAAGTAAGGTGTATCACTCAAATAGATGTTTTTCCAGAGAAGATATGTATGCTCAAGATTCCATAGATTTACTACAAAACTCCGGTCTTCAGTTTAGAGAACATGAAGAACATGGCATAGAACCATTAGAGTTTGCTGAACTTTTGATGTCTTCAGGTATAAAATCATTTTAAGTTTTTTGTGAAGTACATGGGTACTTTTTTTAAAGGCTACCTAATATACCCGGCTGTCCACTTGATTCTACTAGGTGAAACAAAAAGTTAAAAAATACTACTATTAAAAACAAATACTTTTTTTTGCATCTTAACTTTGTAAATCTAAAACTATCAGCTTTGTAGGCCAGTTGAAGTACCTACTAAAGGTTTTGTAGACTTGTGAAATCTGTCAACAGCTGTATCCCTGTAACACCTTTTGTTTTTAAAGTTTCTGCTCAAGCTGATAGTTTAAAAACTGCAAAGTTATAATTTGAAAAAAAAATATACCCTTACTGTTTCAACCTGTATAGATAATCTATGTGTCTGCTTATGAGAAACAGATAAGGAGGGTGTACAAATTTATTGTAATTTTTAGATTAGATGTCTTTCCAACAAAATATATTTAGGTAATATACCCATAGACATTTATTCCAGGTATTGTACTAATGGATAATATCAACTGGTTGAGTTTCCACTCTGGATATGACTTTGGCTATTTGTTGAAAATCCTAACCGATCAAAACCTACCGCAAGAAGAAAATGACTTCTTTGAAAGTCTCCGGTTGTATTTTCCAACTGTCTATGATGTGAAAGTAAGTTTTTTTTACAACAATCAGACTTTTAATGAGTACATATAAATGACTTATTATCATCATATTTATTTATGTTTGTGTCATCATTTTTAAGAAGTGACTATTAGAGAAACAATTCCTAATACATATCTTATCTAATTTTATTTTATTAAATAATGGTTTTACGTATACCAATCCTGATATTTCTTACTACAGTACTTGATGAAGTTATGTAAGAACTTGAAAGGCGGGCTGCAGGAAGTGGCGGACCAGCTGGAGTTGCGGCGCGTGGGCCCGCAGCACCAGGCCGGCTCCGACTCGCATCTGACGGGAATGGCGTTCTTCAAAATCAAAGAGGTATGTTATTTTTTTCGTAAGTTATGGTTGAGTATATTTGGCTTTTACCTTTATCCATAACATTATAGAGAGTTGGATCTGACGCTCGTGTACACCCTGTGTGTGTGCCGTGATCGATGAAGCTATCCCATACTAAAGACAGAGTGATGTATGCAAAACAGGGTGTCGATTCTAGTCAAGTTATGACGAAAAACTTATTCCCAGATATTCTTTGATGGCAACATTGAAAGCACTAGCGGACATCTATACGGATTGGGCGCGCCGTTCGCGAGCAATATTAACAGCTTCCAAGATGGTGTTGAGAACGGCAACTCATCTTGATCCGGAGACTCGTGTGTGGGTAGCCTCACACCACAACCCCATTTGTACCACATTTCAGAGTGAACAGTACTTAAACATTGTGTTTTTGTACCTGAATGTGTGCAGAGTACAGATAATATGCATTGAAAGCTGTGATATATATGTATGTAGTTAATTAACTATGGTTAAGCCTGGAAGTAAATGGATAACCTTGGAAAAACCGATTGGGAATTATTATTTGTTGCATTGTTCAAGGAACAGAATCATCACTTACTTCCAAGTAGTAACTTGTATTGATGTAATTGATATATGATATACTTATTTGTGTATTTTGAAATTAAAAATCGATAGTGTAAGGAAAATGTATATCAAGCGACCTAGTCATAATACTTTTGATCTATGGGTTAGAAGGCTAATAGCAATAATATGTGTATGCTTTTCCATTGTATGGACATAATGTATCTGCATAAAAATTATATTTTTTCTAATTTGACATTATAAACAATTTCGTTATAATATGATTTTGAATGAAGCCTGAATTCTTGTTAAGGCTAAAGCGCCCATCTAGCCCGCGAAGTTAAAATTTTTTGAGGTATTTAGAAATTTTTCAAAATCTGATAATAAAAGGCACATTTTGTAATTCACGACAAAGACCGTGTGCAGTGCATTTATTAATATATCCAACTTACTCTAAAACATTTCAAGAACGACAGCTATACTGATAATCTGGCAATTTTTGTATATTTAGTGATTAACTAGTGTCATATCCACCGTGATAATATTTAGAGTAAAATAAATGTATCGTAAACGTATGTAACGCAAATCACAAAATGTTGTCTTAAATGTTTTCAGATTTTGGATAAACTATAAAAATACTCGAAAATTTTGAATTGCGCGGGCTGGACAGGCGCCTTCACCTTAAAGGTACAATGTAAAGAAATATTAATACGAACTTTGTGGTTCACAGACGATTGGGTCGTAATAAGATTTTTCATTACTCATACTCCGAAAGTAGGTCTGAAGTTGCCTGAGAAGCGGGTTGAAAGTAATACTTTTCAGGCCCGGGAGTTTCGCTTTCAACTGACAGCTGTCAAATTATTAAAAAAAACTAGTTCCATTTTCACATTTCTATGGAACCATGTTCAAACTTTTTCTACAGTCACTCAATTACAGCACGATGTAAAATTGAAATAACATAAAGTTAAGTATTAATTCAAGAATATATTTTTTTAAATGACTTAATTATAATTTAGTTTCAACAATTTCTTTAAAATAACATAGATTTGGGCAAAATATTTAAAGATGAAAATGAAAAATAATGGCTAATTAATGAAGTTGGCCGGCCAACGAAAAAAAAAACAAAATAGGCGGCAATCCGATTTTTTTTTTCGAGTTTTAGAGTATTGTTTATACTTCCTTGTATTATTTCTTTAGCCAAGTCCTGTTTTTATTTTTATTTTCCTTGTATTCGTAATGAAAAGCACAGTGTTTACCTCGGGAGAAAGACTAATTTTGTCCCTCGAACTATTAGCGCCCTCGCTACGCTCGGGCGCCAAACCCCGTCTCGTGACAAAATAAGTAACTTTCACCACTCATGTAACAATGTACTATTATTCCTTACATATTATGTTATTGTGTAAATATTGCAATCTTGTAGGGAAAGTATAAGCATGTTAATGAAGGAAGAGAAGAACTAACCTAATTGTAAAATAAAGTTAAGCTTCCACTCGCTTACCAGTTATAGCATGAACACAAAAACAATATTTCATTATGATACTGGTTCGCTTAATATTTTAAAATTGAATAGCTTATTTGTTCTTTGCAAAATAGTAATAAGTTTGTGTAATAAATATTCAGTAAATAATATTTACCATTTTGTGTAACAACCAAATTAGTATTACATAAAAATCTTTGAAATAAACAAGTTCATGTTAAAAATGCTCATGATTTCAATTTATTAGACCCTGAAAAATCGTTGGACTTTTGCAATATTATAGAATGCTTTTTAACCACTTTTTAACATTACATTCGCAATTATAATTATAGCCTGACGTAGTTGTATAAACATCCTTGCTAACAATTTTCCAACTTTCAGTTTAAGAGAAGATTCAAGTTAATTGACCTGTATTGGATTGTTGTGGTTTAAATAATACGAACTTAATGTAATCATGACATAAGTTTATTCACCACACTTGCAATGTTCGTTACGAAACGTCAAATTGCGTTACGTTCACTTCTTCTTTTTCTTGTGTTTCTGTGCCGTGTCGGGAGTGTTATCGGCTTTGCGTTTCCCTGCGTTGGCTCCCTTCCCGGTCGTGTTGCCTCCCGGCGTGTTCTGGTTGACGTTGCCGCTCTTTTTCTTCTTTTCTGCACGCTCCTTCTCTTCGAGTTCCTGATTCTCCCGCTCGATTAGCGTTATGAGGGTGTTGCACCTGAAAATATTATTCCTCTGATCAAGCACGAGGGCTTATGATTGGTCAAGCAAGTAGTAATCCATTCAAAGAGAATATTAACAATATTTTTGTTGCATTATACATCCTACTAATATTATAAATGCGAAAGTTTGTGAGTGTGGATGTATGTTTGTCACACTTTCACGTAAAAACTACTGAATGGATTTGGATGAAATTTGGAACACAGATAGTTTATAACCTGGAATAACACATATAATGCTTTACTAAGTCCACGCGGACGAAGTCGCGGGCAGAAACTTGTTCAGTACATAAATTCCTAATGTACTAACCTGCGTTGCAATTCCACGGCCGTACGTGACTTGAGGAACCAATCGAATCGGAACTGCGGGGCGGCGTGCACCGACGCGCGCAGTTCTTCGTACACATTCTCTTTATCGAAGCCTAGCTTGTGTAACATGCATACCAGGAACCTGTAGAAACAAGCAAGTAAAAAAGTATTTGGTTTAACTAAAAAGGTTTTGGTCCAGTCCTAACTCGCTCAGGATGGTTGATCCGTGTGAAACCTGAGCGGATTGGTAATGGGGTATTATATATTAACCATAATTTACCTATCTTCTTCTTCCACATAATTCTTCCCTTTATTTGTTCCGTAAGCAATCCTGAGCTGGTGGAATGGCGCTCGATATCGCGCCATCTTGGCATCCAGTGCCTTTTTAATCGAAGCCCGTCGTTGTATCTTGGCCTCTCCTCGCTCTATTTGTCCCATTATTCTGTCTATATCTTGAAGTTCATGGCATCTCTCCCAAAATACTGCTGAGTACTCCATAACCTGTAAATTGAATCACACAATGTATGTATTTATTCAAAGCAAATACCTATATTTTATTATTTTTCATATATTACTTACTTCTTCAGGTGTTTTGCCTTCGACGTCTTTCGCGATATTTTCAATATCATCTCTACCATACTTCTCATTTGCCTTTATGAATTGGTTGAAATCACGTTTCGTCCAATTGGTGAACCCTAAAGAAATATTAATTGTTTACTTTCAAACTTGCGTATTTCTTATTTTCTTTGGTATTATAATCTGTGGTGCATACCTTGTGTGAGCAACTGCTCTTTCTCCTGTATCTCCTCTTCCGTGAGCGCTTCGGCGTCATCAATCTTGCGCTGTTCTTCTCTTTGAATCTTAGCTGCATCTGGACCCAGCTCCGGATTACGGGGCACTTTGTACCTAAGGATATTGTTTTTCAACATGAAGTCTAATGCACTGAAGAGTGTACATAATTCATTTTTAGAATAATAACTAACGAAATAATTCGTGCACCTGTTGGGGTCAAGTAGCTTTACATAATATATCTGTCCCATCATTTGCTGCGGTTGACCACAATATGTGCCTTACATTATAATGAAATTTTCACTAAGGGCCTCTACATGTTGGACACATGCAAGCCTTCCAAAGGACGGGGCAGAGCTCGTGATACTGAGAGACATACTAAATATAATCATCTAAATTAAATCTTACCCAAGCGTCTTGCGGTAGTGATAAATCTCTTGGTCAAGAAGTTCGAAGAGTCGCGGCGGGAAGAACTGGAAATCTTGCACTATAGGTTGTTTCGGTGGACGCGGGGCCTGTGCGCATAAAGTCAATGTCAGATGCACCAAACACATAACCATGTTGGAAATGAAACTAACTACATAATAAGCTTTAAATTGTGATATGAAGTAAATTTAAGTGATAAGTGATCTCAGTATATAGATAAAATATACATAAATAAATGTAGTTATAATTGAAACTAAGGTCAGTATAAAGAGCTAATCAATATAGATATACACTATACAATTACATGAGTTAGATGATTCAGAACCACCGCCGGTGCACCGCAGGCCGGACTCCGCACTTAGCTCTTTACACTTATTTACCTGTACCTTAGGCGCCTTCGGTTCAGATACGCGAAGTGCCTCTCTGAAGTACGCATCCACCGCATAGTTAGCTTTGCGCTCGCGTTTTGGCGGCTCTATCCAGCTACCGATCGGTATCACTTTCTGTTTCTCTCTGTAATCCTCTCCTGAACATAGAAACAAAATTAAGTATGTATTTATATTACATACAAAATAATTTACGTATACACCTTTATGGGACCAGCTGAATTGATTGGTGCCTATTGGGTAAAGGTATGTTGTTTGCCTATTAACAAATACGAATGACAAAAAAATAAAAATGAAATGATATACAAATCCAAATGATTGTTGGACCTTCAAATTGGTACACAGAATCCGATGTTGCGCCCGGGGTGTCCATCGAGAATGCTCGTAATGAAGTCTCCCCGAGACTCTCTAACTTCTGCTTCAGTTCTTCAGTCTGCAAAATAATATACATAGAATATTGTGGAGTTTAAACTAAACTATATAGATACCTTTGTTTAATACATATATAGTTTTTTTTCAATATATATTTTTTGTATTAAAATATCGCCAGACAAACACACGAACTGTATGGTCCCAAACTAAGCGACGCTTGTACTATATGGGTACCGTACAATGGACTGGGGGCGATCCCAATGACACCCAGAACTGGGAAAATTACGAAAAGATAATTTTCGAAATTTGCCCCGGCGGGAATCGAACCCGCAACCACCATGTGCAGTGAGCCGTGGGGCCTACGCTCGAACCACTGCGCCAAGCGGTTGTCAAAACAGCAGCGGTTTGTAAAGTTACGCCGTGCCCAAATGTGCGCGAAGCTTCATCACCGATATTTACCTTGGTTTCTCCCTTAGCCAATATACTATCAATATCTTCATCAGTGATTTCAGAGTCTTTGGACGAGAACACGTGGTTGGCGCCGTGTCTGATCATGTTGAGCATCTCGTCCTTATTCAGCTGGTTCTTGGTGTCCACGAGGCGGCCCTGTTGTATCACCAGCTTGTCCAGCCGGAGCTTCACCTCCGCTCGCTCTACGATCTTCTCTTCCACTGTATTGTCGGTGATAAGTCTGAATACTCGCACCTATGTAACGAAGTTGTGATGAAAGATAAATGGTAACAAAAAACTTGAGAGGTGTCAAGGGACACCCGGATGGAACGAAGTTGCAATATCCGGAACTTGTGCAGAAACACTGTCAGGATTCGTTATTGTTATTATTTTGTATTATTTATTATGTACAATAAACCTGTATTCACTCAACAAAAATAATCGTAAAAGTAAAAGTAACTCGCGACACCACACTGTTCAATGCGAAATAAAAAGACAAAACGAAAATAAATGGCTGTGTCGTTACACACAAAAAGTGTCGTTACACACTATTTTTTTCCGTCTAGCCCCCTTTCGCAACGCGCGATAAGGAACTTCGTTCCAAAAATGTGAAAAAAGTTGCTAATTTCGACACAATGATGCTACGCTTACTAAAGAGGTGGGCGACACGTTTAATTAGTTTTGGAGTTGACATGTTTAACAAGCTTATTACAGTCACCTACTCCTCTCGGGGAACATTACCAGCATAAGCTAAGCTCTCTTTATCACGGGTGTCAAAAAAAGTGTGCAACTGATGCTGGCATTGTTTCCTGGAATATATGGCCGACCGTATGTATATCTGTAAACCTTTACTGTTTACCTGCAGTGCCTTATGTGACGGGTTACAAAAACTGACTGCTTAAAGTATTTGGAAGTTCCTGAAGGCTTCAGGACTAGGCAGTGAACTATAATACGAAAGGGCATCCGCTAAGAAAGGAATTTGATTACTTCTACCCCCAACGGGATAAAATAGGGGATGAATAATCCCGAAATTTTTGTTAAGTAAAATTACACGCGGACGAAGTCGCGGCCACAGCTAGTTACATACTAATTATAATATGTGACGGGTTACATACCTGCTTCATCTGGCCAATCCGATGCGCTCTGTCCATGGCCTGCAGGTCCATCTGCGGGTTCCAGTCGGAGTCGTAGATGATGACGACATCCGCCGACGTCAGGTTGATGCCGAGCCCGCCGGCGCGCGTCGACAACATAAACACGAACTTCTCACTGCCTTCCGCGTTGTACTCTTCGATTTGTCTGTTACGGTCCTCGTGGGGCGTTTGACCGTCTAGACGGCAGTACTGGAAGTAAAGGGGTAAAGATTAGAAATATCGCACAGGCTATATATAATATGCACGTCATTACGTGTGCCTATAGTGTTCATTCCTTTACTCGCCTTTTACGACATTCTCGTGTGAAATGTCACACGAGGATGTCGTAAAAAGCGACAGAAGGTAGGACACCATAGGCCATGGCATATGACACGCGTGTGGCGCACCCGTGGACACAGTGCGTCACACGATGGAGGATTGCCCGGCTTGGGGGCGGCAGAGGCACGACCTCATGAGTGTCGTTGGAGGGGATCTCTCGTTGCCGAGCGTAGTCGAGGCCATGCTCGGCAACAAAAGGTGCTGGGAGGCAATGGTCTCCTTCTGCGAAACAGTAATGTCGCAGAAGGAGGCCGCGGAGAGGGTCAGAGAGGAAGATGCCTCTGCTGACCCGATCCGGAGAGCACGGCGGGGCAGAAGGAGGAGGCGCTATGCGCACCTCCTGCCTCCGCCGTAGCGGAGGGACGGGATGTTGGGTTGGGGGTCGGGGGACCCCCTGCCCAAAAATTCCTTTGACGGGGGAGCTCTATCCCGTCTTGATGTCTGCGGCCTGGCAATGCCAGGCCTGCCGCCGGGGCGTCACAGTGCATGTCCGATCCTGTGGCGCTCCATGGTAACGGCGGCGAGGGCATACCGCTGGGTTTTAGTGGGTAGTCTGGACCAACGTCCAGGAGCCCCACATAACCATCCGAGACCCCCCGGTCTCGGATGGTATGCGTAAATGCATTTCCCAGCGCAAACAAAAAAAAAAAAAAAAAAGGCCATGGCGTATGAGGGGAATGTCATAATTGAACTTGACGACCTATTGGCGCAGTGGTTCGAGGGTAGGCCGCTCGGCTCACTGCACATGGTGGTTGCGGGTTCGATTCCCACCGGGGTAAAATTCGGAAATTTCCTTTTCGAAATTTGCCCTGATCTGGTTGTAACTGGGATCGCCCCTAGTCCATTGGACGGTACCCATAGTACAAGGCTTGCTTAGTTTGGGACCATACATACAGTTGATGTGTTCGTCTGGCAATAACAAAAAAAAATACCTTATACTGCCTCCAAAGGCAGTAGTCCTCCAAGATATCGAGCATCCTCGTCATTTGCGAGAATATAAGTACTCGGGAGTCTTGTTCGCGCAGTTTCGGCAGCAGCTTGTCGAGTATGGCGAGCTTGCCGCAGTTGTACACGAGGTGCTCGTCGGTGGTGTAGGGCGGGCCCGGCTCGGCGCCGTCGAACAGGTACGGGTGGTTGCAGCACTTGCGCAGCTGCATCAGGATGTTTTGGAGACGCATCTTCTCTACCTTACCGGCGCCGTTCACTAGAGGGGAAGTTTTTTAAAATTTGCCACAGCATTCATTCTATTAGCTATAATAGTTGGAGTTTGACAGTTTAAAATGTTGTTAACCACAGATATGTATTTACATAGATAACGCAAATGCATGTACTTCGCGTGTCCGAAACCCCGACCAAGCGTCACGGTTGGTCGCCGCTAACTTACAGTTCGCGCGACCACAGATATAAAAAATATGAGTATGAGCGAGATAATCACTCGAAAGAATCGTAGCGGCCGGAGGGGCATCGGCGGCATCGGTGTCTTTGAATCGGTTTGGATTTCCCGTCACTAATGACGTCACAGTAGGTGTTAAAAATTCGGCACGCTTGGTTTCAATACAAATACTTGCGTTATCTATGTAAATCTATATCTGTGTTGTTAACCCTGTTTGTCGTCTAATAAAAACATTACTTACCAACATCAATATCTTTCATCAATACTTTGGTGTACCATTCCCTCTGCATTTTGCTGAGACCCACATACACTTTAACCTCTTTCTTCGGTTTCAATTTCTTTTCCACTTCAGATTTGAGACGCCGGAGCAGGAACGGCCTCAGCACGGCATGTAACCGGGAAACTAATTGGTTGTCTCCGAGTGCTGCATTTGTATTGAACCAAGAGTCAAAGTCCTAGAATAAAAAATATTATGATAAATTGCTGGTGACAGGTAATATAAAATAAACCAATTACCAACATACTATTACTTATTCTGCGTTGTCGTTTTGACCCATCTCAACAAAGTTTACATTTAGGTAAAAGCAGATTATCCAAACCTAATCCAGTGTTTATTACTTTCTTTGACCAATTTTTCCTGCATTATAATGAACAATCAATCATGTCATTATGAAAAACTATCGCAAAGTCTAAAGTTCGAGCGTAAGCACCGCTCGGGTGGCTGCGTTTTCGATTCTGAAATGGTATTTTCGTAATTTTCCGTGATATGGGTGTCACTGGGATCGCCCCCAGTCCAATGTACACGCATTGCTATGTTTGCCACCAAACAATTAGGGTCATAGTCTGCCGAAATTATATTATTTGTTGTTATGAAAAAAAAATAAAGACGCAACCAACTCACATCAGAACTATTGAACACGTCAGGCAACAAAAAATTCAATAGCGCCCAAAGTTCGTGCAGGTTATTCTGCAGCGGAGTGCCTGTCAACAGGAGTCTGTTTGTGCTCTTAAACTCACGAAGCAGCTCCGAGAGCTTCGACTTCTCGTTCTTGATGCGGTGCGCCTCGTCAATCACCATGTAACGCCAGTTGAACTTCTTGAATACTGATCTTTCTCGAATAATCATTTCGTAGGATGTAATGCAGACATCCCAGTTCCCTGGCATGAGGGTTTCACGGATGAAGGTGTTCTGTCATGAAAAAAAAAATGTTGGTTTGCCTCATTAGGAATCCATGCAGTGTTTGGCCGTAAGGAACAATTACAGTGAACATACCCTAGTTTCTTGGTCACCAATAAGGCAAACTGCCTTCACTGATGGACACCATTTCTTGAACTCATTCATCCAGTTTGTGAGAGTTGATTTTGGCACTATCACTATGTGTGGGCCAGGTACATTCCTACACAATAAATATTTATGTACACAACTTGAATAGTCTTTGGTTTGACTGAGCATCTAGTTGGGCTCACTTAAGAAGGAAAAACTGTAAAGGTGTTGGGTCAGGCCATGCAATTTGTAGGCAAAATATAACATAACATAGACAAAGCTATAAATAAAAAGTTCTTACTTGAAATTCTTCATGTAACCAAGAAGAGATATAGTCTGCAGTGTCTTTCCAAGACCCATCTCATCAGCCAAAATACCATTGATGCCATTTTCATACAAAGAGATCATCCAATTGAGACCTCTCACTTGATAATCTCGCATCTCTCCATTTTTAACATAATGTGGAGAGGATTCAAAGCGGAAAATGCTTTTTGTTTTAATGTTTGTTTCTGCAAGAAGTTCTTCATCCTCCTCTTGTTCTGTCTTGCGGTGACGATGGCTAGTATATAACAGATTATTTTATTATACTCATTATAGTAAATGGGGTATAAAAACAAATAATGTAGGTACTCATAAAAAGCTTGGACACACTCAATGGAGTGTGTTCTTTCTTTGTTTACATAATAAATAATTTTAGCCCTTTTGACGTCCCACTCCTGGGCACGGGCCTCCCCTCAACACAAGAGGGATTCAGGCCATAATCCACCACTCTGGCCCAGTGCGGGTTGGCGGATTTCACATGTCTTTCGAAAATTAGTTAAATCTTCTAAGACATGTAGGTTTCATCACGATGTTTTCCTTCACCGTAAGCAAGTGATAATCAAATAGAAATTATGATTCGCACATAGATTTCGAAAAATCCAGAGGTTCGAGCCGGGGTTTGAACCAGAGACCTGGTAGCCCGCAAGACGCGTGCTTAACCAATCGGCTATCACTGCTAAATGAAAGAAATGACTATGTATACCTAAACTGAAATTATTTTTCAGTAATATTTTTGTTACTGTACATTACATACATTATAAAAGTATACATGAGCAAGTCGTTTGCAGTATGGTAAGGTTTATTTTTCTTATAAAATTGCTACTCACTCGGCAGCGCCGCCCGACGAGTCAGGATCTTTATTCTTTTTAGGTCTACCAGCCTTGGCTTTGGGTGGACTGCCGCCGGCTTTATTAGTATTTGTCATAAAGTGAGAGAAAATTTCAGTTTGCTTCAAGAGAAAATCAAATCTTTTCGAACGATCTGTTTCAATTTTACTCTCAAAGTCGCCTTCTTTGCCTCGCGACGAAGCGGTATCACTCGACGATCCATTCTGTTGGTGAAGCCAGGTAGAAATATATTATTCAAAAGTACCTAAACTATGCAATACTTATTTAGTAATAATACATACAGAATTATCACCAACATCTGCAACATCCATAGCTTCCTCGGCTTGCGACATGATGCGATTTACAAGTTTCACAAACGTTGAGTTTATAAATCAATCGCACAATACACTCATTCCCCTTTGTTCTCTGAGCATCCTATTATTTATATTTTCTTCTTGAGCTTGTGGCTCATTCGGCAAAGCAACACAGAAGATCGAAACCAACTAATCAACTAACCTACCTACTGACCGGGCGCGAAAACGAAAGATCAAAGGGAATACAATACTACCAAAAGATGAAGAGAAGTCGGGAAAACACAAGCTAAAAGAGATGTACAGAATCGATCATTATTTAACAGTCGAATGAAATGTCACGTATGTACAAACGATGATTATACATAACTATGATTAAACCTCGTTTTCTGATTAAACAATTGTAAATTAATTCATGATAAATTATAACTCAATGCTATAGGGTCCCGGATACAGTCAAAGAGTTTGGTACCTACTTTGGCACAGTGCTGGTCTCAATGAAAATTCTCATTTATATCCATTCGCGTTACGGACGTCTAAAATATAAATTTTCATAATTTAGCGCTTTCAAAACAAATACGAGCAAAACTACAAAAATATGCTAAAATTTTTCAGTATTTTCATAACATAATTATAAACGATTATGACAATTAGTGATACTCGATTATCAAACAAAATGTTGATATCTAATAATACCCAGATTTATAATAAAATTGTCTATTACCGTAGGCTGAGACCAAGAAGATTATATATTATTTGTAGGTTACAGGCACCACCAAGAAGCTTAGAATACCACTGGAGAGTGCACGTAGAACTACGGAGTGAAGACAGGTTTTTTTCATACATACATATGTTCTGACCCTCTCACACTTCATCTGAAATTGCCATGATAAACACAATAAAATACCCAAACTAACGTGTGATGAGCCAAGATTTCGCAAGTCCATGGTTTTCGTGTCTGTTTTTTTATGGATTTTATTTACATATTACATATGCGTCAATTTGAGAATCCTCTTTTGACTTCAGTATTTATTTTTATATAGAAAAAAAAATAGATCAACCGTTCACTTTCCTGATTGTCGGTAGCTGTTATTTTAATAATCTAGCAACACTGATACAACACTCAACAAACATATGTGACGTCATTCAAGGTCAAATTTCTTGGCTTCAAAACATTGTTCGTGCTAAAACATCCAGTGTTATGTATAAAGTTCTTGGGCACCACAGTTGTAAATACTACGTATCTCTGTGGGATACCACTTTGTCAGGTTGGTAGAATTGTACCTAAAATTGCCATTGATAAAAAATAATAAACCGATTTACGAAAAAATTCTGCCTACTCGTCTTCTGGCGGAATGTTATGCATTTTTTTTGTTTCTATGCCCTCCTTTTGCACAACAAATTTCGATTGGCTGCGGTTCGCACGATGAGTGAGAGTCAGAAGCCCAATCCTGCCCCCTCCCCTTCAGCTCGCAACTTGAGAGCAATGCCTTTGGTATTTCAAGCACCTATAGGCTACATCAGGCAGGTCGAACGCTTGTTCGCCGACTTAGTTGAATGAATATAAACATAACTTTAAAATTAAATAAAAAAACCCTTGAAATATATTTCATCATCATCATCGCTTTTGTTTCAAGCATCTGGCCTACCCTCAATCTCAAAAATAGCTATATGGATAACTGTGATGGATAAATTAAATAGTGTAAGTACTAAGTAGGTAGGTATGGGTGTAGTCAGTCATAGAAAAGGTTTTTAACAATACATCCATGCTAAATAGGTAGGTGTGTATGCAGGGAAGAAATATATGTTGGTGCTTGAATTGCCTTAATCATTGTAGCACACCCCTGAATAGGCTAATAAGTAAAAATATTGTATTCTGTTACTATGACTATGTACTTATACAATTAATTATACAGATTTCTTCAAGGCGTCATCAATGAGATTATTTAAGAAATTTTCTTTTTCTTCTGTTGTATCCAAACTATTGTACATGTTGAAAGGCACCTAAAAAAAAGTGAAGTTTAATGAAAATGCATGAGCTTTCTGGTGAATGCCCACCAGGGTATTTACCAGAACATTGGGTATATTGTTATTTCCTGAACCATGCCCTGGTGGGCATGATACAGGAAATAACAATATCCTAGTAATCTTAGGTCGCCACGTCGCTCACCCCGGGTGAGCGACGTGGCCGTGGACGTGGGAAGATTTGCCACTCTGGTTCTCAGGGGTGAGTCACCCCTGAGAACCAGAGTGGCATAAAAGAAGAAAATGACCTCAAGAATCACAGAAATAATAGTTTAGAGAAAGTATTACAATTATTAGTCTTAAACTTTCTTATGTAAATAAAAGAATATCGCCAGACTAACACACCAACTGTATGGTTCTGAAATAAGCAACAATTGTTTGTACTACGGGTTACGGGTACCATACAATGGACTTGCGGCGATTCCAGGGACACTCAGCCCAGGGCAAAAATTATGAAGTTATTTTCCAGTTTTGCCCCAACGAGAATTGAACCCGAAACCTTGCAGTGTGGTGAGCCGAACAGTCTATGTAACACTACAGCAAACATTTGTCATGTATTAAATATCTTTGTTTAGGTTGGTACTCTGGTTTTTTGCTTGCCAACAGTAATTTTGCTAAAATTTGTTAAAAAAATAAACCCTTACCAATGCTGCATGATATCCCAATGTCTTCAGCTCTCTTATTTTCATTGTATAATAACCTGTTGGATCATATGAGTTATATATTTTGGCATTTCTGCCACCTATTATTAGAGCTATCCAATGATTGCTATCAGGTGGTCTCCGGAGAAGGCCAAAATCATGATTAGAAAACACATCTTGAACTGCTACTGGAGTTCCATCTGGCTTGTTGCAAATAATGACATCTAGAACAAAAGATTTAAAAATAATCGAGTAATTTTTTTATCACACCAAACGAATAATTATTAAAAGCAAAAAAAAAACTTAATTTATCTAGGTGTGAAGTTCATGTATTAATATGAATCCTCTTTCCCATACCTCCTCGTTGATGGTGTGATAGTATGTGATCTCCAACTACATAGTCTTTGCCTCCCCGACTCTCCCTCAGCACATTCATTACATCCATCATCATTTTTTCAGTAACATTATAACCTTTATTAAACTCTTCACTTGGAACATAATCTGTATATTTTTTTGCTAAAATTTTAACCTCTTTCTCTGTGAGGCGGTTAATTTTAGCGTCAGGACAAAAGAGTTGAGATACATTATGTAAAGTTAATATTTCTCTACCATAACTAAAACACCTCCCATAAGTGTGTTCTAAAAATTGTGGACTCAACACTTTGTTTATTAAGTCTTCAGGATATATTTCTAGGAGTGCTAAATATGATACACAGCATGCAAATGATCTCCCGTACTTAAGGAGCTCCTCTTCTCTTTCAGGTTTTCTCAATTCATCCATCACTTTTGAGAAGAAGCATTCATTAGTTGATGGTTTCAAATTAAACATCCCATATGTTAACACTAATCTTTCAAGGTCCTTAACTCTAGTTTGAGATATTGATTTTAAGATGGCATCTGCAATTTTTGTCAAGCATTTTTTATGGAGGGTGAGTGTGGTGGTGCCCACCAGCGCCATGTGCACGTTGCACATCACCGAGAGCCGGCCCGCCTCATGCTGCAATGTCTCCAGTAACTTGTATATTCTATCATCACATGAGATTTTAGTGGAGTAACGAATCACTTTCAATAATGCCGCCAGCGAAACTTCATGAATATCTTTGGCATGTTCAATTATCCTATTGATGATTTTCAATACCAAACCCATATCTCGTATTTGTGTTTTACTTTTGAAAAATCCCATTGACATGATTGCAATTTCATCAATACTGTATTGTGAAAAATTATTATTAAAATGAACCTCTATGTTGTGCATATCAAATGGTTGCTTTCTCCATATTCCGATGAAGAACATTGTATGCACCACCTGGCCTGGTGTCAATTGTTTTGCTTTGCTAGTAAGTTTCTGTAGACTTTTGACACAAAAATCACTGTACTTAATCACATTCACCATATAGAACAATGAAAGGTAAGCCAACAACTTATCGTAGGGCCAACTGATTAACCGTTTTTTGCACTCGTCATCTACAGCAACCCACACTTCAATATAATTTCTAGTTCTAATAGACTTCGTATCTGGCCATTTGTTCATTGAAGTTAAAACTAGTGCCAGTTCTTCGTCAGTGGCTGATGTTAAACTATCGGTTAGATTGTCGATGTAATCATCAAACATTTTGTCTGATATACAAATGCTATTAGCCGAGCAGTAAACTCCAAGTTTGGGGAAAATATTAATAATTTCAGAAGGAGTCTTTTTTGACCAGTTTGTATTCAAAGTATCTTGGAATTCTTCATGTGTCAAGAGTCCACTCGTTTCAGCATTATCGGTGTTTACACTTTTCGCATAACCTTTATTTTCTAGGATACTGTAGGCATATCTGTTTTCATGTTCCAGGTGCATTTTAGTAAACAATTTAGCATGGTTATTATGAAATTCACGATTATAGCTTCGTAAATATTTCATAGAGTTTAGAAATGTTACTTTATACCGATAACTTGTGTATGATAAATTACGAACAAATTTCAATAATGACATTTTTAATGCTTATTTGGAATTGGAATAACTGTAGAGTGAACTTAAATTGTAGCTGTATTGTAATTATTACTTGGCTTATTAGTAATTTGCAGAATTATAGAAAAATGCATGTTTTATTATTTTGACTTTGAGGTTATTATTCTATCGCGAACTGACCACAGAGTACCTTGTATGAACTGACTGACCAGACTGACACTAACAATACTGACATCAAAGATCAAAGAGACTGACATAATTCAAACCAAAGACTAGGACAAAAGGTTGTTTATCTAATGAAAAGGCAAATATCCTTATTTAGCCAATTCATTATCCTACTAATATTATAAATGTCAGTTCCGTATCGGCACGCGTACGGGGACGTCGTGTCCTACAGCTTACTGAATAGCGGATTTAATTTAATTATCTATAATAGCAGGTAGTACGACCGGCGCTTGCCGGCGCTCCGCGCGCCTTTGTGGACGATACGAGTATAGTTATCTGTACGTATGATGAATAAGTATAATCTTGTTAGAGAGGAAACAGACATTAATGATGAGAAAAATATGGAGATTACGACCAATCTCAATAAAAGTGGGAGTCTGACAGAACCCGAGGAGGATAGGGAAGAATCTGACCAATACAAATCAATAAAGAGACCCAGGGAATCAAGAGACAGTGATGAAGACTGGATAACTGTTGTGGGCAAGGGAAAGAAGAAAAAATCGCATCACTCTAATAATGAGATGAGCCTCAGCAATGATTTGGAGTTAACAATATCCTGCAAAGAAAAGCTGCCTAAGCTATTTGCACTAGCGCGACTATTTAAAGAGCAAGGAATAGTTAATATTGGACGAGTGAAATATCTTAACCCTTTTAGAGTGAAAGTACAAATGGATGACAAGGGCAGTCTAGAAAAACTGAAAGAGTGCGAAACGTTTATTTCAATGGGATGGAGGTTCCAAGGTGAGCTAGAGGTGAACATTTCTTACGGTGTGATTAGAGACGTCGACTTAGAGGTATCAGAAGACGACATCAGGAAAATGATTATAGGCCCAGGTTCATCAGAACTTGTAACAGTAAAGCGCCTCAATCGGCGAATTAAAGATAAGGAAGGATGGTGGCCATTTGAAACTGTCAGATTAGGATTTAAAGGGAACAATCTTCCGGCGTACGTATACACTGACGGTATGAGAGTAAAGGTCGAGCCATATGTTCACGCAGTAACTCAGTGTTCTCAATGTTGGAAATTTGGCCATGCTATAAAGTCATGCCCACGCAATAAAGCTACCTGTCCTAAATGTGGAGGAGGTCACGCTAACTGTGAGGTGGCATCATATAAGTGTGTGAATTGTTCAGGCAAGCATATGGCGTTATCAAAAACCTGTCCCGTTTACTTAAAGGAGAAACGGATACGCGAAATCATGGCTGAATTTAATGTCACGTATAAAAAAGCGCTGGACATGTATGTTCCCAGAGAAGTATTGGAGAATTATGAGGAAAAAAATATCCCCCTGGAGACCAATGAAATACCAAGATATTTTGATAACCTGTACACTGAGGGGGTTTTAGACGTCGGTCAGGAAATAAAAATGGAAAAAGGGGATACTAGGGAACAGAATATAATAAGACCCAACTTCAGATCTAATGAAAATAAACAGCGACGTCGTAGTAGACATTGGGAGCTTCCAGTGGATAATAACTCGCCGTTACAGAGCGATGCCGAATTTAAGTCATGTAATCCAAAGATCTCGCGAGATGACAAACCTACTTTTAGTGAACTAATTTTAAGGATACAAGAAATTATATTTATGAAGAGCGTGGATGTCCCAACAAAATTGAAGAGCGTAATTAAAATGTGTGTTGAGTGGTTAATACTTATAGCTGTTGATAATATCTCTGACTGGCCGTGGTTAAAGTTTGTTATAGATTATCTCAATGGATAGGACACCCAAACAGTTTAAATGTAATATTATCCAGTGGAATGCCCAAAGCTTAAAACCAAAATTGCTTTCGTTAGAACATATTTTAATTGAACACAAAATTCATATTGCTGCTATTACCGAAACGTGGCTCGGACCAGACAGTTTACTAAAGATACCTAACTACAACATTTTTCGTAACGATAGGGATGACTCATACGGCGGAGTCGCTATAATAACTCATAAATCACTCGACGCACAACTCGGAAGCTATAAGATGAACAACCAAAGTATAGAATTATTGCACGTTAAAATTTATAATCACCCTCAATTAGAAAATATTATTGCTATTTACTGTCCTCCTTCAATTAGAACGTCTCAGCCTGACTGGGATGCTTTATTTTCATATTTTTCTAACAAAACCATGATTATTGGAGATTTTAATGCGCACCATTCAACCTGGTCTAATAAATCGGATAGAAGAGGCGGTCAGATTTTTGACTCACTTATAGATAATAATTTTATTGCTCTAAACAACGGCAACAATACGTGGTTTAGATTAGTAAATGGAGTTTTACAATCTTCTGCTCCCGATATATCGTTGGTGTCGGTGGATATTGCAGTCAGATTTTCCTGGGACGTTTTAAATGAAACTCTGGGGAGTGATCATTTTATGATTAAAATATCTTTTGATAATATAATAAATCTAAAACATAGGACAAGGAGAAACTACAAAAGGGCTGATTGGAACGCATACACAATGTGCTTAGCAGATATGTTTCAAAATCTGAAGTTGCCCGAGCACCCACAGTTAGCTTATAATCTATTCGTAGATTATATAAATACAGCGGCAGACCTTAATATTCCTATGGTCAGAATAAGTCAGAACCCCGATTCCAAGTTTAACCCGAAACCCTACTGGAATCCCCATTTATCAAAGGCTGTAGCACAACGTAGGCTAGCATTAAGTAATTTTCGAAGTAATCCCACACCAAATAATTTAGATATTTTACAAGAAAGAGTGCGTAATGCACAACGGTTAATACGAAAAGCGAGGGTGGGTGACTGGCGTAGGTTCTGCTCTTCAGTGGATGGGAGTATTTCTGCAACAGAGATGTGGCGTAAACTGCGGTGGATTAAGGGGTACAAGTCTAAAAGTAGCTACATAGATTCAGAAAAAGCGAGCATTTTACTTCATAGTCTTTGTCCAGACTTTGTAGCTACAGCAGAGCCCGCCTTTTCATCTGAAAACACACAATTACAAGGCTTAATCTCCATGCAGGAGCTTGATAAATGTATTAAATCTAAGGATACATCTCCTGGATGTGATGATATCACATATTCTATGATTAAATACCTACCTGTTATCGGTAAAAGAATTTTAGTCGCATTATATAATCAGATTTTAAGTATGTCCTTTGTACCTGCCCAATGGAGAGATATTGGAATTATCCCAATCCCAAAACCCGGTCGCGAACTAGATCAAGTTTCGTCCTTACGGCCGATTTCTCTTTTATCTTGTATTTGTAAAATTTATCACTCAATAATTAATAAACGGTTAGAATGGTTTCTAGAAAAGAATTATCACTTCTCAAATAGCACTACAGGCTTTCGGAGATGTAGAGGTTGCTTGGATAATTTAAGCGTCTTAGTTTCAAGAATACAAACTGCTTTTTCTAAAGGACAAACTACTGTGGCCTGCTTTATTGATGTTGATAATGCATATAATAATGTTGATATCACCGTACTGTTAGACACCTTAGATAAGCTGGGTGTCGGGAAAAAAATATGCAAGTACCTCTGGAACTTTCTTATTCAAAGGCATATCAAAATTTTCACGGATACCGGCTACATTACCAGAAATACCAGCCGAGGTATAGCACAGGGAGACCCTCTTTCACCGTTATTATTCAATGTCGCTACTGTAGAAGTTTGCAAAAACATTCAGAATCATGTATTTATTTTACAATATGCAGATGATTTCTTGTTATATACTTCAAATAGTAATATTAGCCATAGTGTAAGAATGTTACAGACAGGGTTGGATATCGTATATAAGCTACTTTTAGACATAGGTCTAGAGATATCAGCGCACAAAAGTAAATTAATTATGTTCAAAAGAGGATTTAAACGGGAGGTCTTAGAAGTGAATATTAACGGAAATAGCTTACAGACTGTAGATTGTGTTAAGTATCTGGGGGTATGGTTAGACCGAAATCTTAGATGGGCAAAGAATATCAATGAGAATCGTCTGAAAACATTAAAATTTCTTAATATTTTTAAAGTCCTTAGTGGGTTAAGTTGGGGAATTCATCCGATACATTTAAGAAATCTCTATATTTCTATTGTACGAAGCCGTCTGGATTATGCTAGTTTTTTATACGACAATAGTTGCTCGACACTTGTTTCCAAGTTAGATAAGGTCCAAAATCAGTTTCTGCGATTAATAGGAAGATTTGTTAAAAGTACCCCAATTCAAGTAATGGAGTCAGAGTTAGCCGTACAACCTTTATGTATTCGGAGATATTATTTAGCAGGTAAATTATGGCTTAAGTCCAAATCTCTTGAAGATAATCCTCTTGTAAGTATCTTAGATGAACTTGCTGAGCTTTGCCAGGGTTCCTACTGGAGTCGAAAAAAGACACCGTTATTAGTAATTTTACACAATGAGCTTAAGTTGGTGCCAATCCAATCAAGTAAAATATTAGAGATGTTCTCCTTGGATACCTGGATGAGTAATGAGATTATTAGGCCTTTACTCAAATTAACTGTAGATAACGTCACGGTAGCTAAACGATTTTACAATAAGTCGAATCTACACGACACAGTAGACAAGTATTTAAAAGAGAATTATACAACTGACTATAAAATATTTACGGATGGTTCTAAGGACGAACATGGAATAGGAGCCGCCTTTTTTGATCCTCAAACTGGGCATAGCATGAAATTCACTATTAACGCGAAAAGTTATATTATGACCGCCGAGCTTATTGCTATAGCAGAAGCCATGTCATACATCGAGTCAATAAACGGTAATGATTTTGTTATAATTTCGGATTCAAAGAGTGCCCTTCAACATTTGGAAAAATGCACGACCTTATCTCGAGGAATTCCACTGGCGTACTCTATTATCAATACGATGGGTAAGATGAGGAATAAAGGTAAAAACGTCAGTGTTCAATGGATCCCTTCTCACATCGGTCTCAGAGGAAACGAAGAAGCTGATAGGTTAGCAAAAGAGGCTATACTTGAAGGAGTAAGTTTTGATTATCTACCACACTATACCGACATGTTAGCTAGAGTTAAACAAAAGTGTGTTGAATTATGGTCCGAACACTTTGATGAGAGATCGCTACAAAAGGGTATTTGGTATAAGACCATACAGCCAACAGTTCTTCGTTTCCCTTGGTTTGACAAGATAGATATGAGTAGAAAGGAGATACTGATAGCTTTAAGACTTCGATCTGGACATATTCCATTGAACAAATTTAAATTCATGATGGGCAAAGTTAACTCCCCTAATTGTAGCGAATGTAATGTAGTAGAGGATGTCTATCACATTGTTATGGAGTGCGTCAGGAATGAAAGCCTTAGATGCAGCGCAATAGCACATGATTTAAATGTAACGCCTAGCAATGTTGGTTGGTGTAATAGTATCTTGGCTTATCCTTCATCGAAGGAGGCTAAAATACTATATAAAATTGTACAATTTGGTGATGGGTAGGACATATAAGTACTTAAGATTTAAGATGTGATGTATTGTAAGTGTTTTTTCCTGTGTACTCTACGGGAGTGACATGTTCAACTCTGAACAAACTCCCTTTTTTTTCCTTAATAAAGATTAAAAAAAAAAAAAAAAAAAATATTATAAATGTGAAAGTTTGTGAGTGTGGATGTATGTTTGTTACTCCTTCACGCAAAAACTACTGAACAGATTTGGATGAAATTTGGAACACAGATAGATTATAACCGGGATTAACATATAGGGTACTTTTTATCCCGATTATCCCGAAATTTTTGTTACGTTAAGTTACGACGTCGGGGAGCACAGCTAGTCTATAATAATATATTTACAAATAACACACCTCTGTGTAAATTACGAATAAATAAAATGGAAGTGTATGAATCATTGCTTTTTTTACTTTAGTTTATAAACTAGCTATTGCCTGCGGCTCCACCCTCGCCTCGTGGTAATTCGATAAAAAAATAGCCTTAGGTTCGTATTTAATAAATCAATCTCAAGTCTGAGAGCTGTCTTGATAACGCTTTCGACATATCATTGGAATAACATCCAAGACCGCTCTCAAACCTGAGATCGATTTATTAATACGAGCCTAAGTGACTGCATATAATATAACATCAGCTGTCTGCCTGTGAGTCCCGTCAAAATCGGTCCAGCCGTTTCGGAGATAGTACAGCACGAACCAAAAGGCAAAAATAAATAAATATAAAAGCTATTATTTTAATTAATATTACAAACACACACTTCAATTTTATTTATTTGTAGGTACCTTTATATAATATATTATTATCAATTTTAATAAAATAGCAATATCAAATTGCATTCTAATTATTATATTATATTATTGTAATTGTTAATTATTATATTAGTCGGTGTGGAATATAATTAATAATTCATTAAAGGATCATCGAAGTCTCGTGTCGAGGGGGGTGAATTTGATAATCATTAGTCGTATATAGAGCACCAGGCTGTCGCAACTTCAGAAGAAAAAAACGATGTATGAAATGGGGTAGAACTTTAATGGTGGACGTCAGAACTAAAACGTCAGTGGCCATCTGTCACAACTGATCACTCATCTCGTCAACAACTGTTTGTTTTCAATTTTGTTTCGGTGATTACTGTGAAAATAAGTGTTACCGGGTTGTTTTTATGTTATAGTTCTATGCAAATTAAGTTTAGAAACTTTATAACTTTACTAAGTACCTACCAATGAAATATAGAAAGTGTGATTTATGTGGAAAATATCAGAAAGAAAAGCCGGTATAAAAAGATTATTTAAGGCGAGATATCCCCTGGATAGTGATCGGTGAGTAGAATATTAACTAATTTACCAGGCCTATGTTTGATTTTGGGATTAAAAAGGCAGGTTATTCATAATTTCAAGAATAAAATAAAATTGTTCAGAAAAATAGTGTGGTGGAAAAATTTATCGATATTCGATATTATGATTTTTAGTTTTCAGAAAGGGGTCATGGTGAATGGAAATGAGGACTTAGTAAACATGCCCATCGCAAAACTGAATAATTTGAAATTTGTTTTTAGCAACCATTTAAAAAATATATATTTTCAGAAAAATTACTCAAATTTAAAGATAGTCGTCGCCCCGTCCTTACAACTGACTACTGAGCCAATATCAGATGACAAATTAATTGAATTTCCTTTCCACCTCTTTAAAGAACAGTGGACACCAAATAAAGGTCGATAAAGTTCATCGACAATTTATTTATACTCTTTACAATTATGCCTTTATTTACCTAAGGAGCAAATCCTTAAGTTAAATAATAATGTATTTCCTAATTTCAAATGTTTTACTCTTTCTTTATAGAAGTTCCGTCAACTTCATCAACTCCTACTGTTTACAATGAGCGTGAGCTTACTCCAATAGAAGATACAATAGAAGTTCATACAAGTGGACCGCGCATTTGCAACAAATGTATCTATTTATGTTAAATATTGTTAATATACTTAAGTAGCCAGTTTTGGAAAAATATGTATTCAACGTTTAATATTTCACATATTTTTAAATAAATGATTTGTTTTATCAATGGCTTTTTTATTTAACACATAACCAAAAATGGTAAATGGTTGATTAGGTAATCCATCGATATCGATAATTTTCACCGTACATCCCTAGTTCGTTCTTTATGTTGGTACACTGTATTATGGTTGTCAGTTTCGTTGTTAGATTGGCCATAAATGGTAGCCCCATTTTAAAAGCAGGGTTTATTTTAATCTATGGAGTCCCGTCTCTTCTTACGTAGTATTGTATTCTCTTTGTAGAGCACCTCTAAAAAAAATAATGATATATCGAGTTTAGACATTTGGCAAATCAATACACTAGCCTCACTTGAGTGTAGGCTAATTTATATAAACTGGGTCTTATTATTTTTTATATCGCTTCTCATCGGCCGTGGTAGGTATAGCTGTAAGTACATGGTACTTACATGCAAATATATTTTCATTACTCATACTCTGAAAGTAGGTCTGATGTTGACTGAGAAGCGGGTTGAAAGTAATACTTTTCAGGCCCGGGAGTTTTGCTTTCAACTGACAGCTGTCAAATTATAAAAAAAAAACTAGTTCCATTTTCACATTTCTATGGAACCATGTTCAAACTTTTTCTACAGTCACTCAATTACGGCACGATGTAAAATTGAAATAACATAAAGTTAAGTATTAATTCTAGAATATATTTTTTTAAATGACTTAATTATAATTTAGTTTCAACAATTTCTTTAAAATAACATAGATTTGGGCAAAATATTTAAAGATGAAAATGAAAAATAATGGCTAAATAATGAAGTTGGCCGGCCAACGAAAAAAAAACAAAATAGGCGGCAATCCGATTTTTTTTTTCGAGTTGTAGAGTATTGTTTATACTTCCTTGTATTATTTATTTAGCCAAGTCCTGTTTTTATTTTTATTTTCCTTGTATTCGTAATGAAAAGCACAGTGTTTACCTCGGGTGAAAGACTTATTTTGTCCCTCGAACTATTAGCGCCCTCGCTAGGCTCGGGCGCCAAACCCCGTCTCGTGACAAAATAAGTAACTTTCACCACTCATGTAACAATGTACTATTATTTATGGACCGATTTATTCTGATTTAAGCAGTCCGATGAACAATCGCCGCATTGTACCCAGTGCTCGGATTGTTCCCAACACCCAAAATATCGCGGTTTTAGGTATTGCAGCTTTAATTCTTCAGGTGGCCCAAGTCCCGGCATCGGTACTGGTCTAACTTGGTCTTCGTTTTCTCGTTTTGAACCTAAATATAAATTCTTATCGTTCCATTTTCGCTGTTGTTCCTATATAAAACAAAACAAGCGTCATAAAAAGCTAGATATAAATACATAACTTACTTTACGTAGGTACCACTTGCCTACCTTACTAAATAATTGTAGGTCTTACTTATTATTCTGTTGCCCACCTTTTCAGTGTAATGTTGAAGACAATCGGTTCTGTAGCGGTCCTTGGTAGGAATAGCTCCATATACAAAAGGCCACATCTTATTTGAACTGTTCAATTCCATGATAAGAATGAACCACAGATTCCAGAATATCTGAAGACAATAATGCAATTAGTATAGATAGGCAGGTAATGATATTTCTGTCATCCGATTACTAATGCTTAGCAGCGACATCTGTCGTCAACAAGGCTCTACTACAGGCTATTGGCAACAGATGGCTACGGACGAACTACTTACGTAGTCTAAAACGAAACCACGACAAACGCAATAAAGTTTTAATTATTATAGTTGCTTATTTTGCTACTGAACAACTAAAATACGGTTAAGTGACATATTGCCATTTTGAGTTACATTTAGGTACTAAGTACATGAAAGCGCATCATTTTATTTTTCAACTAGCTGTGCCCCCCGACTTCTTCCGCGTAGTATTTAACGTAACAAAAATTTCGGGATTATCGGGATAATAACTATCATAAGTATATGTTAATGCCGGTTATAAACTATCTGTGTTCCAAATTTCATCCAAATCCGTTAAGTAGTTTTTGCGTGAAGGAGTAATACAATACAAACATACATACATACATACACACACACAAACTTTCACATTTATAATAGTAGGATAGACCAGTCGGAGCCATATTTTCGTATGACTTAAGGTTTCGTATGAATTAATTGGTCTATAAAAATCCATAATATGTATTCACAATTTTTAGACCCACTAGGTTAAGCCATCATCAATTTCGTGTCTTTGCTTATAGCTCAAAATTGGGTTTACTCGTAATCGGACGGCAGATTTCTAATGAGAAGGTAGATATAGTGATATATACCTACATACTGGCGCTTATATAGTAAGCAAATGTGTTTGTTTGTAGTGAGTAGAAGTAATTACCCAAAGTAGTTACCTACCTGATAATTGGTTTCAAAACCTTTAAAGAAACAAAAATGGTCTCTTACCTTTCTCTTAGCCATGTCTCCTAATTCGAAATACCTTGTGCAATTATTAACGAATACGGCTTTTATCGATCTTCTTTTAGTTCTCTTAAATATTTTTAATTTCAGTGATTCCCAGTTGTATAAGGATATTATTTCCAATAAATTAGCTTCATTTAGCTGATTCGATTTAGTTCCAGATAAATTATGTAGATGTTGCACAGAAGCAATAATAAAAGTCTTGGATGTGAGACCTTAAAATACAAGCAACGTATTTAAATGTCCCGGCTTTAATACTAGGTAGGTAGATACTTATTTCAGCTTCACTACATACCTTACAAGTACTTAATAACTAAAGGGTACCTACTTAGTTGTTTTTGTTAGTGTTTGCTCACTAGGTACATTTATCTGTAATTAGGTAATTTACTTACGCTCGAAATTAATAATCAATCCTGATCAAATTTTTGCTATCAAAGATTTATATATTAGTCACAATCATTTTTTTGTGACGACGGCTAATAGCCATTAGTAGATAGCGTTTTTTTTTATTCCTTTGAGTCAGGCCGTTGATAGTGTTGGTGTCGGCACGCGCCCTGACGCAGGTCCATCAAGTGGTGTGCAGCAATCCAAGATAGATCTTGGATATGAGATACATTATTTATTTTGGGCGTCAGTAGATTCCTAGAAGACACTAAATAGAAGAACGTAAGTAAACTAATGAACTGCGTTCGTTATCGGAAGATACCAACATTATTGGTAGGGTAGTTCTGCTGTGGTATAGGAACTAACCAAGATGTACACATCGAATGTAACCGCCATGCCTCGTTGTTTCTGTGAATCGGCTCTCTATTAGTACTGTGTCATCAAATTCCTTATATTCACTGCTAAGTAATTTTTTAATAGTTCCATATTGCATGTCTTTATATGCGCATAAAAACCGAGAATCAATAAAAACCAACCCACAAAGTATAGATACCTATAGTGAAACGTCAAACCATAGTATTGTATTCTCTTTGCGTCAAACGTCTAATCATAACGTTTTTGTCTCTTTATAAAGACAGCGTTTTGGGTTTGATAGAAGAGTAGAATAAAACCTAAAATAGTGACGCCAAACGGAGGCCGGTAGCCGCAGTTGAGTTTAGCGGGAAGGTACACAGAAATGTTATAAATAAAACAACACTACATATTAGCATTCAAATGTACACCAGCATTTTAATATGACTTAGGCTTTTCAGTTACATTGGCATTACATAACATTCAACACAAATCTATAATACCTATGTAGAGAAATAAAATATTGCAAGTGCCTATAGACAGAAATTAACTATAACTCATTAAACTCACTATTTATTGATATATTTATTATATTCGCAGTATAAACTTAGACCATGCATATCAGATGTGGAACTACCTATATTTTTTATAAATTAAATACCTACTAAGCTAACTTTGGTTGACAATTTACATTCTAACCAAATCTTCCGTATTCACTATTATAGACATATTGTTTATATAGATGACCTAGTAGATTCTTCTGAATGGTGCATCATCGGCTAGCGTCCGCCTGTGGACGAAAATACATAGATTAAAATAAATATAGATACGTTGCTATATGAAAATGTTTGTCTCCGACGCCACCAGCACCGAAAATATTCATTTATGTTAGTAAACAACACGTGTCGTCATGCAACTCTATTTATAAGTTGTATTATTGTGCTCTTCCCGCTGCTAATACATGTAGGTACAAATGATATTCTATAGTTACATAATTATCGCTTTTCAATGTTTCGTTTTTGCCACTTTGGGTATTGTGATTGAAGGCGGTAACGGTAGGAGATTGTTGCCGTATCGGGCGTGAAAATTCTTATCTAAAGACGAATCACTATCTTCGTTATTAGATGTAATCTTAATCGTACTTCTTTTAACTATGAAATGCTCCTGAAAGAAATTTAGTAAGTAAACTTTAGCCACACATAACCTTTTTTACACAAGGTGAAACAAAAAGGGTATACTAATTTTTTTGCAACTTTATTTTGTAAATCTAAAACTTATGGGCTTTGTGGGACAGTTGAAGTATTAAAGGTTTTGTAGACTTGTGAAATATGTCAACAGCTGTATTCCTATAACACCTTTTGTTTCTCAAGTTTCCTCCAAAGCTGATAGTATTAGAATTACTAAGTTAAGTTTTGAAAAAATAGTATAGGTACCCTTTTTGTTTCACCTAGTACAACAAAGTCCTCAAACAAGCGTACGATCTCGATCCGCCTGATTTTAAGCAGTTACAATAGCCTAAATATGCTTGCAATACCAAATACACCAAAGGCACCAAATGCACCAAAGGTAACTGACGCATTAATTATTTTATGAAGATTTGTTCTTAGATATCTAATTACTGACGCAGACAGACGTCATTAGTCTGTGTTGAACACCGCTTACTAACTGGAATACCATTACAAAATATTTCAATGGCTATAACTTACTTACCAAAGCTTCAGTCTTCTTACGTAAGTTGGATCTGGACAAAGTCATAACTAATTCAGATTGCAGCCTATTCGATATAGAGACTTCGTCGTCCGCAGCTATCGGACCATCCGGTTTGTCCCCATTGAGGAAATCGAGTTTCGTTGGCTCCCGTCTACTGCCACCACCGTAAGCATATTCGCCTATCGTTACAGAGACCGGCCTCGCGTGTTTCTTCATTGTAGCCGTTCCATTTGGGGCATTCACAAAATAATTAGAAGGCGGCTTTGGTTGTAAATTTGAAGGATTTTTTAATTTATAAGACTCGAGTGACTCCAGTTCCGCCTTTTCATCTTTACCATTCTTTATTTGTGGAGTAGGTTCTGTTTTTTTATTGTAATCTGGAGTCGGAGTGCGCGTTAGAGTTCCATTCTTTCTTAATTGTGAATTCGCTAAGAACTCCGCAATAACCGGCTTCAGTGCAGGTTTTTGACCATTTATAATTTTGCTATCTCCATTTTGATGTCCATTAGCGGATGGCATCTGGAATTTAATAGTGAATGATTATTCATTTTTCCTACTCAAATATGATCAAACTAATGTATGGCTGTCTACTAATTGCATCGCACATTGCACTACTAATCGCCAATCGGGCCCAATGGAAGACCAGCGCTGGTTCTTGTCAACCAGCACATGCTGAATTGGGTCCGTTTGTGTCGAGCAGAATTTTTAATTATTGTTATTTCCTTTTTTATATATATTATTTTATTCAATCTGCTAGTCACAATAAAGTTTTTCTTTCTTTCTTTCTTTTCTTTCTTTACTCACGGGTGGTGGAGGAGGTGGGTTGTCGGTGGCTTCTCGCTTTGTTTGCGGGGGATTGTGGCTCGTTCCATTTTGCAGTGGCTCGGCTTTCCGTAGAGGCAACGTCTGTTGGCGATCCTATAAAGAGTATACTATAATTAAGTGCCGGAGCATCCGCACCCAATACTTCGTTCTAAATTTGCAATGCATGAAAACAGAATAGCTATTGATGCATATATGTAGAACATACATCAAATATATATTTTACGGCACCTACACAAGTATCATTCATTATACGATACTTAAATAATTATCTTGAATTAATGGTATAGACAAAAAATATTACTTAACAAAAAAATTGCTACGAATTATCATTGACATTGACCTTAGCCCGGCACATCATCAGCGAAAGGAAGTGAATAATACCTACCTTTACAGACATTATACAAAAAAATTAACAATGACGATGGTAACATTGAGGCTATTGTCGAAAACAGAATAGCCGTAATACATTTACAAGTCTCATAGAATATAGCAAGTAATAATAATAATAATTTTAGCCCTTTTGACGTCCCACACCTGGGCACGGGCCTCCCCTCAACACGAGGGGGACTCAGGCCAAAATCCACCACGCTGGCCCAGTGCGGGTTGGCGGATTTCACATGTCTTTCGAAAATTGGTTAAATCTTCTAAGACATGCAGGTTTCATCACGATGTTTTTCCTTCACCGTAAGCAAGTGATAATCATATGGAAATTATGATTCGCAAATAGATTACGAATAATCCAGATTGTTCGAGCCGGGGTTTGAACCCGAGATCTGGTAGCCCGCAAGACGCGTGCTTAACCAATCGGCTATCACTGGGCATAAACTAAATATAAATATTAAGTCACCTGATCCTAATGCTTGTAATTATGTTTTTACAAGTAATATCGTCAGTAGGCAGATACCCTCTTTAGCACATAATAACAAAGCCTTCAGTCCTTGTTGCTTTTTTATGTTCATTAATAAACATTTGACATTGACCGGGTCATGAATCAGGAAAACCCTTGTGTTTACATAAGTATAAAACTATACAGATACGATTGAATTCACAAGTCATCACTCTGACAGGTTTCCTATAAGCGACATACCTACCTACAATATTTAGATGAATTATTTTATTAGATTAAACGAGTTGTACTTACCTAGGTAGGTATTAACTACTTATATACTATCCATGCTTACGCTGCGATTTTGGGCTAAAGCATATTCGTATCGGTTATCTGTATCTGTGCATACATACCTACTTTAGATAGTGGAACACCCAAACAACCCAAACACATAGGTAAGTACTTATTTACGTGCGATAGGAACCTATCTAGCTGGTAGAAATTTTACCACAGTACTTACGTATAAGTATGTACTAATAACAATCAACATCTTTTGTACACAGCATACCTAATCATTTTGGCAATCATTAGTACTTAATAAAAATGTACCTATAATTAATAATTAATATAATTTTGGCCCTTTTGACGTCCCACTCCTGGGCACGGGCCTCCCCTCAACACGAGGGGGATTCAGGCCATAATCCACCACGCTGGCCCAGTGCGGGTTGGCGGATTTCACATGTCTTTCGAAAATTGGTTAAATCTTCTAAGATATGCAGGTTTCATCACGATGTTTTCCTTGACCGTAAGCAAGTGATAATCATATAGAAATTGTGATTCGTACATAGATTTCGAAAAATCCAGAGGTTCGAGCCGGGGTTTGAACCCGAGACCTGGTAGCCCGCAAGACGCGTGCTTAACCAATCGGCTATTACTGCTTGAAAATGTACCTAGTTACTTATTATTTTCAACAGCTACTTACATCTCCCAGGTGATATCTCCAAAATATTTTAAGCCACACCTATCGGTCACAAGGATTACCTACAGTCTTATGAGTTATGACATCATCCAACGATAAGTGACGACTCAATAGGTACATAAATAGATACCTATAATACTTGCAATTAGTGGAGATTGTGGTTTACATAATTATTCCATTAACCACATAAGTAAGTAGTTGGTATAACCCACCTACCTAATACTTGTACACAGATGTGGATATGTAAGTAGGTAGGTAGTTAGGTACCTACTAATAAATTATGAAAACATTGTTCTTTGAACCACACAACTACGACATTAAGTAATTGCTTTTGTTTTTTTAAGAGACATCCGTTTTTGTTATGAATATTTTATTTGTTGAAATGCGGGCCATGATTTACTAAGCTCGGTAGGTACGAGTAGGTAGTAGGTACATACCCGCCTAAGTATTCACGGCCATTATTTCACAGTAAAGTCAACAACTTTATTGATAGGGTTTTGGGAGGATACTTAGGTACCTATAAAAGGCCTATCCAATGCCACCATTGGCTTGTTTGTTTGCTATTCTTATTTCTTACAAATTACTTGACACTGCACGCTAATGCCTATCCCACTTAATTAAAAATGAAAGTGTGGAACTTCCACAAGTAATCGTACAATACTACACGCGACATTACTTAATCAAAGATAGACACTACTTAGTTATCAGATCCAATCAATCAGTCAAAAGATAATTGGTGCTACATAAGTAAGTATCGGCGCCAATGCTATACCTAACTATCGGATAGGCACAGGATATATGTATAACTAGCTGAGCCCGCGACTTCGTCTGCGTGGAATACAACTTAACAAAAAAGCCCGCTCCCGCGTTCTGAGCCCGCGCGAGAGAACCCATTTTTTTAATTTTGTTTTTTCTAAAATAAAAGTAGCCGAAGTTACTCCTAATAACACCAGCTATCTGCCAGTGAAAGTCCCGTCAAAATCGGTCCTGCCGTTTCGGAGATTACCCGGAACAAACACACAGATAGACAATTTATTTTAAATCGCGTTTTTGCTATAGGCGTCGTATGTACCTTCATATGCACTTAGTGAAAAGGTGTTATTTTGATATTACAAACAGACACTCAAATTTTATTTATATGTATGTGTGTATGTATGTATGTATAGATTGGTATAGGTACTTACTTAAGTAGAACTAATATTTGTTTTCCTCAAGCGTGTCATTGCGGTAATTTTTAAAGGACTTATGAGTCAAAAATAACATCGTACGTACGTTTATAGGTAAGTCGTCCTGCGTCAGAGAGCGATTAACTATGCTGGTTTTTTGCAAAGAGTTACCAGGTGATATCTGGTTTATATATATACAAGTCTAGCTACAAGTAGTCCTAGTTAGTACCTAAGTAAGTGAAGGCTTATTAGGATCATTATTTTATCATCTCTCCCTTTTTACCTGCGAATCGCCCTGCATACATGTACATGTGGTACTGAGCACCTACGTAATCGAGTGAACTTAGCGAGGCAGTGTTTTATTTTTCATTTTTCCTCTTGCACGCTAGTCGCCTCGCCTTAACAAAAAGTGTGCTTAAATCACGTCCCTAATAGGTATTATCTAGGTGACAGTATAAGTAAGTAATTAAAGATATTATAAGGTTGGCTAAGCTTCATCTAACTTAGTGGGTACCTAGGAACCTAACTAGTAGATATTTTGTTTCGCTCCAATAATAACAAGAACATTTTATCCATATTCAACTTACTTCATAGCACTGAATAATGACCAAAGGCTTAGATTTGCTATTATTCTTCTTCATTTTCCTTCGAGCACGTAACGTAATGTTTGGCAAAAAGTTTACTTATTTCACAGTTCACAACATCGCACTGATGTAAGATTGCTTTAAACTAACTTCACTTTAGTAAGTACTAGAATACACTAACTCATTACACCGAAATAACAATTAACATTTGAGCGTAGCATGAAAACCACGTAAATAATTTGTTAAAGAGCGCGCCAAGGTCGCATAATTATTTTTCCCGTACCGTAGAAAATTATAGGAATTCTTCGTGCGGCGCGAATAGGTATGGAAGCGGCTTGCTGTTGCCGGAGTGCAACGAGACTGCGCGATTGAGCCAATCGCGCGAGCAGCGATGACGAGATTGTCGAGTGCCCTCGCCGATCGCTGTTCGTCGCCGTTATCAGTGCACAGCAGATTGGAACGCAACAGCAACACCAACGCGCTGCCCGCGACGGACGATGCCAGCACAACAACATAAAAAATGAAGAGCTCACGACCGATACAAAATGCAAGTAATTCATCTAGATTTGAATAAATACAATAACCATTTCGCATTGTTCGCAGACGCGGTCGTTAGACCAAATCATCGGCATAAACGATGGTCATCGTACCGTGTCTAATTTGGGTGGTTTTATTACTAAAATTGCTTTGAAATACCGCCCTCGCCTCGCTTTTTTCACGGAATTACAATCTTGGTTAGTAATTACATATCACAAATTTTGGAGACCACGAAGCTATTATATTTATTCGCAGTTTTGTCTTTTTCAGGAAAGGAGCCAGCGCGAATGTAAATAATCTCTACCATGACTGTGCTCAAGTATTTTGTATAAGTAGTCCTCAAAATAAGTACACAGCGCTTATCTCCATCGCTAGCTTCTCACAACAAAAGCTATTGTCATTATTATCCAGATTGGAACATATCGTGACTAGAGCTCACTGTAAACTGCACTACAAAACCAATTCCTAATAATGTCTGTAATTTAATAGCGACAGCGATTAAACAACGGAAATATGAAGTAGACATATTTTATGTAGGTATAGGTAATCTTTTGCGTAAGGAGGAATAGGTTTGATCCTCGGCCCGCACTTCCGCGGATTATAAATTAGATATAATATTAGTAATGAAGTGAAATAAAACAGTGCAAGGAACTAGTTGTATGCCCAAGAATACCTTCGCAAGCTGGGCAGTTAAATAAATCCTGTATCCATCTAAGAGCCTCAGTAACACAAAATTAAATGGCGCTCTAAACTTTGAGAATTAATTACTAATTTAATACATCCCATTGATCATTCACGCAATCAATCCTCGTTATATCAATCAATCGATCACCGTCATTTCCTAGAAATAATGCTAATGTTGTCATTAAGTATAAGAAAAATACACTTAAGATATTCACATTAACAAAATCAGATAATCATTAAATAAATTAGGGTTGTACATACATATCATACATATCATCATCATCATCATCAGCCTATATCAGTCCACTGCTGGACATAGGCCTCCCCTAATGAGCGCCATAGCAAAAATATCCATAATAATATAATATCCAAAAATTTTCAAATATCTATATAATTTTAGCCCTTTTGACGTCCCACTCCTGGGCACAGGCCTCCCCTCAACACGACGGCGATTCAGGCCATAATCCACCACGTAAGCAATTGATAATCATATAGAACTTATGATTCGCACATAGATTTCGAAAAATACAGAGGTGCGAGCCGGGGTTTGAACCCAAGACGCCCTGAGACCCTGGTGCCCGCAAGACGCGTGCTTTAACCAATCGGCTATCACTGCAATTAATATCCATAATAAGTAATTAATTTTGTGGTTTGTGCTAATAATTCAGTATCTATTATTTACTGTGGCAATCATCATACCCACCTAAATACTACGATACGCGAAACGTGTATAGAAGAAGGTAGCTGTTATTATCGTGTGCACTCTACAAAAAAGTTTAACGCTCCAATAACCGAATTTATGTAATGAAATGATTCGTGTCGAACTGACCCAATTAATTTTAGTGTAGCAATTGTCTCGAAACTTGACATTACATAATCTTGTTAACCGACACTGTAACCATACTGGTCATAGTGGTATAGTGGGAAAAGTGTAATACAAAATTATTTAAGTTATGCGTTAATTGTGCGCCAGACATTGCGTTGAGTGTCACACGATGAACGTTTTATGAGTTAGTTGTATACAAGGTGAAACAGAAAGCGTATACTTTTTTTTTCAAAACTTAACTTTGTAATTCTAAAACTATCAGCTTTGGAGGGAACTTGAAAAACAAAAGCTGTTATAGGGATACAGCTGTTGACAGATTTCACAAGTCTACTAAACCTTTAGTACTTCAACTGTCCCACAAAGCCGATAGTTTGAGATTTACAAAGTTAAGTTGCAAAAAAATAGATTCCCCTTTTTGTTTCACCTAGTAGATCGCCGGTAAAAAGCTATTACGGGGTCCATGGTATGTATTTAACGGAGGTAGAGCCTAGCTCTAGCAAATTGATTTCAGCTCATAAACGTTCTAATTCGACTGGTGTAGTACCACCCTCTCACAGAAGTTCGACGTAAAGTTAGGTTCGTTTCGTACGATGAGTGAGAGAGTCGGAAGCCCGTCTCCCTTCCCTCCCCCTCCCTTTGTTCCACTACCCTTTAGGTCGGCAAAGTGCGAGCAATGCCTCTTGTATTGCAAGCATCTATAGACAACGGTTACCGCTTAACATCCGGCGGGTCGTGTGCTTGTTTGGTGACTTTCATATTGTATAAAAAAATAACTTATTGTTATTATAAATAAATATCGCCAGACGAACACACCAACTGTATGGTCCCAAACTAAGCAACGCGTGCACAATGGGTACCGTACAATGGACTGGGGGCGATCCCAGTGACACCCAGACCTGGGAAAATTACAAAAAGGCCATTTCCGAAATTTGCCCCGGCGGCATTCGAACCCGCAACCACCATGTGCAGTTAGTCGCGCGGCTTACGCTCGAACCACTGCGCCAAGCGGTCGTCGTATTATATCACCTCTTAAGTTTTTTTCGGTCATCAATGTTTAAAGATTTAATACAATTTATTTACTTGTCTTTTGCCTAGAAAAAGTAAGTATTTTATCCTGTCTTCCTTGGTGGTGGTGCCTAATCCCTGATGTTCGGGAGACATGGCACCTATCGCCTTTCGTTAGTTCCATCTTTACTATTGTACACAGGTACTAAACAACTTTAACATTAGGTACTTACTTACTTAGAGTTATCTATCTATCCGGTTGTAGGTACACTTACCATTAGACGAAAGTGTACAGGAAATTGAATTGCGTAATGTATAATCACAGACTCATAAGCCATAGACGCCGCTAAACCGGGCACCCTCCCACTCGCCTAACATATTCATTGACAGAGCATACGAGTACCTCAACTCAACTCAAAGCTGTTTTTATTCACGTAAGCCAACAAACAAAGCATTTATTAATAGTCGGAATCTACCACCGCCCGGTTCGGAATGCTGCTTCCACTGAGAAGATCCGGCAAGAAACTCAATGGTTACTCTTTTCAATGAATAAAATATGGTGTACATTCTCAGGAACAGGAACAGAATATGAGCAGGCAACACCATTGTCACTAAATAATTAATAGTATTTTTTTATTTATTATTAAATCAATTAATTAATTAATACATTTTTTTATTATTATTAAATCAAATCTCATTCAGATTTAGGTATTTAAATAAAATGAGAAAGCTAGTTTAGTGGGGTGTGCATACCTACTCATACTTACATTAAAATAAATGTTTACAAACCAAAATAATAATTAATAAAACAGCGGTGGATAACAAGATAATTGCTTTGGTGTGATGGTAAAGCATGGAAGGCATCACGCCAAAGCAATTATAGCAAATGAATAGGATTTAACGACAATGTTGTTAAGAGGAAAGTGAGTGGACCAATCCCCGCACGCAGCGCCCGGGCACGGGCATGACTTGAAAAGCGGCATCACTCTCCTCAACCATAATAGAGGGAAGAGGGTGACCCGCTCTACAAAGCCACCGCAAACAAGGACGTTAAAGTGAGTGAGTATATAACAGCAACTGATATATTGATTGGTCCATTCACTTTTCGACCTTGAACGGACAAATCAAAATTCGCTGTCTTATTCCCTGCTACCCCGCCAACTTTTTTTTAAATGACTAAATGTTGTTGGCCTGAGTGGCCATAACAACTTCACCCGGACAGAGGGCGAGCGCAAGTGCGCTCCAGCCAGATGGGCAGGGGGGCAGCTAGCTCAAGGGCGCCACAAGGGACACGACCTCGGCTTGGGCCGCTGCCAGGAGAGGTGGCGAGGGTAAATCTACCACCGGCCCCGCCAACTCTGACGACTGCATTCTTATAGAAAAGTGGACGCAAGTGGTATCTTGTCTTATTGGTCTATGTGTATAATTAGGACATACACTAATGTTCTAACCATGTATTTTGATGTCTCGTTATTTTAATATCGTTATATTAATAGTGGTCATTTAAAACTATATAGTTAGGTACCTTCATTTAAGCGTGCGTATGTAGGTATACCTCATTGGATGAAGCTTCTAAGCATTATTTCGATAGATAAGGTACTAGGGACCTACTCACTACTTTACTATGTGCTTATGATCAATTTTGTTTGTTTAGTTATAATCATATGGAAAAATATACTTAACAAAAAATAAAGTAAACAGGCGAAGCGAAAAGTTCCAAAAGGTCCTACTCAACAACTCGTGTTTCCTCCAATAACATAATTTGCTTATTTTGTCCTACGAAGGTATTTTAGTGTCATCATGGTGGATAATATCAAGACTCCATCATTCCCATTCACACTAAAAAGTAGGCTAATACCAAAGCAAAGGCATTGCTCACATGTTCCCGACCTAAATGTGTGACAGAGGGAGTAGGAGTAGCTGCCCCTCTGGCTGGAGCGCACGTGCGCTCGCCCTCTGTCCGGGTGAAGTTGTTACGGCCTCACTGGCCAACTAGTCCATAAAAAAAATTAAAAAATACGAGTGGGTTAGGGCTTCTGGCTCTCTCACTCATCGTACGAAACGTAGGTCTAATAGCTACTACTACGCTCTAATACGCCAATACGCCAATCTAATACGCCAAACTTCTGTGCCGAGCCAGCCCGCGTATGAGCTAAACTTGTACCTTTACCACCGTGATTTATATTAATTGTCCTTCTATATAATTTCTACTAATTTTGATTGTGGCTAATAACGACGGAATGGCGCTATAACTCTGATTATTTTCGTGCTACACTCGGTTTGCCAATTATTTTAAAATTTCGATAATTTTAATTTGGAATATAGATTTTTTTTAATACATACGTTACGTTTCATTTTAAAGGTCAACAAACTTAATATACTAAATAATAATTTGGCAGGTGAGATAATTTAATACACATTTTGACAGAATTCCAAGGACTATCACTTACCCCTTAACTTTGTCATAACCATTATGAATTTGAGGAACATCATTAATTCAAGCCGAAAATATAATCTAGTTACCTACAATTTAGTGTAGTTAGGGGCCTAACTAACTCTGTTAACGACTTGCGCTTGACTCGGCTCACATTCGACTCACGATCTGAATGTCACTTTTGACAGTTTTCCTACAGAAAATCTGTCAAGATTGACGTATTCATTTACACGATAAGTCAGTTTTGACGTATTGCGAGTCGACAGTAGTTAACAGAGTGGGGCCCCTGGAAGATAATACTTGCCTACCTACATTCTTATTCTAGAAAAGTCTAAAACACTTACCAGGGAATCTGTGTCATCATTATTTTGTTTGACGAGCGTGCCATCGTCGTCTTGGTTCGCAAACATTTTCCTGTGCACCTTTTTGAACTCGTCCATGAGCGCGTCATGCTGTTTCTTCTGTTCGTTGTCCACCGGTTTTGGTGGGCAAGGTTTTTTCACTGGGATTGGTGGTACGATGCTTGCTGGGTTGCAATTTTTCTTATTCTGGAGTACGAATCAATATTTTAATAACTTTGTCGATTAAATGTACCTATATGTATTTAATTAGGCCTTTGGGAATAGGGATTACATAGTTCGTTTTTATTAAATTACACTTGCTATTTAAAAATTATTTACACTTATATGTCAGTTCAGTGAGAGAGCGCACATGACAACATCCTACTAATATTATAAATGTGAAAGTTTGTGAGTGTGGATGTATGTATGTATGTTTGTTACTCCTTCACGCAAAAACTACTGAACGGATTTGGATGAAATTTGGAACACAGATAGTTTGTAACCGGGATTAACATATAGGATACTTTTTATCCCGATAATCCCGAAATTTTTGTTACGTTATATACTACGCGGACGAAGTCCACGGGCACCGCTAGTTTTACATAATTCCGTTACCTAACGATTCTAAAAAACTATTTAGAGAAATTGTCTTAGTCCACTTTATTTCTAACAGCTTTAATTTATGACATAATAAAGTAAGGGTCACCAATTACGAAACCCATGTTTACTATGAAATAATATATAACTATTGTGTAGCTAGTACACAAAAACTAATCAAATCGTAAATAATACTAATAAGACGCTAACTACTTATCACAACTTCCATTAATCAAATCGTACAACATCGCTCCGTCAAAAAAGAAAGTGTAGTCAACCACCAACAAATCATATAATGCACTTTATATGTCATAACATAACAATCTTATCAGCGCTGTCTATCTCACCTTTCATTTCATACTTACCATCATTCGCTTCTGGATCTCCTCGGCGATGGCATTCGATAGCGTGGCGGAACTGGCCGTGCTCATGGTGTCCGGACTACACTCCTTCATGGGCGGTGGGTAGTTACAAACGCTTTTCCCACACGTAGTCGTACTAGTATGGTGAACTTCTACCACTATAGTCTTTTTGTCGTTGTCTCTATTAGTGTGTTTGGCTGTGAAAGCATTTTTTCTAGAATTTTGATTGTCGTAACTGCACTGTATCGTAGCCCCGTCTTCTGTTAAATTTATTATCGTCCTATTCGATGGGCTGGTGGTGTATTCCTTCTTGCTTCGCACATTACTCTTGCTCTCGAAGGTGTGCGGGTTGTTGGGTATGCTCGGGCAATCGTAATCTGGCTCTATGTCGGATGGCGCATCAAAGTTGTGGATGTCACCGTTTTTCCAGTCAAATTCTAAGCTGTCCCACGTTCTTCTTTTCAGTCTATTCATGGTCAGTCTGTAGCAAAATTACATTTTTTCAATTAATAGCGGAAAGTATTAGTATTAGTATACGGATATACCTACGTACCTAGATGCGGGCCAAAAGAAAGCAAATAAATCCCATAGTACTTGGTAGCAAGCCAAGGATCACCTCCACTCTGTTAGTAGCTCAAAAACTTTAAAGGTAAGTATACTTTTCACGTAATCAGTTTAAGCCGCATCAGAGACTGGTCCAGTGTGGTGAACAATGGCTTGAATTGTCGTGCACCTGAGAGGAGACCTGTGTCTGAAATCCTTACTAATATTATAAATGTGAAAGTAACTCTGTATGTCTGTCTGTCACGCTTTCACGGCAAAACTACTGAACTGATTAACTGAAATTTGGTACACAGATAGTCTAGAGCATAAGAAAGGACATAAGCTACTTTTTAATGCGAAAAAAGGGTTGTAAGGGGTTGAAAAGGGGGGATGAAAGGTTGTATGGAAGTATCGTCATTTTTAGAGCTGGAAGCTTGAAACTTATTTTTAGCCGTTGACTCGATATAAATAAATATGACATTCAAAGTTTGTAACAGTTTTACCCACAAGGGTGTAAAATAACAATAGGGAATAGGGGATGAAAGTTGGTATGGAAATATTAAAGGTTTATGTGAATGCTTTAACGCACTGATCATCTGATCTGATTCATGACTACCCAAAGACGCTATTCCACGCGGACACAGCTAGTACCTAGAATATGAACGTACCTGTCTGCGCGGTCAGCTGCCTCTTCAGCAACGCTAGCGAGCCTGCGGCGCAAGGCAGCGGGTGGCGCGAGCGGCGCGTGCGCCGCCCCCGGCGCCGGGCTGCGCTCCCCGGCGGCAGACGACGCCGAACTGTTGTACCCCGAGCTCTCGGGAGACACCAGCTCCGTGCCCGCCCCTTCGCGGATCAACAGCTCTAGCCGGCCAGTCGCTTTCATAGCTGATATAGCCTAGAAGGTACAATAAAATAGGATTTTATACAGTAGAGCATACAAGGTATATTTACCACCTACCTATACAGGTGGTCGACAATACTGTTGACCACAGAAAATATAATAAGGTTAATCAAGTCATGATTTAAGCAGTCAAGCCAGATGTTTAATGAAAAGGTAATTCGCTAACGAAATCTCTACTTATACAATACTGTTAATTGTTGTTTAAAAAAAGGCTTTTTAACAATTATACCGGTACCTATTCACTTCTTGTAAGATGCATTTGGAAAATGCAACAAATGCAACACATATACCTACATATATTGTGATAAACATTTTCATTGTCAGTAGGTGTGTACCTACTTACAATGACGTCTATACGCACTGCATCACTGAATGTGTGATACACAGTCACCGACGTAATAAGAAACATGTTTATGGCACTAATAAAACAGGTGATCTGACATGAAAATTACCTCGTTGAAAGAGACATTGGAGAAATCCAGGCCGTTGCATGAGATAATCTGATCACCAGGCCGGAGGCCAGCCTCGCGAGCGATGCCGCCGTCTCGCACGAACTGCACGAATATGCCTGGCTTCCATTCGGGACCCTTGCAAATCCTGGAAAAATGCATTAAAGGCTGGTCACTGTGGTTACTTGTTATATTACATTTGCAGTTCACAAGCGCTTCTGTTACTTAGTTTGTAAAATTCCATAGATTTGCCAGAACTTATCCAGTTTAATATTGAAATAAATGTAGCTGAACATTCGTTGCGTCATTACCGTTTACATCATGAACTGGAAAGTATTGAAAATAACAAACGTGGCATTGCTGCACGCGCATTGTCAAGGTGACTTTTTATTAATTCGATCAATCACGAGAATGGTATTTCAATATCCGCAAGTATTAATAAATACTGACCCGCAGCCAAGCTTCGCTCTTGGCGGCACTAGTATGGACAGTCGCATGTCTGCTGCAAGTCTGTCGGTGTCGTGACACAGTGTCGGCGAGGAGGACACGTCCGACCCCAGCGACGCGCGCTCCGAGACGAACTGCCATGACAGCGGCTCGTGGACCTTGCTGAAATACACAGTCTGATTAAACAAGTGTTCCGAGTTTGCATATTGAAATTTATCGTAGAACAGAGAACACTCACTCTTTGACAGGTAACATCCCCACATCTGGAACAAAAGATATCAAATTATAATCATCACGATTCACGATAGGTGCTCTCTTAATGAAACGTTGTCCAAATTGAAGTCGACTGACCCCCCGCGATGCTTACTGAACAAATGACGAGACGACATCTCCATCCGATACCTCAACGCTACACAATATTGTGCCCATTCTCTTTCAATATGTTGCAGAACTGTTTCAAACAATTGAACAGATTGGTCACTTGTGAAACTCATGGAGTAAACAAAAGTCAGTGGATAGCAAGGCCTAGGTTTGTCACAGCTTTACGTAACCAGAGATAGGTAAGTTCTGTGTTCTATAACACCAGATTGCCCACGCGCTTTCACGAGCATCATATAACTCTTACCAGCTGAGTCCTCTGTGTGATTTGATTAATTAACATAAATTTATTCGCTGTCACTTTGTTAGGAGATAGGCATAAATACGTAATCATGACGCCTCGTGCCATTACATAACGTTTTTGATAAATATCTAAGATGATTATTACACTCGCTTGAATAATTAGATATTTATTTTTTAGGTACCCATATAAACTTCCAGCCTTGATTGTAGTTGTAGAGAAACAAAACTAAATAGTTATCTAAGTAGGTCTACGCACCAATGGTGGGCGGATAAGTTATGATTTGAATAGTATTAAAGCTGAAAATGGCTGAATACACAACAATTATCTATGTATTTAGGTATGAATCTATGCAACTAAATTTGCCAATTCTATCGGCACATTTACAGCTTTTTAACCTTTAAACGTAACTAATTGCGGAACTAATCCCACAAAATTCACGGTACTTAGGTAGGTAGGTGCATGCACGTGTTACGCAAAATCCTAATGTTTGCTTCAAGTTATAATGGACTATAGACAATAGTGTTAAAGTTTCGCTTCGAAGGCGGCTAAAGCAGCTAGCCTCGAAAACATAAATAAGCGTTAACGAAACATAAATATTTTTAATTACTCACGTCTAACTTTGATCTTGAGCCTGGCTTGGGACGCGAGGTAGTGCACCAACTCAGAGTGCACGGCGTCATCAACCCGATACCCGTTCACGCTCATCAGCTGGTCGCCCACCTGCAACCCAGCAATAATAAATAAATTAAACAAATACCGCGAGACTGACACTCCAACTATTTAGTTTAGTTCCAAACTAAGCAACGGGTGTATTATGAGTACCGTACAATGAACTGAGATCATACCACCAACGCCACAGAGACCAGACAAATTACCTACGAAAAGGTCAATTCCGAAATTTGCCCCAACGGCAACCACTCGCTGCACTGAGCCGAACGGCCTATATGCTTTAACCTCTAGAACTAAATGATCATTAAACCCACATTAAACCCTTAAAGTTAAGAAAGTAAAGGCTTAAACTAAATAATACTATTTTAAGCTTAAACTGAATTACATTTAGTTACACGAGAACAGACGAAATTACTGAACCGTTTATTACGTGGAAATGCTGCACAGAGTAAACCGAAGTAAAGAATTTCTCAGGTGTCGAAACAACAATGGCGTAGGCACATGTAGTTATTGCCCGAGCTGTTCTTATTGCGCCATCGTCGCCGACGCCGCTCAACACCAGCAGCTGTATCTTAGCTGACGCAACACTTCCAATACAAATAAGAGGAATGTATTAGATATCCACGTTTACTCAGCTCATAGGTAGGTGCCTATTTCAGTTTCATTTACACTGAGACAAAAGTTTTAGTGTTTATACAGCGTGAAAAATATGTTGTTAGAAACGATTACTGCGATAAAGTGTTATATAATATCGGGAAAGAGAAATGTTAGTGACTGCAATTCTTTCTTTCTTTCTTTATATAATCATATATATATATTAATGGCCTCTTACAATTGGGTCAAGCCCAATATGATTCTGCCTATGTCGAGTAATGAATAGCAATAACAAACACAATTAATAACAATAAAATACGAAAATGTGACTGCAATTCTTAAATATGCTATTTTATAGCAAATTGACATTGACAGCAATGAGTTCAGGTTACTTCGAATAAATTATTAATAATATTAAACTTAAGAAGTAAAAGTATACATAGAAAGTATTTCACGCAGTTCTTTTATAGTTTGTAAGCAAGAGCAATATAATAAAGTTAGTCATATTATGTAAATTTTAGTTTTTAAGTCAGGGACACACTGTGGCCTACATTTCTCGCTCGTTAGTGGTTCAAAGGGTTCAAAGATTTTTTGTATTACCATCTGCTAGAATTCACAAAATTTCAACATTGTTCAATATACCTTTGTAAGTAGTTAATAAAATTGTATACCCATAGATGCATTGTATAACCTGTATAACCAAGTGGCTGCATTATCACAGATACTTAGTTTTTTTACAATTCCAGATAGACTCTATCGAGACTTAATTAGCTGGTAATATTAAATTACTAGCATATTTTCGAATACCTTTTACTGACAATGGTGTTGCCTGGTAGAAGTCTGTGATGTACTTACACCAACTTTTGTTCTATTGAAAATGTAAAATACTCTTTTAACCAAATTGTTGGTTCTTGCCGGATTTTCTCAGTAAAATCAGCAATCCGAACAGTTGGTAGATTCTGACTATTCATAAGTGCTTTGTTGGCTTACATGAGTAAAAAGATTTTTAATTTTAGATGCACATAAGTAATTATTTTGCGCTTGATCCTAACCCATCTTACAGACCGTGACAACGGCGATGCGAACTAATTAAAAAATATACTTCCGTATAATAGTATGAAGCAAGTCGAATTATAAAGCAACAGAAGCGGCGGTCGACAAGTCTACCGAATAAGATTAATCAACGTCTGATCGCATTCCGACGGCCATGGTGCCCACTGAGGTCTGAGACGGACCTCGACCGCAACGGCCTTCAGTCGGAGGGTAGCACTTTCATCAGTTTCATCACGTCGATGGCGAGCGCGGTAAAAGAAGCCGGACAGGTCGCCCCGTGGCCCACATATCGGACAACTTTCGATCAGACTTTCGTTACATACAACTCGTCTTTTTGCTAGGTAGTGACGCAAAAGAACGCCAGACTCGACGACGCCCGACCCTCCCAATGAATTCACTTTCTTTTTGGAATGGGCGTGATTGTATGATGTAGGAGTGTAACACAATGTGCCTTGTTATATTCTAATCGTATTATGACAGCATAAAGGTCGCTCGGTTGTAGACAATTAAATTGTAATCCAACATAACAACTAACGGCCCCTGTATTAATTCAACGCTTTCTGGAGCTTAATCTGTGTCTTCACCCTATTTTCTATCACTACCTACCTTCTGCCTACTGTTCTGTGTACATAAAATACTTTATCAAAACAGGAAGGATCACGGCTGCATAAAAAATGAGCCGAGTGAGAGCCTCCTGTGGGGCTATGTCCCTTTTTACTGGGCTGTCTACAAGGTACGGTATGAGTGAGAGAGACATAGTTCATCTAGAACTACATCCCGCAACTTGTCTTTCTGTCTACAAAAGTGTTAAAGTATTATAGACTTTAACATAAGTTCATTAAATGCAATATGCTACAAACCAAGAAATCAAGTGCACGATACATTTGCATGAAGAAATCCATGGTTGTGTACCGCAATAGCAACTGATGTCACCACATACGGAAGATGCACCAATCCCCACGGTGGGCAGGCTGGTTGTAGATTACATCTCGAACCAGCTCTTACCAGTGTTCTGTGTCAATTATGCTATTTCTGTGCCAGTTATCCCGCCATTAATCGGGCGTCAGACAGGTGACGATGACTGTTGAAATGCTTTGTCAACTTCTTGTACACTACAATTGGCAGAAGTTTTACAAAATAGAACCATCCCATACGTATTTCTGCTACTAATGCAAAACCTCATCCGCGAGGTTGTAGGTTGGTCTTAGTTTGCAGAAATATGTATATTGGTTCCATTTTGGAAATCAAAACCCAATTTTGTTTATCCCATACGGTTTGCGACTTGTTATCGTATCACCCACCATTTATGTAAAAAGGAATCTTAATGAGGAACAAATATTTTAGTTAGTCTTGATTCTCTAAATACGAACTAAAATGGAAAAAAGCAGAGTCATCAATTTCATTAGTGCTATTTTATCAATAGGTTCACCTGTTGCAAGTGAAAACAATATATTAACGATACGATTCGATATCGTGGATAGTGTGTGATGCAGCTGACGAACAACTCGCTAAAGTGTCTGCGTCAACGCAGTGACTCACTCTGTTAATGTGTTTTCGATATCGCTTTATTTACTTTTCCAGCGGCCTTTGCTGATAACCATTTTTATTATGTACACTTTTATTATGAAAATCAATTTTACACGTCTGGACTGTTCCCGTTGTGGTATGTGTCGACTTCGTGTGATCATATGTAGATAGATTGTTTTCCTGATTGGCAGACCCTGTGAATTAATATCTACTGTCATCGATCTAATTATCGTGTTAATTATTAAAAAATGTAATCAAAGTTCAAAATATTCTTATTCATGTAGGCTAACCTTCTCAGTCGAGTTCGCGTTCCGATCCGGTTGTAGATATAAGGAAAAAAAATGTAAATTGACAATATGTAAGTGCCCCCGTAGGCCTAAACAAAATAAATGATTTGAATTTGAATTTGAATAACAAAGCAACTACGAATAATTAGAATCTACCTGAGGATACCCACTGAGTATTCGGCAAGCAACTCAATACTTACCTACTCTTTTCAATTGAGTAAAAACTTTGTGTACATTCTCAGAAACAACAACACGAAGTGAGCAGACAACGCCATATTTTCACTGGAAAGTCCTAGAAAATAATACACTATCTAAATATTACCAAGCTAATCAAGTCTCACTCAGATTTAGGCAATTCAATCAGAGGCATCAAATTCCCTAATTGGTACAGTCCAACCAGAAAATTTTCAAGGCAACGGTACCAGATTAAAGAAGAATTCTTTATTATTCAAGGCATGGTATATTCAATATTCAAGGCATTACATTGAGTTAACCTATTTACATGGCACGTAAAGCGGACGTAAAGTATCGCCAGCGGCCGTCGCCCCTGGTCTAAAGGACCGCATTAGCGCTTTTCTATTTTAGCAAACGTTACACAAGAAGCATTAAGACGAAGAGGCGCACGCGACCTGAGAGTAGTAGAAAGTCGCCCGAGCCGAGTTATTGGGTGACTCACGCACCGGACAATACGCCTCGTGGGACCACGGACTATTTACCAATTATCACACATGCACACATCCCCTAAAGGGGTATGCAGTCACGCCCGGATAGGGACTGTGTGGTTTAGCAAACTCCACGCATCTTTCGCAAGATATACGAGTTGCAAAACTTGCCTATAGTTAAGTAAAACACATCCCGTCAGATAATTACAAAACCAACGTGACTCGCGAAATATATCAATTTATAGTGGTAAGTAATATTCTTTCTCACAGCTTTCTTCAAAGCGGCATGTACCTACGGCAGTATAAAAGATATAAACGCAATAACACACGCCGGATGGGCGGCTGCATTTCTTATTTACACGTTTTATTGACTTGTACTGTACCCAATATACGATAAAGTCATTGACTTCCGATACAGTTTGTCTAAAGCTGTAATGCTTTACCGTGTTCGCTTCTCATCACTCTCTTGTAATTTCTCAAAAAGTCTCATTGTTATTTGTATAATAGCGGATGTACTACCTACATGAATTTTCGTAACTTCTTTGTTGAGGAAGTAATCGTGTGAAAAATTTTGTAACATTCGTAGATAATGTGCATTTTTGTTTTGAACGGTTTTTGCTGTCGAACATATAGGTATTTGAAACAGATTCTTTGACCATGTCAAATTTTAAAAGAAAGTGATCTTAGTATTTTTGTTCGGACAACAATACAAAGAACATGCTTACTATCTACTGTATTATGTCGAAAGCCGCATTTAAATGAAACATTTCTCTAAGACTGTCACCACATTTCTCCCCGTCGCAAAAATATAGAACTGAATTTACTTTATCACCTGTTACCCATCAACTAACCTTCAATCACGACACAGTAATCAAGTTTTGACCCAGTTGTATGGGACAACAGAGCGTGATCATCACACTAAATTGATGTAAGTACTAGCATGAGATTTGTGGCAAGGGAGACAAACATAGTTACGTGAGCTTCAGAAGAATAGAATGCGTGTTGCGACAGTAGCGCAACCTCGGATGTGGGTAATTGCACAGAAGCGAACACTCAGTTGCTTTAATTGTGAACAGAATTATTCGCACGAGCCCAAAGCCCGGCGGGACACTCAAGACCCGTGGGAGCTAACAATAGGCAACACGATAAAAAGTGTCAACAACAGCGATGAAATCCTCCCTGCGCTCATGTAATGAAAGGACCACGAAACAATGAAATAACATATTGCTTAACAGCCAAATGAGTAGCTATACAATTGTTAACAGGTATTGATCATAATAGCGTTCAAAGTAACGTTGATTATTCTCCCATACGCGGTGTTTTATAGACGTCAATCAATTTTTATCGGGCTTCAATCAGCAGGTACCTACCTTGCAGCAGCATGCCTATTATATAGCCATGGCAGAAAATTTACTACGGAAAATAAAATGTTTGTTTAAAATGTTATTCATAGCGCAGAACGTACTAACACAAAGACTAACACAGGCAGTACGTTGTACGAAGGTTGCAAGAAAAGTAAAAGTGTCAAAAGAACCTGCTGCTGTTGTTGATAGAATGATAAATAATATATCTTAAATATTCGACCTTAAAACAATCTCATCGAATCATCATGCAGCATCATTAGAACAAAGAGCCTTTGTTCAGTTGTTAAAAGAAGCCATACACAAATCACTCCGCAAAAAACAAATTGACCTACCTACAGAGAACTTGCTTGTATGCCATCTTATATCAATTTATTATTGAATAGTTTGTGCCCGCGACTTCGTCCGCGTAGACTTAATTAAAGTATTATATGTGTTAATCCAGGTTATAAACTATCTGTGTTCCAAATTTCATCCAAATCCGTTCAGTAGTTTTTGCGTGAAAGAGTAACAAACATACATCCACACTCACAAAATTCGCATTTATAATATTAGTAGGATGACCTCGCATTGTAGCCCAGCAGTGAGCAAAAACACAATCAATATTACTCCAAAAGATGAACTATAAAGGGATCTACAGGGGTTCTTATTTGAATTCATGAAGCCTCTCAAATTAAAAGGAGACTTTACTGTAGATATACTGAATAGATGAGTACAAACCTTCAGTCCCTGGTGATGTGCCTCGGAATTGAAGTCGACTTTCGATATGAAGAACCCGGTAGCGTACTCTCTGCCTCCCCGGAGAGCGAAGCCGAAGGCCGGTGGTCCCCGGCGCGGCCGCACGAGCCGCACGACGCGCACGCGCCGGTCGCCCGCAACCGCACCCGCAGCGCGCCCGGAGCCCGACGTCGTTGTCGACGCAGTCGATGTTGCGTACATCATTGCACTGTGAAACGGATTAAATACGATATTTTTAACCTTTGATGTTTTCGTAGGTACTTATAATTATACTTTCATATTACAATTTTACAACTGACAGACAGACTGACTGCAGGCAGATGCTGGATGCGGCAAGCTGAAGACAGGGCGCTATGGCGCTCATTAGAGGAGGCCTATGTCCAGCAGTGGACAAGCATAGGCTGATGATGATGATTACAATTTTGGCAGTTATCTACAAGTTAAACTTGGCTTTTGTAGAAGGGAGAACTTGTTTTTTTTTAGCTAAACTCCTGTGATGGTATCCAGGTTAATATGGACATTTAGATTTCATTACAGGGTCAATACTCAATAGCCTTCCTTGTGGATAGAGGGGAAGCTCTCGTGATAATAGGTTCCGGATTCAATCCCCACCCTGACCATTAAACTATTGGCGAGAGCCTATTACTAACACACAAATTCAATAGCCACTCATTAGCTTGGCTAGAGGGGCTAACAGGAATACTAGTAATGTTATCAACTCAAATTAATAGTATAGTAAAAAAAAAGAAACCATCAATCACGCTTTAAAATTGATCACGAGGATGAACAGTCTCATTAATAATCACATCTTACTACTTTTTAAGTTATTATACCTATCTAAAACTCTCGTATATTCATAAGAATCAAAAGGAATTTAATTTCGGATTTTAGATTGGCGAAATGTTTTAAAAGATCCGTTACATATTTAATTCCGTTTTCGCATTTTGGCCTAAATACATAATTAATTGCGGATCGATTTAATTAATAGGATTTAAAACTTACTTCCGTATAGGCACATACATAATTTATCTACTTACATAATAAATAATTAGATTAATTTATTTTAGACGACCGCTTGACGCTGTGGTTTGAGCGTAGGCCGCTCGGCTCACTGCACCGGGTAGTTTCAGGTTCGATTCCCCGAGGTAAATTTCGGAAATGGCCTTTTCATAATTTGTACTTTCACCTAGGTCTGGGTGTCACTAGGATCGCCCCCAGTCCAGTACGGTACCCATAATACAAGCGCTGCTTAGTTTGGGACCATACAATGGGTCTGTCAGTCTGGCGATATTTATTTCAACTACCATCTGTCTATCTAAACTAAACTGTGTATGAAAATTGTTAATTTTATGGTTTTAAATGTATAACATGTTAAGCACTTGCTAAGTCTAAATGTATGTCATTTTACCGTTTAAAAACACTAAACCACATTATGATGCTTGCTTACCTAATTATTTACGCAGTTGAAATTATAATTGAGGTTTGCAGGTTTGTTATTCGTTAATTTCAGTCCCAATTAGCTAATTTATACACACAGTTGTATGATATAACATGTGTATCGGCTGCCCCATAGTTAATTATAATTATAATTTTAGCCCTTTTTGATGTCCCACTCCTGGGCACGGGCCTCCCCTCAACACGAGGGGGATTCAGGCCATAATCCACCACGCTGGCCCAGTGCGGGTTGGCGGATTTCACATGTCTTTCGAAAATTTATTAAATCTTCTAAGACATGCAGGTTTCATCACGATGTTTTCCTTCACCGTAAGCAAGTGATAATCATATAGAAATTATGACTCGCACATAGATTTAGAAAAATCCAGAGGCTCGAGCCGGGGTTTGAACCCGAGACCTGGTAGCCCGCAAGACGCGTGCTTAACCAATCGGCTATCACGGCTATCACTGCCCCATAGTTGGTTAAGCTGAAATGAGGTTGACATTTTTAAATCAGACTACTTGTATTGCTACATACAAGATTTACTTAAATTACACGCACACACAGCGCCACTGGTTTAACTTCTGGCACATCTGTTACTTTAACCATGTTGAGTAAACGCAATTTTATAAATGCTAGTGGTCGCCCTCGGCCGAAATTCGACCATAATTCATGAAACACATAAACCTTCTTGATCAATACTGGCACGCAGAAAGCACTATGGAAGTCCCGCCCTTCAAAATAAAGAAAATAGCTGTCACCGTTTATCAGTCAGACAGTCAGTCAGTTACCGAGGTGTTACCGAGTGGAGGTTACAAATGTATGTGTCAAATCATGGTAGCTTGTGTATTTTTTTGTTTATTAGTTGTATGTATATTTAACGCATAATTTTTAAAAATATTAGCATTCTGCACTCCTTCTCTATATAAACTATAAGTGTGGGAAATTTCATACTCCTCCGTCCTCGCAATTTTCGTAAAAAGGGGTACAAAGTTTTTAGCTTCACGTATTATAATATCTAATGATGATGTATATGTAAAAATAATGAAGATAATTTTCAGAGTAGTTACACCGATGGACGGATATTGTAAGTAATTATGTTCATTGCGTGCTGCGACAAAGAGAGCAATAGATGAACAGGATGCACTGAATGTTGGAACCGGAATAACAAGTACCAGAGTGCAGTGGGTAGTTTCCTATCTAATATCTTTACCATTATGATGTACGCAATTTGAGTCCTTCCACAAGCGGGGTAGAGCCTTGACTCTATCCTCAAATTGATCTCAAGTTAGAGCCAATCGACTGCAGATCACATACGTGCTGGCTCGACTAGGGTAGTGCAAGTTACAACCCTATCACAGAAGATCGGCTTAATGTAGCTATTATAGCTGTGTATCGTACGATGGGCGATAGAGCTGGAGGCCCCCTCCCTTCTCTTCCTTCTAACCCATTCCCTTACAGGTATACAACATGCGAGCAATGCCATTAGCATTAGAAGCATCTATAGGCTACGGTAACTGCTTAACATCAGGCAGGTCGTAAACTTGTTTGCAGACTTTGTTATATAATATACAGGTTGAAACAGAAAGGGTATACTATTTTTTTGCAACTTAACTATGTAATTCTTTAACTATCAGCTTTGGAGGAAACTTGAAAAACAAAAGGTGTTATAGGAATACAGCTGTTGACAGATTTTACAAGTTTACAAAACCTTTAGTTCTTCAACTGTGCCACAAAGCCGATAGTTTTAGATTTACAAAGCAAAGTTGCAAAAAAATAGTATATTTTTTTTGTTTCACCTAGTATATAATAAAACAAACTTGGCGATATTTCATTATACCGTTTTCAGTCGTATCTTCAGAGTATCAGTAGGTACTCTAGCCAACAATTTGGGAACCAATTTTCTTGGAACCGACATGATTTTACAATTCTGCAATTCCATGACTAAGGGCAACACAGAAAACGATCTCCGGTATTCCCTTGACATTATCATAACAACAATCAAGTGATACAAAGGTCACATTGTTTCTGTTTGCGTTAGTTTGACTCGTCAACGTCGCGATAACAGACTGGTTTCCTTTTGAATTCTTGTATAAATATTATCCCAGTTAAGTTTGTTCGACATTTGGGCTCGGCAAGCCTTTCCCAACAGCAAAAATGATCGTGATAAATCTTCTCAATATCTTGACACATAATTCTCATTTACAAAATAAACTTATTGAAATGTAATTTCAATCTAAACGCCTGTATTTTTCAGAAGGGGAAGCTGCAAAAAAGGTACCTACCAGTCATTCATATAAGTACGTAAGATCCAATAAAAAGAGGTAAGCTTATTATACCATTTACCGGAGTTTAGGTATGGATTTACCTCGGGAAATTCAAATAAAATTCTGCCAGTCAAATCCAGCACCTCACGATCGACAAGTCGACCAGCGTGGCATTAATATCTTAGAATAAAAAACAGATAGAGTTGGTTGCCTTTCTGCAAGACTCCGCAACAATTAGGTAAGTTCTTAAATGAGGAAAATAGGCCACTATTGCTCGTAGTCGTAGTAATAACTTACATAACGCTAAATCTTCGCTATAATCTCAACAATGGGAAGGGAAAACCGCAAATTTTATGCATGGGCATTAAAGTACGATTACGCATATAAGGAGGTCTCAGAGAGGCCTTTCCGATGTATGGCTGTTAAGAAATTCACCGTTATCTTGGTAATGGGTTAATAATATAACGTATTGCTTAGTCCAGTTTAGGCGGAAATCCATTTAACTCAATTCTAAAGTTCTTATCGTCACAAAAAGTCTCCAATCAATTTATTTTTTTGCGCATTCCAGGTAGGTTGGCTACATTCTTGCTAGCTGAGTATTTGTTATGGAATTACAGTACTAGAGGTCTGGTTTTATCCTCATTATTTGTCGGAGTAATAAAGGATGCGGGGTCGCGGGTGTCACGGGTGGGGGGCAAGGGGCGAGGATTGGAGTGCAGCCTCTTGGGGCGAGGTGCAACGACCTCTGCGTCCGCGCAGCCTCCGCGACTCGCCCCGGTGCAAATGTTCGCGATGCTGATCTGAACTGCGTGCGACACAAGTGATATTAACCTTAATTGACTTGCAATATCTATTTGTAAGCATAGTAATGATTCGATTAGCACAATGGATAGAGAATAGACCATAATTTAACCGACCATTATTCAAAATTATTAAGTAGTAAGTACAATACTTGTCCTACGTATGAAACGTAAATACCTAACTACTTTTGATGACTCACATCTAACCTGCCAGTCGCTATGGAACAGACTTTGTTTTCGATTTCCACTTTATATAGATTCCTTATAAGCTGTGCCTGGGTTTTGCCAGCAGGGCCGCTCGCTGAATCATCTTAATTAGAGGTGGTTGTTGTATAAACCTATGGGTACCCATTTTTTTTGTTATTCTTTGTTCAAATTCTGGCCGGATATATCCTAACGGTCCTTTGTCAAAGACCCTAACTTATTCTGACTTAGCAGTGCATAAAGCACTTAGCAGTGAATAAAGGGAAATAGTTTAGATTAATTTATTCGGTACCTCTAGCTTATAGCTTCACTGATTGAGATATAGACTTATTCATCAGTCATCTTGAGGAGTAGGTCATTTAGTTATGTAGTCATCATGTCACATTCATATTCAATGGTGTGACGGATTATAGCGAATCCATTCACATTATTAAAATAAACATTCCTATAACTACTATTGTTTTTTTTTCATTTTGTTTTACATTATTTTTGCAAGTTTTAGAACCACATACTACACGTATCTAAACAGCTCCTTCGACTGATTGAGCGAGCTATTCAACAATATGACAGAATCGTGCAAGTGAAAGCTTAATAGAATTGCATAAAGGTACACACTTGCCACAAAATGTTTCATCCGCGTAACGGTTCTATACAAAACTATTTTTGTATTACCCATCCGTAAAGCTGAAAAATAAATACCATATATATCGTTATCTTAACTAAAGTTTGATTGCTAGGTAAGTACATCCAGGCTCTGGGCTATAATCTATACTTCAGTCAGATTTAACCGCAACAACCGATTTATTGCCGAAAAACAATAACCTTCACGCAAAAATAACTGGATCAATTTAAATGGCACTTTCACTAGTTAAGTCCCTGAGGAAATCTAAAATGCTTAAAGCACCCTTATATTGATAGATTGCCATATGTAAATATTGTATATTCTTGAAGTATTTAGAGGAATGCAACAATAGTTCATTGGTTGTTGTAACAAAGGTTGGTAAAGTACGTGTGATATCGGGCTAGTTGATGGTGCGGGCAGAGGCAGGTGGCAGAGGCGTTCAACCGTGAATCCCCGCCGCCGGCGCCGCCACCCGGGCCACAACTGTTCTGTTCCCCGTTTTTTCCAACGAACCGAGAGCAACGGCCGCGGCCCAATCCACACTATCGTAAGATCACGGATAATCTCTTTATAACTATTGTTTAAACCTTGAAAACAACGTTTTAATGTGAACCAGTTTCCGTTTTTCAAGGAAATGCAGACATCGTGCACGATCGACGTGTAGATAATTTTTAAAAGTTGTCAGACAACATTTTTATGGAAGCACCTAAGCCTACGGTATAAAATAGGGTATGAAGATGGAGTACAGAACTTGGGGAAAAGCGACATACTTGGCTACCTGTTCGTTAATTCATTTTAAAATAGATCAATATTGCTAGGATACAAAACAAAAACTTTTGGGGGAGTCGATCGGTAATAGCCGGCGAGGGGATTCTTAATTTCCGGCTAAACCGGGGAAGCCTCACAGGCATGTCGTGCTTACACGCAAAGTGTATTCAGTTACACCCACCCTTGCAATGAAACAGGTAGACAGGTACATAATAATATGCTGTAGATAGAGATGTTTACTTTTAATTTTCCATAGAAAATCTAACACTGAGTAGTATTAACAGCGGTGGTCATGAGTGCGGCCAGCATACAAGACTAGGAATGCCGTAAAACAACGACGGCCGTAAAACCGGCCGTGGCGACTCTTCGCCAATTAACTGCCTTCGACCTCTGGGCCTGACCGATTATACCGTCTGATACTCCTAACAGATACAACACACAAGTGGCTACTACAAGCCGGGAGCATCAAAGTGACCGGTTTCCTCAACAATACTGGTTTTTTTTTTTTGTGTAAACTGTATTGTATCTTTGCACATAGATCAACAAAGCACTGTCCACGACGTGCAGTGTTGCGCAACTAGACATATCTTGATACATTGCAAAGCTCCGGTTCGCCTTAAATTTATGTAAGTCTGTTTATGTGACTTTAATGCTGTAACTTCTTGAACTGGTTTGTGAGTCTGTATCAGATCGGAATAACGGTTGATACGGAATTGGATCCTTTGTTCTCAGGAATTTTTCATCGGGCGTTTGTCGCTAGTAAATTGTTACAATCTCTGTCAGTAGTTTCATTATAAACAAGAAAAAATACAGCAATAGAATTTGAAGGCAAATTAAAATATTATCTCTGAATTTGGAAGTGGAAGCGAGGAGATAGATTATTACCAAATATTACAGGTGCATGGTTTAGAGTTCAAAAGGGGAAAGAAAGCTAGAAATAAACATAGAGATGGTAGAAAGAAATCGTTGGAAAAAAGTTGGCCTCCATGAATGGATGGAAAGTGACTGACTGGTGAGACGTCGACGCTCCGCAGTTTCTGTTCACACGCTCCCATATACCAGCCAGTCGCTTTATTTTCTAAATGAATATTTATAATTGCTCATATAGTTCTTACCAATACATTATTAACAGCGCTTTTTGTAGTAGCAATCGTAGCAATGATTAATTTCGTTATTTCATTACGATACTTGTGATATCAAAAGTGAAACCTTTTGTTGTTTAGGAATGCGGTCTCTAAAACTTGGGGCCGGAATTGTACGGAGCTACGTTTCCTAATAAATAGGTACCTACTACTTCTAGCCAGTTAGTGTCTTTGAACAAACAGGTTAAGATAGTTAATCATTCTCAATATAGGAATGTAACCCTCACGGTATTGCTTCAACGGCATGAAAACCATCAGGTTTTATTTCACATACTCATAAACCCAATCAATTAACTTAGTCAGCACCAGTTATCCTTTCATTAAAAGGAAGGTATAATCTAGTAACGGTTAGTTTATTGGTACACTTGAAAAGTTAAAGAGAATGTTGGGCAGGATCTCAAACTAGTTTTCAAATTACATTAACATGCTAAACTAGAAATAACTGTAGATACACAAGAGATTATAAATGAGACATCTAACTTGATGACAGAATGAACAGTAATAAGGATATTCCTCCAAAAACGAATGTGCTTAACTTTTATCATTCCGTTATCTAACTGATTGATCAAGTAGGCAGGTAGGTATCTATGTCATAATCAAGGACAAAATTAAGAGATAATCCAGTTGAGTGGCTGTATCATGCAGAAATAAGAATCCCTGAGGTGCCAGATAAATGTTAAAGTTATCTTTGGCAGTTATATCTCACTTTATCCGAGAACAATAGTAGGGGCAACATGTAGCAGATATTTAAACTAAATAATGATATGAGGATTTATCTTACCTGAATTAAGATTCTTTTTAATATATCTGTGGTCCAACTCGAGCAAAATTAAAACTATAGAACATTATCGCATCGATTAGTTTCATTTCACTTCAGTGTACTATATTCAATTATATTTTAATACTAGGTATATTGAATACATTTAACTTCACTGGATCACTGTTCAACTTCACGAAATATTGTCGAGATGAATGAATGTACGGCTATGAGTATTCACGGTCGGGCGGCGGCGGGTCCGTGCGCGGTAGCCCCCGGATAATAAGGCAGTGTTGTGCGCACGCTGCGGAACCTTCGGTGGCGTGCGCTCGCGGCGAACGACCGACTCGAATGCTCGAATGTGAGCCAAAATAAAAGCAGCCAAAGAAAGTTGGACGTCACCACGATAAAAGCGCCTCTGCGTAGCTGCCTAGCTGATCGGTGGAGTTAAACTCGTGTCACGCGTATGGTGGGCGATGGATAACTGCGCACCCCCTTCCGATACGGACTATAATTCCTCGTATACGTATCTACTATGTAATAGCAGCTTAATAGCTTCATTATTTATTATTTACATTTGAAATAGAATAACCATTTCAAATGTGCTATGGCTGAAATAAGGAAGAGTTGAATAAAACAAACAGTAACCACATTTGAACATATTTTATTAATAGCACAACAACACTAAAACTAAAAACCACTTGCATTTATCACATCATTACCATTCCCGTGTCCATCCTCGCCCAATACCTGTCATATTGTGTTAGTAAGTACATATTTAAATAATATTATCAAAGATATGCTGCCTTCCTTTCTAAAATATCACCCAAAAATACAGCCTTCTATAACACTCTAGAACATTTCACACTTCTCTTTGGCCTCGTTTAAAGCTAATATTTACAATAAACATCTATGTAACATCGATTTGATCAATAATTCTCTAAAATACACCAAGTTCAACAACAATATCGCTAATCAATTAGGCGTGTTTAATTGTCTCGTAGAAACATACGTACGTATCTCATAGATAGTAGTTACCCTAGCGAATACACAGTATGCGTAATGCCCTATACCGGTGAACTCTTGTGATGGCCACTGCGTCTTTTTGCTGTCATGACACCCGGCCGACTCCCTCCTGGCTGGCGTTCTGCCGCGCCTAAACATCTACCCAACTTTACCGAAACTTTAATGTACCTACGCAACAACCCTATGTTCGAAAAACTAAACGGGTGGGTACCTATTCAAAACCAAATAGGTTAGCCATAAGTACGTCTTCAATAATCATATAAATTTCGGGTAAGATCATTTATAAAATCATTATCTAGGTACAGGATACAACACGATAGTTATCAAAATAAAGTCTTCTAAAAAATCATAACAACTTAATTAATACACCTAGTTTACCAATATACGTAACTCACTTAGACGCTATAAATCTACGATTTGAGTAAAGTATCTAAACGACGAATCTAATTCACTATTTTACGATACCTAGGTTTTATTTATTATGGTTACCGCATACACATAATGATTACCAGTGCAAACAACTTTTAACTAATTTCAAAGCTTCTACGGATCAACTTTTATTACTTTTCCTAATCCATTGGTAAGGACGTATAAATTCCGATTATACTATCCAATTATTTCATCAGAAAAATGCATAAGGAGACAACTCAATTCTGTTTTGTCTACAAAGATGCAAAGGTAAAAAAGTACATAGATCAATTACCAACGAAATAATATTTATATGTAGGTACGATGCACATTTCTGTGCGTTTAGGTTCTGGAAGAATTGCAAAAGATCGCTTGTGATTTTGTAAATAATAACCGATACTTATTATCTGCGTATGGATCATCATTTTACAGATCAAATTTAGCAACTAACATTATCTACTTAATAGATAGGTAGTATAAATAGAAACTGCATAATCTTATTTTATCCATAATTTAAGTAAGTACCTACGCGTACAGGGTACGTACATAATTTTACGTAGGTATTCCATGCGAGTGATAGAAGACCAAAAATGCTTAAAATCTGACCTCCCAGCATACTCCGCGAAAATTGATTAGTTTTCTAGAGATTTCCATTGTGATTTCTTATTAAGACCCAAAGAACTAAATACAATGACATCTATACATCTATACAAATCTATACAATTAAATAAAATTGGAGTGTCTGTTTGTAATATCAAAATAACACCTTTTCACTAAATGCATATGAAAGTACATACGACACCTATAACAAAAACACGATTTAAAAAAAAAATGTCTGTCTGTCTGTCTGTCTGTGTATTTGTTCCGGGTAATCTCCGAAACGGCTGGACCGATTTTAACGGGACTTCCACTGGCAGATAGCTGATTTTTTAAGGAGTAACTTAGGCTACTTTAATTTTTAAAAAACAATTAGGGTTCCGCGTAAAAAAATAAAAACACATGAAACCAAAGAGTATCTCCGAAACGGCTGGACCGATTTTGACAGGACTTTCACTGGTAGATAGCTGTTGTCATAAGCAGTAACTTATGCTACTTTTATTTTAGAAAAACAAAATTTTAAAAAATGGGTCCTGTCGCGCGGGCTCAGAACGCGGGCGCGGGCTTTTTTACTAAGTTAAATTGCACGCGGACGAAGTCGCGGGCTCAGCTAGTTGGAAATAAAAACTTACTAAATGAATGTGAATTCAATATGAACTTAATATTGTTCAAGGTTCACCCCCATAATAATCATAATATGACTAAAAATACCCAGCAGTTTAAGTTTATGACTGTATTGAGAATTCTTCTGGTGATCAGTTGGATCACAATTTTCTTAAAATATCTTCATAATATTGCATTTCGTATAACAAAATGGAGGATCAAGAGTTATTGCATTTTAGCTCCTCTATCACAACCACAATTTCTCTATGATTTTAACTTAGATTCATAATTTCAATTGAATTTAGAACATTCCTTTGAGAAATAATAACGTTATACACCTAACGTGTGCAAACTTGTGCAAACGTAGACGGAATTATTGTAAGTTGGACGTGTATATATATTTATCTAGATAGATAAGTGCGTTCGGTAATGTTTTCATATTCGAATTATTGGCCTTTGGGTCGTTGACATACCTATCTAATGAGTAGATAATGGATTCAATCAATTTTGACTTCATGACAAAGCAGAAAATATTCATATTGGTAGATCAATTAACATGTTACAACACTTACTATTAACCACTTAAAAGTAAAATTGTGCATATTGTATCCATTAAATTGCTTGGAATATTGGCAGCGTAACATACACTTATTATATCTAAATAATTAAGTTCACAATAAGTCCTTTAAGTATCGCGCTCTATCAGCGAATTAACTTTTACCCACAAAGTACATTTTATCAAACTGATTGAGTATAATGTCTTAAGAATATTTATCGATGATATTATTTTCTATGGTCGACCGACATATGGTGAGATATTTTTTCTTCAATTATTTTCTTAGTTTAATTTTCAGATGTAGTTTGCTACTAATAAACAACTCGCGTATTATCTGATGCTACCCTGCGTCTTTTCATTTCTCTCGTCTTTGATAAATAAGTATACAAAGGACCTACTAAATATTTTAGTTAAGTGGGTAGGCATATAATTAAGTATTTCAAAGCCTTTAAGCATCGATAGTTTCAATTAAATAATTATACAAATTGACATTGTGTGAGATGATTAAACGAGGTAAGTACCAACCTAATCATCCCTAAATGGTGTCAAAAATATAATAACAATATTGTCTCTGAAAAATATTGTGTTTTTCTAAGCACCACTAACCTATCATCTCTAGTTTCCATGATTGAAATACATTCCATGTATTGGTGGTTGGTGTAAGTCTCCATTGGTTGGTAATACATATTGCTATGCAATTCCTTATACCTTTAATTATCGGCGTATAATGTTATTTTAAAGATTCAAAATGTTGGAATTCAATTAATTTACTTATTTGAAATATCATTAACAGTTTTATATAATAGGTATTTTCAATTCCTTTCATTTATTATGAGCAAACGACATGTATTATACTGATTCACCGTGCCCCAACTCGTATTATTAACTAAGTACTAATGTTACAATAATTTGGCATTCCTATTACACATGAAGGTTAAATACATTGACTATCAGTTCAAAAATTATCAACTAACAATTATTTACAGCTATTTATAACATACTACCATACCACTACAAATGGCGACGAGTATATTTTTAAGACCACTTAGTCTAAGTTTAAGACTATGTTTGAGACGAGAAGTGTTGTGCAATTACGTGAGCAACGTAGGATAAAAAAAAATGTCAACAATAATGGCAGCTTGTGATTTCATTTAAGAAATTTCCAAATTAACTCTGCCATTTTTAGAGGCTTTAAGCAACTGTCGACTATTAACGGTGTACTGTCGACTAGTAAACTAGTCTACGCATTAACGGTGAATCAGAAGTATCGCCACGTATGTAATTACTTGTTAATATGTTATCACTATGGATTGAGCGTTAGATTTATTTTCTAAAACTGGAATTACGAATGTTGAGCTTTAAGACCGTCTTTGCTATCTGGATATTTTCCTCCCATTTTCTACATTGGAGCTGATGATTTTTGGATTAAAGCAGATTGCGCTCCCATATTTACTACAGTTGATGTTATAATTGAATTTGCTTGCGTTGTTATTGAATTCATCGATGAAGGGTTATTCCTGACGGCCGATGGTTTTGGGGTAATTATTGACGCAGAGCTTTTTACGATACTTTCTGCAGATTTTCCCATCGATGCTTGTGATATTGTTTTATTGCCAACAGAATTTGCTACACTTCCGGTAGGCGTTGTTGTTTGAGGTGTGATATTCGCAACAGCGGCATCTGTAACTTTAGTTGATTTTAACGCACCAGTAGTGGATGCGTTTTTAGCGCCACTTATTATTTGTGTTTTAGCTATAGCTTTAGATGTTTCTGGTTTGTTCGCACTTGTAGGCCTCGACGCTGTATTTATTGATGATTTATTTGTAGACAAAGGCTTATGTTTTAAAGGATCTGATGAAACATTTGTATAAGATGGACTTGTTTGCGAAATCGTAGTTTCTGTTAAAGTTTTATTTGTAGTCGATATATCTGAAGGGGTTAATTTAGTTATTGTTGATGTGGATTGTGTTGGATTAGCACTGATGGTCGTAATTTGACTGTTGGACGTGGGAAATGATTTTTGTCTTTCCCTTAAACCATTCCCTTCATTAACTGGGGATTGTATTTGCGTTGGAATTTTAGAAGTAGAATTATTTTCAGAATTTATGTCACTGCGCAGAGAAGGCAAATTAGTATTGGGTTTTACTTTTGGTACAGAATCATCTAAGTCAGACGCTATTGCGACTTTTTGTCGTTGCAACTGCTTGTTATTTAAATAACTATTCGTGTTTTTTAGTCCTTTATCCTGAGTCATTGAATCAGAAGCATTTTTAATACCTGTTACCAGTTTCATATTATCACACACCTCCGATTTTATAGAATCTGCAATTGCAGTGGCATGTTTTATGTTTTTAATTGGATCTTCATTTGGTGTCTGTTTTTGCATAACATCTGATTTATCTTTTTTCATTGCTACCCCGTGGGTAGTTGGAGTACTAGTATCATCTACTTTTACCTGTTTTGAAATATTTGATTGAGTGGGTGTAGTGGTCACTGATTTTGAAAACCCAACTGGAGTGATAACTTTTTTATCCCCCAAAATTGTAGAGCTGTTAGGTTGCGGCTGAGTCATTTTAGTTTGATGATTACCTTTATTTATTGTGTTGTCAGTTATTAATTTGCCTTGTGCTGAAGTCTGTCCTATTGTAACAGTGTTCATATTATTAACAGCAAATATAGGTTCCGACTTACTTGTGTCTTTAGTGACCATCGGTGGAATAGAATCTTTGCTCATTGTCGCGTTTGCTTTAGATGTTTTAGTTACAGAATTGGAAACTTTTGTATCAACACTTTTATTAAATGATGATGTGATATTATTAGTTGTTATAACACTTGATTTGAGCTTATCCTTATCCACAGACGCGTTTGTATTATTTTTGACTGAATTAACGAACATTGTAGTCACATTAGTGCAGACTCCCCCGATATCGTTATTGTTTATAGTGCCTCCACTTTTTAGAACGCTGACCTCAGTTGATAATATCGGTACAGGCGTAACCTGGACCGGTTCCATATGTTTTGTTTTGCCGTCAGTGTGAATTTTAGCGGTTGTAAAAATTAATGGATTTGGGTTATGTTCAGCCTGTTTCGTTCCATCGATTTCAATAAGAATTTGAGTTTTAGGTATAGTGAAGCCTTTTAAGCCATCAAAACTGCTGAATACATTCGTATTCATGTGGTTATGGATAGGAGGAAGGGTAACCGGAGATTTGGTAGTTACATTATCTTTTGTAGTTGGTAGTGTTGTTTCATTGCGATCCGGTGATGGCTTAATCGCTTTTTCATTAGCAATAATTTTATCTTTATCGCTCCCCATTTCGCTATTAGTGTCAGTCTTAGTTTTTGACAATAATACATTGTATTTGGCACATTGGTTAGGTGTGTCGGTCTTCTCCGTGTCCTTTTGTAAAAGTGGTTCAATAACAGTGTCGTCTGAATCATTGGCAAAATTTGCAATCTTCCTTTTGATAGAATTCTTCTTAGTTTTATTTATTGCCACTCCTGGTTTCTTAATTTCACATTCTATTCCACTTGTGATAGATGATGAGTCTCCACCGTCTTGAGAAGTCTGAAAGCGACAGCAATAAATATATTCATATATTACTTAATATTTACTCAATGGTCTGCCGGATAAAAATGAAATGTAAAAAAGAAATGAAATGGATAAAACATGGCATGTTCTAAAAAGTGAGGCCTACAAAACTAATGTGGCGTAGTGAACCAGTGGTACGTGACAAGTGACTACTGAATAATATAATGAGGTGGATACATTCCCACCTTAGTATAAAATCGATGATGGTACTATTGACAAGGCGCGTGAACTAGCAAGTTCCAGGCGTAACTGTGCCTGTATTGCCCTAGGTGCGTATAACCTACCTTCCGCAAGGCAACCAGCGGATGCGCGTGCGGGGGTCAAGCACCGCGCTCGCGCAGCACCGGGCGGCCGTGCAGCAGCAGCACCGGCGGCGACAGCTCCGTCTCCGGCCGAAGAGAGCTCACGGTGGACGCCCGACCCCACTCCTCGGTGGGCCGCGCAAGTACGCGGGCTTTCTGTATGCCATCAAAATACTGCACGCTTCACACACGTCAATGAAAACTAAGATTTATTTTAAATCCAAAATAAATCATGGAGTTCATTGACGGTGAACGAAGAAATTATTAATTACTTATTACTTATATAGTTTTCTACTTTGTGATTTGTGTTGTGAATGCGCTTGATGGTGATTTGGCTGAATTAAAATACCTGCCTCAGATAATGCAGTCCACTATCTCAAATTAAATATACCTTTTTCCAAAGAGAATACAATACTACGTTTTTCCAACCACAGAATGGAGTTGGTTTCTGTTTCTTTAGTCGTCTGACAGAAATCAATAAGATTTCTAAAATACAGTTTTCTGATGTCTTGATTACGAGAGATGTTTTACACGGTAGGTAGGTACGGCAGAATTTTTTGGATTATACAAATAATCTACGAACTGACAATTAACAAAAATTTAACAGACTATACTTGAGAAATGTGTAAATTTACCACTGGGTTTTGGTTTCATAAAAAAAAAACTGAGCAAGTGCATGTCTGTACATGCACAATTGAAGGCTAACGGACCTATTTCAATAGCCAAGATTTATCGTATCTATAGCCAAAGTAGTGAAACAGAAGAAACAAAGTTATATTTGCGGTAAATTTTTGAATCTCAATATTCAGAAACGACGGGGAATTACCTTAACTTTAACTTGGTCCCAATACAAACTGTTTTCCCTTATTTCACACACTTAGGGGTGAAATTTTATAAAACGCTGAACATAATATTTGTAATGAGTAACCTTAATTCTATTTTTCATGGCTCTAAGTTGTGATTTTTTTTACCCATACAAACTTTCCTCTCTATTTTATACACTTAGGGGTGGAATTTCACAAAATCTTTCCTTAGTGAATATTTACGGTATACAAGGTCCCTACTGTCAAAATTTCATGATTCTAACACCATCGGTTTTGGGCTGTGCGTTGATTCCTTTGTTTTGATAAGTGAATTTGCAAAAAGTATCAAAATATGCTACATAAATGGCCGTATCTTTTAATTGCGTTGTCTTAGAAGCCTATTTTTTTACACCTACAAGGGACCATAGCGTTTGACATTTGATATTAATATCAACTTTATATCTGTATCCGTTCCTGAGAAAAAGGGTCTTGACAGACAGACAGGCAGACAGACGGACAACTAAGTGATCCTATAAGGGTTCCGTTTTTCCATTTAAGGTCCGGAACCCAAAAAAAAATAGGTAATTGACACCACCTTAGTCTAGAGACTACTCTATTCTGAGACTCCAACACGCCTAGTGTTCCTGAAGCTGTCATAAAAGACGACTCAATTTTAAATGAACACCATCTTGATTACCGACCAACTAGCCTAACCTAACCTGTCACTTTTTCCCATCGTACTTTTTAATAGTTCACTTCGCCACAAGTTAATTACAATTTACATTATATTTATTATGACGCTTTATCACATTTTATTTCAAATTAAATGTTTTAAATCCATTCCATTGAAGATTGCGCATCGCACGTACCTCCATAATGGTAAGATCATCAGGACCACTGCAGATCTGATCGACTGCCATCAGAACCACGACGACGACTGGCAACACGCCCAGTATCCACCCTACTGCGTCAGCCCACATGGGATACACGTAGTGCCCGTATGATGCCGGCTTGTACTCGATCCAGTTGAATACCAGAATGAACTATATTGTGGACAGAAAAGTCTTATAAACAGGTTATCAAAACATAAACGCTAAGAATCTTAAGAAGGCGTTCAGAGGTTATGGTCATACTATCTACGACTCCGGGGCCCTTATTACGTTAGCCTCTTAAAACGCAATAGAAAAGCAAACGCTTAGGCAAATATTTGATATTCCACTAGCTCACTTTTGACAAGCAAACGCTCGGCGTTTGCTTTTCTATTACGTTTTAAGTAGCTAACTTAATAAGGGCACTGAACGTAAAAAATGCCCATGCTCCGCGATATTGATTTGTTCGCTATTCTATGCCACACTTTGTGCATAGTTAAGCATTCATCTTATTGATATAGGTAGTAGATTTATAAGCGCGCTACATACGACTAAAGCAGCAGGCGTGATCACACGCCACATCGCGGTCCAGAAAAAGACCCACAGCTTGGATTGGACCCCGATCATTTGTTGGATGTCGCCACAAAACTTCTCGGCGCCGTAAATCCAAGCGATAATAATACATTCCCCAATCGCTATGATCAACACGGACCAGTTAGCAGCATACTTGTCCATTAACTGCAGCCAGTACATGCCACTCTGAAAGGAATTGTTAATGTATAGTCATACTTAATCAGATTTTGAAGCGGCCAATTAGAAATAGATAGGTATACGTTACATTTGTTGTGAAAATCAAGCCGCCAATATAGCCAAATACAGCAACCGTCAATACGACCCATACTTTTTTTTGGCGGAAATTAGGAAATCTGTCCAAAATGGCTGTCGTCACTGTCTCCAATAGCGCGAACTAAAAATTACCATAATGGTATAAAATATGCTACAGATATCTAGGTAAATGTAAAAGGGATAATGGATAATTTATACCTGAGAGTCAAGTCCAAGTGTGAGCAACATAACAAAGAAGAGTATAGACCATAACGGCGATACTGGGAGTCTGGTAACCACTTCAGGGTACACAATGAATGCCAGGCCTGCGCCCTGGTCCACCACTCGATCAACATCAACGTTCAGTTCGTGCGCCAAGAAGCCTATCACCGAGAATATGACCAAACCAGCGAAGAACGATGTTGCTATATTTGTAACCGCAACAATCAATGAATCTCTGCGAATAAATAATATTAAATATTTAGTACGTATTATGGTAGTATAGATAGATTTAGATAAGTGAATTGTTTTTATTGTTTACTTACATGTAGCAGTTGTTTGTGAATTTATTGTAAGATGACAGAGTTATCAGACCACCCCATGCCGGACTCAAAGCAAAAAATATTTGCACTGCAGCATCACCCCAAACCTGAAATCAACAAAGCATTGAAGTTCCTGATGTCCTTAAACCTGTTCCACTAAACATGGAAGGTAATATAAATAAGTAGGTACCTATATTCATTCTACGTAAAGTTACCTGAGCGTTAGCAAGCTGACTGAAGTCTGGAGTAAGATAAAAAAGAATGCCGGTTTTAGCCCCAGGCAACGTGACCCCTCGGAAGAACAAAATCACCAGCACAACATACGGAAAGAGAGCTGTGAAATACACAACCTGAAAAATAAGAAAAATAAATTAATTAAAATAATTTCACCTTTTTTAACCTGGGGATATCCTCATGGATAAATCAACCAAGGATAAATACATTGACCTAAGTTTAAAAATTGATTACTTATTTATTAGATATGGATAGAATTTAAATACCAACCTTCCCGGAAGATTGAACTCCTTTACATAGGCAAAGGAACACGATAAGCCAAGCAGCAAATAAGCACGCAGCCATACTCAGCCGTATATGACCTGTCTCTTCGATACCTGACGATAGTCCAAGAACTTGATTTCTAGAAAGAAACACGTTATTTTTAATTTATGAGATATATGTCACCATGTAAAATTCTAAAAAGAAACTGTCAGTTGCACAAGCAAAATAAATCGTGATTGTAAATGGCCTTTAACTTCAGTTGATTGTAACATTAATATTACCAAATATCCATTAGGTACCAAATAAATGGCTGAAAACCTACATATACTCACGTAAAATACTCCTCGGCTGGTGGCTTCCTGATGGCGACTTCCGCCAATGCCGCTATATTATGCGTCGTAGAGTAAGATTGATTGTAGCATTGCCTCAAATAGTACGTTCCGTTGATAGCTGCACAGCTGTCTGCTTCCTCATATGAATAGCAGTCTAGAATGGCATTAAAAACTTTTAAATTCTAACAACACTCTTTGTTGAAACTTAGTAAGGAAATTTCATACACTTACGTTTAGTGCTCCATGCCGCGTCACAGTTCTGCCAAGGCAGTGTGTAGAAGATGCTCATAAAGGACACGGTCATGTAATAAATAGTCCAGGCTATGATGAGATTGTAGTACAGCATCACAATGCTGGATACTATCACCATGCCATAGCCCAAGCCTCGGAAGAGAGGGCAGAATTTGTTGTAGACGGCGACAGGGCCCAGGGCGGCATACTGGCCGAACGAAAGCTCCATGAACATTAGCGGAAGACCGGCTATTACGAGCATCACCGTGAACGGGATAAGGAATGCTCCTGCGAAACAAAAATATGTTAGCATCTTTTTTTTATATCATAACTATCAACAACTAGTTTTGCTTTAAAAACTATTTGCGTCGATTTAATGCATGATATTTCGATTTAATAACTAAAAGCCAAGACAATACCGAGAGAGAATCGCCATCTTGTTTTTAAATTTGGCCTAAAGTGCTTTCACCTTAGTTTCAGTCTATTTACATTATTAAAATATCATTTGCATTCATGAACAGCTTGCATATTTATCTGCTTGTTATTTCCGCTCCACCTCCATCCATATAAGGTAGTATCTAATTGAAATAGATACCTGTTCTGTACCAAAGTAATTACATCCATACATCAGCAAGAAAACGTTCACTCCTGACAAAGGTATCCTGCAACTTGCAACCATCGGCGTCCTGGGATGCTTGTGAATTGAAACTCATCGGTTCACCTTTCTGCCCCAATAAACATTGGTTCTGCGAGTTATTTGCCAAAGTACTTACCTCCCCCGTTATTGTAGCACAAGTAGGGGAACCTCCAAACATTGCCTAAGCCCACGCTGTAGCCCAGCAGTGACAATAGAAAGTCGAACCGCCCAGTCCAGTTCCCGCGCTCCGGCTCCGAATCGTCGGTAGCTGACTCCATCAGATCTTCCTTGCACTGTATGATGGAAAAACGCTCAAAAGTCAGGAAGACTATGAAGTGATAATACTCTACATTGGAAGCCTTCAGCTTTTAATATCGTTTATTAGCATCAATTGTATGGTAACGCGATAATGCTGTAAGGTTAATGTACCTATATAATAATAATAATAATAAGCTTTTTATTTCCCTTACACTGTTTGTAGTTAAAAAAGTACAGAGTTCTTGAATGTAAGTTATATAATGTAATTTAATACTGTATTGAATTGATTAGTATTGTTAGTATTTTTCCTAAATATAGTGTTTGTTAATTATTAGTATTAGTTATTAGTGTAGGGACCGCTTATAGCGGTGAAAGCCTCCTCTAATTGCTGCCATCTGTATCTATCTCTTGCTCTACTCCACAATTTACCTACTGTTTATTTTTATTTACCACAATTTACCTAATGGTTAATGTACCTATTGAGATTTTATTATCTTCTGTTAGCATAATATGAAATTCATGTAGGTACATACCAGCTATGATGACCTAGCTTATTTTACCAGCTCGTTCGTTACAAGATAATCAATGGTGATAGTGGTATGTATGATACCGATCTGTAGTTGATGATACTTCTACTGATTTGGTTTCACTTTGCGTCAACATTTTGGGTAAATCGTATATTAGGTATTTTGTCATTTAGTATGCAGGACTACCTAAATATATTATCGGAAATTAAGCCACACAATGTGTTGGAAGGCGATACGATACGACGCAGACAGATATTCCTTGGATCAGCTTTTATTGTATTACCTAGATAAGACAATATTTTTTTAATTGATAGGGGAAGCTGGCCTCTTTTAAAGGTTTAAAAATATATAGCTATTGGTCATAGTAATGTGGGTCTTATTCGCAAGAAGTGTAAGTAAGTAGGTACCTATGCGACGTATAGGCAAATATGTAGTTCGAATTCTAATATGTTCATGTCTTGACTATTAACAACTATATCCACACTTCACCTGAAAGTAAAAATGTGTCCATAAGCCAGTTGTGATGGTATGCATTCAATTACTTATGCGACACTGCTACGCCATCGTTACGGGATATGCATGTATATGTAGATAGGTACTTCTCCACATATCGTATGTACAGGCATGAGTGACCTACATATCGAATAGACCAAAAAACCGAATATAAAACAGCTCAATTCACTGTCTGTTAAACAGGTAGAAGTTAGTTTTCAATAGGGTGAATACGATTACCACCATCTCGCCGTAGGTATCACCGATCGTTAATTTGTACTCACGTCAGCGACTTTGGTATCCATCGCAGGAATATCCGTGGTCACTGTTGGAATCGGAGTCTTCGGTGATTTTGTTGAGTTACCCATGTTAATTGAGCGTGGCACGAAACTATTTTGGCACAAACTGCTGCTCAAGTATTATACGAGCAGTCGCCCCCGCATCGATGAGACGAGGGACACCGGATATCGCACATCACATCACACTCGCCAGCACTGCACAAGGAAAAGCGCCCAATCCACGTCCGACAATTGTAATGTGTTCATTTAAAACCAGAGTTTATGAGAAATAAATCAAAAAGCAGACGAGTTAAGTGTACATTAAATCGAAAAATATAAAACGCAGGAACGCGCAGATGTCAAATTTCGCATCGACCGAACTCTGAATGAACATCTAGGTCAATATCAAGCCTCCGCCGCCGCCGCGCCCCGCTCCCTGCTTTACCCCGTTGTGAAAATTTTCTTCATCATAATATAGATTTTTCTTGATTCTCATTAGGTGACAAGATTAAAACGCCTACTTATTCGTTATGGCACTAATTGAGTGTTCGTAAGTAGGTAAGTAGGTACGGCTCACATAATATACGGCGTACCTACAGGTACCTACGCATGTTAAACAACATTTAGATTTATTATCAGATAAATGTTCAATGGGTACGAATGGGTATTTATGTACGTATGTCATAAATTTCAGGAAAATGCAAGTGTTAACATCGACGCTGTTTATAATAGAAACCGTTAAACTTTAATTAAAGCATCCTAAGTCGTGTAAGTGTTATTCAATAACTGATTAGTGTTTATATAATAAACTAGCTGGGCCCGCGACTTCGTCCGCGTGGAATTTAACTTAACAACAATTTAATTTAACAAAAAAGCCCGCTCCCGCGTCGTGAGCCCGCGCGACAGGACCCTTTTCTGCTTTTTTAAAATAAAAGTAGCCTGAGTTACTCCTTGTAACATCAGTTATTTGCCAGTGAAAGTCCCGTCAAAATCGGTTCAGCCGTTTCGGAGATTACCCGGAACAAACACATAGACAGACAGACAGTTTTTTTTTTAAATCGAGTTTTTGCTTTACCTGTCGTATGTACTTTCATATGCGTTTAGTGAAAAGGTGTTATTTTGTTATTACAAACAAGACACTCGAATTTTATTTATTTGTATATGTATATAGATTTAAAAAATACAATCACGAATACCCGAGTTAGGTATTAGGTAAGTAACACGAATGATACCGATGAGATACGGTAATACCGTGGAGATGATAGTACGTAGACCTACCTAGCGTTAATTTAGATTGTTTATATTCTATACTAGCTGAGCCCGCGACTTCGTCCGCGCGGAATTTAACTTAACAAAAAAGCCCGCTCCCGCGTTCTGAGCCCGCGCGACAGGACCCGTTTTTTTAAATTTAGTTTTTCTAAAATTAAATAAGCCTAAGTTACTCCTTAAAACATCAGCTATCTGCCAGTGAAAGTCCCATCAAAATCGGTCCAGCCGTTTCGGAGATTACCCGGAACAAACACACAGACAGACAGACAGACAAAAAAAAATTAAATCACGTTTTTGTTATAGGTGTCGTATGTACTTTCATATGCATTTAGTGAAAATGTGTTATTTTGATATTACAAACAGACACTCCAATTTTATTTATTTGTATAGAGTATAGATTAGATACAGACAATCTAAATTAACGCTGCACGACCGGAATCGAACCTGGGAACTTTCATTATAAGCATCTCGGCTGGCTGCGTTTGTTATCGACTAGACTAACGAAATAAATGATAAACTGACTGATTTATCCATGTAACTGATGCATCCATCATAATATAGTTGGAAACATCAATTTTTATTTGTATACGGATAATGACCTGCATTGTTCACATGAATAAAATATATGGCGTCCGCAGTAGGTAGCAGGCCCATGCTCTTGAATATTGGCATTCGACTTGCATGCAAATGGATAACAACAAGACGTGCATAAAGAAAAAGCAATATCCGCAAACTTTCAATTTCCTTTCTTCACCAGCACAATATTATGTAGAGTCAAAGCTCCTACACATCGCGTGAAGAAGAATTTCTTAAGGATATAAGAATGGAGAGTTAATAAGAAGGACAAGAGAGAACATTCGTCTTGGAAACGAGAGACAGGATCGATCGACGGCCTTCTTTCTTCTGGCAATATTATTAAATATCGGATTAATTCGCATTAGAATCGGGTTTGGTAAACAAACCTGTTTTTTAAGACACAAACCATTGTTTTGATATATATTATGCGAGTCTAATAATTTATTAATTCTAAGATCACAACATGCTTGATCAATATGTTAGGTATCTAACAAATTTAACATTATAATAGTAATTTCAATAATAGTACATTGTTACATGAGTGGTGAAAGTTACTTATTTTGTCCCGAGACGGGGTTTGGCTAATAGTTCGAGGGACAAAATAAGTCTTTCACCCGAGGTAAACACTGTGCTTTTCATTACGAATACAAGGAAAATAAAAATAAAAACAGGAATTGGCTAAAGAAATAATACAAGGAAGTATAAACAATACTCTACAACTCGAAAAAAAAAATCGGATTGCCGCCTATTTTGTATTTTTTTTCGTTGGCCGGCCAACTTCATTATTTAGCCATTATTTTTCATTTTCATCTTTAAATATTTTGCCCAAATCTATGTTTTAAAGAAATTGTTGAAACTAAATTATAATTAAGTCATTTAAAAAAATATATTCTTGAATTAATACTTAACTTTATGTTATTTCAATTTTACATCGTGCTGTAATTGAGTGACTGTAGAAAAAGTTTGAACATGGTTCCATAGAAATGTGGAAATGGAACTAGTATTTTTTTTATAATTTGTCAGCTGTCAGTTGAAAGCGAAACTCCCGGGCCTGAAAAGTATTACTTTCAACCCGCTTCTCAGGCAACTTCAGACCTACTTTCAGAGTATGAGTAATGAAATAGTACATTGTTACATGAGTGGTGAAAGTTACTTATTTTGTCCCGAGACGGGGTTTGGCGCCCGAGCGTAGTGAGGGCGCTAATAGTTCGAGGGACAAAATAAGTCTTTCACCCGAGGTAAACACTGTGCTTTTCATTACGAATACAAGGAAAATAAAAATAAAAACAGGAATTGGCTAAAGAAATAATACAAGGAAGTATAAACAATACTCTACAAATCGAAAAAAAAAATCGGATTGCCGCCTATTTTGTTTTTTTTTCGTTGGCCGGCCAACTTCATCATTAAGCCATTATTTTTCATTTTCATCTTTAAATATTTTGCCCAAATCTATGTTATTTTAAAGAAATTGTTGAAACTAAATTATAATTAAGTCATTTAAAAAAAATATTCTTGAATTAATACTTAACTATATGTTATTAAAATTTTACATCGTGCTGCAATTGAGTGACTGTAGAAAAAAGTTTGAACATGGTTCCATAGAAATGTGAAAATGGAAATGGTTTTTTTTTTTATAATTTGATAGCTGTCAGTTGAAAGCGAAACTCCCGGGCCTGAAAAGTATTACTTTCAACCCGCTTGTCAGGCAACTTCAGACCTACTTTCAGAGTATGAGTAATGAAAAATAAATTATTACCTCATGTACCCTTATTCAAAGTGCTTAGGAAGAAGATAGAGCTATCTACCTATGAGTTGTTTTCCATCAATCTTCTCTCTCAATTTTTTTTAGGTATTTTTGACAAACCCAAAAATCGGAAGAGTGAAGAATAGTACGCCTTAACCACTAGTGTGGTAGTGTAATATAAAAGAAAGTCGCTATCCACGTCTGTCTGTTCGCTCTTCGTTCTTCTATACCGTAGTTTCACGGATTTTCATGAGGTTTGCACTACCATTTAGATAATTCTTCGGAAAGGTGTATACATGTCGCAGCCAAATAGCTTAATTCGCCGTTCAATTAACAGCCTAGCCACTTAACTAAACGGCGCCGTTCAACTAGTGGCCTGAATGATATTCAGCCATTTGATCAAACAGCTAGGCAAATGACTTGGATCGATGACGTTTAACTACTTGCCTAGCCGTTTAATTACCTGCCTAGCCTGTTCATTTCAATTTAGTTCTACTTTCTGCCACCTAGCGCCGAAACTCACCAAACTGTCAATATCTCTATATTCTATATTCTCTTTGGTCAATATAGCGTCGGAAAAAAACAACTTTGATGGAATAATTTTATTAGGTACGTAGGTTTTTTACGTTTTTTTTTAGATCCACCGAATCTATTTGTCGGGTGGGGTTTCTGTGGGGTCATAAAAAAATAACCCTAACCTAAACCCGTCCAGGTCGTTCTGCTTGGGTAGTATTTTGAAAAAGTTTTGTAGTACTTAAATGTCAACCAGTTGCCTAAGCATTAGCCAGCCAGTTTATTAAATGTTGTTATAGACGATACGGCTGAATATCATTTAGGCGGTTAGTTGAACGGCGCCGTTTAGTTAAGTGCCTAGGCTGTTAATTGAACGGCGAATTAAGCTATTTGGCTGCGACATACACATTCTAACAACATTTATAAATAGTCCGTGTGATGACGGGGCGGGTCACTAGTAAAATAAATAAAACGAGCTTAACCATTTTATGGAAACATGATTTATTAACAACCTTTTATCCCATTAACGGATACATTTTTGTAAACACTATTTACAGGAATGTAAAAAATTTCGTGGTCCCAGGATTAACGATAGAAATAAAAATGCAACAAACTCTGAATTAAAACAACAAGTGTACCGAATAAAGAATATAAATCAATAAACCAATACAAAGGATCACATGAGTTAAGCTTAGCCTAATAATTGTGTTGTTTGTCCCTAATAAACTTTGATAAAAAATTATTGTCTAAACTGACGCGATCTGGTGAGCGGTTAGCTCGCGCGCATTAACCTGAATGTTTAACTTACTAACTCAAGTAATTCTGATCAGTTATTACATACGTTGGATACAGGCTACCCCGAGCGGGGCGCTAACGAGTGGCTCAGCCGCTCGCGTCTTGTTAGGACGTTTTAATTCCCTCATTTCTTAGCAAGTAGCGTTTTGATGAGCGACTCCAGCTTCCTAGTGTCGGCGGCAAACTTCCTGATGCCATCGGAGAGCTTGTCGGTCGCCATCTGGTCTTCGTTGAAGTGCCAACGGAATTGGGCCTCGGACAACGTTATCTTTTCGATGTCGCTTTCTGATGCGATTTTAGGGTCAAGTGCCTGTAATGAGGAATCGAATGTTGAAATACAAATTTCAAATTCAAATAATTTATTTTGTTTAGGCCTACGGGGGCACTTACAAATTGTCAATTTACATTTTTTTTTTCCTTATATCTACAACCGGATCGGAACGCGACCTCGACTAAGAAGATCCGGCAAGAAACTCAGCGGGCATGTCTTTTTACATGTCATTTTTTTTTTAATCGCCAGTTGCTTATTTTCAATCATTACAAAGGGTAGTAGATATTAACATAAATATTATAATAGCTCCAGTGTGTTGCCTTTTGATGTTACCAAGAATTACACAAATAATTCGGACTAGTAAGGCAAGACACGCTTCACTTTGACATTATTATTGACTGTCGAGATTTGAGCTGCTTAGTCCCAAGCTGATTTATCATCCAAATAATCCGAGATGTTCACATTTTGACAACCGTAATGGTGAAGGAAAACAGTATGAGCTAAAAATGCGCTAGAGACACAGATATAGATTTACATAGGTAACGCAAGTATCACGATTTGTATTGAAACCAAGCGTGCCGAATTTTTAACACGTACTGTGACGTCATTAGTGACGAGAAATCCAAACCGATTCAAATACACGGATGCCGCCGATGCCCCTCCGCCCGCTACGATTCTCTCGAGATAATTATCTCGCTCATATTTTTATTTTTTATAACTGTAGTCGCGCGGACTGTAAGTTAGCGGCGACCAACCTTGACGCTTGGTCGGGGTTTTGTACTCGCGAAGCACATGCATTTGCGTTATCTATGTAAATCTATATCTGTGGCTAGAGACGTGGGAAGTTCGCCAACCCGAACAGAGCCAGGGTGGTAGACTATGGCCCAAATCCCACAAGCTTTGGAGGAAATGCGCCCGGTATAATCGTTATAGTCTGGCCTCGTTATTACATTGGGTCCAGTGTACCATTTGGCTTCCGACTCATCGTCGTACCAAACGCAGCTTTTATAGCTACTTGACGTCGATCTTCTGCGAGGGGTCCTGGTCAACCCTGACCTGTATATCCGCTGTAGTCAATAGTTACAGCATAGCTCTAACTTAACTGGACTTGACGACCGCTTAACGCAGTGGTTTGATCGTTGGCCGCTTGGCACACTACACTGGGTGGTTACGGGTTCAGTTCCCGTTAGGGTAAATTTCGGAAAGGGCCTTTTCGTAATTTTGCCTGGTCTGGGTGTCACCGGGATCGCCCCCAGTCCATACGGTGCCCATAGTACAAGCGTTGCTTAGCTTGGGACCATACAGTTGGTGTGTTCCTCTGGCGATATTTATTTATTTCACTATTCCCTGGCAAAAAAGGTGTCTTCAGATTTTTTTTTACCCGCTTAAGAGGTTCTTCGTTAGCAGCGAGCTCCTGCAGCAGCTTCGGGCTGATGGTGAGCAGGTCGCAGCCGGCCAGCTCGCGGATCTCGCCGGTGTTGCGGAAGGACGCGCCCATCACCTGCGTCTTGTAGCCGAACTTCTTGTAGTAATTGTATATACGGGTCACGGACAACACGCCCGGGTCCTCTTTAGCTTCGTAAGTCTTCTTCGTGTGTTCCACATACCTAAAAGTTTTCATTTCATTAAATTTAATATAATATAACCCTAGTTCGTCCAGGGATGGCGAACCTTCACGGATGTGTGCGAAAGCTTGCCTGTGGCCCTGTCGCAAGGCGGGAGCAAGTCCACGTGGGGTTTTAGCCGGTAGAAGTCCGGGATAACCCGCACGCCTCCCCTGGGGCGTGCGGGTTATCCATGAGGATATCCAAGGAAATGTTTAATAAGGCCATAGATGTGCCTTAAAATATTTTTTACTCAGTCACTAAGGCTAAGTTGTAATGATGAATGAGGTTAGCCCAAGGAAGTTATAACATGGACTAGCCAAACGATCAAGCGAGCCTAAAGTAGACAAATCATTCTTGTTTGAGGGTATTAGTGTGCATTTTATGATGGCAATGTCCATGTGGTGTGCAGAAGGCGCTCTTCTAACAACGACCCCAGTCAATAAGCTCTAGCAATAGCGACAGTCATTGAAGAGGTTTACCCCAGTGGGTCAAATACTTCTATTATCACTCTAACATGCATATACTAGGTGAAACAGAAAGGGTATACAATTTTTTTTGCAACTTAACTTTGTCATTCTAAAACTATCGGCTTTGTGGGACAGTTGAAGTACTTTAGGTTTAGTAGACTTATGAAATCTGTCAATAACTGTATCCCTGTAACACCTTTTGTTTTTCAAGTTTTCTCCAAAGCTGATAGTTTTAGAATGCACCTAGTTCTTGACTTTTTAAAAGTGCCAGTTAATCTGGCCTATATGAAATAAAAATATTTGAATTTGAATTTGAGAATTACAAAGTTGAGTTTTGAAAAAAAAGTATAGCCTTTCTGTTTCAACCTGTAGTATAAATACTGTATGTAATGTCAAACATAGGAATCAGTTTATATTGTAATTACATACCAGTCCAGGATTCTCCCGACGAATGGTGAGATGAGAGTGACATTGGCCTCGGCACATGCGATGGCTTGGTACAGAGAGAACAACAGAGTCAGGTTGCAGTGAATACCATGCTTCTTCTCCAGTTCCCTGTGAAATTCACATAATATTATTAAGTTATGTAGGTATATTGACTCAGCACCTTTATTTTGTATTACATACTAGCTTTTGCCCTTAGCTTCACTAGCATAGATTTTATTATAGATATTATTATATCTGGAATATCTCTTTGGAATGTATTATTTTGTCAGATGATACTTACTTGGCCGCTTGAATCCCTTCCCATGTTGATGCCAGCTTAATTAAGATCCGTTCCCTCTTGATCCCATACTCAGCAAACATATTAATCAACTTGATTGCCTTCGCTATGCTGGCATCTTTGTCAAATGACAGTCTGAAAATATAAGTTTAATAATCATTTTCAGCCTCAAAACTAAATTAATAAAATCAATATCGCCAGACTGACACACCAACTGTATGGTCCCAAACTAAGCTACGCTTTTACTATGGGTACCGTACAATGGACTGGGGGCGATCCCAGTGACACCCAGTGCAAATTACGAAAAGGCCATTTCCGAAATTTACCCCAGCAGGAATCGAACCCGCAACCACCATGTGCAGTGAGTCGAGCGGCCTACGCTCGAACCACAGCGCCAAGCGGTTGTCTAGATAGGAGTGATAGATTATTTTCATGTAGGTATCAAGATTTATCTGTTCAGAATGTTGAAATATTTGAGATAATTATAAATTAATATAAAAATAATAATTTTAAGATGTATTAATTTGAACAATGTATAGATTGGTACATACTTTGATAAAGGAAACATTTATCAGAGGTTACATATCATTTGCCATGTATTTATTCCAAAACAATGAACTTTGACACCACTGAAACAACTGTATAAATAAGAGGACACAATATGATGTAAGTGCACTTGCACTTTAAGTGCTCCCTATATGGTACAAAATTGCTTGGCAATGCTTAATAGGCATAGGCAATTTCTTCCAACTCCTCCTATTCTATGTTTCGATTAAATTCTGGCAGGTAACAAAACAATTGAATTTTTCCCAGGGACTTGTTGAAGGTCAAACCTCGGCATTATCATTGGTCACTATTCTCGCCCCTGGATGACAGGAGTAACAGTGGTGGAAGTATGTGAATAAGACTTTTTGGTCTAAAAATATAAATTTTCTTCACATGTTTTTTTTGAAAGACTTTAAAACGGAATGATTCTATTATTTTATAATTTACATGACAACTAATTCAGTTAGGTGAAGTTGACCATGCTTCCAGCCATGACTGGCTTCTTTCGTAATCTACAATGTAAATGTGTAATCTCTACTGATTACTGATAATTCAAACTGATTTGCGTTTCTATTACCGAGTGTGTGATAATCAATAAGTAAAGTCTTACCTCGCATCAACTTCAACAGACACTCTGCCAGGAATAATTTTCAGTATTTCACAACCAAACAACACGCTGAGCATGTCCAATGTTTCAGACACTTGTTCCTCAACAGTGCTGCAGGAAAAATAACAAATAAACATAATTCACATAATGGAAACCATTGATTCATCATTCATCATCAGACAACATGATTCATCACATATAGGAAAAAAAAACAGAAATTACCTAACAAAATGTTTTTATATGGATGGAATGTTGTCTAAGTAGACTATGAATATGCACTATGGATGTAATAATGTGAATATGTATATGGATAAAAATATATAACAAACACAAATCTAAATAAGTATTTGATGGTGGGTAAGTGTTACATCATCAGATTATAAAATAAAAGTATCTTACTTTGCAGCATCTTTGGCATATTTAATAGCCTTATCAAGGATATGTTGGTACTGCTCCATAGCAGCAGCAGACAGGATGAGACTGGGGTTGGTGGTTGCATCGGTGGGCTTGTACTCCTTCATTGCTTTAAATAAAATTTTGACATGATACAATGTGAGATGTATTTTTGATGCATTTTCTCTTATGGCTAGCTTTTAAGCATGTTTCTTGCTACATACCAATTTGGTCTGTAAATCAGCCCACAAAAGTAAAAAACGTGATGTACCTACATACCACATATTACATATTAACATGTAGTAAATGAACCAATACAGTTCTTTACTGTTGCATTTCCAAATTTTCACTATATAATATTCTCGAAGTCCCAAATTGTACAATATTTAACTTATCATCCAAGTCCAAGGTCCTATTGGCTTGTTCATACAGTGTACAATTGTGTAGACCTTAGTATTTAGGTACATAGAAACTTTCTAAAACAGCATGGCCGTGACATTGAAACTAAAATATTATACTAATTATTCCATATTTTTGTTATTTGTAAAGTAATTACATTTATAATATGGATATCATTTCTTTACAATCAACTTTTAAATGTAGGTATATTGATGATGTGATTCATAATTATTATGTTTTCCTGATTGTCACTAAGGAAAATTATAAATAATAGTTATATAGTTAAATAAAATAATATTGAAATAAATTAATATTTGAGAAAATTACTGTATATGTTTTTAAATAGGTAGGGTATTAAAAGACCTTTTAGAAATTTTTGATTCACAAAAATAAAAAGCCCCAAAATAAATGCTAAGTAGGTGTAATTATCTGAGACACCTTGATTACCAAGATGTCAAGGTGAAACACAGACATATAACTTACACCTCTGTGAGGTGATGCTACAAGGTACTTCTCAGATATAGGAATAACTATCCATTGTGTTACGCATACATATAAAATAAGCACCTACTTAACTTTATTCATAGTAACTAATTTGTAGGTAAGTAATTATTCAAGATAATCTAACCTTCAAAATCGCCGGTATCGGCCACCACCGTCGAGAATTGTTTAAGTTGATCGAGCCCGTTCATTTTGGTGCGCTTCGCTTGAGGTTCACAACTCATACTGATATTTTATAAGAACCTGCAAACAATAATTAAATCATTCCACAATGATAAGTAGAGTGTGAAAACGAGTAAACGTCATGAAATCGCTGAAGGTGACCTCGCCGCAAGTTATTTGGAAAAGTCATGCTTAGTGCGAGATAACCTAATACATTACAATATTATAAAAAAACGAAACTTGGTTAAAATTGTGAATATAAACTTTGTTAATGTACCTAAAAAGTTTCGGAAATAGAAGACAGATAAATTCAAATGATTGGCAATAAGTTGAGAGGATCCTCCCTCTTTCAAAAGTTTCGAAACTATAAAATTAATAGTATAAATAATAATCCCAATAAACTATAAATAATCCCCATAGACTTACAAATAGGGATGGATATCTGGGATCGATTAATCGAAGAGTCGATATCTCGGATGATTTTTTTTATCGATATAGAGCATGAATCGCTGCAGTGAATCAATATTTTACGCTGGAAAATCGGCACTCGATTTCTTTTGTCTTAATAAAAACCATAATATTGATGTGCCTTGGGAAAACATACAGCATTGCTGTTGAAGAAGCAGTTGTGTTTTACCTCGCTAGTCGTTGATATACTCCCTTAAAGTTGTCAACTTCCGGTCCATAGGTGGCGCTGGCGGCGCCTTCCGGTATTTTAATTACCAACAGCTAGGCGATGTCGTATACGATGCGCCATTTTTCTTCATAGCGTTGTTAACCTCGCTGGCGACAACAGATCGCTGCGCTCGTGAAATATATTGTTCACATTCTCAGTTTAACTTATATATTAATTTAAAAATATTTTAAAATAAAGAAACGGGAGAATCACAGATTTATTTATAATTCACTGTTTCTAAAAATGAGTATAGTTTTGCTCCTGTGTACAAGTTATTCTACGTTTGTGATATACAGCAAAAGTTACAGATTACCTACATTAAAAAATATTGTTAAATTATTTCGGAATAAATATGAATTTCGAGTGTGCTCAATATGGGTGCAAGTGCCAGTGTCGAAGAAGATCAGCGTGTAATCGAACGAGAAGGTGTGCGGGTAGGTCTGCCACGTGGTTTGGCGACTAGCTCGGAAGCTAATAGCTCGGAATCGCCTTCACCGCGGCAATCTTCGCTACCTACATATGACGAAGAGCGACCAGCAGCGCCACAAGGGGTATGTTACAAATACGAGACCCAAGGATTGACGCTTTGATAACCAGGTATGTTTCCTATCAAATCTTATGATGCAACCTAAAATGGTGGTTGTCAACAACGTGAAACGACTGCATGCCAGTTAAATAAATTCGAGTATCTAAACACTAGAACACACCAGCCGCTCAGTGTACCCTTAGGGGCGTAAATCTAACCTAGATTAGGTTATGTTATTAGATTTTATCATACATTCGGATTCTGGCGCTTCGCCGGCCGCTGCCGCGGCACGCTCGCTTCGCTCGCTCGGCTCGCGCGATGTGGTCACTGTTCTAACCTAACCTAACCTAAGGATACACCCCAAACCACCAGTCTGGTGATGTTCGTTACTCAGACTTTACACGTCTTATTGGCAACTACTAGTATTTGGCCATTAAAAACAAATTATAACCTAAGAGACCTAAACTAGGGTAAAGATTTTTAGCCCTACAGAACAAACAGGATTTCAAAATATCATACATCATGTACGTCCTTCAGAATTAAAGCCTCATAATATATTTAGAAAAATAATAATAATAAGCTATCAAAACAATCCTTGCAAATTATTTGCGGCAAACTGGCCGATTCTTTAGATGTTAGACGCGAGAGACGAGGTCTAGAAATAATGTTCAATCAGTCTTGCGAAACATACCTCCGAATGAAGGTTTTTCTTTATTTAACATACTTGATTTATCATCGCTTAGATTATCATTAGGAAGTTCTCTTAATTGTGTTGCTCCAGCCGGCTACCCAAATAAGAACAATGATAATTTGATGACTGCACTGCACACGGTGAATGCGGGTTCGATTCCCGTCTTGGCAAGTTTCGGAAATGGCCTTTTCGTAATTTGCCTTGGTCTGGTTGAACGGGGATTGCTCTCAATCCATTGTACGGTACCCATAGTACAAGCGTTGCATAGTTTGGGACCATACAGTTGGTGTGTCAGTTCGGCGATATTTATTTATTTATTTAAACTCCTTTCGAAACACCAAAGGCAGAAATGACTGTGCGAGCAGTTTTCAATGGGGTTACTTACACCAATTCAAGCGACAAGGGGAGGAACAGATTTACCCTTTCAGCAATATCAAAGAGCTCATGCATCGGTCAAACGGTCACTGCACCAAATCTGAGTTTTATATCGAATATGTGTCTAAGATAATATAATAACGGAAAAAAAAAAAAAAAAAAAAAAAAAAACGACTGCTCAATGCGGGATTTCGATCTCCGGGAGCTGAACTGTTACGTAAAGACGAAATAATTTCGCGTGGTGTCATAGGCCACGGTCACATAGTTTATTTGTCCGGAGTGTGTTTATCCGAGGGATTGGCTAGTGAAGCGGGACATCTCCCAAGCCTATTCCCATTTGCCCGGGGCCGGGGCTCATCGACGCCTTCTAAGGATCAGCTACCAGGACAAATTTCTGGAAACGACGTGCCTACCCTTTGGCTGCTGCCGTAACGTGCTTGGTTGCGGAAACGCTTGCACGGTAAGGGTCATCGTGCTGGGTCTCCCAGACGATTTCCTCCAGGTCCATCAGGACTGCTCCAACTTGAGTCCTCTGGTTGCGGAAATTATAGACCTTGTGGAGCATGAGGACTGGCATTTCTCTTCAGTAACGACGTGCTTACCCTTGGGCTGCTGCCGTAACGTGCTTGGTTGCGGAAACGCTTGCACGGGAAGGGTCATCGTGCTGGGTCTCCCAGACGATTTCCTCCAGGTCCATCAGGACCGCTCCAACTTGAGTCCTCTGGTTGCGGAAACTATAGACCTTGTGGAGCATGAGGACTGGCATTTCTCTGCAGTAACGTCGTGCTTACCCTTTGGCTGCTGCCGTAACGTGCTTGGTTGCGGAAACGCTTGCACGGGAAGGGTCATCGTACTGGGTCTCCCAGACGATTTTCTCCAGGTCCATCAGGACCGCTCCAAGTTGAGTCCTCTGGTTGCGGAAACTATAGACCTCTTGGAGCATCGGGGCTGGTATATCAACTGCAAGACATTCATTCTCGATCCAACCCAGGCACTAGAGTAACTCAGTATAGAATGAAAAACACAATGTGCCAACCAGCGAAGAAAGCAGAGTCGACCAATGAAGCGTTGGACGAGATGATTTCAACAAACTCCAGCAAATTACGACAACTCCAGCGTCTTCTTGACCAACTAAATTTCGCTAATTTTCATCCCAAGGGGAAAACTACACTGCCGACTTGACCAGATTTTCGGTAAAATATTCAGTCATCACAGCTCTAGACACAGAACAATCTTACCACAAAATGATACCGGAGAACTAATCTGGTGTCGCGGAACCACAAAACGAGCCCGCTCCACAGACACGCGATAACTCACTTCTTGGTCACAGATGCATTGGAATAAGGCTGAGGAGCTAAATTAAACGGCATAACGATCTCCGAAACTCGGAGGAGACACCAAAATTCTTGGCACTGCCTCAAGAAATATATTTCTGCTGTGTTAGCAACAATGCGATTTCCGACTACCTGTGTCGCACCTATCATACAAGGAAACCAGAGCCATCCTCAGACTCAGGGGGACATCCGAAATAGATCTCTTCGTCTCAAGAAACACTGCTGTAGTTAAAAGGTATGTCTCCGTAGATTGCCCGTAGATGCCAAGCCCGCTGAGTTTCTTGCCGGATCTTCTCAGTCAGTCGAGGTCGCGTTCCGATCCGGTTGTAGATATAAAAAAAAAAAAAAAAAAAAAAAAAAAAAAAAAAAAAAAAAAATTAAAATTGACAATTTGTAAGTGCCCCCGTAGGCCTAAACAAAATAAACGATTTGAATTTGAATAGAATTGCAAGCTCCATTTGCAGACTTAGATGCTTCCAGCAGGAAATTGAACTACAAAAAATAAATAAATAAAAATAATAATAATAACATGGGGGAACCCCACCCTCGAGTTTAATGCCCCGTGGGTAAGTACACCTGAACAATGCTCCCGAAGGGCCTTCGGACATTTTGATTCCGCGTTTTAAGTAAGAATTAGAAAGATTGTAAGCGATCCTCAGAATTCCCTTACGGAATCCGGAACCTCCCGGAATATCGGATAGATGCAGTGACATTTATTTTCCTGAAAGAAAACTGGAACTGGAAAACTATTATTAGGGTATATACTCGTAAATCAGCTGTTTCAAATGTGTGTGGCACAAACATCGAAAATATCCTTTTTCTTAAACGTTCTTATCAAACATAATATAATTAAATACATTAGTATGGGAAGGCTTAATCCTCAAAGATCGATGTCCATGTGGACCCCCAAACTGTTCTGGACTGAATTTCAGACAGCTCACAGACTCCTTTTCTGATATTTCTCGTAGCACCGCAATAATATTTTTATTAGATTCTGGACGACCGTGTCCATGAATGACCTGACATAACTTGATATTTCTGCAGAAAATATGACTGACGATGGTGATCGTATAACTTACACCCAATTTCGGTTCCAAAACTGATAACCACTTAGGCAGTCAAAATGGGTGTTGTGGGAACATAATAATATTAAAATATGCCCTGTAACACTGATTAGAGATTTATTACATATTATGTCATTATTAAGGAGGCAGTCAGTGCCGAGTATAACACATGTATTCATTACGTTGATAGGTCCCGTAAAACCAGCATCTAGGACTATTATCGGCAATCGAGTTCGAATAATATTAGGAGATAACGGTATTGACACATCTCCTGGCAGTTATAGGTCAGCAAATGCATCCCTAAGATGACAATGTAATGTAACCAACCCATTGACGAAATATTATTAATGACGAAATATTAACCTGAGGAAACACTACTGTAAGCAGGTAGTCCCCACTAGACAAATTATATATTGGTTAATTTTTTTTTTTGTTTTCCACTTGATTTGTTAATAATAATATTGTTATTAGTGTACCTTATTATTTCCTCAGAGATACCGATCAACCTAGAATGTCATGGTTGTAAGTTCCTTTTGTTAACCAAACCAATAGTATACCATAGGAAGGGCTTAATTTTATTTTTTTATGTTTACATGTCAACCATCATCATAGCGTTGTCTTAATAACCCACCACCAGCAGATAACAAACAGATCTTCAACAGCAATGCTGTATGTTTTCCCAAGGCACATCAATATAATGGTTTTACATAAAATAAAACCAATATTATGTGCCGAAGAAAACATACAGCATTGCATGAAAGGGCTTCCTGGTGAAGACTATGAAGAAAAATGGCGCATCGTATACGACATCGCCTAGCTGTTGGTAATTAAAATACCGGAAGGCGCCGCCAGCGCCACCTATGGACCGGAAGTTGACAACTTTAAGGGAGTATATCAACGACTAGCGAGGTAAAACACAACTGCTTCTTCAACAGCAATGCTGTATGTTTTCTTCGGCACATAATATTGGTTTTATTTTATGTAAAACCATTATATTATTAACAGTTAGTTAAATTTACTAAACATGGATAATATAGGAGAGGAGCCTGAACACAAACGCCCGAATAAAAAGGCATCACAACTCACAACTAGTTAATACCAAGTGCCCCGTTGGTGTCGCTCAAGAACTTTTTGATGTCGCTTATAACGTTATTCTATTCTCCATGGTACTCAAACACATGTAAAGAAAACACAGTATTTTAGCCTATCTTTGATACATAAAATAAACAAAAAAAAAACTCGAAAAAGTCTATTTTTGAGTAATGCATCTTTAGGCCTCGATTTTCGTATCTTTTAACAAAACGATATTTTCGAAAATTATCCATATTACCTCTACTTACAAAATGAAATGAAATAAACTAAATGAATAGTGTTAGCCTAACTAACTATAGATTATCTCTTGATAGGTTGTCAATAATTCGTTACGAATGTAACGAAAATTTGTCAGAATCGCAGAGTTATAAGTTTGTCTAAATATCGATACTGATAATATTGAAATTTGACTTTACTAACGATGACATTATCGATATAATCTATCGCAAATCATAATTAATCAATTAAAACTATTGATGACGAGCAATTTATTTATTTATTTTTATTTATTTATTTATTTATAAGTACCTGAACAACTTTACAGATACAAATCTAAGGCGTTGTACAGTACTAATATTATAAATGCGAAAGTAACTCTGTCTGTCTGTCTGTCTGTCTGTCTGTCTGTCGCTCTTTCACGCCAAAACTACTGAACCGATTTCAATAAAATTTTATACACAGATAGTCTAGAGCCTGAGAAAAGACATAGGCTACTTTTTAATGCGAAAAAAGAGTTTTAAGGGGTTGAAAGGGGGGATGAAAAGTTGTATGGAAGTATCTCATTTTAGAGCTAGAAGCTTGAAACTTATTTGTCAGGCTGTTGATTCGACTTCTATATTAAATAATTCCGTTCAGGGGTACGGTAGACTCGATTGAAACCTTACCAGAATAATAAAACATAAAAAAATTATGATTTCGAGTCGACAACATATATCGGCAAAATTCGGATTGTCGAGTATTTTGTTAAATTCTAACGGTGCAAAAGACAATATTTCGCCATATTGGCAGTTCCGTCAAGTTTGGCACAATACCGCTATATTTTCTATGAACGAATCCCTGTCAGTTAGTGTCAGTGTTCTCAATGTGTAAATGGGTCTTTATTCGAAATATCTATTAAACTGGGTGGGCCATATTTTTTAAGAAAGAGGAAGAAGATTGAGCTTTCAGAACAAACAAATTCAGTCTTCATGTTTTTAGGGTTCCGTAGTCCCTACGAGGAACCCTTATAAGATCATCCAGTCCGTCCGTCCGTCCGTCCGTCTGTCTGTCCCGACCCGTCACAGGGTCATAACTTCTACAGTTTCTGACGGATGTTGATGTAATTTGGTACAAAAATACTTTTTTTAGAGTAGATCTCACTTTCAAAAATATAAAATGTAGCAAAATTACTTTTCTTGAGATACCTCCCCGAACATCGAAAAAGGGGCAATTTTTTTTTTAGTTACCCAATCATGTGGGGTGACGTTGAAAAGGTATTTTCAAATAAAATGATGTTTTCATACAACATTTTATCATCAAAAATTCCGTAATGAATTCCGACACTTCTTACATTTTTCTATTGCAAGAACATTAATAAGATTATGCAGTCGAAAATGGATACATTGTTCACCAATTTCAATGAAATAACAGCAATAAATTTATATTTTGTGTTAATACGTGTATTTCTGAAGTGTTCATGCACGTGGATAGATGTCGTTAGTAGTCTATAAACAACAGTGGGTAAGATTATGCTGACGAAATTGGATAAATTGTTAATAAATTCCAATTAAATAACAGCAATAAATGTATGTTTTATGTTCATTAGTCTATTTCTTAGTATTTAATGGTGTCGATAGATGGCGGTAGCAGTATGTATACAACTTTAGTATCTATTTCAACCTGGGGTGCAATTTTAAACAGATTACCTTCAATGAATCGGAACCCTTCATTGTGCATAGCTCGACATGGCACTTGGCGATTTTTTTTCGTATTCATTTCAATGGACAATTCTATACGAATCTATGCCTTGCCTAATATTCCTTGAAAACCGATAACTACAAAAATATCTACCTAAGTTTTGTAAAAGATTGTGTATTATGAGTCACATTTCACCCGAGCGAAGCCGGGTTTTCATCTATATATATAACTCAAAGGTGACTGACTGACTGACATAGTGATATATCAACGCACAGCCCAAACCACTGGACGGATCGGGCTGAAATTTGGCATGCAGGTAGATGTTACGGCGTAGGCATCCGCTAAGAAAGGATTTTGATTAATTCTACCCCCAAGGGGATAAAACAGGGGATGAAAGTTTGTATGAAACTTTGTCAATTAAATTCCACGCGGACGAAGTCGCGGGCACAGCTAGTGTTTAATAAACGTTACTTATATTGACGACGACATGATGAGTTTGTGTTCTATAGTAGGTCTTTAAAGCTCATGTTAGGTCTTAAGTGTTTGTCGAAAGGACTTTGTCATGTTAACGAATGCGGGTTGTCTCGCGCTTGCGACATCAGAGGTCAGACAGACACACTTATTGGTCTTTTAGTGAGAATACGTAATACATCGCCGACTAAAGGTGCCCGTCTACTTGAGTCTAGCGGACTAGGTTGCAATGTCGATAGAGCAATATTATGGATAATATTCACAAATTATTAGTCGTCATAGTATTAATTGTAAAATTCCAATACAATCGATAGCCCTTTTCTGATTAGTATTTGAATTCAACTATCGATAGCTAGCCAACACTAAAACTAAATAAACTTTTTTTCCTTTGGCTCACCTCACGCATTTTGCCATTGTCAAAAAAAAATCAAATTTGTTTTTATTCACGTAAGCATACAAAGCATTTATGAATAGTCAGAATCTACCACCGGTTCGGAATGCTGCTTCCACTGAGAAGATCCGGCAAGAAACTCAATGGTTAATCAACCAGAGATTGTTTAATTCATTGGAATTAAATCGCAATGCGTTCGGCTCAGTCGCGGTTTTCATGATAAATCCAAAGAGAATACAATACCACGATAAATCATCGACTAGAGATGAGTGACGACCAAGAAGTTATGTATAAAGTTCTTGGTGACGACCAAGGTGACGACCTTTGACCACAGACGTTAAAATTTGTGATGGAACATTTCACAGGTAGCATGTGCAAATTCATATTATATAGGTCTTCATAAGTAGCACCTGCTACTGATATAGGCAGAAACTGTTAAAATCATTGCAATGATTGCAATGAAATCGCAAAGCCTTCGGTACTGTCGCGGTTTTTCTGATAAATCATCGACCAGTGACTCATAAGATTACGTCTCTTATTGAAAATTCACTCGGAATAAAATCATTGACTATGAAAAAGCACAGGTAAAATAACAGTGAATGTAAAATATAATTTCACGTACTGAAGATTAGTTGAAAATAGCAATCATTTCCAAGTCTAGTTAAAATACTACGTACATCTCTGTTGTGATGACATAGTATTGAGGTGTTTTGCAAGCAAGGTGTTATCACAGTGTTATACTGAAAATTAATTGCGAATAAAATCGTTGCCGGTGCAAAATCACGGGTAAAATAACAGTGAAAAAAAATATAATTTCACAGAATGAAAATGAATTGACAGTAGTAATCATTTCCATGCCTACTCACGCCTATAACTTAACCATAAATAATAACTTCAACGAAGATTATGTTGCTTTTTGACCACATTTTGACAGAGCAGAGTAGCAGGGCAACACTGGGCCGACCACACTTCTAGAAAATTCGGGTACGAGCACGAATGAAGGGAGCTATGCGGCAATAAACCGGCGTTTGTGCGATAGATTGATCGATTGTCGACTTCAACAACGTGTTTCTCAGTTCGTGTGATTTGGAGTCAATATCAGGATTTAACAAATTTCGTGATAAATAAGACAAATTCCAGTTAACAATGGCTGCTATGTCCGTCATTGGTATTGATTTCGGCAATGAATCGTGTTATATTGCTGTGGCTAAAGCAGGTGGTATTGAGACAATAGCCAACGATTACAGTCTTCGAGGTACTCCGTAAGTAAAACAATCATTATATGTAAAATGTATCGTGATTTTCTTCATATTTTCTGCCGTAACTCGCGCATGGTTGTCAATTTTTCATAAAACCTTGTAAAATATGATTTGATTATGTGCTTGTCATGTTCAAACCTTATGTGGAAATGTTAGCTAAAATCACCTTGAAAATGAAATTAGGTCCGATTCTATGACTGAATAAATAGGATACACATTTGAAAGATTGTAACAAATGCATGTATAAATAGATGTTTCATTCTATTTCAAAGATATAAGACTGAAGTACAATTAATTAATTCTGTAATCTTTCGGCTTTTCTAAAATAAAAAGAAGACTTATGGTTGACAAAATCACAAAACAATAATTAGTAAACAGTAAATTAAATTTTTATGTTACAAATTTAAATGTGTTTTATAAAACCTGGTCTGTTCAAGCACCCAACATAGACTGAGCCTCACTGAGCTATAAGAAAGAAAGAGGCTGACACTCAACATTATTTCTGTAGAGAGAGAGTTTTTCTCCGCTGAGCAGTTAGTCCAGTTGTGTAGAAGGATTTCAATAATAATTAAAATAGGATGCCGAATTGCATGTTTTCATCATTCTGTGGAAAATATTATAGTACAGAGCTTTATTGCAGATGTTCAGTTATTTCTCATATATACTTGTTTACTTCATTATGACTTCTTCAATATAAATCTGTTATTTCCAGATCATGTGTGGCCTTTTCACAGAAGAATCGAATATTAGGGGTAGCTGCCAAGAATCAGATGGTGACAAATATGAAAAACACTGTTTTTGGGTTCAAGAGACTGTTAGGTAGAAAATATTCAGATCCATTTGTCCAGAAGGAATTGAAACATTTTCCATTCAAAGTTGAACAGCGACAAGACGGCGGCATCGGGATTAGGGTAAACTATCTCGGTGAAGACAATGTGTTTAGCCCAGAGCAGGTATGTTGCATCTTCTAAAATGTTAACACTATTATAGCCAACACCATATAATAATATATAATATAATAAGCTTTTTATTTGCCTTACACTGTTTGTAGTTACAAAAAAGTACAAAGTTTTTGAATGTAATTTATATAATGTAATTTAATACTGTATTGAATTTATTAGTATTGTTAGTATTTTTCCTAAATATAGTGTTTGTTAATAGTATTAGTTATTAGTGTAGGGATCGCTTATAGCGGTGAAAGCCTCCTCTAATTGCTGCCATCTGTATCTATCTCTTGCTGTTCTACTCCACAATTTACCTACTGCCTCTACTATGTCGTCATCCCATCTTTTTTGTGGTCTGGCTGGCTTACGCTTTCCATCTCTTGGCCACCAGTTTGTTACAATTTTTGACCATCTTTCATCTGTTGTTCTCTGGATGTGACCAGCCTATTTCCATTTTAATTTAACAATTCTTCTTACTGCATCTTTAGCCATTGTTTTCTTTCTAATTAAACTGTGTCTTACACGATCCTTTAGCTTCAACACCATAATAGCCTTAAATGGCCATATTCTTATCTACTGTTTACTTAACCTATACTTTTGGAAACTAGTTCATTGTTAAATTTTGCTGAAATTTCCTATATTATTTCAGATAACAGCCATGCTATTTACGAAACTGAAAGATAGTGCTGTCACAGCATTACAAACTCCAATCAATGATTGTGTCATATCTGTGCCCAGTTACTTCACTGATGCTGAGAGGAATGCACTATTGGATGCTGCCAGTATTGCTGGTAAGTACCTGTTTTAAATTACAACTAAATGTTACTTGACTCCCTTGGCACTGTGGGAGTGCAACTATTGGCTTACCACTTCCTGTTAAACCATAATTATTACTGATAGGTAGTTGGTACCTACTCAATACAATGAAATTGGTTTTGTTTAATTAAATGTGATTTTACAAAACATCAGTCTTAATTTCGCAAACTTTCAGGTTTGAATGTGTTACGTCTCATGAACGAGACAACTGCTACTGCTTTGGCTTACGGCATCTACAAACAAGATCTACCAGTTCCTGAGGAGAAACCTAGGAATGTTGTGTTCGTTGATTTTGGCCATAGCTCGCTACAGGTATATAATGCAACTTTATTCAAAAGTTATTTCAGTATTATGAAATAAAATTGCTAATTAAATTTTGTTTAATTTATGTCAGGTAGCGGCATGTGCCTTCAACAAGGGTAAACTGCGTGTTCTCGCTACTTCATCGGACCCCCAATGCGGTGGCCGCGACATCGACATGGCTCTTGCCAATTACTTCTGTCAAGACATCTTAACCAGATATAAACTGGATGCCAATAAGAATCAAAGGTAATATTTTTTAGCATAATACCTATTGTGACAGATAGCTAAGATTTTCAGAGTAAAAATAAGTCAGTTTGACAACTGATATTGTAATGTTTGCCTTATGTAATAACAATCCTCCTTTCACTGTTCTGCAATACTTCAATGTTGTTCCTTGTAATATTTTCAGAGCATTCCTTCGGCTGTTGCAAGAAGTGGAGAAGTTGAAGAAGCAGATGTCTGCGAACAGCACGAAGCTGCCGCTCAACATCGAGTGCTTCATGGAGGAGCGTGACGTCACTGGCGACATGCAGCGCACGCAGATGGAGCAGCTCTGTGCTGAGACCTTCACACGCATCGAGAGGACTTTGAGGGCTATATTACACAATGCTAGTAAGTGTCTTATATATTAAGGGATCCAGCAGGCTATAATTATCTACAAATCATTCATTTAATAGCTTCCGCGCGGTACATCTCACATTTATTATGTTTCACATGTTTCCTGACCATATCCTGGATTCGTATGGATAACATACACCTGTAATAGGTAATAAAATATAAATAGTCGTTTCATACATTAGACGAGCAACATTTTAGCTAGCCAATGTTATCCTAACTGTAATATTTGCGGTGTTAAAATGTAGAAAATTGATGATTTTAAGTAACATTTAAAATTTACAGAACTGAGACCTGAAGAAATACACTCTGTGGAAATTGTTGGAGGGTCCACTAGGATCCCGGCGGTCAAGGGCTTGATAGAACAAGTTTTCGGCAAAAACGCCTCTACAACTCTGAATCAGGTATGTACATAGCACCAAAGTTCATTTTGTGCTATATTTGGTAATTACCCTATCCGGTTTTTTACCTCACGATATTAACAATATGTATGTCGCCGCCAACTAGCTTAATTCACCGTTCAATTAATAGCCTAGGCACTTAACTAAACAGCGCCGTTCAACTAACGGCCTGAATGATATTCAGCCATTTGATCAAATAGCTAGGCAAATGACTTGGATCTGTCGCCGCCAAATAGCTTAATTCGCCGTTCAATTAACAGCCTAGGCACTTAACTAAACGGCGCCATTCAACTAGTGGCCTGAATGGTATTCAGCCATTTGATCAAACAGCTAGGCAAATGACTTGGATCGATGACGTTTAACTACTTGCCTAGCCGTTTAATTACCTGCCTAGCCTGTTCATTCCAATTTAGTTCTACTTTCTGCCACCTAGCGCCGAAACTCACCAAACTGTCAATATCTCTATATTCTATATTCTCTTTGGTCAATATGGCGTCGGAAAAAAAAACAACTTTGATGGATTAATTTTATTAGGTACTTAGGTTTTTTACGATTTTTTTAGATCCACCGAATCTATTTGCCGGGTGGGGTTTCTGTGGGGTCATAAAAAAATAACCCTAACCTAAACCCATCCAGGTCGTTCTGCTTGAGTAGTATTTTGAAAAAAAATTGTAGTACTTAAATGTCAACCAGTTGCCTAAGCATTAGCCAGCCAGTTTATTAAATGTTGTAATAGATGATACGGCTGAATATCATTTAGGCTGTTAGTTGAACGGCGCTGTTTAGTTTAATGCCTAGGCTGTTAATTGAACGGCGAATTAAGCTATTTGGCTGCGACATATATATACCTAAATCAGTGTTTATCTAAACCCCGGAAGGAGACAGATATCAAATTTTCGCTATAAACTTAAATTAGGTGCGGCACCTCGGAATAGATTAGATAATCGTTTCCAACTGTAAGTTTGCTATGACGAAACATTCACATCGAAACAAATTAATGTGAATGTTTTGACACTGCAAACTGGGGCTGCCATCCTCTTATAGTCCAAATATAATAGTTTCAAGCTCAGATGTATAGAAATATAGTAGATAGTGTGAGCAGTGCTTTATCAGGGCAACTTGAGATATAAAACTATAGTAATCTTGTTAATGTCCCATAAAATAATATTATAATTCCTAAATTATTATAGTAGGATTTACACACTAATGCAAATCCTCAGAACTGAATGATGTTGAAGTAATACACTAATTGATAATATTCCATTTTCATGAACACAATTTAGCTATTTGTCTCTTTTCTCTGAAATGCTGGCAGTAATCAATTATGAATAAATCAGATCCGAAGTAGTATATTTGCAACATTCGCAACATTCGCATAAGTGAGGACGTTTTTGCTCCTTTCTCGACTCGTACTGTGGTCTGCGCAAAGTCGAATGATTTAATGGATACAATGTGTGTGTGTGTGTGTGTGTGTGTGTCAGGACGAGGCGGTGTCGCGCGGCTGCGCGCTGCAGTGCGCCATGCTGAGCCCGGCGGTGCGCGTGCGCGAGTTCAGCGTGGCCGACGTGCAGCCCTACGCCGTGCGGCTCGCCTGGGACGCCGCCAAGGGAGAGGACGGCGACATGGAGGTACGCGCCCACACTCTCCACTGCCAATGTTCTATTGCAGTGTTTTTCAACCTTTTTCATAACACCACCCCTTTAGTATGAAGAAATATTTCGCGACCCCCCTCGCGTAACGTTGCTTTTTTTCATGTAATTTATTTTGTGACAAATATTCAATTCAACCTATTTACTCATTTTCATATTTAGGGTTGGGATAAAAACATAAGTCATAGAAAAATAAAAGAAAGTGCTATAGTGTATTTGCAATTTGATGAATCTACGGATGATTATGTTAACTAAAACATTTTTCTTGATAAATATTTTAAAACTTTATTATTATTTTTACTGCAGTAGCTTTCCCGACCTTTTGCAACCTCCCTATAGAAGCGTCGCGACCCCCTTAAAGAGGCTTCACGACCCCCCAAGGGGACTACCGAAAGTCACTTAGAATTTTGTGCGTCAACTCGAGATTAAACTGTTCGTTCGGACGCACATAAACGCCCCTCTTTTCCTGATTAGTATGAATTTGTGTAGCAAATGAAAACATAAACCTGTTCAAAATTTTACGGAACCACTAAAAAAGTTAACTTTTTAGGTGTTCCCTGCTTTCCATGCAGCCCCATTCTCGAAGATGTTGACTTTCTACAGGAAGGAACCATTCTCAGTTAGTGCATATTACTCCGATCAAGTGCACTACCCGGACACATTTATTGGTGAGTGTGTTTATTTATCTTTCTTGCAAACTCCCAGATGACGACATATAGTTTTAGTGAATGCAATTTATGCTTCTGAAGCCTTGTGCTAACTCTACTCACTGTCAATAATTCATAGCACTTGAATAATTCATTACTATTTCCAAAAATAACAGGTCAATGGCATATTAGAGATGTTCAACCGACGCCGGAGGGAGAGTCACAAAAAGTGAAACTGAAAGTCCGAGTTAACATTCACGGCATCATTACGGTCGCGTCCGCGTCCCTAGTGGAAAAGAAGCAGGACGCCGCACAAAATGAAAATATAGAAATGGAGAACGCCAATGACAATAGTCAGGGTAACGCGCAGGAAGCGCCCATGGACACGAACGGCGGCGCCCAAGACCAACAGCCAAACGGGGCCGAGAACCAAGAGGTGAGAGACGACGAAATGAAGGGGGAGCCTCAACAAAAACAATCGTGGACACAGAAAGTAGGCCAGTGGTTCAGCGGGGTACGTGTTGTAGCGCGTGTGTCCTGGCGTCCCGTGCTGTTTGTTGCCGCCGTTGTTCACTTACCTGCTCTCAGAGTCTGGTGTTACCACTAGTCGCTTGTCGGTAAACTCGTATTTCCTAAGATTTACGGCAGCAGACATCACAACAGGTGTTTCCCCCCATCCTCATATTGAGGTCCCATTTGCACTAAATTTATTTTTACATGAGGTTGTAATATTCCTCGTGCGGATCCATTTCTACTTGATTTTTGTTCTTTTAAACTGTATCTGTGTCCACGCATGTCTTTGTCGAGCTTGGAGTTGTCGATTTCTTTTTTCACTTTTATTTCTGCAGAATAGCGGATCACGAAGATTTTATGAAACAAATCTCTCAGTAATGAAAATGTTGAAGTAGATGCAAATGGGTCACCTCACTGCTTGGAAGTATGCTTGAATCCTTAAAATAATATCGAAACTGTGTTATGATATTAATGGAACTGCAATGTGCCTCACAGTCCTACAACTATCAAAACTGTAATAACTTTGAACATCATTCCTATTTTCTGTCATGCATGAAAATTATTGTGTGTTGTACTCCAGTAAATCTAAAAATATATGCAGTTATTAAGAGTGGCATTCAATACGTCGCGTGTGCTTTTTTTGAATGATGCCCGCGTGTTGCGGGTCTGTTAAATAACGAGGTGATAAATAAATAAATATCGCTAATCGCTAGACTTACACACCAAAACTGTATGGTCCCAAACTAAGCAACGCTTGTACTATAGATACCATACAATGGACTTAGGGTGATCCTAGTGAGACCCGGACATTGGAAAATTACCAAAAGGCCATTCCCGATTTTTTTACTGACGGAATCGAACCCGCAACCACCTGGTGTAGTGAGCCTAATGGCTTGCGCTTAAACCACTGCGCCAAGCGGTCTTCAAATAATAATATATATTATATAGGTGCACATACATGAATTGTGCAAATCATATTGTGTTAAATGTTCAAAAATCTTTACTGTAGGTGGTTCTACAATCATAATAATATAGTTAATTAATAGTAGGTAATCATAATAAAATTCAAGCATCCAAGCAGTGAAGGTGGTGGGGGATTTAATTGCGTTTTTATGATTTGAACTTGTGTACTTATTTACAGGAATCAAATGATGATAAAAAGGATAAGTCTAAAGACAAGACTAAGAAGGTTATCGTGAAAACTATTGAGCTACCAATTGATGCGCAAACACATGGCTTCTCTAAGCATGACTTAAACGGATACATGGAACAAGAGGTGAGTAAAATACTGTTTTTTTATGGTGAATTGGATTATTAATTGAAAAAATGTACTATTTAAGTTTTCTTTCCTTCTTTTTTAGTACAGGATAAAGGGTATTAAAATAATTGTTAAAACTAAAATGCTAATTGAGAGTTTTCTACAACTAACATAAATGTCTTTTATCTAGGGCAAAATGCAAGCTCAAGACAGGCAGGAGAAAGAGAGGGCGGATGCCCGGAACGCGTTAGAGGAGTACGTGTACGAGTTACGCGGCAAGCTGTCTGAAGGCGAAGCCCTGCACGACTTTGTCGCGGAGGATCAACGCAACCGGATCGTCAACCAGCTGGACGCGCTTGAGCAGTGGTTGTATGACGAAGGCGAAGACCAAAATAGACAGGTATTTATTTCACAATATACCGTTATTTTTATAAGTTTGTATCTGTTGTGTCAATATCAAGGCAACTAACTACACATCTACAGGAACACTTTCTGGTTCGCGGTGCGGGAGGAGCTCATTCATCACGTAAACGGTGGTAAACGGTGTTGGTGCCACAATGAATAGCATTAAAACTCATGTATTATTGCCATAAGTATTGTGTCACTGTTAGTTTACCCAAATAAATTAAAAAAACAGCGCGTCAATAATAATGAAATGAATGAACCACTCTTCCCGCACGGGACGACTAGCCCAGCTGGAACTCGTGCGAGTGTTTCGATAGAATTTTGTACCATTAGATTACCAAACTAAACTCTTCCTTTGAACATTTGAACGGCTTTTATTTACGTGTTCTGTGTTTATAAAGGTATACAGTGACAAGCTGACAGAATTGCGGACAGAGGGTGAGCCGATAAAGCAGCGACGGCTGGAGTTCGAACTGCGCCCGGGGGCGTTGGATGACTTTGCGCTAGCTATCCAGTTGGCGAACAAGGCCGTCGACTTATACAAGTGAGCAACATTCTTAATTTTATACCCTAGCAAGAAGTATTCTTAGGCAGTGATAGTTAACGTAAGTGACATAAATTTCATTAAAAAAAATGTTTGAATCACTTCAAGCACACTTGGATGATCCAGAGGAAAGAACCAGGACCACAAAGGATTAAGTTGGTTCCTCCCTAGCGTTAGTAGGATTGGTGCGGCGCATCGTGGTTTGCTTACAATTTAGTCGTTCCAGGGGCGGCGACGTGAAATACTCGCACCTGCCGGAGGGAGACGTGGCGAAGGTGTCGGAGACGGCGGCCGCCGCGCTGCAGTGGCTGGAGGCGGCGCGCCAGGCGCTGGCTCGCACGCCGCGCCATCTGCCGCCGCCGCACACCACGCACCAGATCCGACAGGAGCGACAGGTACACTACCTAGACCTAATGACTCCCTGTGTAAACCCTGCGTTTAATATGCCAATATCATCAATCATCTTGCCACGCCAGTGCTCTATTATCGAACTTTGGCGTATATCATTTTCGTCACGATCGAGCCTGAGTTTATTATGTTAAATCGCTCTGAATTATACAATTTCGATGCTAATATATGCGCTTCATTTAGTTTGTACGACTCTATACATACGTCATGTAGATGATTAAAGTGATTCATGATTTTTACTATGTAAATATATATTTCGTGAATAATTAGGCAATTAATATGTTTCCAGAACTTCGAGAACACGGTTAATCCCATCCTAAACAAACCGAAACCTAAGGAGAAGACCCCGCCGCCGCCCAACCCCACGTCGGGCGACGGCCAGCCCGACTCGACGGGCGGGCCCGGCGCGCAGCAGTCACAGGAACAGATGGACGTCGAGTGAACCGCCCCGCACCTGCCCGCACGTGATAATGACTCATCATAACACTGAATAATCGCACTACCGACACACGCGCGCCGCCGCGCCGCCGTGTACACTCCGAGCCGCCTAAGGAGCGAGGTGATAGTACACATCTTTATTGTATAGTTTGGTTCACACAAATGGTAGCGTTATTATTTAGTTTTATGATGGAACCGCGTGGTCTCGCACCGTCACCCAGCAGGAGCGCTCGGTCAAATTATAGTGAATATTAAATTTATTTTTATTCAAACGGGATGGCCGATAATTTTGAAGTTAATTTCTACTACTACTATGTTGCATATTTTTATGTACCTTTGTTTTTTTTTTGACCTGGCGAATAACTATTTAATTGCGCATTACAAATTCTAGACGTAACCGGAATAATAGTATTAACGTAATTTATACTTGGTTACATTTTATACACCTGATTGATGCATTTTTTTGCTGTTACTGCAATTTTATTTCATTTGATGTGATAAAATTGAATTTAGTGTATAATTAATTATAATTGTATAGCCAATAAATTAATACTTATGAGCACATAAATTTACTATAAATGGTGAAATTAAAGTCAGTGTTTATATGTAATTACACGCATGGGAGTGATTGTGGTGTTTTATTGTAGCTGCCGATGCTGTGTTTACAGACAACTCAAAGATTTGAATTTCATCTATGTGCTCACTCAATAGTCTAATTTTAAGGTTCATTGTTTTACTATGCGTTGTTGTACGATGGAAATATAACAAACCCGATGATAGATGTAACGTAATATGAACAAGGCCCGGTTTCTGAAAGGCTATGTAATTATAGATTATACATATTGAAGTAATCAAAACTAAACATACTCACAATTTTCAATTTGGTAGCTTAACATGTTTCATTTGATTTCATGCAAGTATAGACGCTTTCTCCCTATAGCAGTACCCATCTACCTACATGGTTAAAAACTCTTAATTAAATTTTAAATGCTTTTCATGAACTGGGACATGCAACAGTACTGTATGTAATAATCTGTGCCAACATTGACAACAGGCCAGATTAACCTAGTTATTATAATTTGGTGTGCTATGTACTTATACGTTTTATAAGCGAAAAACAATTACTGCACCCAAAGTATTTCTTTTTCTCTCGTAAACTAACAGGGTCTGCGTAAATTTCCACTTTGTAATAATTAAGAAGATTGGAGAGTTTTGGATGCCATCCGATAGTAGTGTTGTTTAAGCCCATACAAAATTACCATACAAATACGCAGATCATAAATAATAGTTTACGAGAAAAATTACAAGAGGGTACAGATGACCTAACACACCAACTTAGCTTATTCGATTATTAGATAGGGATTGACACAATCTTGGAATGTAAACATTTATATTAAAGAGACGATTAAATTAGCACACTGATTCCGGATATTTAAATTTTACTGTATCATACCACGAAAGCAACATTTCATGCCAACATTACATTCAGTTTATTGATTTTCAATTATAACTACATAGAACAAAAAGTCTTATCGAATGTTTGCCCTGAAAGAATTTCCTCTTGTACTCCAGATTTCTTTAAACTCTTAAGGGGCAAAGCATTTCTAGGCCTTTTTGTTACAATGTAGTTATCAACGACGACATTTTTTCTAGAACATTCCGTACCCTAGGGGGTGGTCATCAAATAAACTGAATCTGTCATGTAAATACAGACCACTTTCATATACAAAGGCTTATGATGTGCGTTTTGTATTTCCAGACGATAGAAAAGATCAGTCAAGTTGGAAATTCTGTTACAAAAACGAGTATTACTGCAATTCTCGTTGAAGTAACAGAATTTCCAGCTACCAACCGCAGCCTGCGTACCATTTTCTAAAACTCATTGGTTAACTACACTACATTAAAATATTATAAATGTTTTGATATTAGTAAAATCAACTTCATATTTGTTGAATTTCATTAAACATTACTTTTATAACACCAGTATGAATTAAATAACTTATGAATGTAAAATTGTTAAGTGCACAGATTTTCCAAATAATTTCAGTCAGAAATTGCATCTAATTTGGCCTTTATTACAATTTACGAAACATAATGGTTCAACCATTATTACTATGTTAATTGTGCATTAAAGCTTAGTAAATGGATGATTTAATATTTTTATTGTTATTTTTTGGGCGTTGGTTCCAAACACCCCCATTGGTTGATACTTGTTTATGAGACGAATCGTTTGAATAAATTATTGAAAGCGGGTGTAATTTTGTAAATCAATCTGTATTTTTTGCGCAACGCGCAAAGCTCACGTGTACTCTACTCTCGCTCCGGATCTTTCGCCTCGCTAGAAACACGATTGGAAATTGCTAGTGTGAGATCACTTTTAATGGGTACCCAACCGTTCCAATTCGGCACCGTACTACCGACCATGATCTATACAAATAAATAAAATTTGAGTGTCTGTTTGTAATATCAAAATAACACCTGTTCACTAAATGCATATGAAAGTACATCGGTTACTTATAACAAAAACGCGACTTAAAAAGTTTGTCTGTCTGTATGTTTGTTCCGGGTAATCTCCGAAACGGCTAGGCTGATTTTGACGGGACTCACTGGCAGATAGCTGATGTTATAAGCAGCAACTTAAGTTAACGTACTTTTATTTTAGAAAAAATAATAGGTCACAATTGCTGACGGTCACGCGGACTGGGGACGCGCGAGCGCGCTTTTGCGATAGGTATATTGGTAAAATGCGAAACATCGACTCGCAAATAAGAAAAATGAGATTAAACTTAGCATAGGTATTTCTTTATTAATTTTTCCTAAACTCTGCGAACCAAACGAACACTGTTTGTCTATACAAATAAATAAAATTGGAGTGTCTGTTTGTAATATCAAAATAACACCTTTTCACTAAATGCATATGGAAGTACATATGAAACCGATATAGCAAAAACGCGATTAAAATTTTTTTTCTCGTGTCTATCTGTGTGTTCCGGGTAATCTCCGAAACGGCTGGAGTGATTTTGACGGGACTTTCACTGGCAGATAGCTGATGTTATAAGGAGTAACTTAGGCTACTTTTATTTATAGAAAAACAAAAAATGGGCCGTCGCGCGGGCTCAGAACACAGGTGCGGGTGCTTTTTTGTTAAGTTAAATTCCACGCGGACGAAGTCGCGGGCTCAGCTAGTCTATACAAATAAATAAAATTGGAGTGTCTGTTTGCAATATCAAAATAAGACCATTTTACTAAATGCATATGAAAGTACATACGACACCTAAAGCAAAAACGCGATTTAAAACAATTTTGTCTGTCTGGCTGTCTGTGTGTTTGTTCCGGGCAATCTCCGAAACGGCTGGACCGATTTTGACGGGACTTTAACTGGCAGATGATGCAGCTGATGTTATAGGGAGTAACTTAGGCTACATTAATTTTAGAAAAAAAAATTGGGTTCCGCGTAAAAAAATAAAAACACGAAATCGAAGAGTATCTCCGAAACGGCTGGACGGATTTTGATGGGATTTTCACTGGTAGATAGCTGATGTTATAAGCAGTAACTTAGGCTTTTATTAAAAAAAAAAAAACAATAATAAGAAAAATGGGCCATGTCGCGCGGGCTCAGAACGCGGGAGCGGGCTTTTTGTTAAGTTAAATTCCACGCGGACGAAAACGCGGGATCAGCTAGTGTTAAATAAAATTGTACCGTGGGTTATTTGATCCGATGCACTGACGAGTGTAAATCAGACTAACAGACCAACTGAAATAGTCCATAACTAAGTAACGCTTATTACCCTGCAATAGACTGGGGGACGATCCCAATGACACCCAGACTAAGGAAAATTACGAAAAGGCAATCTCCGTAATTAACCCGGCGGTAATGAACCCACAACCACCCAGTAGCCGAGTGGCCCAGTGAGCCGCGCGGCTACATTGAGTGATATACAATGTATTCTGTGGTCGAGTGTGTTATCGGCAACAACCTCAAGTTAGGAACCTCATTTGGGTAACTGCGGTAGGTTCAGCTATCTATTGCGATAAAGATAATAATTAATTAGACACAACAATAATATAAGTAATAAAATAAAACTGTTTAAAAAAAAAAAATATAAGAAGTATTTGAAAAGTATATTTTTATTTAATCTTTTTTGGGATTACCAGACAGCATTTATTATTTCTTTGGTTTACATTTACCAGCATCAGGATCAACTTCATTTTCGTAGTCTTTTAGATTTTTTCTCTTGGATAAACGATGAGCCTCTTCGACACCTACGTAAATTGCATATCCAAGAGCGAAAGCTGTAAAAATAGGGATTTTAATAAGATCTGCAATACCTACTCACCGAATTACCTAAGATACAGGGGTATTCACTATTACAACACCGTATAATAATACGGTACTTAAAAACTTTTTAATTTGGCTATCTGTCTGTTTGTCTTTGTACCTTAGAGTTCGGGACCTTCAATGTGCAATTATCCAGTTTTAACCGATTAAAAAGAAGGAGGTTCTATGCTGGTCTGTATATTTATGAATGTACCTAGGTATGTTATGTACGATACATGTGCGCAAGCGCTCCCGTTACCCCACAAGGCAAGATACGGAGCTGTTAGTTAACCGTCCGCTTCCTTCTACCCCTCTGTGTACAGAACATTATTAGTCATGGCATCTCTTCATGACTAATTATTGCAGAGCTCAGTGGGATGGAAATAATACATATATAATAAAATTTAGTTAATAAATTTATTTGACACATAAAAGAACGAAAAATTACAAGAGAGTGACAATTGATCTTCTTAAACAATTGACAGAGAATACAAGCAGAAAAAGAAATCAAATATGAAATTAAAATAAAACCTTATTTTATTTCTAACACTCCTCCTTAATTTCATATCTCTAGACCCATTCCTCTTACACACCATTCAAACTTTCCTTTCAACAAAGGTTTTGTCAAAACATCTGCCACCATTCGTGTTGTCTCCACATATTCTAACTCTATATGTCCATGCTCAACTGCTTCTCTCACGAAATGATGGCGTACATCAATATGTTTTGTACGTTGGTGGTGTACAGGGTTCTGCGCAATAGCAATAGCAGATTGACTGTCGCTGAAGATCTTTAGCGACGTCTCAGGTTTTCCTGTAACCTCGGCTATAAACCTTTTGAGAAAAATTGCTTCTCTAGCAGCTTCAGACATAGCCACATACTCTGCTTCAGCAGTAGAAAGGGCTATAGTTCTCTGTTTTCGACTATCCCAGCATATAGCTCCTCCACTAAACAAGAAAACCACACCAGTGAACGACCTTCTGTCATAACATGTGGCATGGCTTGCATCTGCGTACCCCAATATCTTATTCCTTTTTAGCTTCTTGGTGTAGATTAATCCAAGACTTTTAGTACCCTTCAAGTATCTGAGTACTCGCTTTGCAGCTGTCCAGTGCTCCTCTGAATAGCAACTGTTAAACTGGCTCAAATAATTCACAGCATGTGCTATGTCCGGTCTCGTACAGACAGCTAAGTACATTAGTGAACCTATCAAATTTTGGTAAGGAATCCTTCCATCTGGCTTGTGATCTGCTCCAGGTTTCTGTAGATTATGGCCAGTAACTAAAGGCGTTGATGCAACCTTGCAGTCAACCATACCAAAACTCTTCAATACTTTCTCCACGTATTGTTCTTGATCGACTTTGATTACTGTGTCGTTCTGTGTAATACGCATACCCAGAATGAACTCTGCCTTGCCGAGATCCTTCATCTCAAACTTTGACATAAGATCCCTCTTCACGCTGCGCAGCTCCTCCTCATTATTCCAAAAAATAAGCATATCATCAACATACACTGCCAATATAATGACATTCCTGTCATTCAATTTTGTATACACGCAAGGTTCATTTTTAGATCTTATGAAACCCAGTTGTAACAACACATTGTTCAGTTTATTGTTCCATGCTCTAGGAGCTTGCTTCAACCCATACAGCGATCGTTTGAGAAGACATACATAATCTTGTCCTTTTTCTTCAAATCCTTCGGGTTGTTTCATGTAAACGGTTTCGGACAAGTCCCCATTAAGGAAAGCTGTTTTGACATCTAACTGGTCGACTTTCAATCCGTTATTAGCTGCTAACGCTAATAAGGCCCTGAGCGAACTGTGTCTGACGACCGGCGAGAATGTCTCATCATAGTCAACTCCAAACCTCTGACTAAATCCTCGGGCCACAAGACGTGCTTTATACCTTTTGTTATTCCCCGCCTCGTCTTTTATTCTAAATAACCATTTAGAATCAACGACGTTACATTTGTCTGGTCGTTTGACCAAGACCCACGTCTTGTTTTTCTTTATTGCATTCAGCTCCTCCTGAATTGCAGCTTTCCATTCAATACTGTCTCTCCTAGACAGTGCTTCTTGAACTGTTTTGGGCTCCTCTTCACACTCGGTAGCTTGGTACAATATATAATCAGGAAACTGCTTAGGGCTTCTATCTCTAAGTGGATACCTCCGTCCACTATGATGAACATTTTCTTCTTGGAGAGTTGATACAGATTCGCAATCTTCAAACTGATCCATCTCGATGGTCTCTAGATCCTCGCGTTGATCCTCACGTAATGCGTCGTGTTCCACTCTAGGAACATAATCTATTTCTTCTTGTACCACTCCAGGACGAGCCTCTATTTCATCATTCTGTGTCTCTTGCAGTTGAAGAACCTCAGACTCTTCTCCGTTTCCAGCAACACTTCCTTCCTTAGTGTCTTTAGATAGTTTGAGTATCTCCTCCGGATGCTCTTCTAGTTTCGACTGTTTATCATTACTTTGATTTTCGAAAAATACCACATCTCTTGCTTTCAAAACTTCGCCTGTAGTAGGGTCCATAAGTCTATAAGCTTTGGCATTATCGCAAAAACCTGTGTGAATCATTTCTCTGCTTTTTGGATCCCACTTGGTTCTCTTTTGTTGAGGAATGTGCATGAAAGCTTTACATCCGAAAGTTTTCACCATGCTCAGATCACATTTTCTCCCTGACCACAACTCTTCCGGCGTCTTCTCCTTCACCGCAAGTGTTGGTGATCTATTCTTCAAGAATACGGCGTGATGAACAGCTTCTGCCCAAAATTTCTTAGGCAAATTCGAATCTTGAAGCATGCTTCTTGCTTTCTCGCAGATTGTTCGGTTTGCTCGTTCTGCAACACCGTTCTGCTCTGGCGTATACTCCACCGTTAGTTGATGCTGAACTCCAAAGTTCTTCAGGTGGTCATCCATCCGCTTATTGACGAATTCCGTGCCATTGTCTGTGCGTAAGATCTTCAGTTTCTTACCACATTGATTTTCGGCAAACTCCTTAAACTTTATAAATTTTTCAAAAACTTCACTCTTAAGCTTCAAAAAATATATAAAAGTTTTACGAGTAAAATCATCAATGAACGTCAAAAAATAGCGTGATTTACCGATAGAGGGCACCTCCATAGGTCCACATACATCGGCGTGCACCAACCCTAGAACTTCCTTAGCTCTCGTTGCATTCGTTTTTCTAAATGGTTGCTTGGTCTGTTTTCCCATTAGGCAGGGTATGCACTCAAGTTTAGTTGAAGTGTTGGGAAAACTTACCCCTGTCGCCATCTTATCTTTAAGTAATTTGAGGTTTTTGATACCAAGATGCCCCATCCTGCGATGCCACAGCATCAACTGGTCACCTTCAGTTGCTGATGCTAGTGCAGACCCCTGTGAACAGCATTTGATTTTATATATGCCTCGTTCTTCTACACCCTTCACAACAGGCTTTCCTTTTACCTCACAATCACTACTCTTAAAGATCTCACACCCTTTTTCTGTGAATACCAACACGTGTCCCTTTTTCGCGATCGCATTCACACTCAATAAGTTAGATGCTAACTTAGGTATATACGTAACATTATTAATAGTCAGACCTATTGACTCACAAACTACCGTTCCTTCACTTTCACCCAATACCTCATTACCATCTGCACATGTCACCCTCAAAGGCTTCGGAGTGTCCTTTAAATCCTTGAACCAAGATGAACGATTCGTCATGTGTGACGACGCTCCAGAGTCAATAATCCAGTCATCTGCCTGTTGTCTCGCCGTCGTCCCGAATGCGTAAGCTTGCATGGCTTCCTTGTTATGTTTTGGATTGTCTGGACAGTATCTTGCTTTATGTGACCCATCGCAAATAAAACACTTGACTGTTGATTTAGTCTTCTTCTTAGGTGTGCTTTTCACCTTATGTTTATTGGTCAGGAGTGCTGATGTTGGTTGACTCACACTCGAGCTTGCCAAGTAGGTGTCTTCCATTTGAAAAAGTTTAGTTTTTACGTAGTCTGTAGTTAAAGCAATGTTACTGTTCTCTAATGCTAATCTCATTGGTTGAAACTCTGTAGTAAGCCCTTGAAGAAGTAGAGCAGCTAATAGCTCGTCGTCAATCTCCTTCCCCAAGTCTACCAGCTCTTGTGATGTCGTCATAACAGATGTCACATAGTCTCTAACTGTTGAGAATTGCTCCAATCTCATACTCACTAGCTTAGCTAGTAGTCGGCAGCGATTGTTCAGACCTTTATCTTCAAATGCATTCCTTAATGCTTCCCAAGCGTCTTTAGCAGTTTTAGCTTTACGCACATGAATCAAGCAATGAGGTCTGACCATCAAGCAAATCTTTGCTCGAGCTCTCCCATCCTTTCGCAAACCTGGAGCATCGGTGGCTGCGGGTGTAACACTCGTGTACTCCCATAGGTCATCATGGAGGAGATATAATTCCATCATGAACTTCCACGTGGCATAGTTGCTGTTGCCTTCTAGTTTCTCCATAGATGGCAGTCCACTATGGCCCCTACTTCCCAAATTTCCAGTTTCATGCGTCATTGTTGAGTTTCGTGAACTCCCGGTATCATTCCCATTTTGCAACATCATTAGATATTATTCAAACGTTGCGGGACCATCACCTATTAGTCATGGCATCTCTTCATGACTAATTATTGCAGAGCTCAGTGGGATGGAAATAATACATATATAATAAAATTTAGTTAATAAATTTATTTGACACATAAAAGAACGAAAAATTACAAGAGAGTGACAATTGATCTTCTTAAACAATTGACAGAGAATACAAGCAGAAAAAGAAATCAAATATGAAATTAAAATAAAACCTTATTTTATTTCTAACAAACATGCATACAGAATTTTTGACAATAATAAAGAGTATGTTACCACTACCTACGTTTTCCACATAAAAATGGCTGGGCTATCATGTAGATGACGCAAATGTTGCTGATGATATTATTTTTATAAATTTCGATAGTGATTGATCCCTTGGTCTGCGCATGATACTCACGTGGAAGCCAATATTGTATGGTCGCTAGCGTCCTTGGTACAAAGTTTGGAATACCGTACGTAACAGCTCCAGCAAATGCCCTCTGTTCATGAGGTGAGATTTTATAGTAGATGATCCCTCGGATGAATGTCAATTCACCAAAATGTTTACCCATCTATAACAAATCTAAGCATACACAATCAGTTGAAAACTAGATATTAATAAAAAGAAAAAAAATACGAGAAGGTTCTGAACTCAGCTATCAAAGCAAAGAGCAAGTATTAATTTATCAAAATGCATGTCAAAATGACTTGAAGATGACCGTTTTCTTTTTATGAAACATACGCAACCAAAAATCGTTCGTCGACCATGTCTAAATAGTCCACCATTCCCAAAAGAGAATATAATCACTACGATCCAGATCGGACAACTATACCTTTCTGCTGTTCGCTGTTCATTTCTGTCTGAAACAAAGAGCATGTTCTGAAACTCCTTGCTGCTATACCATGATTCTGTCTTACATAGGTAGTTAGGCTTAGCCCCCCTCTATATTATAATACTCTTTGGGCCTAGCACAGACTTTTGTGCATTATGAACCAAACATGAAATGATACTGGCTAAATGCGAGAGTGAGCCAACTTTTTTAGTGTCAAGATTATAGTGCTACAAGTACAAGGATCTTTTGGCACTTGAGAGCGTCGCTAGTTTCGATACAAGACTGTCAAAATGAGTTAGTTTTCTAGTGAATATTTTTAGTTCCGCTTTTGGTCACCGGCTAAATAATGTTTGTTGTTTTCTTTCTGACAGCGCGCTCTTGCCAAGCTTGACAAATCTTTGGCAGCTCTCTTGCAAGTGAGTGACTCGCAAACAGAAAGAACCAATAAGATTAGGTATATATGAAATAACTAATAAAGATTTATTTCATCAAGAGATAAATTACATTAAAATATGTCGACAATTTGCTTAACTGCAGGAGATGTTTATGTTCCCCTTAAAATTGATGAAAATGATCTTTACGTCGGTGTATTAAAACTACTTGAGAAAATACGACCGAAATGGACTTCGGGGAATATTAAATTAAAGGTGAGATAAGTTTATATTTAGTAAGATTTTTCTTTTATTTCTTTCCAAGTATGATTTTCACTCAGCTCTTAAGTTATTATTTCGGCTTCGATACAAGACTAATAATGCTTTATTTACAACAAAACATTTCAGACCCTAACAGATGGCATAACAAATAAGTTAGTGGCTTGTAAATATATTGCAGAAGAAAATGATGATAAAAATATAGTGCTTGTTCGGATTTACGGAAATAAAACAGATTTATTTATTGATAGAACAGCAGAAATAAGGTAAGTTTTTAAATTTAACTTACTTATCATTATTATTTGTTATAGGTGTCGAATTTTGTAAAGCAGGGACTATGTGGTATTCTATTCATACCTAATAATTTCGTAATGTTTTTTCCAGAAATATCAAAACACTCAATGTTCTTGGGTTGGCGCCTAAAGTTTATGGTGTATTTGAGAATGGTCTTGCATATCAATATTATCCAGGAATCACCCTGGGTGTAGACACAGTAGTCGATGTTAAAATATGGCCTCAGGTTGCAGTGCAGATGGCAAGAATGCATAAAGTTGAGTTGGGTAAAGATGTATGTATTATATTTCTTTGTTCTTGAGATTTGGTTTACTTGTTATGTTTTTCCTCATGCAACCAGACTATGAACTGATGTGTTGTGTGCTGTTTTGGTATCATCCCCACTGATAGGATGCACCTCCTTTGTTGTCTTTGGATTGTTTCCGGAATCGACAGCTGTGCTCCCAGCTGGTTGGGATGTTTTACAAGCCTGTACTTTATCCTTAGAGATAATAAAATAATATACCTTGTAACATTTGCTATGAACTAAAGTCCATAACCACTATCTAGTGGCCTCACTCCAATGTAATTGAGCAATCTTAATTAGACTACAACTAGATTATTAAATAAAATATCTGCCTTATATTTAATCTATCAATGTAGTTATTTTGAAACAAATTAGTTGTGATTATATCAATCAAACTCTCAATTGTGACAATTGAAATGGACATTATACTAAGAAGTAAGAACATAAAAAATATTATACTTTACCATACTGTAGTACTGAGAGATTTTACATAATAATAAAGTCTTATCACTTAACATATTTACTAATCATAATAGCAGTATTACGTTATCTCATAAGCTAATGTACTCTGACAAATGTTTATGACTATTATGTTGAATACTTAAGATAAGCATAATTAATATACCTCATATTAGCTCCAAAGGTCTTTTTTGGGCTCCCACATGTTGCTCTACAACCACAGGCAATGATTTGTAGCCAAAGATCACATGGTGATGGTTAACCAATGCATTTTTTTATAAATACCAGCTTATAGCTAGGATTGGTAGGTACCCTATAATATTTTTTAATCTTTTTCATTTTCAGATACAGAAAGAACCCTTTGTTTGGGACAAAATCGAACAATTTTTAAGTCTAATTCCTGAACCATTCACAGCACAAAACAAACAACAGAGGTTTGTAGACTAATATTCTTACAATATTGTCTTGCCTTCCTTTTCTTCATTATGTATTTAACTGGTCTAAAACCATCTTAACCATTAATTTTCATCAACAGTAACTATTCAACCATATTCTTTCACATAACAATCAGCAAGTATAATCTGCTTTACAAAGTTTAGGATCACCTCTTTCTTTTTTATTATTTGAGAGTTTAACAAAAAAATATTGTCTTTTTTATAGATTTTCAATCAACTTCGGTTCTGTAACAAAGCTAAGGATAGAGTTTGAGCGTCTTAAATCGCACTTAATGAAAACCGACAGCCCAATTGTGTTTGCTCACAATGATTTGCTTCTAGGAAACGTAATCTACAACAAAGATGAAGGGAGCATATCGTTCATTGACTATGAATATGCTGCTTATAACTACCAAGCATTTGATATAGCTAATCACTTTAATGAGTTTGTTGGTAAGTAAACTTTTCCTATTTTTGGTAGTGTAAAGAGAGAAGGTATCAAACTCAAACTTGGTTTTTATTCATGTAAGCCAACAAAGCATTTATGAATAGTCAGAATCTACCACCGTTTTGGAATGCAGCCTCCATAGTAGAACAGTACACTATAATGAATAAGTGCCGTGTTTTAAAAGTCTGGCTAACCGACTTTTACTGCTCGCAAATACACACGCTACGTCATATATCACGACTCACACTAATAGTGTGGATTTGTAATATTGCAGTAAGCACCTTTCTTACTGCCCATACCTCGGGCAACTGCAAGGCATATTATGATAAAAATCAGGGGGTAGGTATTCACAGTTGACGGAAAATTTCCGATGTCGGAAATGACAGCTTCTATCCTTCTTTTACAAATGAATTAGAAGAATGGGAGGTGTCGATTCCGACACGGAAACTATCCTTCAACTCTGAACACCCTCCTAGATATCATCAAAAAGTAGGTTACTTGCGTCATGCGTCCTGGGTATAAGGGACAGAGTTGAAGTTTAATAAGGAAATTGCAACAGCCCAATGCATATATTAATTGAGACTTATTGTTAGCCTTGGCCCCAGTAAATGGAGGGGAATCTTCGTCGCAATAAAAAGTGTACCTACATTATAAGTAGCAATGTCTAAAGTCCTTTGACAAAAATACTAATAATTGTGTTTTCTGCTATGCAATTCTGCGTAGTAGACATTTTTCTATATTAAGTACACACATACTTAATACCGAAGGATTATTTTTTACATTTTCAGGATTAACAATTGATGACATTGATTACAACAAGTATCCTAGTAAAGAATTTCAACTGGCTTGGATCAAGGCATACCTATCAGAGTATCTAATCACGGCCAATCCGTCAGAAGAACATGTGAACAAGGTTTACACTGAAGTTCAGCAGTTATCGTTGGCTTCTCATTTCCTCTGGGGTGTTTGGTCACTCGTACAGTTTGAACATTCAGATATAGATTTTGACTTTGGAAGGTGAGCTTCAAGTTTGATAATTAAAACATCCTCACATCCCTGAAGGGGTAGGCAAAAGTAAACTGTTGTTGATCCAATTACGGTTAGTCATTCAAAAACATACAAACGTGTTTGTCTTTTAAATTCAACAAGTGTAATTCGAAAAGTCTGTGAGTAGGAATCTGTAGGTAGTCTATGAAAACGAGCTGTTTCAAATGCTATGCTACTATCATGGCTACTATTTAATCAATGCTACACCCAGAGGCGGTGCCTTGGCTGCCGTAGACAGTGTAGTACCACCAGTCCCCCTCTCAAGGTCATTGCTTACTGAGAAATATAATATGAATTAACTTGCCTGTAAATTTTTGTCAAAATCGGTTCAGACGCAGTGAAGAAGTGAGAAACGTACAACCAAATAACATTTTTTTGCCACTTAGCTGTCCCTAATATCTAGACATGGGCATAGTTGGCCTTAAGAGAAATCCGCCACTTCATACACTACTGGGAAAGAGGTAGGATAGGTTATCACAAGCTTGTTGCTGTGATTTATTTTTCTACAAACAAGTCTTTAAAGAACCAATTGGGATAAAACTCATTAGGGCCTGTGCACACAACGTTTTTTAAGTGTGCCGTCGACGCGCGTTTTCGAAACTTGCGTTGACGGCGCGCTTTTATCCTACAAAGGTCTACAGGCTGCGTCTGAGTCGCGTGCGTATCGTCTGTGTGTATCGCGCTACAAATGCGCGTTTAAAAAACGTGGTGTTCACAGGCCCTAGCTGTACCTTATCATATAAAATCTAAATGTATTGCTTTCATATGTATGTAATACAGGACTATAGCCACTGGATGTATGACTCTGTAGATGTTTTATGGATGTGTATTTATTAAATTTATTGTTTCAGATATTCAGAAATAAGACTCAACAGATATTTCGAGTTAAAGGACAAGATATTTAAAGAAATGAGTTGATTGATGTCACAATTATTATAACAATGCTGTTCAAATATCCTAAGTTTAACTTAAGTTATACTTATAAGCAAAATGGAGGATTGATATTACCTTGAGTACAATTATGCAATAATTATAATAGTCATGGAAAGGATATTAGGCAGCTTGTTTACAGGATAATTTAAGCCATTCCGAATTATTTAGTAAATATAATTGTTTTTCTTTATTAAGTACTTTATGTTGACTTATTTTAATCAAATGAATTATTAATATATTGTTGATTTGTTGCGTTTTATTTATTACATTTATATTCAAATCAAGGCTAGGGTACAAGGCTATGTTATTCTAAATCTATGTAACGATGGGTTTGAGCAGGATGATACATTCCCACAAAAAGTTGTAGTCTATTTATTGTTGTCAACAGATATAACTTTTCACTTCACTTTAATTCCTATCTGGAACATTGTTTTAGTTGATAATGAAAGGACAAAATATTGCAAAAAACATTTTTTATCATAGATGGAAGTACACCGTTATACAGAATAAATTCATTGAAATAGTTTAAATATTTACAGTCAAGTTTGAAACCATTTATGTACTTACACTACATACATCATATTATAATACATACTTCCTGCGTAGGAATTAAGTATTACAAATAAGATAGGATTGCTAATATACTTACTGCACAGTAGGGATATTAACAACCCTAACTTTATTGATAATTCAACACATTTACAACAAATTATTGTAAATTATTATCCTTCACACAGTAGCTCAAACTCAAGAGCAATCTTTGCAGTCATATCATCCTGTAATAAATTTCGCTCCCATTGTTTTGTCTTCAAGTATATTTAGATTTTGGGAGCATATGTGACCGTTAAATCAATAGAACATAATACAGTTCAAGATAGGCCTGTGACACTTGGCCTCAAACTCATGTAACAGTTCATCAATATCATTGTCCAAGTCATCACTCTGAGACATCTTAGTGACCATGTCACTGATCAGGAATGCACCAATAGTAGCCTCTTCATGGTTGTCCTGAATGTCTATATTAACAACATGCACTGGCTGGTTGTAAACAGATCTCTTTGAGCCGAACCATTCTATGACTTGATCGTAGACCCTCTCTTCACATGTTATGATCACATCAAACAGCTCAGTGGACACCTGAAATTTCTCGGGACATGGTTTTATTCTCCTGTTCCTATCCAACATATGCAATAGCCCGTTCTGAGTGTAGTAGCCTTTATCCTTTTCCATTAAGTCGTTGTAAATGTCGTCGTAAGGGACACCAAACTCGTAACAATTAGGACGGTCCGCGGAAGCGCCTGGTAACTTAACCTTTTCCCCTGTGCCATATGACTTCACTTTGAAGCCTTTCTTAGCCAGGAACGCATGAGCTTCCATGCTCCGGTTCATGTTAGATGAGCACACGACCGCTATGTATATGTCGCACATTTTAGATACGTTTTTATTAACCCACTGATGTGATATGTGTCAGTCAAATATTCAGTGAAAATATCCAATGCTATATTATATTTAACTAAGACATTAGTTTTACTTTATTAGAGCAAGAATTCGACATTTTTATATATCCTATAAATACAAAAATAATAAATATTATAGGTGGTATCGTTTTTTAGAACAAAATATTTCTGTCGTGTTTACAGTTTTTGCTAAATGTCAAACCTCTTTCTGAAACTTGTTTGACATAACTTCTTTTTAAATAAATCCTGTGTGCCAGTATCAAGAATTTTATACACTATCAGCTTCTCAGAACAGAATATATAACTACTGATAAAACTTCGTCCAAAGAGTATGTGTGATTACTACGTTTTGGCTTCATCGCCAAGATAATCATCTGAATAGTATAGACCAAATCCCGAAGCAAAAAATAACTTTGGTATAAGTGTACTAGACATGGATATAATTACTACTTTCCATTCATTTCCATGACGTAAAATTATAAATTATACATTTCTTTCGCTGTTATTTCAACTGTGATTTTTCACTGACAATTATTTAATTCACAGTTTTAATTACATTACAACCTATTAACATCCTATGAAGTGAGCACCAAACGCTGTGCGATTGAATTGCAATTATTTTTAACAGTTGCTGCCTATGTCGGTTACAGGTATCACATTATCAAAACCCATATATGATTTTTCACCCGCAATCTGTGAAATGTTATATCACTAAAGTGTACTCTTGTCTCTTGCTGTCCCCTACGCGTGTACGTAAAATTATGTTCAATTTCCATGGCAATCTAGTTCAATAAAAGTCACAGAATAAAAAAATATTTTCTTATTGACATTTATAGGTTATAATAGTTCTCAATAAGGTAAAAGAAGTAAAATAAATTGAAACCTATAATTTTTACTAATACTGTACACGTATTATAATATTATTTCTCTTTTTACCGTACTAAAAACTTGCAATAGGCTCGTGTACACATTATTATAATTATGAATAAATTGTTTAAAAATCTTTGTATTAGTGTTGCAAAACCAAATCCATTTAATAGTTTACATACAAGCTCATCAGTCTCAGCATGGAATAAAGAAACTTTACCTAAATCGTTTCTGCGATTCAATAAGAAGGTCTATCCGCCGCAAACACCTGATGAGGAACCTAGACCAGCTGTAAGTAGATACACAAAATAAGCAAACTGTCTTTTGCTTTGACGAAACATTTAAAGCGATTAAAGGCTTATTAAACCACCTGGTATTCAGGATCACTAATCCTTATCTCTAAAGAAGAGTCCCCTAACCCTTATTATATCACTCTGAATCATGTTTAGGGACTTTAACAATAGGTGGTATTTATAGATATTTTTTGACAGTACAAAATAGAAATGACAACAAATCAGTGTAAATGTTTTGGGAAGTGTCTAGTTACCGAGAAATCCTATAAGGACTTAGGGTTTATTTGTAATATGAACACCAATTGGTGGATTTTGCAGATAAAGCCACTTTAAAGCTAGTTAGTAGATGAGTAACTTGTATATGAAGTTTTGATACTGATACAAAGCACAGAAAACCTAATATGCATTTCTATTATTTTCCAGTTTGTATGTCACCAGAAGACCAACTTAAAGTATAGTCCTGATAAACTCTGGTACATTGCTTGTTTAGTCCGTGGTATGACCGTGGATGAAGCTGTGAAGCAACTGAGCTTTGTGCATAAAAAAGGAGCTATATATGTGAAGGAAGCTATTCTGGAAGCACAAGAACTAGCTGTGAAAGAGCATAATGTCGAGTTTAGAAGCAACCTGTGGATTGGTAAGTGGAATTGGGAGTAGTCACTAGGGCCAGTTACTCTAAAACGCCAAATTTAAATGTTAAATTAAATGTTCTTCAACAATCTGGTTCTGTTGCTAGTCAACAACATTAATTGTGCAGTAAACTGTAATAAATTCCCATCTGTATTATATTTTCATAATATTTTATACTAGCTGTGCTCTCCGACTTCGTCCGCATAGTATTTAACGTAACAAAAATTTCGGGATTATCGGGATAAAAATCCACACTCACAAACTTTCACATTTATAATATTAGTAGGATTGACATTATTAAGTCAACATATTTATATTTTTTATTTGTATTTTCAGCTGAATCCTTTTCAGGAAAAGGTATGACAATAAAAGGCATTAGAAGACATGCCCGAGGCAGAATGGGAGAAGTTCGTTATACATACAGCCATTATTTTGTAAGACTTGAGGAGGGAAAACCACCTGCTGACTACTACAAGTTGGACCTAAAGGCTCCTGAACAACAACTCGACTGCTGGTTAGAACAAATGAGAAAGAGAAAGATCATAAATTCATTTTAAGTCGCATAATTTATTCATTATTTTAGAAAAATAAACTAGCTTAGATTCAATTGTATTTTTTTTTATATCTACCTAACTATAAATAGGTACCATACATTTATTTATTTAAAATAATTTACTTTGCAGTACTAAACTGACCAAATTCATATTCAACACAATCTTGTTCTTCTAGCTTGTGCTAACCAACTACAATCCAATTATTGGTATTATTAACACCTAATATGCAGTATTACAACTGCTAAGTACGAAATTAAATATTTATCACATTCATGGGCAATGGTATTTCCATTCATTTATTATTATGGTACTTACTTCCTTGTTACTATAGTACCTACTAAATATACCGGGATGCAGACATCATTATTATGATTTTGATAATATCTACTCCACTTAATTTAACATGTCAGAATATTGATAATGATATCAAAATAGTCAGACGCACCAAAGTAGGAAATGGTTATATATAGATGAAGAGTGAGATTAGAAGTCCAAACTAAAGAATTCATGAGATGGTTTCCTTTCTATCTTGCTTATATCCCAAAGACAGATAGAATTTGTTGTATTCCTGGAAAAATGACTCATTTTGAACTTTATGTTCTAAGCATTAAACTACTTATTTTAGTTGAAAATACTGTATACCTTATGTCTCCAATCTATACTTAAAATATTAATAAAAGCAATAAAAAAATATATGTATAGGTAAATATAACTAAAATTATGCTAGCATGCAATTTCCAGTAAATATGGCAATGGCATAGGGTTGTGACATCAGCAGGTAACGGTTGCCAACCGTAAGTATAGATGTTACAGTAACATTAGTTGGAACGCGTATTGTCTAGTTAAACAGTAGTTTATATTGAGCTACCTGCCTTTGCCTTCGTCGCAACTGGGATTAACTGCTATTCAAAAATGAATGTCAGTTGAAACAATTTACTCAACTAGAAAAAACTACTTGTTCTAACTAAAAACAAGAATTTACTGTAACAATGTTACAGTAACATAGGTACATATATTATGACATTTCAAAATACTCTGTAAGGATTGATGCTAATAATTCCGATTCAAGTGCCATCCATTTAGTAATATAATAAAATAATATGTGGACTAGTGCCCTCTACATTATTACACCAATTACACAACTGTACTAATGTGTGACTATTATAAAACGCAACGCAAGAATATCCAAAGCGCTGCCGCCGAAAAAACGGACTGTTTTGCCGGTTAAACTTAATCTTTATTTATATACTAGGTGAAACAAAAAGGGTATACTATTATTTTTTTGCAACTTAACTTTGTAAACCTCAAACTATCGGCTTTGTGGGACAGTTGAAGTACTAAAGGTTTCGGAGACGTATGATATCTGCCAACATACAGCATCCCTGTAACACCTTTTGTTTTTCAAGTTCCCTCTAAAGCTGATGGTTTTAGAATTACAAAGTTAAGTTTTGAAAAAAAAAGTATACCCATTATGTTTCACCTTGTATAGCACAGAGAACATGTTCATTGTTTTGAGTGAAAATAATTTGCGCGAATTTTCCGCGGCAGTCTATATTAGAGCATTCAATTCATTTTAGCAACATTTTATTCAAAATCGGTGTAAAGTTTCCATGTCGGAAACGACAACTTTCATCCTTTTTCTAATTAATTTGTAATATGTATATAAAAAACCGTCGTTCACGGAAACTTTCCGTCGATTGTGAAATAATCCCCCTGATCCCCACATTAGTGACCCATTAAACCTCAAAAATATATACTTACATAATACTATTAACGTGTATAACCAAAACTAAAAGGCACACAGTGTAAAAGATTTGTATAAAAATGATCATACACTCAAAGAAGTCCGTGGCTCAGGTTTCTTAGGTACATATCCGTACAAGAATATAGAGGCTATCACCAATAGTGTGCCCATTGCGAATTGTACTGTTAAATTGAAATCAAATATGTATATTGAGGCAATGCAGGATATTACAATTGCGACGGAAGTGGCGAAACCCTTGAGTATGTTATCAGCGTATTTGACCACAACTGCGACGATGAGGCCGCCGGCCGCTTGTAACAACACAAGGTACCATACGAAGCCGTCAAACCCTTTCAGCAAATTGTTACTGAAGCCTTCATTTATAAAATATGTGCATGCTCCAATCGGCAGTGACAGTAAACTTAACTGCACGTTTCTCATCCACACCTGAAATAATTGTTATACATTTTAATTGTTGTCTATTTTATAAATACAGATAAGGTACCTTATGAATGTAGTGTAGATACTAGATAGTAATGTTTGCCCCCAGCTGTGTTGTGTGACAACAACAAAACAAGTAAACAAGAACGAATAAGTACCTATGTATGCTACTATGTTTATATCTCTGTTATTCAACAATGTTGTTATAATTCATACTCACCGATATGTCAGATTCTTTGAGTACTTTTTCGAAATAAATTCCAGCAAAACCAGATATGAAGCAAGCGGCCAATGCCGCACTAAATCCTAACATCCTCGACTGCTCCGGTAAATTCGATGGCTTCGAAGGAGTCCCTTTGTCGGTTGAAGATAATTGTACAAGAGCTACACCTCCAGCCAACAAAGCCAATGCACACCATTGCCATTTTTTAAGATGCCTCTTCAAAACAAGTACGGCAAAAAATGCGGTTGTAAGCAGTTTTAACTGATATGTCACCTGAAATATAATGATTGATTGCAATGCAACGATCCATTGGGATAGATAGATGATTGATGATGTAGGTAGATAGATGGATAGATGTCTAAATATACCTACAGGTGTTTCAAAAGTACGAAATAATAGTTAAGGTACATACTTATAAGCTGATGATATAATAATAATATGCATAATAAAAACATAACACCTATGTAACTATCATATTTTCTAAGCTAAGGTCCTTTAAATATTTGTCACAACTTTCGGGTTGCGGCCTGAGGACACATACAATAGCCCATAATACATTGTAAACTGTATTAACGAGTACTAGTCACCATTATTCAATAAGTAGGTAGTTTGTAACAAAATAGTCACGAATTTCCTGATTTCATATGCGAATCTCCTTGCCAACTGAGATTATCACTTTCTGAATGGTGAAGGAAAACATTGTGAGGAAATCTGCAAACTTTAGAAAGACGGCACGGGCCCAATGTGGTGGACTACTTATATGATAGGTAAGTATATATTCGCGTTGAAGGGAACAATAGATGATGACTGCTTGGCGCAGTGGTTTGAGCGTGGTAGGACGCACAGCTCACTGCACCGGGTGATGGCAGGTTCGATTTCCGTCAGGGCGAATTTCGGAAATGGCCTATTCGTAATCACTGGGATCGCGCCCAATCCATTATACGGTCTTCATAGAGTGTGTTAGTGTTGTTTAGTTTGGGACCATACCAGTTGGTATGTCAATTTGGCGATATTTTTTATTAAATATTAAATTAAATAATTTGGTACCTGGTATGTAGCCGCATCCAAATTAGAAGCTGACACATATAACAAATTGTTTTGTACAATGTACAAAAAGGATGGCACACATACACGCAATGTGTCTCTCACATTCAATATGACTATATTGTACATAGATTGTACTCCTTTCTGTACTCCCCCAGACTCCTGCATTACTAGGCATACGCATATTATAAGCTTGAACAATTCCGTCATAAGAACAGCTGAAAAAATATAATTTAGTAAATAATTACACTGGTATTATACAATATGTTGTCGCCTTGCATCTCATACTCATCTCTTGCATCAAGTACTTAAATATATTAAAAAGAATATTTATACATATAAGTATCTAAACTTTAAATAATAATAGCACAGTAGTGCATCTGGGATTTTCGAAATGTGATATCTTATATTCAGTGACGATTACCATAATTATGAACTAAAAATCTGTATGTCTGAGGGATGATAAACAGTTTTCATAGATAGCTATATGAATGTGCAGTGTTCAAGACTATGGTCCACATCCTCTTGCATTTGTGGAAGGAATGATGTTAAAACTTATATCAACTTATTATTAATATGGTTAAATATTATAATAAAATAAGTAAGTATGTCAGATAATCTAAAATTATCATGCTTTCTGTCATTTGCATGAACATAGTTTATTAATATAAATTCATTGATATAATGCAAGGTTGAATTTACCAGCAGTTTAATTCAAAATAGACACACTACAGATCTAAATAAAATAATATACATGAAGAATATTTATAAACTTATATAAAACTGTTTTTTTTAACTGATTACTAAAATAACTAAAAGGAAAAAAATTGAGGTACTTATAAATAATTAAACAACCTGTTAGAATAGTAGTTTGAGTGTAGGTTGCTAGCTCGGCTTACTGCACCAGGTGGTTTCAGGTTTGATTCCCGTTGTTTGCCCTGGTCTAGGTGTCAATGGGATTCCCCCAGCCCATTGTATGATGTTCATGGCACAAGTATTGCTTAGTTTGGGACCTCACAGTTGGTGTGTTGTCTGGCTATATTTATTATTGAGTTATTATAATTCTTACCAGCCGCAGATGAAAACATTTCAACATCTCTTATGCGAGCATATCGCATGCTGAGGCCCAGAATCGCATTTTGTAAAGTTAATATCACCAAGCTCACATATTTTATGTAACCTGGAAAATATTTTACACTTATCAGGCTATCCTATGTACACTGAGTAAAAACTCAAATATGAATGTTAATCTAACAGGAAATAAAATGTACCATATCAACAAAAAAACTTTAAAATGTAAGTATGTATAATAAAAGAGCATGTTTTCCTTACCAAAATTTGATCTTCTATTATGTGCGTATGATTGTGATTTCTTTGAGTCTCCGTCCATGTCTGGTGTATTTAATTGTTTTAGTTCTGTAGCAAGTCCAGCTTTTGTCTCCACAGTTTTATCACAAGCTATGGCTATTTCTACAGGGTCATCAGTTATATCGTCTGGCTTCATAGAAAACTAAGTGATAGGTATATTATAGTAGGTATTATTGATAATCATAACAGATTACAAAAATAATGATTTTGTTTCTGATAGCCACTAATTGAAGATAATTTCAAGTGTTTTAATTTAATAACATACAAGCATTGCCACAATTTATATAATCAAGCAATTTTATTTTATTAGAAATACATTTAACACTGGTTAGTTCAATAGAATGGATGTGCACAATTTTATTAGATATTACTTACAGCTTCATAAAATAATTATAATCCACATTCATTTTGACTTGATTTCAAGCCTTGTTAATAGGAATTGTCTGCGTAAAATAAATATAATAATAGGTAGTGTTAGAACGATCACCGGTGGGCAAATTAGTAAAATATAAACAATTTATTATTTGATTTCATAATGATAATTACCAGATTAGAGAGTATTTGTCGAATAGTAAGTAGTGTAATTTAGTCACTAGTTTCTTAAAAATATTATGTTTTGATTGTGAGGACCAGACTTCTAAACCACCCCAAGATATTATACAAAATTACTCAGTGAACCGAACCGGTCTGTGAACCGAAGCAAGAAATATAAAAGTTGTTGACGTCGGCAATTTGCTAAAGTCCCGCTAGACAGAAAGCCAAACAATATACAACAAAACTGGTCAAGTGCATGTCGGCTTGCACATTGGGGGTTTCGAACATTGACGTACACAAAAAATAAGTTTATCCGGAATAAGGGCATTTAGGGTCATGTAACCTTAATTTGACAATAACTTTAGGAGAGATTTTTACACTTGATGGAGACTTTCCGTGTCGGAAACGACAGCTTTCGTCATTCTTCAAATTCATTTTTAAAAGAATGATGGAAGCTATCGTTTCCGATATCGGAAATTCGGTAATGTTCTGTTAATTGTGAATACCCCTGCAGGCGACCTCGACCTCGCCAACTATAATTCACTGTGACTAAGTAAACCGAGCCCCACTCTGTGGGGCTCCTATTTATGGATTAAGGGTCACCATTAACCAAACAAGTACGGGAACGGGGGCTTAGTTTGCCCGCTCACTAACCTCCGAAATTCCTTTCGAACTATCCCAGCTAAGTTGTGTGCCCCAAATTTCTGAGTTCGCTTCACTCACCGAGTGACTTTTCAACTCATTAGTTCGCCTAATGAACACAAAATTAGCAGATAATTCTCCCGAGTATGCTGTTTATTTGACCGATAAAAATGTTTTGTTCGATTTACTTAGAGCCCGCGACTTCGTCCGCGTGGAATTTAACTTAACAAAAAAGCCCGGTCCCGCGCTCTGAGCCCGCGCGATAGGACCTTAGGAAATAAAAGTAGCCTAAGTTACTGCTTATAACATCAGCTATCTACTAGTGAAAGCCCCGTCAAAATTGTTCCAGGCGTTTCGGAGATACTCTCTGATTTCACGTGTTTTTATTTTTTTACTCGGAACCCAAATTGTTTTTTCTGTAATTAAAGTAGCCTAAGTTACTCCATATAACACCAGCTATCTGCCAGTGAAAGCCCCGTCAAAATCGGTCCAGCCGTTTCGGAGATTACCCGGAACAAACATACAGACAGAGAGATATTTTTTTTTTAAACGCGGTTTTGCTATAGGTGTCGTATAGTGATGTAACGAATGTTGGATATTTGACATTCGCGAATGCGAATGCGAATATTTGGCTCCAACATTCGCGAATGCGAATGCGAATGCGAATGTTGACTTTTAAATTAAAAATTTAAAAAACCCCCGATGCGACGACTTTTTGAACTACAAAAAGGTGATAATTTTCAAACGGCTGAACCGATTTTCATGAAACTTAGCTAAGAAAACTCGAACAGAATACCTTTCTAACAAAAAAAACAAACTGTAAAATTAGATCATCCGCTTCGGCGCTTCGACATCACAGACAGACAGATAGATACACATGTTAAACTTGTAACACCCCTCTTTATTTGTTGGGGGTTAATAAAGAGCGCGCAAAATTAGACTGGTTTGACATTTCGTGTCGGCCGAACATAGCCAAACCCGTACAGGTTGAAAGAACGTAGTTAGTCACATAAAGTTAATACGAAGAGATTTGTTTAGATTTCAGGGTAACTTAGTATTTTTGCATAAATCAAATTTAATTAATATACAAATTTTATTGAGCTTATTAATTAAAATAAAACCCGATGGCGCGCCGTAAGTTTTTAGGGATCCGTAGTAAAACTCGGAACCCTTATAGTTTCGGCACTTCCGTCTGTCCGTCTGCTCGTCCCTCTGACGTCACAGTAATTTTATTCAAAGACTATTATACTGCAAATTGGTAAAAAATAGTGTTAATATACCACTACAAAACTGTGTATTTAAATTTTGAAAGCAAAGTTTTTCCATTGTATCTCCCGTAATTAAGAAAGGAGAGTGAAAAAATGTTTTCATTACTCATACTCTGAAAGTAGGTCTGAAGTTGCCTGAGAAGCGGGTTGAAAGTAATACTTTTCAGGCCCGGGAGTTTCGCTTTCAACTGACAGCTGTCAAATTATAAAAAAAAAACTACGTCCATTTTCACATTTCTATGGAACCATGTTCAAACTTTTTCTACAGTCACTCAATTACAGCACGATGTAAAATTGAAATAACATAAAGTTAAGTATTAATTCAAGAATATATTTTTTTAAATGACATAATTATAATTTAGTTTCAACAATTTCTTTAAAATAACATAGATTTGGGCAAAATATTTAAAGATAAAAATGAAAAATAATGGTTAAATAATGAAGTTGGCCGGCCAACGAAAAAAAAACAAAATAGGCGGCAATCCGATTATTTTTTTTTCGAGTTGTAGAGTATTGTTTATACTTCCTTGTATTATTTCTTTAGCCAATTCCTGTTTTTATTTTTATTTTCCTTGTATTCGTAATGAAAAGCACAGTGCTTACCTCGGGTGAAAGATTTATTTTGTCCCTCGAACTATTAGCGCCCTCGCTACGCTCGGGCGCCAAACCCCGTCTCGGGACAAAATAAGTAACTTTCACCACTCATGTAACAATGTACTATTACTCACCCCCTCGAGCGAGGTATTGTTCAGTGGGTATTTTAAAATAATTTTGATGGTTTCTTTGACAGTTTTTCAATATTTATTCTCGTTTACGAAATATTGAGCTCCATGGTGGCCTTTTTTACGTGATGAGATTCATCCTTTAGCTTAGAACCACATTATAGATGGTTTATTACAGGAAAAAAATAGTTCTTTACCATTACAAATAAATATAAATAATTTAAAAAAAAAAGTTTGGACTGCGTCTCAAACCCACGCGCCACTGATTGTGCACCCAGTCTAATCACAACTAAATTATTTGAATTAGAACGTCTTATAAGAACTTTTCATCAGTCTAAAAATAAAATAAAGGCTTATGCCATTTTGCTTAAGATGTCTATGAATGCCGGTTTAATACATTTGGCATCAGAATTTCATACTATTTTATTCATACGGTAGCTAATAGTTTATTTATTACGCAGAAATAAATCGGTTGAGGTGTTTCATATCAATAAAAAGACATTACTTTCTTTTTAGGGTTTCATATTATCGAAAAGTAGCGGGATGTCTACAAAACCCTATGTATGCCTAGTGTGACATGCATTTGGCTAGTTTATTTATCTAAGTCTGGCAAGGCCCCTAACAATTATTATATTATTTGAAATATAATAAATCGAATGTTTATAATAAACATAAATTATTAAATAAATATATTTAAATAATGAATGTAGGTATTTATCCTTATCCTTATTAATATTATAAATGCGAAAGTAACTCTGTCTGTCTGTCTGTCTGTCGCTCTTTCACGTCAAAACTACTGAACTGATTTCAATGAAATTTTATACACAGATAGTCTAGAGCCTGAGAAAGGACATAGGCTCCTTTTTAATGCGAAAAAAGAGTTTTAAGGGGTTGAAAGGGGGGATGAAAAGTTGTATGGAAGTATCGTCATTTTTAGAGCTAGAAGCCTGAAACTTATTTGTTAGGCTGTTGATTTGATATAAACAAAAATTACATTCAAAGTTTGTAAAAGTTTTACCCTCAAGGGTGTAAAATAACAATAGGGAATAGGGGATGAAAGTTTGTATGTAAATATAGCTCTTTGCATTAAAACACTGCAATTAGCTCATTAAAGTATTTAAAGGAAGGTTTTATTTGTAAAAAAAATGCCTAAATAATTAAATATGCTACCCAAAGACACTATTCCACGCGGACGAAGTCGCGGGCATAGCTAGTTTATAATATTTTAATAAACAATAGTTATTTATTTTATAAATATGCATGCTATTTTTAGGATAACTCTTTACTAAGATTTAAAAAAAAAGTAAAGTCGAAAGCACTAGTGCGTAATAAGCTGCTTTATGAACATAAAAGCGTTGCAGTAAGGGCCACGCTACGAGCAAGTTTGTTGAAAAAATATATTATTCTTACTAGTTGTATTAAAATCCATATCCATCTACATAATTTATATTTTGTTTTTCAAAAACATTCGCCAAACATTCGCATAGATTCTTGCGAATGCGAATGTCAAAAAATATGCGAATATTCGCGAATGCGAATGCGAATATTCGTTACATCACTAGTGTCGTATGTACTTTCACATTTAGTGAAAAGGTGTTATTTTGATATTACAAACAGACACTCCAATTTTATTTATTTGTATAGATTTCAAGTTTCTATCCTATCGCGTTTAGCAGTTAGAAGCCTCTGACAGACGGACGGACCGACAACGATGGCCAAACAATAGGGTTCCACCGACTCTTCGGGGTCGGGAACCTAAAAAAGTTACTCTGTGAACTAGACGTCACAGAGCATGCAAGTCGGTGAGCGGTCGGTTGTGGTGTCACTGTCAATTTTATCCATGGCGTCTACTGTGTCTCAAAGAATAAAATCACATCATTCTCACCTTTAATTACAGCCAAAAAGCTGAATTATAATTTCTTGATGACAACTTCAACCCTTTTATGTAGTATTTTTAAGTCTGTGTCATAATATACTTCAGGCCAATCCAGTGACTTAAAGTGGCTACTCACGATACAATTTCAAATTAAATTTGTTTAAGTCGAGATTGACCGTACAGTACTCAGTACTCACGTATCAATCTAGTTCACAATTTCCATTTGATTTGTACTGTGCTGCAGTTCAAGCGAGCGTCGTAAGCACCATGATTATTTCAAGGTACCAGCGCCAATAAAACTAAATGGACTCTACCGCTCTTTTCACCACTCAATGTGTTGATTCAAGTTGTTCATTGCTAGCGATTCAACAAGTGAAATGTCGATTGCTTGACATTCAATTTGTTGAAAGTAGGAGCCAATTTGCCTCCTCTTGGCGACATAGGATAAATCGACTGAAATTGAATTTACAAAGTTAATATTAAATTGCATCGTGAATCGCCACTTTTAGAAGAATGATTCGTTACGTAGCGCATCGTTGTGCCAAAGAGAATACAATAATTGCATTGTACAGTGTATAATGAAACGTTATTTGATGCATTTTTTTATTTATATTTACATGGCGTGTTTATCTAATTTAAACTTATTATTAATAAAATATCGAATTTTATTGATGGGATCATTATTATTTTCTGTATGTCAGGAGAGTAAGGATGTATATGTCGCCGCCAACTAGCTTAATTCACCGTTCAATTAACAGCCTAGGCACTTAACTAAACGGCGCCGTTCAACTAGTGGCCTGAATGATATTCAGCCATTTGATTAAACAGGTAGGCAATTGACTTGGATCGCTGACGTTTAACTACTTGCCTAGCCGTTTAATTACCTGCCTAGCCTGTTCATTTCAATTTAGTTCTACTGCATAGTACCTTGTATATTGGATGTATATGCATAAGTCAAAATTTATGATGGGGAAAGTTTATTTTAATTCATCTAAAACATAAATATAGTTATAAGTCAAAACTAATCATAACACATTCATTTATTGATCATTTTCAAAATCAGCAGGATTTTTACGGCTGAGTCTGTGGTGTTCCCTTTCAACTCCTTCATAAACAAGGTAACCAATGATGAAGGCTGAAACACAAAATTAAATTAGAATTAGTTGCAGAAACTCACAGCACATTCTGCTGCATTGACTGCATAAGATAATTAATTCCCAACTAGGATAACATTCTTATAGTTGGACCTACTAATGCAAAATGGAACCAACCCACATGCACTACTGTAGACCAAAACCAACCTTGTGTTAGTGGTTCTAAGTTGGTTTCAGTTTGCAGAAGTCTGTGGGTTGGTTCCATTTTGCAAAAGTAGGTCCAGTTATAGTAAGCTAATGCACACTAAAATATAACGTGTACTTTTGTATGTATCTATTGTTGCACGGGATGAAACATTCACCTAAATAATTGTTGTTGTCTTTCTTGTCATAAAATGGAGACATTATTTTGATGTAAATGTTTCTTCAATTTCAAACAAGGGTTAAGACAAATAAATTTTACAATTTGTGTTAAGAATTTATGTTTCTATATGCTTTTTTTTAAAGGCATTGGCACAAGTTTTGACAGAGGCATGTATACTCGTAGACACTTGATGACTTGGAGAAGTGTTTTCCTGCGTAAAACTCCCCACATCAAACAGACCTATAAGTCAGGAGTCGGGCTTGTTACAACTTGTACCAGTATCTTTTAAAAAAATGTAAAAAAAGGTTTTTTTAACCCTAAATTTAAATATATCTGTATAGAGTTGTAACATAACAGGCAATAAAATCTTTGGTTACCGTGACTTTAATCTAGCGAAATATTTACACCAATTTTTGCTGTCGCCTCTATTTTAAGGTTTTAGTAACTACTTAGTAACAATAAAAATTGGTGTAAATCTTTCGCCAGTGCAAACGTGGGGTTAGAAACGTACATCATGACGAATAGGTAACCCATGCGGCATTTTGGCTACATAATATAATATATATATTGGAAGTTATTACAGGATACTTACGTGGGGCTACCCTGAATACGCTTTCGCGGAATCTTCGGAATATGTTAGGCAGGCCATTAGAAATAGCACCGGCATATGCCCTCTGTTCATGAGGAGACAGCTTATAGGTAATCAATCCACGGATTTTAGCTAATTCTCCAAAGTGCTTCCCCATTTTCGTTGAATTCGATAAAATTATGTAACTAGCAGACTGAGCTGATTATTGCGTATTTCGTTCTTTTCCTGAAGTTTGCTGTCACTTGGCTGTCACTTAATAATCTACGTGACAGACTGTCAACTGTCACTGCCAGGCACACAACGAAAGCCTCTTATTCACGGTCCATCTTGCTGTACCTCCCGCCAAGGTTATGAACAATCGTTGAAGAACGAGGTACACAGAGAGACGCTTGGCGCAGTGGTTTGAATGTAGGCTCGGCCGCTCGGCTTACTGCACCGGAGGGTTCGATTCCCGTTGGGGCAATAATTTCGGATATGGCTTTTTCGTAATTTGTGTCACTGAGACCGCCCCCCAGTCTTCACCGCTGTGATTGTACACACTACTCTACACTTTATTATAAGCACAGAGTAAGTGAATACAAGTCTGTCTGTACTCTGTAGTAACACTGCATATCTCATATATGTCGCAACTTCAGAAGAAAAAAACGATCTATGAAATGGGGTAGAACTTTAATGGTGAACGTCAGAACTAAAACGTCAGTGGCCATCTGTCACAACTGATCACTCATCTCGTCAACAACTGTTTGTTTTCAATTTTGGTTCGGTGATTACTGTGAAAATAAGCGTTACTGTGCTGTTTTTATGTTATAGTTTTATGCAAATTAAGTTCAGAAACTTTATAACATTATTAAGTACCTACCAATGAAATATAGAAAGTGTGATTAATGTGGAAAAATATCAGAAAGAAAAGCCGTAATAAAAAGTTTATTTATGGCGAGATATCCCCTGGATGGTGATCGGTGAGTAGAATATTAACTAATTTATTTATTTATTTATTTATTTAAACTCTATGCACAAGTAATAATACAATGTACAAAGGCGGACTTAATGCCTTAGGCATTATCTACCAGTCGACCTTAGGGTGGTGCAGAAACAACATGGCGGGTGCAACTTATACGAGAGAAATAGAGAGTAATTTATACCTATAAACATATTATTGATAAATACATAGATACATACATACATATAAAACAAAATTGTTAAGAGAAAAAAAAAAAAGTCCAACGGATTACCGTTGTGACGATTCTACCAACTTCTTGCGAATGTGCTCTCGTGCCTTCACCTTAAAAGACAACCGACTTTTTGCCGTCCTGATACTCAGAGGGAGCGCGTTCCAAAGGAAGATCGCCTGGACAAAGAAAGAGGAGTGGATAAACCCAGAGCGGTGTGAGGGACATCGTAGGAGTAGATTATTGGTCGAGCGCAGATTTTTACTGTGGGCAGAGCAAATTAATTGTATTTGTGAAGTTAGATAGAGGGGAGAAGAAGGATTGTTTAGAAAAGAAAACAGAGTAGTCAATGCCCTTAGTGCTCTGCGCTCACGAATGGGTAACCATTTTAATTGCGATCGATGCGCAGAGACGTGATCATATTTACGGAGGTTGAAAACAAATCGAATGCAGTTATTTAGAAGGCGGTCAAGTTTATTGAGGAGATCTGCATTCAGGTCGTAGTAGCACATATCACCATAGTCAATAATGGGGAAAATTAGGGACTGCACAAGCAATGCCTTTATGTGAGCTGGGAGAAGATTTTTCAGTCGATACAGCGATCGCAATGTTCCAGTTACTTTCTGACTGACGCTCGCGACCTGCTTACGCCAGTCAAGACAGGTGTCGACAAGCAGACCAAGATCCTTAACCTCAGAGCCAAACGGAATGACGGTATTGTCATAGAAAACGGGTGGAACAGTTAAACCATCAAGCTTTCTTAAGCTATGGGGACTCCCAACTATAATGGCCTGACACTTTAACGGGTTAACTGCCACCCCAAAACGGTCTGACCAGCTCTTTATCAGTCTCAAATCCTGGTTAAGCTTCTCAATCGCGTCCGATACGTTGTCAACACCTGCCTGACCTGAGCTGCAGGTCATCGGCATAGAGATGATACGCACACTGAAGCTCGGTAGTTATAAGATTAATAAAAATAGAGAACAAAAGAGGAGATAAAATACCGCCTTGAGGGACGCCAGCTGCAAGGTCACACCACTCGGACGAAGTGTCACCAACACGAATTTTCTGCTGACGCCCTCGAAGATAAGAGGAAAACCATTCCAGTGCCTCGGGAGAGACCATAAGATACGACAGAATAGACAAAAGGAGTTCATGACTGACAGTATTAAACGCGTTAGAGAAGTCTATTAGCACTAAAATAGTGACTTTAGTGTCTTCCATTCCGCGCCTAATATCGTCAGTCACTTTAAGGAGAGCTGTCACAGTACTGTGCCCGGGCCTGAAACCAGATTGAAACTGGCTGATGAGAGAGTTGCGGTAAATATGATAGGTGAACTGCTTATGAACACAGGCCTCAAGCACTTTAGACAGAAATGGCAAGATGGAAATTGGACGAAAGTGACTAGGAAGAGTGGGATTTGGAATCTTAGGCAAGGGCCGGACGTGAGCATTACGCCACAGAGAAGGAAATGTGCCACAGTAAAGGGAAAAGTTAATTATGTGGGATATGGCAGGAAGAAGTTGATCCAAAGCTGAAATGATCATATGACGACTGATGTTATCACAGCCTACGGCTTTGGATTTAATGGAAATGACGATCTTTTTGATTTCTCCCGGATCGACTGGGGTGAAAATAAAAGGGGCTATATTGGGACGCGTCAGACCAGCGAGGTAGTCAATAGTTTGACATTTGCTTAAACTATCTAACATGGGGACTGTGGAGAAATGGCGGTTTAGATCGTTCAAGCCAATAGTATTAGGAAGGTCTGAATGCCGCGATTTGCCGATACCCAGAGTTCCAAGGAATTTCCAGATATCGGCAGGAGAAGAAGAAGTAATGTTACTGAAAATGTGGCGGCGTTTAGCGTTGCGTATCATCTGGTTACACCGATTCCTGGCAGTTTTGAAGAAGGACCAATTCTCCTCAGACCTATCCTTTTTAAATTTCCGAAACGCACGGTCTCTCCGACGCATTGCCATTCGAATTCCCCTATTCATCCAAGGTGCAGGTGGGCGCTTCAACTTTACCTTTCTGACAGGCGCATGTGTGTCGTACAGACTGGTAACAATACTGTTGAAGACGCAAACTTTGTCATCAACTGAAGCCGCTTCTTGCAAGGGTGTCCAGTCAATGATTGCTGCATCCTTCTGAAGCTGCTCACTATTCATCCGTGCAAAGGCACGCCTGTACAGGAACACGGGCTTGGGTTTGAGAGGTTTAAGGATATAGGAAAGGTAGATAAGGTCGTGATGGGAAAAGCCAGGAGCATCAAGTTGACCATGTGAGGAAACTAGGGAAGGATTGGAAGTGAGGATCATGTCAAGCCAGGTATCATCACCTACTTTATTGTGATGAGTGGGTTGAAGAGGCAGTACATGCAGACTAGCAGACTCGACAAGATGCAGGAGTTTACGGGACCGAGGGGAGTTGCGGGCCAGGAGGTTGGTATTGAAATCACCCATGATGATATGATGTGCATACTCTGAACCCAAAGATTCAAGTACCGATTCGAATTCGGTGAAATAATCAAGGGTAGGAGGGCAATAAGCGACACCTAGAACAGTTTTGGCTCCTTTAAAACAAACCTCTAGGAACAGAAACTCAGCAGAATCACTAGAAGAAGAAGTAGCAAGAATTTTAAAGGGGAAATCACAGCGAAGGTAAACAGCTACACCACCCCCTCTCCTACCATTTTTTTTTTTTTTTGAATTGACTATATGTTGTTGGCCAGAGTGGCCATAACAACTTCACCCGGACAGAGGGCGAGCGCAAGTGCGCTCCAGCCATAGGGGCAGGGGGGCAGCTAGCTCAAGGGCGTCACTAGGGACACGACCTCGGCTTGGGCCGCTGCCAGGAGAGGTGGCGAGGGTAAATCTACCACCGGATCGGAACGCGACCTCGACTGAGAAGATCCGGCAAGAAACTCAGCGGGCTTGTCGGGTGCCAAGGTGCGTCTAGGTAAGTAGACGCACCTTCTAGCGGAAGCGGGGGTTCGTCGACCTCGCCGGCGAGGTCGGTGTCTGGCGGGGAGTGTGCGTGTGTCGTTCTCCTCGACATCTGAGTCTAGGAGAGCGGTGAGTGGGTCGGGGGCCCTCTCCTACCAATCCGATCGTTCCGGATAAGAACAAAACCAGGGAGAGAGTATGTGGTGGATAGAAGTTCGGGTTTGAGCCAGGTCTCGGAAACCAGGACGGCATGAACGTCATTGTTGTGAAACAAGTCGTAGAGTTCGCTATGGTGGCTGGGAATGCTTTGAGCATTAATGTGGCAAACGTTTAACAGCCGACCAGGATTAGCATTGAATAATTGACGCAATAATTCGCCAAGGGTGTCCGTAGGAGGGCTAAAACTATTATCACTAGAAGAGGCAGTAGAGTTGTTGGCAGAAAAAAAAGCTTCGCTATCAGAAGACATAATTAAATATATAAATAAGATAAATATAAAAAGATATAAAGAAAATACAACACAAAGGGTGGTACGGCGTTTGCATTTCTGCACCACCCGCCAGCTAACATCATTAATTCAATCCAGAGACACAAATATACTTTAAAACTGAACGCTTCAATAGCAATTGCGACAAGGCATGCAAAGAAGGAAACAAAGAAAAACAGATTACGCAAAAGTTTTTTATACCAGAATTCCGAACGCACCGTGCTAACCGACGTAAAAAAATCCGAATGCACACAAACCTCAGATGACAAGTGACATAAACATAACCCTAATTTTGACATTTACATTACATTTTAACAAATTTGATCTCGAGGATACGAAACGGAATACTGGCTGAGAAATGAGGGTAATACTAATAAACTAGTGACGAAGACACAAACTTACGACCAAAGAGAACAGCGGAGCACCGTATACATATAGATCTATATCATATACAAGGCGGAAGCTACCTAACATACGTAGTACGTACATTAAAATGGATTCAAACAAAACAATAACTAAGAAGAGAAAAAGCGATAACACTGAGCTACTACGTCTACTACTACTGAATAATGCAACGGTAAGTGCATCTACTTCTAAATTATTGCGTTAACATTGTTAAGTACTTAGTTGACAATATAAAAGAATACCGTTAATCAACGCGTCTTGGTTTGCAGGCTTCCTTGGACGTTTGGGTACTTCGCAACCAGTACACCGAGCTCATCTAATGACGTCACCTTCTGCTTACTCCCGTCGGGCGTCTTAACCAAGATAACACCGTCTTGAGTCCAGCAAGAACGCATTCCAAAGTGGAGGCGCGCCTTCCCAAAGACGGTCTGCCGGGTCCTAGTCAAGAATTCCTTGACTGATATGGAGGAACCCTTTAAGCCTGCTTTAGCTCTCCACACCGCAGATTTGTCCTCATAAGAAGAAAATTTAACCAAGAGCGGCCTATGATGGTCTTTATTAGCCACTCCGAGTCTGTGACAGGCCTTTATGGAGGATGCAGGCATAGCTTGAGCTAGCTTTTTATTGATAACGTCGAGTATGACTGTGCTGCTAACCTCACCATCAGTCTCAGCAATGCCTTGGAAGATCAGTGCCTTACGTCGATTCCTTGTCTCCAGCCCGTCAACCTGTTTAGCGCACTCTCCAATCTGCTTCCTGAGTAAGCTCAGCATGCTGAAGATAAGCTCTCTGAAGGTCCGGAATTCTTCAGCGACCCGTGCCACAGTGTCTTTGGCGGAACCCACATTCTGAATCTGGGCTTCAAGTTCTCCCATCTTCTTGATAAAACTGTCCTCTAGGCCTTTCTGTGCTGACATGATATTCTCCAGTTGCGACATAGTGATCAGTAGTGCCCATTGAAATGTGGATTATGTTGAAAATAGTGGCAGTGCAGATGATGAAACTGGCAGGTGGTGTAAAATTTTACAGAAGTCACATAAATGTGCTGCAAACGTGAGTACCCGTTTTGTGGAGGTTAAAGACTAATAACTGATAGAAATTATTCAATTTTTTAATGTAATTCTATTTTAAATGATTAAATTAGTTACGAAGATATGTCTATAGTTTTTTACACCTACCCGCAAAAAATTTACCACGCCTATGTTTTATTTTGGGATTTAAAAGGCAGGTTCTTCAAAATTTCAAGAATAAAATAAAATTGTTCTGAAAAATAGTGTGGTGAAAAAATTTATCGACATTCGATATTCTTATTTTTAGTTTTAAGATATGGGTCAAGATGGAAATGAGGACTTAGTAAAAATGCCCATCGCAAAACTGAATAATTTGAAATTTGTTTTCGGCACCATTTAAAAAATATATATTTTCAGAAAAATTACTCAAATTTAAAGATAGCCGTCGCCCTGTCCTTACAACTGACTACTGAGCCAATATCAGATGACAAATTAATTGAATTTCCTTTCCACCTTTTTAAAGAACAGCGGACACCAAATAAAGGTCGATAAAGTTCATCGACCATTCATTTTTTATATTCTTTACAATTATGCCTTTATTTACCTAAGGAGCAAATCCTTAAGTTAAATAATAATGTATTTCCTAATTTCAAATGTTTTACTCTTTCTTTATAGAAGTTCCGTCAACTTCATCAACTGCTACTGTTTACAATGCGAGTGAGCTTACTCCAATAGAAGATACAATAGAAGTTCATACAAGTGGACCGCGCATTTGCAACAAATGTATCTATTTATGTTAAATATTGTAATTTTTAAATATTGTTAATATACTTAAGTAGCCAGTTTTGGAAAAAATATGTATTCAAGGTTTAATATTTCACATATTTTAAAATAAATGATTTGTTTTGTCAATGGCTTTTTTATTTAACACAAAACCAAAAAGGTTTATGGCTGATTAGGTAATCCATCGATATCGATAATTTTCACCGTACATCCCTATTTCATTCTTTATGTTGGTACACTATATTATAGTTGTCAGTTTCGTTGTTAGATTGGCCATAAATGGTGGCCCCATTTTAAAAGCAGGGTTTATTTTAATCTATGGAGTCCCGTTTCTTCTTACGTAGTATTGTATTCTCTTTGGGGCATATATTTTGTTGCTGTTTTGGTTGCTGTGATTGATATTTGGATAAAACGTATTTATATTGTAGTATTTTATTATCTTTACAGATAAATAAAAATGGAAGAAGTGGACTCGATTATTTTACATTTTCTTCGACAACTGAATATGTATGCACTCATTTATTAATTAAATTTCTCGACTACAAGAGCCAAGTATTTACTTAATTCAATTTTGTTTTAGAAATATAAGCGAGACTGCTAAGAGCTTAAGCGAGCTGCCGGTTGAGACAATAATTGAATCGGCTTCTACATGTTTAAGTACGATCAACCCTTCAATAAAGGTATCAAAAAAGTTGCCGTTTGGTATATCACACAGGATTGAAGTGGCCTCCCAGATTGCATCCACATGTAAGGTAAATGACAATGTGGACTTTCTCAAAGACTGAAAATTACAATAAGAATTAAGTAATTTGACTTGACAACCTACACCATGTCTCCTTTTTAGCCTAGGTTGTCCCACTGCTGGGCAAAGGCTTTCCTTCTGCATCTCCAGATCTAAAACACTTGTATTTTATAAGTAACTAGCGACCCGTCGCGGCTTCGCCCGGCTCTAAAATTATCAGTGTTTCTCTATTATATTATGCACATATTATACATATAAACCTTCCTCTTGAAATACTCTATCTACTAAAAAAACCGCATTAAAATCCATTGCGTAGTTTTAAAGATATAAGCAGAAGCGACTTTGTTTTATACTATGTAAGTAATAATTATAAAAATCAAACAAGTGTTTTAGAACTGGAAATAATCAAATGATTATTATCATCTAATTATTTTTTCATCTCACCTGGGGCATTGGGGCATAACCAAGGGGCTTGTATGGGGACATGGGTCCAACACGGAGGCCCTTATGTGATAGTTTTATATTTATCATTATATTGAACTGTTACAGGACTTGGGATACAAAAATGATGTTGGGTACCAAACATTCTTATATCACAATGAAGGTGAACTGAGACAAGTCTTTATGTTCTTGATAGAACAATTACCAGGCGAAGGGAAACAGATTACCACTGCCTCCGTTCCAATTACTGATAAGAAGTCATTGCTTATGCAGAACATTAGTATCAAAATTGGTGAAGAATTAAAATCAGTCTGGATACCTCCATGTTGTAAGCCAACTTCTGCAACTATTGGAGATTTTTGTGTGCCTGGTAAGCATTTAGTACTTACCAAATATGAATTAAATATTGAGTCTTCTGGTAGAACATTGTGACTTGAGAGGTATCATTAAGTATTTTTGTTTTGTTTTATACACTAGCAAGTACTTAGTACAATAGGTAAATATACTCTTTATAGCACACATGAATCAAATCTATACAAAAAATAATAATTAAAGTGTCCGTTTGTAATTTCAAAATATAATAGCTTTTTAATAAATGCATATGACAGTATATTTATGGTAGGTACATATGAAAAAAAAATTGTCACGTGTCTGTTTGTTCTGGCTGGTCTCTACTTGGCTACTTTTGTTTTCGAATAAATAAACATTAGTACTTAGGCAGTACTACCAGATTAAGAAAAAAATGTATACTTCTGATTTTTAGATACTACAACCACAAAAGCAAGCCAAACAAGTCTAACTGATGCAGAAATTGTAGAAAAACTTTTGAGACTAAAAGTATTGAGTGAAACAAATGTGTCAGTTCAAACGAAACAAGGAGGGAAAGTTGAAATTGTAGAACAAAAAGTAATAGATCAGAAACCTGATGTGGTACATGACTCTGGCAAAAGTCTCAAAGAATTGAAGGAGATGGCTATTGTCATGCGACAAAAAGTGGACACGCTTGAGAGTGAGAGAAATGTTATGGAAGTTGAATACTCACAGGTTCTTAATTTAATTTTGTTTCGGTAGCTATTTGAACAACATTGTCATTATACTCTGCTTCATTCATATTCCAAGATAATATTGACAGTGTAGCTATGCTTGTCTCTCATGTTGTAAAACAAATCAGGATACTATCGGATATAATATAGTAAACTAGCTGACCCAACAGACCTTATCCTGTCTTTAAGGGGTATGAAAAATTGATAGTGGCCGATTCTCAGACCTACTGAATATGCATATAACATTTCAGAACAATTGGTCAAGCCGTTTCGGAGGAGTATGGTAACTAACATTTGACACGAGAATTGTATGTATAAGATATTCAGTAAAATATGCAGGGTACATGTTTGTTATACCTCTTTGATTTAATATAAATAAATTTTTAATAGGCTCAAAAATCATGCGAAAGGGCCGAAGCTGATTTGAACAATGTAAAAAACATTCTGAATAGTATTGGAATATCGGAAATAGATCCTGAAGGTGTGGCCGATGGTTTGATGGAGAAGGTGCAGCAAAATATCAACATGTTGCATAGGAAGAGTGAAGAACTGACCTCAAGGAATCTTTCTTTAAAAGTTGAAATTGACAAAGTTAAGACCAGATTGGACTCATCTGAGGTATGTTTGTTTGATATAAGCTAATAAGATAAAAGTTATGCTTATTAAAATGTTTTTATTGCAATATGAATTCATAATGATTATGTGCTCCAATAGTCTGAACGAAGCAAATGTAAGAAAATTCTGATTCATCTGAAAGAATCTGCCAAGATGATGAAAGATGAGTTTGAAAAGAAAGAGGTCCTGAGAAATCAGTTGAAGAACAGTTATGAGAAATTAAGAGGAGGCAGTAAAAGGTATAGTGTACCCTTTGCTTAAAACAGACTGCATTAGAAAATTCAATTCTGCATATGATGCTGTTCATCAAATTTAAGCCAATTATAAAATAGCATAATAATTATAATATATGTATTATATTTTTAGATCTATATACACAAAGCGAATTCTGGAGATAATTAGCAATGTTGACAAGCAAAACATGGAAATTAAGAAAATTCTGGATGACACAAGGCAGTTGCAGAAAGAAATTAATACATTAGAAGGGCAGCTTGATAGGTGTTTTTCTATTGCTGATGAGACACTCTTTACGGTAAGAACAAAAACATTTACGACGTTATTATTTCGGTGAACTTTATTGGTAATTGCCAAAATTCAAAATTTCTGTATTCACTTGTTGTATCGCCATTCACTAATGGTGCATGGTGTTGTTAAATCCTGGGAATCGTCATGTGTCGCATGATGATCAACAGTGCTTGTAATCGCTAGACAAACTAGGTAGTCATATAAAGAAAAGTCATTTATATTTTTTATCACAGGATGCAAAGAAAGATGATCAAGCAAAGAGAGCTTATAAGCTTCTGGCTTTGCTTCATTCAGAATGCAACACTATAGTCTCCCTAGTGAATGACACTGGTACCCTAGCGAGGGATATAGTTGACTTGGAGGAGAATATCAAGACTGAGACAGCTAAGCGAACAGAAGACACTTTGAGGAAGATACAGCTTGATCTTGCCAAAATACAGGAAGAGTGTTAAATCCTATAACATACGACGGTATAGTTACGATATATTTTGTATGTGTACTCAAATAATGATTTAGATTCTAACCGGAAAAAATGCCATGTAATAGAGATTCTTGTATGTGATATTACAATAAAAGTGAGACATTCACTAATTATAGAATAATCTTTTTGGCCATAATATTGTAAATAGAGCTATGTAATATTAATGGTATTATACACATTCCTTATAATTTTATGTTATATGTAAATATTAATAATAAACTTTTTTTTATTATTCTATTAATATTTATTCTAATAAGCTATTACATTCATTTCTTTTTAGGCAAAATCTCTGGTGGAATATAGTCTTCATCACTTGATTTTGTTGCTTTCTTCTTTTTAGTTGAATTATCAACTAGTTTTTCTTTAGCTTCTATCTCAAGGTCAATGTTCTCTTCATTCTCAAAGAACCACAGCTTCTGTTCTTCCTCTTTCATTTCTTTTTGTTGTTGCTGTATAAGTTGTATGCGGTGAGCTCTGTCTAGACGTTTTGTTTGTTCTTCCAATTTTTCCTCTCTTAATTTGGCCCAAGATTTAAATACCTGAAATAGGTTAAACCATTATTAAAATAAGTATCCTATAGTACATTATGATACAAGTGAGCTAAGTTGGTCATTACACATTAGGCTGGTGTATGCAGTGATAACCAATGCTCACATGTTTCATAAGTAAAACATTTTCAACACACTTGCAAATAAATAAATTTAATTGCTGATGTGTTCATAAATTTCTAAATACAATAAAACTTGCCATTTGTTGTTGTGATATATCATTATTTTGTGATTTGTTGATAGCATTTTCTATTGCGTTCTTTAGTGATTCTTCTAAAGATGATTCATTATGTTCTAGTTTACTTAGAATAGAAATGCAGCTGTCTAATACTGGCTTTGCTTCCTCGTCAACATTAGCATTCTCCTTTTGTAACAGCTCTAAAACTTCATTGAATATCTTAACTGACTTTCCCTTACTCAGTTTCTCACACAAGTTCAATAGTTTGTCATATTTTTTGAATACAAGCCAACCAATGATTTGTAAGTTGTTATTCAAATTGTCTGTAGATCTCTCGGACATCCAAGCTAAAGTTTTACCAGACAATGACAGAGTGTCTTTGATATCAAAGTGATCATCAAAATATGGGTTGCGCAGGAATTTAATTCTAATCTTTATTTCTTCAACCTTTTTAGGTTTCGTTTCGGGTGGTGAAGGCTCGGGAGGAGTATATTCAGATATATACTTATAGCAAGCAAACTGGCATAAAGCACATGTAATGTCATTACTATAGTCTTCTTGGAGCATTACGCAAGATGCAACTTTGGCTGCTAATTCATAGTTTGGTATTGTAATCAACTTATCCAATAATATATTGGCACTGTACCCATCAAGGAAGACCCCAAAATTTAAAGGATCTTTCAAAATCTCTACAAGATCTTGAATGTCACCAAATTCCATAAAATTTCTGACAGTGGCATGCTGTGTGGACTCCAGCATGTTGTTTGTTTCTGCGGAAAGTCGCAATTTGTGAAGCAAGTCTTTGAGTTCTTCCAAGTGAGTGGAATCTTTTATTGTGTTAGCAAATATGTCAACATCGATAGCACTAATTACACCTTTAGATGAGTAATTCTGGTCCAATACATTGTAGAAATCATTTATATTTATTTTAGTAAACACCGGAGTGGCATTTAGGGCATTCCAAGCTTCAGTACACTTATAATCATTCGTCAAAAAGTTTTTTTTCTGTATATACAATGAGAATACTTTTTTATTGAATAATGATTTTCGGCTGGTCCGAAACATTTTATATTTCGTAATTATATTAACGAAAATCGCTAAACAAGTTAGGTTAGTTTTTTGGCATAGACAACGACAAATACCAAATTCACGTCAAGGTCCTATAAACAAGAATGCAGTGTAGGGGTGTCCACTTCGAAAAAACATCGATGTTTTTTGAAAATTGAGTACTTTTTCTAACATTACATTACAACACAACGCCCTCACCTAGTCAGCCCTCTGACACTCCATGGAAACGTCAATTTGTAATTATATACCACTCCTACACCAACACTGTCCATGTCTTCACATGTATCGCGTGTTTTCAAGGATGCTGAATGTTCAAGAAATCTAAGCATATAACTAAGAAAATACAACTTTTCATGGTGTACGAGCATGCACCTACATTTGCCGAAACAGCAATCACACTTGGGCCCAAATGTTCACATTTACGCAAATTGTATTGCAACCAAAATCAGTTCATCATCGGTCATCAAGCAAACCGCACGTTCTCACGCCTCATTAAATTCACTCCCATTACTTACGTTTAATGTCAGTTTTATAATATTATAACAACTTTTATCAGCTATATCAGTGTTTCTATCAGACAAATTAGTACGGGCATCCCCGTCCACATGGAAACCATCGTTGATCCAAATATTGTTTATACAGAGCGTTCAAATATTACATAAACACATAGAAATTAGATTCCGGAACCGGCTGCGTTCATCCTAAGTTTAAACAAATAGAAATAATATATAAAAAAGTTTTTTGGTAATGATTTAGAGAACAAACTGAGTCTTCATGAAATTAACTGGTATTCGATGTTTTATGAAAATACATCGATACATCGAGTGCATCAACAGTTTGTCAAAACATCGAATCGATACGATGTATCGTATTATAAACATCGAGTGATTCGAAAAATCGATGTTTATTGAATATCCCTAATGCAGTGCGGCGAGGCGTGCGTAGTGTGCACATACATTAAAATACGCTCTATTCGCTTCAGTTTCCAAAACTAGTTCTACTTTGTAATTTTAATAACGTTACACATTATATTCAAATAAACACATGTTTTGGAAACCAATAAAAGACATCACTTTTCTAAATCCCAAAAAGTTTATATTTTAAGTTTCTAAACGAAATTCTATTAATTCTCTTTGGACTGATAATTACATGCTCTTTGGATATAATAGACATGGAAATGCAATTCATTTTCATTACATGAAATTATACTTATTTATACTGTTATTTATACTGCAATTTTTCTCAGCCAATGAGAAATGAATAAAAATTCATAGCGAATTTTCACTATGACACGTAATCCTATGAAGTCATTGTTGATGATTTATCATAATAACCGTGACAGTACCAAACGCTTCGAGATTTCATTGCAATCATTACTATGATTTTTTACAGCTTCTGCCTATATAGGTAACACGCGCTACTTATGAAATGAACCCCTATATATTATGATTTTTGTTATAACGTCGACCGACTGACATTGACGTTTCATGACTTTTACTCCGGCGCCGCGGCATCGTTTGTTCGTACGTTTACAGGTTGCTCTTGTATACAAAGTTTTCCCATGTTAGTTCTTAATTTCTAAGGCGAGAAAAATCACGTAAGTACCAAATAACTTATATATAAAACAATTCAAAAAACTGTAAGTAGTTTCTATAAGTTTCTCTACCATAACCAAGAATAGAATCGTAACATGTTTTATACCAAGAACAACAAAGATACCTAATAAATTAATCTGAAAACTAATTTACGCGAGTCGCTCATGACATCAAATCGAAGTTTCTTTTGCCGTGTGAAACTTTAGAATTGTTGTCATGGTTCGTTACCGATTGAAACGCTTTATTATTACGATTATACCTGCCTGTAACACTTAACATTGTGTGTTAGGTAAACATGATGTTTGCAATATTATTTGCATAAGCGAAATATTTTAAAAGGTCTTTGTTGTGCTCTCGTTTCAGACAACTTGTAAAATGGCGAATCAATGGGGTCAAAAAGCAGAAGAGTTGGAGATTTCTAACAAAGTAGCAGGACTAGGTTTGAATAAAACAGCCCCTGGTCCTTCAGCAGAATCTGAAGAATCCCCAGATGCAGTGAATCCAGCAGACACATCACTTTTGATGAAAATAATAAGGCAAGGTTTAGTGGAGTCCAAACTAGACATAGAAATTCAAAGAAAAGACCCAAATTCACCATTATACTCAGTTAAAACATTTGAGGCTCTACATTTGAAGCCAAATTTGTTAAAAGGAGTGTATGCTATGGGATTCAATGCACCTTCAAAAATTCAAGAAACTGCTTTGCCAACATTATTAGCTGATCCTCCACAGAACATGATTGCGCAATCTCAGTCAGGAACAGGTAAAACTGCTGCATTTGTGCTGGCTATGCTGAGTAGAGTAGATTCCTCAAAGAACTACCCACAAGTACTCTGCTTGAGCCCTACATATGAATTAGCAATACAGACAGGAGAGGTAGCTGCTAAAATGGCAAAATTCTGTTCTGAGATCAAACTTAAGTATGCTGTGAGAGGGGAGGAAGTACCAAGGGGTACCAAGATAACAGATCACATTATAATAGGTACACCTGGGAAGATGTTGGATTGGGGGGTCAAGTTTGGTATGTTTGACATGAGCAAGATTAAAGTATTTGTTTTGGATGAAGCTGATGTTATGATTGACAGGCAAGGTCACCAGGACCAATGTATCCGGATTCATAAATGTTTGCCTACCACATGTCAAATGATGTTTTTCTCGGCTACATACAACACCGCTGTTATGGAATTTGCTGAAATTATTGTCCCTAATCCAATCATTATAAGATTGTTGAGAGAAGAAGAATCATTAGATAACATTAAGCAGTACTATGTCAAATGCAAGAATCCAGAAGAGAAGTACAGGGCTATTTGCAATATTTATGGTGTAATCACAATTGGTCAAGCTATTATATTTTGTCACACAAGAAAGACTGCCAGTTGGCTTTCAGAGAAAATGTCTAAAGATGGTCATTCTGTAGCAGTGCTATCTGGTGAATTGACTGTGGAGCAAAGAATAGCAGTGCTGGACAGATTCAGAGGTGGTCTCGAGAAAGTCCTTATTACAACGAATGTATTGTCCCGAGGTATTGATGTTGAGCAAGTGACACTGGTTGTCAATTTTGATATGCCAATGGACTTGGAAAAGAAAGCTGATTGTGAAACATACTTGCATAGAATTGGGCGAACAGGAAGGTTTGGAAAGGCTGGGATTGCTATCAATTTAGTGGATTCACCACAAGCAATGGACATTTGTAAGGAGATCGAAGGACACTTTGGGAAAAAAATCAAACTGCTTGATATTGATGATGCAGAAGAAATTGAAAAAATTGGTGCATAAGGATGTTATGGTCTAAATTTATTGCTTGATGTTTGCTTACTCATCATTTACAGTACTATTATTAATATTAATAAGGAAACATTTCATAATGAATAAAAGTTAATTTTCATATAATCTTATGGTTTATTTTCATAGAGTAATAATAAGTTACTTAATAGAACATATAATAAATTGAAACAAACTGTCAATTTTGCCTACATCATAAATATAATTTATCGTGCAGCTTGTGGTTCTGGGTTAGCAGCACCTGATATCATCACAAATATTGCAATGGGGACAATGTACATCCACTGAAAATAAAAAAGGGTATGCATTAGATTGATAGATCTTTATCAGACATACTGTTTAACCTTAGCTGTAAAGCAAATTAATTAGTAAAGACATACTTACATATTTGGCTAAGAATGATCTGTTATCTTTCACATCTCCCTTCTCCCTAGCATCTCTCTCACGCTCCAGCTTCTGTATATATGATGCTGTGTCAGGTCTGTTAAAAATACATTTCGTTTTACAACATCAAACACAAAAAGTTCAGTATGTCATTATATAATTACCAATTATGTTCCAAGTAAATAGGGAAGGGATCTTAGACATTTTGTAATGTGTGTACAATTCTGTACTCTAAACATAGCCAGTACAAAGTGGTATTAAGAAATAACATTATCATACTTACACAGGAGCCAGCTCCACATAACGAAGAAAGAAGTTGGAGTTTATTTTATACCCATTGTTTACCATCTCAAGTGGCTGTGTGGAGTTGGTCACTTGGAAGCTGACAGCTGTGGCGGCCCCGTTGGGTAGTACCCACACATTGATCACATCTGATAGGTTGTTTTCTAGGAATGCATCAGCCTTTACTGATGAAAGGAACTCCACTCCCTTGCTATTATCAGCAGATGTCACTATAGTTCTTATGGTGTAAAATCCATCAATATCAGCAAGGTTCTGGAAATGTTATCCAATCATTTTAGATTATTATGTAGATGAGTGCTAGAAAAATCATACCAAAAAGTACATCATACTATACAAGGCAGGGTGAATGCCAAAAACCCACTATGTGCGTATAATTTATGCGTAATAAAGGTTATGTCTCACTATATATTTGTAGGTACTCTACCTTTAGTTCATTGATATGTTGCTTAGTAAAAGGAATTTGTTCAATAATAGATGCCCCTGCTTTGATGCTCTTCAACGAGATATTGCCTCGTGAACAATACTTTTCATTATTACAGTTTATAGAATGGTCTATCTTTATATTCATCCAGCCATCGTAGTCAATACAAACCTGTAATAAATAGGTAGGTAAGAAAATTGAATTATATTCTATTCATAGGTACTCATTTAATAAAAAACGGTCGGAAAATATGCAGGATAGCCAAGCATAAATTGAAAATAATGCTTATACTTACCACATTCTGAATTAATCCGAATAAATAACATATAACTGCCAGAATTTGTAGGTGCATAGTTCTTTAGTTATTTACTAAAATGTTAAAGCAGTTTTGCAGCAATATTTTTTAGTAATCGTTTATGTAAATATTAGTAGTTAAACAATTAAGATTCAGCTTATCAAAAGATTTGTATTTGCAAATGCAACAATTTCCTTCCAATTTCCTTTCAATGAGAATACTATATTTCCTTTTTAAGTTTTTGGAGGTTAGGTTCGTTCGTTAGTGTTGCGACTGACAGATAACTAAGTTTCTGTCAGAATATCGGTAAAGTAAATCTCCTAAATACGTTATAATCGACTGCAAATTGGACATTTGTTATTATTACTATTACTCAATTGTAACTGTAAATTTAACTGTAAATTAATTGTAAATGTAACTGTAAACTGTAAATTTGATAATGTTTCTGGATCATCTAATGTGATGGACCTTGAGATACTTTAATACAATAAGTACCTATTTCATATTACTTCGGAGACCTCTGGTGTCATAGGTAGGTACCATTATGATGTGTTTTTAACCCCGACAAAAAAGAGGGGTGTTATTAGTTTAACATGTCGCTCATCCGGTGCAAGACAGTCACAATTGATAAAATCCAATTTCTCACGACAGGGATTTTTAATTTTATTCATCGTTCAAATTATGACTGTGACTGTTACGATCAGTAAGTAGTTTAAACTAAGTTTATTGCAAACTACTGATAGTAAGCTTACATAATGCTAAATAAAAAGATAAAGTAGAACTGATATTTAAAAAACTCATAATAATGATTGATGACCTGCAGTTCTGTCATTGTGGCACTAGAACTAACAACAATTATAGTATGTATATTATAGTCATAACCCCATAGTAAATTGGAAGGGTTCTCATAGATCACCTCAATATCTTAACTTTATTAAGTTTATTAGTAGGTAGTTAATTAATTAAGCTGCCTATATACTTCAAGAAAGATTTTAAAAATAATGTTACAATAAGGAAAAATCATTAAAAATAAATAAAATACATTTGTGTCATTGTAGTTACTACAAATGCGGTCAGATTTGTAACTAATAGAAAGTTTATGTCACAACTTACTTTAACGTCGTTGTGGTCCTAGCATACGAGTACGGCCCAAGTGACCATTCAGTCAATGTTGCTACGGGACCGCGAAAAAAAGACGCTAATGCAACAACGACATTGCCACCGTCTAGCTAAAACTACGTTAGTTAGAGTCCTGACAATAACACACCAGACAGATCAAAGCAATGGGAACATTTTGCCATTATTACCTTAAAATCTAAAAAAATGCAATTGTGACTGTCTTGCACCGGATGAGCGATGTGTATCTGTGTGTCTGTGGCATCGTAGCGCCCAAACGGATGAACCGATTTCAACTTTGTTTTTTTTGTTAGATAGGTATTCTGATCTAGCGTGTTCTTAGCTAAGTTTTATGAAAATCGGTTCGGCCGTTTGAAAATGATCAGCTCTTTTGTAGTTTAAAAATCGTCGCATCGGGCTTTTCAGGATTTTCTATTATAGTTATCACCAAATATAACTTATAACATATAGATATAGGAGGAAGCGAAGCGAAAAGTTCTAAAAGGTCTTTGTGTTTTACAATGTGATTATTTGGACACTCCAAATATTGGAATCCAAGGTCCAAGCTGCTTTTGATGTTGGCTGTACCTATTGCTGGTAACTAAACGAGAGTATTAGACCGGGCCGTGGCCCGCGACACAGACCGTAAGTAAACTGTCGGCACGCAGGGCTCCCAGTTCGTGTCCTTATTAGGGAGGGCGCGGTGTGCCAATCTAAGTTGTTAATTCCCCGCACGGCGGCACGCACCTGCGGGATTACTGGCGCCTGTTGTTTCACGATACGGATTGTGCGATTTCTTTACATGTGTAGCTAGTGGAAATCCTTTTTTGAAGAGATTTCTTAACTTAGCTAATAGGTATACCTATATCTAAGTATTATATCTTTAGGTACACACTATGATAAACACGCTGGTGAAATAAATTTTGTTTAGCTAACATTACTCTATTTAAGCTAGGACATGTAGGGAGAATTCATTCGTTTTCTGGACGAATTTAATCTACTAAGGTGGGTTTAAAACAAAAGAGCGATCGCTCATTCTAACGCGACTCAATCGAAGTCTCTATGTGTAAACCTCTGTTTGACAGAGCATTCTTTATTTCGTTGTTTTATTTTTGTTTGTGCAAATTCTATGGTCATATTCCATGTTCTCACATTTGATGTAAACGGCGCAGGAGCGCGCAAACAGTTGTTGCCAGGATCGTTCTTTCGTTTGCTCGTTGGTGTTATTTTGGTGAAAATGCTGAATACGAATTATCGTTTAAATGTGTACCTACTCTTGTTCCAGCTAGCTATAGCTCTTTCGTCGTTAGTTCTAATTCCACCTTTATTAATGCACAATTTAATTACAATACTAAACTATATATCATGATATATTCCCGATGCCACTGCAATATATTATCATGTAAGTAGCTACCTACTAGATACTTATGAAACAATTCTTCCCTATAAGAATTCGGGTCCAGATAAAATACTTTTTTCGTTCTTCCATACAAGGTGAAATTAAACATGAATACTTGCCTTTACCTCTGACGTGGAACATTCCGGTCCAATACATTCACTTTGAACACAAGGGAAACTCCAAGAGGGTAATCGGTTTTAGTAACATATCTCCTCCCCCGGCCGCAGTGAGATAAATGACTAAAATCATCTTGGCTTTATTGAAATACCTTATCTCTAAAGGCAGGTAAAATATTTTAAAGAATCCTGGGATCGCGAGGCTCGATAGCTTACGTAAGGGATAATGGATATCCAAGTATTGTCTGTTCAAAGGTAGGCATCGTACCGTAGTTGCGTAGGCATCTAACTGCTTACAAATTATTTTAAGTGGGTAGGTATGTATATGTACCTTTATCACGGTCAACAAGAGGCGATACGAAACGAATTTAAGATTATTGTATTAAATTAAATACCTTAATAATTTATAAATGTATTAATTAAACTTTATACATTGGTATTTATAAAGTGTCGCCTTAATTTATTTTTAATTAGAATTCATTACGGTTTTCGACACAGAATCAACCAGGAATTTTACAAAATGGCCACTCGAACATTGGCGAGCCCGGCGGAAATCGACTTGAACTCGAATATTATTACTATTACATATCGCTTCTCGTTAGCCGTGGTATACGTTGATATGTTGTGTATTGTTTCTATGTTTCTATTTTCGATTGTAACAATTATGGTTCGTAGATAAGTGCAGATAGGCGTACCCTGGAACGCAGGTGGGTAATGTTGGAGAGTTGACCAACATACCAAATATTTATAATACCAGCAGTGTTATTTTAGTTTCCTAGGTCAACCAACCTACGGGTGAGTTAGCAAAAAGTGCATCGCTCGGGGTGGTATCGTACGTAGCACCGGCACCGGCCAGACAGCCACTGCAAACGTAATTTACTACTAGTTGAAGTGGATAAGCGCGAGCGGAATTATTTATCCGGCGCTACGCCGCGCGCCGCGCTGGTGCGAGCGGAGCGAGGTGACTTCACTGAACGCGCGAATTCGCTCGCAACGCGTGCCCACCTCTGAAAGCGATTCAGAATGTTGAGCAATCATCCCTTTTATGTACCTGGCGGGCCTGTAAAACAAACCATAAAATAATTATCACCAGAAGTACTTACTAATTAATTTGTATATTATCTAATTTTAGAATTTGGGAGTAGTTACAATAGCATATGTTTTATCTATTTCTTATGTTTGTAGCTACTTTGATTATCGCGACCTATTAAACGCGATGGCAGCATTTTATTATTATATACCCAAAGTCGAAGACAATGGGAATAACTCGAACGCGGAGTTCACGATTTCACATGCAATGCAAGCAACACAAGCGGAAGCGTTTCACATGCCTGCATGGAAGTACCTTAGTAATATTAACTAATCTTTCACCCAAAGTTGGATGGTTGCATTTTTTTAAGTAGTAGGTAGTTTATGGTATGTGGTTGCCTTTCATTTAAATTCTAAATGTTAAAACTCTACCTTTTCTAGTCAAGTCTACTTTGTAAACGTTTTAAGCCTAGCTACCTCCTTCTACCTAGGCTCTATAAAAATTGCCTACATTGTAGATTAGTACAAAGGTACGAGAATCATTGTCTCTATTTTTCAGACACTATGTACAAATATGGATTCGGTAGAGCTTCTTAACCGTTCGGCAAGTCAGTTGAAGTTAGTGCTTAATTAGGAAGTGCAGGTAGTTGGTGCAGTACGTTAATATCTAATGCGCGGTCGGGATCCGGACATGGCTGTGTGGGCAAGCTTAGGTCTGGAGGCCGGTAGATGCTGAATGAGTTAGTTAGTTGCGCGTAACGTGCTCAGGAACTTAGCGTCAAAAGTTGTGGGTACCTAATAAAAAATGTACGAAATTGATTCCAAGGGCAAAAAATAAATAATTGAGCTCTATTTAAGGATTGTATTGGAGATATTCATTAGGTATATTTATATTATGTGATATTCACTGCGATTAAGTTTATTGTGTTTATTGTATTGTATTTACCTAATTGCTCTACTGAAACTCTAGGAAAGAAAATATCCATCAGCTTTCCAAGCCTTTTCTAAACCTCATGTATTTCTTTTTAAATGAAACTAACTGCAAAATGAACTCCATTAAAACGACTACAAAACTTTTAAAACAGCATTATGAATAAACAGTAGCCGCCAGTTATAGCGCGGTGGAGTATGGCGTGATATAAATATTGCGCGCTGGCAACCGGAAAATTAAACAACGCGTTGTCTACGTGTGACGTCACATACTTGCATTTCAATAAGTATTTGATGACGTAGTAGCTATAATACTATATAGTGTCTGGAATCATGGAGCATACCTAAGTAGGTACGTCATATAAAACGATCAGCACGCGTGTGGATGAGGAAGCTAATACACAGGATATGAAAATGATTACTTACACTATTCAATAATACGATTTGATGTACGCTTGATGCAGTGGTTCGAACGTCGCTCGGCTCATTTCGGAAATGGCCTTTTCGAAATTTGCACTGGTCTGGGTGTCACCGGGATTCCATTGTATGGTACCCATAGTACAAGCGTTGCTTAGTTTGGGACCATACAATTGGTGTGTTTGTATGGCGATATTTATTATTATTAATGATAACAAGCACACCGTCCTAGAATTAAACTATAGCAAGCCTATAATGTCTGCCACATTACTGGGCAAAAGCCCCTCAATAATTTCCTATTTACTGGTTCCTGTCTACAAATAGGCTGCGTCAGTCCACGTTTGTTTCTATGTAACATAACAGGTAGGTGCATTGGTAAAGTGCTTTTGGCTAGGTACTTCCCTTTAGTGTAGTTTACGAGTTAATTACTACTCTTATAACAACTAGACGGAACAATATAAGATGGGCATTCCAACTCGCTAAGTCGTAGGATCTTAATTGCATTCGTAGCACTTTCGAAAGCAAATAAAATTCTGTAGTAACTTGACACTCGTATCTTAGCCTTTAAAAGTTTTGATGACGTAATATATTTCAGGGAAAATTAATCTAGGAGCGTGGTGTTAAGTGGCTATCATGTTCTAACTATCATGACATGAATACTGTTATTTATCAGCACACTGCACAGGGCAGCCAATCACCTACTGCAAGCCTATTTCGTGTCCGATAATTGAACATGTCCGGCTTAATGAAGTTATCTCTTCACAAGGCAGAAAGGTAATATTCAGTTATGGAAATTAAGATTTAGTATCACTCAAGTTCAATTTATGACGAAGAACCTGACTGTAGGTTTCTACAATGATAGTGCGTAGACGAGACAAGCCCAAGAAGAAAATGTGTTGTGCTCGAAGGCCGTGAGTAATTGATCCAATTTGTAAGAATAATTAAGTACTTACGTAAGTGATTAAGGTTATTTCGTTTTAGAGAAAACTTTTTGCAATTCTTCAGGTATCAAGCCAAGCTTACTCGATGCAGCGGGGTAAAGAAATTTCATTAGCCGCATGATTTGACAAGAACAACGTGATGAGGCAGTATTCATCAAAAACAAATTAAGTTGCTCTCCGCTAGCCTTCCCGGGGGTTTACAATACAATTTGGTATTTATAAGAGAGTAATGTCGTGAAAATTTGTTGAGGTGCACAGAATAACGACGATAGCTGCCGTGTAAACTGAGAATAATATTCTTGCTTTTATAAAATGCTTCGCAGCGCGTAAATTGCGATTTGATATTTCAGTAGTTACTCGCGTAATGCCCAATAAAGAGGTTTCGTTATAAACAAATTAGAAATATAGTGTTAGTTATAGTGAGGTGGCTATCGACATGCGATGAAAAGAATAGATACGAGTGGGTCGGTTTCCGATAGGGGTTTCATATCGAGCGGCCGGCTAACATTAAAAGGTTAATCGTTCGCATAAAATACGGCACAATAAAGAACGTTTCACCATTCATGAGGCACACCGAGTCAGACATCTCCCGTTATTATACTCGTAAAGTTCGCCCTTTCCGTGCATAATGACATGACGAATTGCGCTCGCGATATTTTTGCTTCTTTATACGATGAGGTCATTATGTGCCAGTTACGACGCTAAACGCCCGAAAGGAATGGGGTTCCGAATATATAACATATTTAATGCCACTTTGAAATTAAAAAAATATTCGAGCTACGTCCGTAGCAACTTCTGTCGCTGAAATGAAAACATTGTTCATAGTGTCTACGAAACTTTGTTTTGCAGGCAGCGTATTAAATACACAGCGGGTGCGTGTTATTTTTAAAGTGGCGAGAGAATTTAAAACAAATTCGTTCGGGGAGATAATGGAGAGCGCGAGTTTGGAGTAATAGATGACGTGTGGTTGGCAAGCTCCGGCCGGGTGAAAAAGTACAAAAGTTGTGCGCCCGGCGAATAAATCGGGCCGTGAATATAAACACGTTTGCAGCCCAATATGTCACTTGGAACGTTTGGTGCAAGATTTGGAACAGGTGGATGGGTGCATAGGAACCTAGGTACGTCTTTAGTGGGTAGATAATAATGAGAAGATGATGTACTACCCGATTTTTTATATACAAGGTAGGATATTGTCAGTACTACTTATTAAAAAGCTACATACGAATCCTTTTATGTTTTCACAATTTGCGATAACATTAAAATTTAATATTTTCATCCTCGAATAGTCCAAAGTCTTGTAACTCACTGCAACTTTTACTTCCTTTCAATTCCGATTCATAATTCTTCTTAAAACTTAAATGCAAGTTAAAAGCTTAAAATAGTACCTACCTACCTTCTTACTGGGCACTTTTCTGCTAGTTTTTATTGTCGCGAAGTTTGAGGAAAGCTTCCAAAAGAGCACTCATTTATTTTTGGTTCATTTATGCCGATTTACTTTGTTTCTGAATGAATGATCGCGTACATTTTAATGTTCTATAGATACTACTTACTTAATAGACATGTGTGACTCGAGTTTATATTGAATTAAAATAATATATAAGTAAATTATTAGTAATAAATTAATAAATTATTATTTATTATATTATTAAATTAATAGTTATGGCTTTGTCAGCCAGCAGTACTTTTGTGTGTTTTTCATGTGCAGTTTATTATTGATGATGCCTTACAGCAGATTTTTTAGACTCTACATTTATTTTAGTTTTAGGAGTTTTAGGAGCTCTCTGGGATCTTATTATTAGGTACTTGGGTAGGTAGTAGGTACTAATTTTGTTCAGTAAGGTATGTTTAAAATCCAAGATATATTATAAAACTAATTGCTTAAGACTGGTCTTATTTCGCAATATCAGTCACATTATACAACGATCGGAGACAAAAACGAACTGTGTCTTTAATAATTTCATAAAAATAAACGAGCAAATCTCCTCTCCGGCGGAGTGGGAGCAGTTCGTGCTCGGAATAAATTTCTTCAAAGGGATCGTTTTCAATTTCATGGCTCAATCTTCGGGATCTCAGTGAGAATATGTAAAGGGGCATTTGTCGGTGTCAACACAATGTAATGATGCCCTTAGCATTAGGTACGTGCTTGCGGGATCCTTATCACACCTCGTCGTCGTATCAATCGATTTTGATCATGTTACGGTTATATCATTGGTTGTCGGTTATGCCATTCTATGAAAACTGTACAATTATTTCTTTTTTTTCTTGTAAAATCTTGTAAAATCGTAAAGGTCGAAATCCTTCTCTGTCCAGATTGCCACTGTTATAAAGTTAGTTAGTTACATATTATTAAGCTACAGTTATTATGCATTGAAACCTAGATTGAAACGCATCCTAAGGTTTAGTCATAGACGAGAAGAAATAAAAAATATAGAGCGCCCTAGAAATAAGTAGGTGGTAAGTAAGTATTAAGCAAAGTTGGGAAAAACCTAGGCTATACTGAATTACATTAAGTCACGTAATTTACCTATCACTCATAAAATTATCCAAATATTACATTTGTTCTCAACTGAACTCCGGAACACCTAACTTGCTGCTAGTTAGTTACTTCGGCAATAGGTAACTCGGCTAACTTAATAAAATGAGTAAAATCTTGTCCCGGGTTAACGACTTAACTCTATCACAAAGAGGCATTTTGAATTCTTAATTACAGCCGGCGGGTAAATGCAACGAGGATCGTTTCAACAGCTTTACCGCCATTTATACAGAGCTACATATTTAGGTGGCATTTTATAATTAGGCTTATTAGCTTTGAATGGCTTAAGGACCTGTAACTATGCGACGATCATTCGGCACGCACGGCATGCAATGGATTTCTCAATTGCTTCTGTTAAAACAAATGATGGTTGATGCGAACGCTACTAATATCAGCTGATTTTCATTTGTTCTTGTCAGTGAGTTCTTATGAAGTAAACCAAAGGAGAACCGCATGAATTTAAGCGAAAGAAAGAATTTGAGGAGTTTTGGAAGAAAATTATGCACTTTCTTCCGTTGTAAAGCAGGACAGAAATTTCTACAAAAGGATATAGGGCACCACCGTATTGGAAGTAGCCGTGTCGCTAGTGATCCAAACTATAGTATTATAATTTATATAACAAAGACGACAAACAAGCTTACGAAAAGCCTGATGTTAAGCTGTTACCGTATCCTATAGCAATACCAAAAGGCATTGTTCGCACGATACTGCCCTGAAAGGGAGTAGGACAGATGGAGAGGAAGGGAGAAGGGTTATCATATAGGTATAGACCAAATTTGCCCAGCCTCATTTAAAATTAAATTCCATCAAAAGTCAACCCAATTAACAGGCAAGATAAAATGATTGTTCAGTTAATACGAAACAATAACGAGTTAAGGGAATAGAGCGCTGTTCCTCTGGAGACTGACCCTCGCGTGAGTGACGGGCCTCTTGTCTCCCTGTCGCCGGCTGCCCCGTTGGTATAAATAGTGATATCAAGCAAAAATATCTCAGCTTTGATACGCTTGTGGTTTCCACAATAATATTAGGTACTTTTGTTATGGAACCCTTGGAATGGAAATCTTTATCAAAGTTGGAAATATACCTAAGTACTGTAGTGTCGTGTTTCCTAGATTTAATTTCAGCGTATAATAAATAGGTAGGTAATTTGAATATCGCTAACTTTTACAAATAAAACTTTTAAGTTGGTACAGATCTGAGGTGGTTTCCTCTTGATGTTTGATAAAAAAAAAACAAATTTCGCAATAAGGATGGGGGGGGGGGGGGGGGAATATTAACATTATGGCCGCATCACATAAGTGAAAATTTGTTTACAAATCACTGTCAAACGTAATCGCGTTTACAGTGCGGCGCCGGCCTAAAGGGAGGCGCATACGCAGTCAAGGGCAATTACTAGTGTTATTTTGAAATATAGGTAGTCAATGTATGCACATGTTTGTTCAATATAAGATCGCGATTAGGTGCTGAAACTATAAAAGCAACAAAGGTTTTACTACTTGTATTATTTCAAACTCTTGCATAGGAATTCTCTAGCCAATCTTCTTCGGCTTTGACATTGAAGTTCCCTCTATTGTGAATTGTTTGAGAGGAACATTCCGCTATTGGAGCAGTAATAACGTTTGTTGAAGAAATTCAAACGTGAAACTATTGCGGGCGGCGCGAGGGCGCTGCGCCGCATAAACGTCTCACGATATTGTCACTGTACTGTGGCCAGGTATGATGACATGAATTCAGGAGACGCATCTATGCATCCAGGTAATCAGGCTGTGTATTAGATATGAATCGCAGTCGGTAGCAGAAGCTAGTATACATAATACATAAGAAAATACTCACAGACAAGTACCAACACCAATCGTGTGGTCATAGCATCCCGTAATACGTCACCATATTACGAAAAGTCACATTCGAAGCAGCGGTCATCCGATCTAAATATGACTAGGTAGCCTCCTATGCTAAGAGACTAACTGTTGACAGTTCCATTCAAATGTCACTGGGTACAGTAAAAATATGTACCTAAATCATAATTTAGGTATTAATCATCTTATACATAGATAGAGCCTTATGGGAATGTTTATAATAAAGTTCTACTCTAATAAACTCTGTGTGTTTGCAAAAATCAGGACTTTCCTCAAGAATAACAATCACTTGGTGCCCGAGTTCAGGCATTCCCGCAAACATTCTATTGGAAACATAACAGTAACAGTGTGAAAATTGATTCGACAAGTCGTATGTATCTGATAGGATGTCACGTTGCCGGCGATAAGAAGTCATCATTTGCATCACAACCGGTGGAGACATTATTATCGTTTCGTCAACAACGGTAGATCTTAGATCCTCGTTATTTTTGACATGCACCTTTGCATATGTTTTTAACGCTGTATTGCAAACCTTTGCCATTATTTATGTATGTAGGTAAGTACAAAAAAAGAAAAAAGACCCAATCTAATTCACATGTTTGTTTCTTGATCCTCAACAATGACTGTGGTATTGAGAAACGAAACGTCACAATGAGTAGAGAGAGCCCTTGTTGATGAAGCTGTGTTCCGTGTCGGCGGCGGCGGGGGATGCGAGATTGCGACCCTTCTGATTACACAATGTTCGCTTTCATCCCTTGTGCAAGTCGCGCTCCGGAAATCTTTTGTGATTCGACTTCGGTTATTGTGGCGTGGCATACTAATACGCCGGTAGGTGGCGCGACTGAAATATGTGACGAAGCCGCAAGCTACCTCGCGTTTCATACTCCACACGTAATAAGCGAACACCGTAAAGAATAAGGCACAAATTGCCGACTCTCGGATACGTGTACGCGATGAATATTATTTGGTGAATAGGCTGCTTCAAATAATTTATCCACCTTCGTGCAAAGGTACCTATTGCAATGGATATAGATGTTGCGGTGCAGTAGATTTGTACCTATGAACTATTCAAGCGTATGGTCCTGTATAAAAGTATAATACTTACAGCACCATTCCGCGCAAGGTGTGATGTCAACGCTGCTTAGGTGACGAGATCTTAATTTTTTAAAGACGTAATGAAAATAAACCTATACGCTATACTTACGAATTATGTCATTTCATGTTGGGACCCATGCGATTGTACACTTATGTAATGTATGTACTATCTATCCTATGAATATGTATCCTTAGCCATGCCAGTGGTAGTGGGCAGCTTATCCGCTGGTCGTGAGGGCAACAGCTAAATTAAATTTGTGCCGCCCGTCGCACCCATGATCTAGTGGACTTTACAGACGCAGCGACCCTACTTGAGATGCTTTATAGCAATTTGATAACGGGTTGTTTATTTAATTATGTACCTTATTGCGCCTTATTAAGAGTTTCAGTTTGAAAACCTATATAAAAATTTGATTATATTTTTATAGATCATGTTTCTATTCACAATGTAATAGGGAGCCAAAATAACAGCAAAACATGTTTTGTATTAACATAAATCGATCTCAATAACACTTCAAATAAATAAGTATATGTAGGCATTTGAATCTTTATCCCATACTTTACGTTAAACCTAAAAATTGGCAAAATAATGTTAAAGGAAGAAGAGTAAAGTGTAATCCAAGACAAACTTACATCCTTGGGTAAAGGATTTAAGTCAGTATGTCAGAAGCTCTCCCGAAGTGTGTCTCTACTCTGATAAGAATACGTAAGAGCATAAAAATAAAAGTTCACATCGGAGGAAAGGGAAAATGTCGCGGAATAATATTTGGGATTCCGGTTTTATTTGCAGACCCTCGGCGAATGGAGACAGAGATTTCCCGAGATGGCTCTATCAAACATTTATAGAGCACTACATAAAAGGACAACACTTAAGAACAGTTTCAATAAGTGTTCCAAGCGTTACGATATTACCTACGGCGAATAAAAATTCATTGCGTCGTTCAATGTTCTGAGCCACGATACAGCATACATTCTCAGAAACCCTTTACTCAAGTGATTCGAACGAATATTACTAACACACAACACTAAAAATTGAAAAAAAAAACACATTTACCTTCTATAAGACCAAAATAGATAAGTACCTATTATAATGTAGGTAAGTACTAACTATTTTGGTCTTCTTACTTCTACAATTACTTTACGTATTATTTATTTTTGGAAGTAGCCTCGCATGAAAAAAACTTCACAATAAAATAAAAGATGTATGAAATGAAGACGCTTGAATACTGCTGTGTAACGCCTAATCTCTGAAACTACTCAACTGAATTTGTTTCAGTTGTGACATGTCTGGTACCTAATTTTATGCGTGTAAGAAGTTTACTTGAAGTGAAGGCCTTGCTTATGTACCAACCCAACTGGTCTGTATATAAGCAACAATATAATCAAATTGTATCTACCTTGCTTGATCTTTGTTCTATAATCAAAACACGTCACCTAGCAGGTAGGTAATTAAGGTATTATCTAATCCCTACATGAAGCTATCGCTACAATCTAACTGTTGTAACTATGTTCAGAGAGCTAGTACCTATGCGTCTAGTTTTGGCTATTGTTAGCATTTAATTAGCTTGTTTGGAACATTGTCCTGTTTCTGTTGAGTTTAAATTGTATTATCCGTGACTGTGGTGTTGAGAATTACTTGTGGGGAATATAAGCTCAAAAATTAACAGTTACATATGTGCGGTAAGAATACATTATGTAGGCCTGTATCCCGTAGGGGTAAGCAGAGAACATCGATTGTCTGCAACGCTATTTATAAGCCACTTTAGCTTTATCCAAGTTCAAGCTTTCCAATAGCTTTCTGGATATGATTTATTACTGGCGAGTGTATGACCTTGATCTTGAACTTGAATGTATTATGATACAAACCCGGAGCAGGCGCGAACACTACCATTACTTATAAATGCAAATCGGCCTATTGTCGCCATATTGAAATTAATTTAAAACATTTTGAAACTTATGAAAATAACAAAGTACATGGAAGTCCATGTTACTACCGTTAAAATGATCAGGATCAAGGTAAGTAATCTGTTTATATAACTTGCGCTCATAAACGCTGAAAATGTAAATAATAACACGCGTACAATGTATAAGCAATATTTGATGGCAGCATAAAATGTTGCCTTTTGACTTCTTTGTCACATCGTTCATATAATATGTATCGTTCGCGTAACAAAGAAATTCTATTTGGGGGCAAATGCTCAAACAGTTCGACGTTTGAATTTCCCCTGTGTAAACGTTATTACAGTAGGTTGTAGTGCGCTGCAGGTGAGACATTTCGCAATAACGGCGGCTGGGTGGTTCCGCAAAGTGGGATCTCGATATTATGTCGGCAGGAAGTGTTGTGGGCGGTGACTCTACATGCATTTGCATACACAAATCTTTCGATAACATTGGATTGTAGTTTAATTAATTATGAATTATGCTCATACATTCTAGAGCGGCACCTATGTACAATTTTGTAAGCAATTCGGTTGAAAATGGAAACTGAGCAGCCTTATTCACCAATTACAGTGTTTTTCACGATAAAAGATGAGCATGGGTCGACATACATACATGCGTACTCAGATTATAAAACTTTATAAGCAGAGCATGCATATTATTTTATATGTACTCATAATATAATATAAGCGCCAGTTTAAACATTCTCAGATGATGCTCCAAATAAATTAACTGGATGTTTTGACAGTTTTTTCATATAATATATGTCAAAACGTCAAATTTATATAGAAAATAAACTTAATCTCCGTCGGTTACTTAAACTATTTTGCTATTACCAATTGGTGTAATTACTGTAAAAGTTTTCATATCAGGACTGTTGGAGAGACAATATTTTTTATTATGCTAATTGAAACATAATCTGACCAAGTTTGGCTGTGTTGCCGAGTCACCTGTGTCGCTTGGTAATTTTTAAAAAACAAAATGAAGTTACTTTCTCCGCTAAGTAAGAATGATAGACGTTTTTTATGAGAGCAGGGGAATGTTCTGATTGACATATTGTTAATGATGTTTTGTAGTTCATTTATTGTGATCATCAAATTATATTTAAAGTTTGTTTTGATACACAGATAGTTAATATTTTCTGTGTCCATACATTCAATAAGTATTCGATAAAATATTTGGTAGGTAGAAAATCTAAAACACAAATTAAACAAGAATGGTTAGATAGGTATTACTCACTTAACCCATACTTACTTGATTCTCGCTTCAAAAGCCTTAAACTAACTTTTGCAAACTTTTCCAAGATTACCATGTAGAAGCTTTCAATATGCGTGTAAAAATGATTCATGAGCGGAATTACGAGAAAAATATAATCCGTGTGTCGTTTTCTCTTCATCCGGTGTCGAGGTGCGAGATTATCACGCCCGCCGTGATTATGATTAAGCGCTACCAGCCGGGGAAGTGGAAGAATAAAATTAAAATTACATTTTGTGCGTCCTCATTACACTTTTTTACGTCCTGCGAAATGGTCTAACATTTATAATATATCATTTTTGTTGTTATACTTTCTGAACGTGATTTTAACTTTTACAAAAAGATTGTAGTAAGTATTGTAATTATTAAAGAAAGCTTATTGGACTGCCCTTCGAAACTACTGAAATAACAAATAACCTAATGTAGTGTTCGACTTCCGCTCTAAAAGGTAGAGTTTTTCTGTAAAGATAGCACGTAAAGTAGCCCAATTGTACATACTTCTCGATATCGCCTACTATGAAGAATTAGGCGAATGGTTTCGCTGTTACAGCATAGGAGCATGGGAATCAAAACCTAAAAAACAGCAAACAAACATCATCTACATAGGGAGTGTAGTTCCCGGCTCGTGCTACGTAAATACTGGTTGCAGACAGGTATCGCGGCCAGGTGGGCTTAACAGCCGTATTTGTCATCCGTGTACTACGCCAAAATGTTCCAATTTGTCACTAAATTGATATTTATCTACTATTTCTGGTGCTACAGTTGAGGATGTTGCAAATCATAGCACGGATTCTTTTATTTATGGCTTTTCACCCATTTTGGGGAACTTAGGTACTACGTATATATATCCCTTTGCTTGCATTTGAAAATTCTTCCTTTGAATGCAACAACTGTTACATTGAAATTAAAAACAACATTTTAAGAAAAATAGCAGTCTGACACAAGTTTGTAATCCATTGTGTTGTTCCCATAGAACACGTGTGAATAGGTGTGTTAACCAACATACTAGAACACACCAACTTTTTTTTTTTTTATCTTTATTTTAGGGATTTTTATCCGAAAGGATATGTCAACCTCATCTCACACCAACTTTATATGGTTTCAAACTTAATATAATACTGTTCTATGGAAACCGTACAGTGGATTACAAACGTCTACAAACAGTATCTTGAACACTATTGTACTAAGAGAATCTAAGAAATGATTAGTATTCCATTAACTAAGAACTACCAGTCACAACGCCTCAGATACGGTATGTAAACAAAGGGAACACCCAGAAATAGTGAGTGAGGGTCGTTTTGTTCGGCGAAGTTTTTATACTGTGTGGCGCCTGGGCCACATAACGAGCACCTGTGGCCTCATCTACATAATGTGAACAAGTCGTTGAACTCGCGCTGGACATCTTGAGTCCCCAAGCCGGGCCGGGACTCGCGCCGTGGCTCCGGGCCTGGATCGAACACCGGTACACTATGAAAAATGAATTTGCACACAGGTCTCGATGCAATCTGAATGTTCAGTTTTGTTTTGCTTACGTTAGTGGTTTTGTTCTATCTAACTTAGTTTAGAGTGCATTTATTGTTTACCTAGATGACGTCAGGTATGTCATAACTACATTTTTTTAGATATACCTAACGTAATTTAAACTTATGGTATGATCAGCACTATATTTCAGAACCTCCACCAACTGAAGCGAAATTATTATGAAGCAACACAGACCCTGAAAAATAACTTTAGTTTATTCAAGCTAAAATAGATTCTGTAAAAAAATGTCCCACTTATTCCTTAAGATAACATAGGTAAGAAGTTTATAATCCGAACGGGAAAAAAGCGAATAACAAAAATTCAGAAACATATGTGCATGTCGTGTGTAATGGGAGGTGATCTGATAAAACGGCAGGCCGTGATGCTGTAGGGATCGCGTTTAAAAGGTACCCCGAGAGTCGTAAAGAAAGTTGTGCCCTTAGCGACAAATGAAACAACAGGGAAAACGGCGCGGAACTTGAAACATCCAACAAAAGCCATAATAGGCTTGTAGTTGGGGCCATGCGACTGACTCGCTACTCAATATTCCAATTCTTTTAACGTCACGATCTAGGTATGCATAATTTCCCATAGGTAAAGGCACATATATGAGAATTGAATGAAAATGATTTTTTCTTGTATTAATAATCAATTTATTACTAAGTATCCCATGTATATTAATAAAATGGTTTAAATAGAAACAGCTTAATGTTTAACACTCCAGACGGTTACAGACATTTTATTTAGTTCTAACGGATGGACCTGTCCGTAAGAAAGATTGGATAAACAAACAAGAATCAAAGTGTTCAAATATTTGCACTTGATCGTCTTTGTTTATTGAGTCGTAACTAAAAAAAAGTGTTGTGAAATAAATGTAACACTTCGCTCCCTTTATGTAGCACGGCGGATAAGTCAAACAAATAAAATTCAGTCCGTAGAGGAGTGTTGCTCGGTTCGTCTCCTTTGACAACGGCCGTTCTGTTATTATTTGCGCTGAATACAATTTACATATAAATGGAATGCGTAAACGCATTATATTGGCAGCTTTTTGATTTTATACCTCGTAACGTAAGTATTTTTCGTGTACAAACATGATATCATTATTTTACTAATACGAGTACTTAGAAAATTTATTTCAAGACACGATTACCACCATTAACGATCTTGTCATTATACAGTATTGTGTAAATAAGGTAAACTTATTTATGTAAAAAAGGTAGGCACTTATGTAAAATATATAGAAGAAATAAAAATGTAGGGTAAGCAAAAACAGCATGTTGTTGAACACACGGCACGTATGTAGTGTTAGCAAAATCCAGGAGATGCAGTCCTAATGTGGCTCCTCGTTAACGGGGTTCAGTGAAAAAGGCAGTGGAAATAAAATGTCGCGGTTGCGGTTTCAATTAGGGCGACCGGTGGCTAGCTAATTACTGGGCAGTGGTCGCCAACCCGGTGGCAGGGGTCGCCAATGTTACGATATACTAATTTGAGGGATTATTCTGGTAAGATTTGCTAAGATACGTTAAAAAAATTAGTTAACAATTTACTTTATCATAGAATTTTATTTAGGATTATCAGAATATCGCCAAATAAACAGTTGTTTTCGATTTTATGGTTTAAAATTAAACAAGGTATTGCTGCAGTGCTACGTCTCACGCGGTGGGCAGCATTGAATCGCATGTTGTTATTCTGCAATAAGGTTATTTTTATACAAATGTACCTAGATTGATTTAATAGTACATTGTTACCCAAGGGGTGAAGGTAACAAGATAAGTCATTCACCCGAGGTCAACACTGTGCTTTTCATTACGAATACAAGGAAATAAAAAATCAGTGCCGTCTAGGGACGCCCGAAAGAAGCGAAGCTTTGCAGTAGATATTAGATATATTATATTAACGCGTAACGCGTTACGCGTTAGTAACGCGTTACGCGTTAGTAACGCGTTACGCGTTACGCGTTACGCTTTTCACCGTTTTAGTGCCCGGGTAGCGAGCGCCCCGAACGTCCGTAAAGAAGCTTCGCTTCAAAAATAAAAACAGGAATTGGCTAAAGAAATAATACAAGGAAGTATGAACAACTCGAAAAAACTAAAGAAGGTCGGATTGCCATTTGCCGCCTATTTTGTTTTTGTTCCGTTGGCCTGGTTCAATACAAATGTCAAAATATAACTAATTTCTTTCTTTTTGATTAGGGGTAGGTTTTTATTTTATTTTATCTTTATTAAATATAATTTGTATTAGAATAGTAATTAATAAACCTGTACTTAAAATTCATTTTTAATAATTTTCAGCTGTCACTTGAAAGCGATTCTCCCTAGGGCTGAAAAGTATTACATTTAACCCGCTCCTCAAGCAACTTCAGACCTACTTTCCGAGTATGAGTGATGAAAAAATTATTACAATTATGTAATCTTGGACACTTGAATTAATCATTCATTTGTAATAATAAATTACTGTTGGTTAAAGTTTTAATTGCCAATGTTAACTGCAAACTTTGTGCGCTTAAAGACACAAGTGTGGTAGGCAATTGCAATTTCTTGTTTGGTCCATTTGCATTATGCGTTCCAATCGGTCCCGTAACCGCGAGCAACCCACTTCACGATAGCGCAAACGACGAGTGTAAATGTTTATTCGTTACACTAGAGATTTTTATCTTGGCGGAATAAAGACAATCTATTTGTGGTAGGTAGATAATACATACCTATTTATTTTCTCATTAATATTGTTACACCGAAAAGGAAAAAGTAAGGCAGATGATGATGATGATGATGATGATTGTTACACCTAGCTTACCTACTACACTTCAATTCACCTAAGAATTATATTATACCAAATAATCAACATATTTAAAATACGTGTAGCATAAGCCACCCCGGCTCCCAAGATAGAAGCTCTTGCGTAGTTTGGGATCCACAGTAAAATTTGTCAATGTTATTCGTTCGTTCGTTGTCACTTGGAAATTACCCCTTGTACCTACGTACCTACTATTTGAAATGTTTACGTGTAACTACTGTTTTTAAAATTATTCTTGTTCCGTCATCACCGCAGATCATAAGAGATAACAAACTAATTACTTATAGTAGTTTAAGAACATCCACACGTCAATATTTCATTCAAGTGATATAAAAATAAAAGTTCAACCCGTTAGAGATTATATCATTGAGTTCATGTTGCCAGATTTCGGTGCAAATTGCAATATGTTAGTTTTGAAATAGCCAACGCGACCGGCATTTTAAATTTACAACCCAGGGCGGACACGTGGCGTTAAAATACAGTATTGTTTATAAAACATGGGCAATGTCGAATGTGTGCTGTACATTTATTGACATAAAAATGAATTTATTACGTTACGACTCTTGTTTAGGTATACATAAGGCGACTCATAAGAATTGTTACAATACACAAGTGCAGGTAAATAAATATTGACTTAAGTATCTAATTGCTATTATAATATTGAATATAATACTGACTTCAAATCCCTTAAATTAGTTTATTAAATCACATCGGGCAAAGATTTTCTACTGCATTCTCTTTGCAAACACAATTTGTAAACAATCCTATAACTTACTTACAATCTAAGAACCTACATGTTTTCTGATCAAAAGTCCTGTTTTTTAAGGCTTACGGCCTTCTTAAATAGATATCCCTATTTGTTAGGACTGGAGGAGAGAGATGAAGTATACTTATATTGAACAACCCCATTATTACATGAGGGTTATTCTGGACAGAACGATAATTTTATTATAAGACCGTAAATGTAACTCTTATCTTGTTGTCTCTATTTTTTGTTGTCACAAAATATGTTCTATGTCAATGTTTCGTCCAGTGCAAACGTATAGGGTTAGGTACATCTCTCCCTTCCATATGATTCCACTAGTGGGTAATAGTTATGCAAAAATCCAATGTCGCCTTAGCGTTACATTGCATCTCCTATCTAAGTACTTTTAACTATTTGGCACTAAATAATTGACTAGACTGAATTTGACGATACCACCAGAGGCATCAGTAATTGTAGAACTAATAACGAGATCGAATCAATCTCAAGTCTGTGAGCGCTCTTGAGTACGCTTTTGACATGTACTTTTGCACTGCAATGACATAAGAATGACATTCATGTCAGGCCTGGTCAGATCTTCTGTACTGGCAATATTCTGGGTCTATTACTTCATTATTCGTGATGCCTTATGCATTAACCTACATTGTCCTCACACCTCTGATTATATTATATTGTAAACATAATCTAAAAAAGAGAAATGAAAAGATTTATCCATGGAGTTTCTTGCATGTTCTTCTCCATAGGATATTTTTTGGAACATGCACCTAGCTCTTGACGTTTTAAAAGTGCCAGTTAATCTGGTGTATTTGAAATAAAAATATTTGAATTTGAATTCTTAAGATTACTCTCAGATTTGAGATCGATTTATTAATACGGCCCTAATATTATAGTAGCATGATCGATATGCTCTTTTCGAGTTATCTCAGTGATGAAATCACTATTTTCATCTATCATCGGCACTGTTGAGTGTCGTCATTGCTCGCGGCGCAAGGCAACTCCGGCGCGGCCAGAAATAATTTCCCGGTTTCGCATGCGCATAGCTGATACACTTTAATACTTCCAACATTTCTGTGAGGCCTATCCGTCGTGGTGGCTTCTTTCAAATTGTTCATTACTATAGTTTGTGTTTCGATTCTAAGCTGCAAAAAAACATTGGTGATTACTTTAAACGAAATTGGGGGCAAAAAAAAACAGGTAGACTTGATGATTTTTGGAACATGTTGAATGTAAGTACAATCAAACAATGTAAGTTTAAATGCGCAACAATTCCTACTATTTTAGGGCTTACTTTTATTAATTGGAGATATGTAATTTACTTACAGCGCCAACAATAGAGTTCAACTTGATGTCACCCTGTGATGTTATATCGATGCCGCCGGCTCTACTCTCGAGATATATCGATTTTGGTGCTCTTAAGTCCAGCCCTCTTGTGAGAGACTCCAACCTTGAAACCAGAAGCAATTAGTTAATGAATCGGTTATTATTATTGAACAAAGTTTTGTATTCGAAAACCTGTTTATATTTCCTGTCATTATATTCTCCATATCCGTTCTGTATAGGTACTTGCAAAGAATTTGTAATAATTACAAATTCTTTGGGTAATTTGATGGGCATCAAAGTATTCAGAAGCGAATATTGACGCCGTTAAAATGATACAAAGTTTATAGTTAAACGAGTGCTTACTGCAAATCCGCCGCTGGTGGTGCCCTTATAGAAGGCGCTTGAATAGCGCTTTTCACGCTGAGCCCGCCGGGGCCGTCGACAGCTAGGGCGTCAGCGAACACGCGCACCTCGTCCTTGGCTGCCTGGAACACGCTGGCCCCATGAGCGTCACGCACGTGCAACGCGCGACCGCTAAATTCGATGCTGTCACGTTCTGCAAAATGTGAGAGTCATTTCAACGGGCTCGTTTTCGTCGGGACTGAACCCACTGAACTAGAAAAATAATTCAGTCTTGAAGTCTCTATGATATTTTTCCCTGAACACTTAAAATGTTAACAAAATATTTTCTTGGAATATTGGAATATTAATAATATCTTCTAGGCCATGGGTTGAGTTCTGAGACCGCACCACGAAAGTTGGGACTAATACTTAACCTTAATTATTATTTCGCACTTTTAGACCACCTTATAAATAGCAGATATCTGATTACAGAATTTAGACATTGCTCGAGCCAAACTGTAGCAAAATGAGCTACAGCTTATATACAGGATGGCTTGAGAGGGGTAGTACCGCCCTTTCACAGAAGATCGCCATAAAGTGGCTATAAAAGGTGCGTATCGTACGATGAGGAAGAGAGCCGGAAGCCCAACCTGCTCGTCCATTCACCTCCCTTTGTACCACTCCGCTTCAAGTCGGTAACGTCAAAGCAATGCTTTTGGTATTGCAAGCATCTATAAGCTACTATAACTGCTTAACATGACGCAGATCGTACGCTTGTTTCCGGACTTTGTTATTTATAAATAAAACTGGGGAAGAGTCAACAGACCCACTAATATATACACTACGTTGTTTGTTAGGTGTAGCAAGAAAAATATTTTTATATCGGTTCAATAGGTAGGTAGGTACTTACTTATTAAAAGCCTGGATCTGTGTCGGTGGTCCCGCTCGGCGACCTGCACGGTGAAGTTGCGGTGCGAGTGCAGGGTGATGGGCTGAGCGGTTTGTGACGATATCTTGGACGCCACCAGCTTGTCCACCACCCACGCCTGGCCGCGCAGTTGGATCCCGCCGTTAACAATTTTTATGGGCCCTATGCCTTCCTACAACAACAATAAAATAGTGTTTTGTTGAAAGTAGAAAATTCTCTTATTCATTAATTTCAGCATTTGTGTTTCTTATCCGGTGTAATGTTCGTAGAATATTAATCGTTGTATGTCATTATATGTCATTGTATTTTCAAATGCCATCACCAAATTCGATAGCAGAAGACGGCTGCCGCAGCCGGGGTAGACCCAGGAAAAGATGGCGGAACGATTTAGTCACTTATGCGAGAGATACGTGGCCCGACACAGCACTAAACCGTATTTAGTGGAGTATTTTCCTTAACATTGGAATGAATTTTTCGGCTTGCACATTTCTTACCATGCTTAATTTCAATGCTCCAACAATCCACAATGTCAACGTGATATTTAAGAATATTAACACCATTAGTAGCACTAATATCGCGTATAGAATTGTCCGTCTCCATCCTCTGGTGAAAACCGTTGGTAAGCATCTTCTCTTATCATTTTGTGCTGTAGCTACGTCGGCCGCGGGTGGGTCCCCAGTGGGGGTGCATCCCCACCCGTGGATGGCCGTCGTCCCCGTGTCCTCCACGCTCATCGCTGTGTCCGCTGCCTTATACTATTGGAATCCGCTGCGGTCCTGCAAAGGATTACGGCAGATATCAATTAGTGTCTAATGGAGTAAGTCGACATACTATCATTCCACTTTAGCTTATTAATCGAATCAGATATAGATGATATATATGGTGTATTGCAACGCAAAAAATACTCAAGTAGGTACTTAAACGTTACTCAAATATTTTTGTTCTTTTCATGTGTTTGTGACGTTGCCATTGTCCATTTTTCGTATGAGGCGTTAAAATTAAGTAGCCCACCATAGACTTATTTCTATGAAGCCCTCAAATTTGAGTCATGATTAAGTATTCAAAAATGACTATTAAACTTAAAGAAATGTGCCCAAGTGCAGGTAAGGTATAACTAAGTAATAAGTTTATCACACACGTGTCGTGTAGAATATGAATAGTTGACAAGTCATACCTAATAATATTCGTATTGGTTGTTAATATAAATTCACCATCATGTCCGTTCCCCAAGGGGGTAGACCAAAGAATTTGTAATAATAAGACATTAGAAGTGGCATATCCGCGTAATTTTGGCACTAATTGTATGTCCACTTGGACACACATCATGTCAGTACGTCACCAGACCTTGTACGAGACACATGTCGTAAAAATGGTGCGTTGCAGCATTCTTAGTTGCGGAAATTCTTCAGAAACTTGCAATTATACAAATAAAGGGATAACATTTCATCGGTAAGTAGATATATATGGTAATAATCAGGTTTTTTACTAATTTAAACCAACATGTATACTTTACCACAAGAATATCAATATTTACTATGATCTCACTAGCCCCATTTCCATTGCTGCTTGCGTAATCACACGTACGGCATAGCGACAAACCGTAAAAATCAATGTAATGCGAAACCTACGACATCCTTGTGCGTATGAATTTTGACTAGTACGGCGGTGTCATTGTGACAACATCAGACGGGAGTGAGTGATGTTACAATGTTTGTATTGTATCGATATTTTTGTAAGAAATATTGACTTTATTTATTTAATATAATTTCCACTAGTAATTAAAAGCCACCAACAATTAAAAAGCTTTTTTAAACAGTTTATTTGGCTTTACTTCGTATATTTGTTTATTTATTTGCTTTAAATCTTGCAGTGATTTCTTCAACCATAGTATTCGGCTTCCCATAACAGTAAAATTTTACCATAATTTAAACCTCCGATCTTTAAATCCTGATACTGCAAGTACTGCCCACCTAAACCGTGAGTCTGTGGCTACTGCTGATTTTAAAGAAGTATTGTCCGTATCAAACAAAAATTTAGCTGTAACTCTTGGTTCCAATTCCTCAGCCTTAAAGCAGTAGGACCACTAAATAAAAAATTAAAAAGGGAACGGTTTTATTGTTCCCGCCCATAAATATCTTCTAGTGTATCATCTGTGTTGAATAAAAGCGTTTTTTTAATTTTATGCCCTCCCTGTTACCTTCTTACTATATACTTATTTACGTAATGATTTTTAGTTTCCCTTCAAATTCAGATATCAAGGAAAAAATGATAACAATGACAGACAAAGAGAACTGGTTTCCTACAAATTATAGTCGATTTTTTCAGTCCACAATAAAGAAGATAATTCAAATCCCACGCCAAAAATACGGTTTTTGATTAAATCAGCCATACTCACGATTAATGTGTGGAATTTACGCACTACAGACGTAGGATTTCAATAGATAAATTACGATGTTGTTATTTGCTAAATTATGACATGAGCATATTTTTTGTCAACAGATAGTATGCCATCGGGGCACACTATACCAATAACATCCACTCACGAATCCACATTCTATACGTCATTAAAGCCTTTACTTAAACACACTTTACAATCTCCTCATTTAAATAAAAATATGAAAATAAACTATTTTTGGTACGTCAGGTTATGAATATAATTAGCTATAACATATATCATACTTATTACCATAATATCGATACCAAATCGATAACTTTATATTTGATTCAATCACTAGCTATTTAGAGTATGTTCGGGTATTTATAACCTAGCTCGCCAATATGGCCCACTACTATTTCTCCGAAACAAACCAACTCTTAGCGTTTAACATTCCTAGTTGGTCTACACTCTCTGCACTGCCTACCGCTGTGACTGCGCGTGTGTCCTTGGCAGGCAACGAACTGAAATTGGGTATTTCCAAATATTTTAAAATTATTAGTAAGTACAAAAGCAGTGATAGCCGATTGGAAAAGCAGTGATAGCCGATTGGTTAAGCACGCGTCTTGCGGGCTACCAAGTCTCGGGTTCAAAAAAACCTTTATCTGTAGTGTGGTGATAGATTTGTAGAGACATTGTTCAAATATTTTGAGATATATATAACTTATCGAACGTTGCGTTATTAACCTGGTAGGCAATATTGGCTGAATTTGTGTCAATTGTATTATCCTATTATAATTTTTCAACGGCTCCAAGTAAGTCAATTTCCAGTCCAGGTTGACACAATGCTGACGACGTATAGGTAATTTATTTGTATCAGTATTTTCTAGTGGCCAATATGGCTCACAAGTGGTTGACATCGTGTTGGAAGAAGAAGGTGAACCCATAATACTGCAGGGTTTTCCTGGATATTCTTCCATTGATTACAATGTGGCACCGTACGAAATTCAATAAATTAAAGATCTAGTTATTTATTTTGTACCTTCGTTTATTATAAATGTTAGAACAGAAAAACTTTAAAAATAAAATTACATTAAAATAAGCCCTGCCTGCGTGTGATGGTGCCAAGAATGCTGGCTGCATTTCTCGTTCTATGGATAGGCTGATTTTTTGAACGAGGATAGAGCCAGCTCTCTTGTCACCTGTTGAAAATCTTTAAACCAAAATAAGTGATTACTTTAAATAACGTAATTATTATTACACTATGTATTTAATGTAATTTATAAATGTTTCATTTAATACCTACCTAATACATATACGAAATTAGAACATAATACAGACATAATAATAGTAGCTTTAATTTTCCGTATCCCGCATATTACGCTTTCTCGCTTAAGACGCGTTTTTGGTTGGTTCCCTGTGAAATCGTATTAAACGGGTTTTACTGTATTTAATATTGCCTTAAGCTCCTAGTTATTGATTACTGATATTTTAAACGAATTAATGTATAAAATAAATTAAATTGGAATGTCTGTTTGTAATATCAAAATAATACGCTTTCATTAAATGCATATGTAGTAACTTATAAAATAACGCTATTTTAAAAAAATCGTCTGTTGAATGGCTGGACCGATTTTGACTGGCAGAAACTGATGTTATAAGGAGTAAATTATTTTAGAACGGCAAAAAAAAATTATCACAAGTGCTGCCTGTAAACAATAAAAATTGATCTCAAATAGTTCGAATTAAATTTACAAAAAGGCTTATAGTATGCTATATTCCCGAAACTACTCTACGTCAAATAAATTGCTGTCTGCGCAGTGCGAAAGCGGCGCGAAGTGGCGACACTGGTTTTGTATGAAATAATACGTCAATACCACTTCTAATGTCTTATTATTACAAATTCTTTGGGGTAGACAGAGGTCATTCAGGTGAGATACATTCAAGTCTGCAATGCCTCTATAATACGCAAACTTCCGAATAATTAAGTCCATCGAGACCGCTTCGGCCATGACGGTGTTCTTCGCAAACGATACTCATCTTCTCTTATAATAACTTTATAATAATAGTTGTTTCATTGTGATGAAGTATAACTATAACACTTTACTTTACAGAACAATTGAACAGTATCTGCTGAAACCGGCTATTAATATTGAAATATCTCTAGACAGCACTTTTTACAACTAAAGTTTTATTCTCCTTTAGCAGTAGGTACAACCGGCAGTGAAACATGTAAAACCGATAGCTCAGGTTTAGGAGTTTAGCACGTGCGGTGTCCGGGGGCTCATATAAACACCTGCGCTGATGCTTTGTTGCTGTATTCTTACACCTTGGAAGAAATTCCATAAAGTATCTTCCAAGAAATTTCTGTTTTTATACCAATGTTAGCTATGCCATTAAGATCGTAATATGGTTGGAAATTAGAAATGTGGAAATTATTCTCCAGTCGGTAATGTAGTTTTTTGTGACTAGATCCACCAGACACTCCTCCAACTGTCACTTTTGTAAGTTAGGATTGACAATGTTGGTCAATGGTGACGCCGAGGTTTGTCCCTCAACGATTCATGGAGAAAATCTAAATTGTCTTGGAACCCGGACGAATTTCATCGTAAGAAATAATAAAAGTTGCTTTTTGAGGTCCACAGCTCTTTAGATTTATTTCCGTATTTCTTTCTACCATGTGAACGGTTTTGTGAATACGAGACTACCAAAATGAGCAGCGTTATTTGATTAGCAGACTAGGGGTTTACCGCCATGAGCGCTTCTATTTTGGGACCATGGTGCCTATTTATGCGCACATAGATTTCTTCGAAAAAGGAGACCAATGGTGAACATTCGCTATCAGGATTGAAACCTAAGACTTTTGGGACACAAACCGGGGCTGCTCCCACTGGATTACCAAGGCCCTAATTGAAGTTCGATTCTCAAATGCAGTCATAATATACCTGCGCGCCACCAATGCCATTAGTAGCCGAGGCAACATTGTAGTTTTGTTCACCCCACTCTCAATATATTCTGTTCAACGTGATTTTTCAATTAGTCGGCTTGTAATTGAATAAAAAACAAGGTAGACACGAGACAAAACTGGCAAATAAAGCTGACTGTAGTACTAATGAAGCCGGTACCGAGGACCCACTAATGAATATAACACTGGGGCTTTTCGAAAAACACGCATTAAAAGTAGGTACCTACCTCGAATGTTGCTGTGTTTACATTTTGACGGAATTCTTATTAGTAATTGAAGTGAATGTTGTGACATGCACTTAAATTAGCAGTAGTTACGTATTCAGTTTATAACCAAAAATATACATAATTATGACCCCTATCAGACGCAAGTAAAGCAGCGGCGAAACTAATATTGTGTGGACTAAATTTATATATATACCCTATACCAACGATTACCCATGTGTAGGTATATTTTACCTATAAACTGCGCGAGTCATGTAGAGTCTTCATAATAAATTATGAGTCTGCAATAATCCGTGATTCGGACTTTAATATTTAAAAAGTTATTAGGTAGGTACTTATGGTATTGTTGGCGGTATAACAGCAAATACTATGGTAGAAAGAAATAGCTGTGTACATTGCGCGGTCTCAACGCAAGTTGCGTTCTCTTCCAGACGGCTATAAAATCAATAGGTAATATGCTAAATAATTGAGACTAATATTTGTAATATTTCTGGCCACAGTTTTAAAGTAGTTACAGGTTAGAGTGGTAACTCCGAAGTTCTATTTAAAGTTTAAATCAGCTAATTAAAAAACTAACATAATTTTGATTGGCTGGTATCGCGAAGTGCACTTTAATTTCCTGTCGAAAGTGTTTTAAGCCGGGAAATGTAATTTTTTTCAGGTTTTATTTTTGTATGACGGCATATCAAAACGACTGAGTGTCGTAGGTACGTATCTAGTCATGGGAATTTTCACTGGTACCACGAATAATAATGGTACCTACCTAACATTTTTCTACCTACTGCCTATATTTACGAGAAACTTTCAAACTTATTAAAACTGAAAACTATTTTTGTGCAATCCTTGTAATTAACATTAGATTATACAGTGATACAGTTTAGATAAAAATGAATGAAGGTTGTAAGGGGCATAGTTTTTTTTATTCCATATTGGTGACTTTCTCACACGTTCCATCCGCATGTACGACATCTATAGCTACCTACTATATTATGGACAGATATGCCTTGTCGCTGAAAAGCTCCAACACAATAGACCACTTTGAACGGCGTTCGATATTCCTTTGTATTTGCTTCAGTTTTAATCGAATGATTATGATTTACTGTTATTAAAAAATATGAATAACATTTACTTTCTATACTAGTACCAAGAATAATTTAACTGAGAGCTGTTAGTTATAATGTGAAAAATTGACATAATTTACAAAACATAAAAATCATTTTAGGATACCTATATGTGACATCATTAATTATTAAAATTCGACCATACAGTAAAAATAGCTCTGTTTGGGTACATTTGGTACAAAAAAAGTATAACCACATGTGATTTTACTTCTATGCTTTGAAATCTCGCGACAAGCAAAACAAATATCTACCTCAACGGGTTGCGCGACCCCGATATCAGATTGATAAAGTTGAAGATGTGACTCTACCTAATAACACCTATGTCCGGACGATTACTATAGAGTACACGACATTAATGATTTCACTAAATTAATAGGTCAAACTTTGGTTCCGAATCAGATATGCATATATATATTTATGTAAATAAAACAGACAGTATCCAATAAATTCGTATCTATGAACAAGAATTTAGCTAGAACGTGAAATATGACATACTATAAGTTAAATGTCGGTCCAGGAGCAAGGAACAATATAACAAATCCCACGTTTTTACCGTCGCGGGTGCCTGGCAGACCGTTGCGGTTCGCGGACATCGAGTATGCAAATTGTATCATAGCCCTGTTTTACTCACTTAATTAAACACACGAAGCACACAGCGTGCGATAATTAACACCATTTTAACATTAACTTTTCCACTGCAATGCAAGACCTGAATTACGGGCTGAAGTATGCAATTTTCAACGGCAAATGTTACACGATAAACTGTGGTTATTTATGCGTTCTATCTATGTATAATATATTAATTGAACGAAGCGGCCGACTGCACCGGGCGTGTGCTGTGACTGAGACTAGGTAAATTCATAGGTGGTGGAAGCAGCACTCGAAATATCTGGCGCGAAGCGAGGTGAGGCGGCGTGCTCCAGAATATAATATCAGGCGGTGGAGTGGCCCGTGCTCGAGCCGGCCGCCCTCGGTGGCCGTGACGACGCCGGCCCTCATAATAAACGATATAGTGCGAAAATAGAAGCGAAACGGTATCGTGCTCTCCGCGTAAATAAAATACCGACGTTTGCAGCGTTCCTGTCTCTCGCTGGCCGCGTTTCTGTTTTATCAATGTCAGTAGAGGTACTATCGATCTGATGCCGATGGTTTAAAAATAAATGGCGCATTTTGTCCCGCGTCAACGCCTGAATTCGAAACTAGGTAAATTGGCTTTCGCGTCATATTTTTGGTGCAACGTTGCAGCGGCTGGCTGTATTTAAGACAATTAAATATTTACTCACTGGAAATTTATAGTTTAAGCGGATTTTAAGACACAAATTAACACAGTAACTGCATTATTCAGCTTTGCACTATAGAAAAGAGCTATTCCGGGCGAGTTGTCGGCTCCGGCGTCATAACAAGACTGGCATCGGTCTGCGCGAGCGACGCCCCTGCCGAATCCACGTCGTTTTGAAGTTCTGCATTTTTAATCGGGCGCCTGTCTCGCGCGGGACATAACTCGACGCTCTGGATACAGCTGGGTTCTCTGTTACGGGTTCTAGTTAACGTTAATGTGTCATTTACAGACACGTTCATATAAACTCGTAAATAATTAAAGCGGACGCGACCCTGACAACGGTAATTGTCTCCGTATACCTTCCTCGCGCGGCCGGCGTCGCTCACGACACGATACAATTCGTCTTTGGATATTGAGTTTTGGAACACGTCAGATAGGGGTCTGTTTTCACACCTTTAGGATATTGGTAAATTTGGACAGGGACTCCAGCCTAATACATTCATTATGCATATAAAGGAACTAAACTTATCTGTGCTGTGAGGCTGGAAATCCCTACTTGAAGCTCTGCATTGCGTATTTTAAAGTTGTTAAAACATATTTTAATTTTGTTCCTGGATGATTTAAAGACAAATCGTTGATATAATAAATTCGGAATCAGTTTTTTAGTGAAGGAATTATATATGTATTTTTTTTTTACGATCGCCGCCGCCGTTTCGCATGGCTGTCTACATTCCAAAGAGAATTCAAATACTGCTTAGGTTCAGCATAAAAGTTTACGTGTCCATAACAAAGTAGCGAACGAATAATAATCCGGAATATTTCATGTAGGTCCTTTTGGGGGCTTTCAGAGACGGCGATGAAATCATATTGGATGTCACCGAATGTTTTCATGGAACTTTTATTGAGCTGATAAATGTGAGCCCTCGGGGACAACCGCGATGGCACTTTTTAGATAAGTAAAGAAAAGGCCGACGGAAATGAAGTCCTCAGATTGCTTGTTTGCGAAACTATAGATTTGTGTTACCTGAAATGTGAACCATATTGGAACAAGTATTGTAAAGAAGAGGGCTTAATTTGCATGACACGGTATTAGACAAAAGTAAAATAAATATATATAGGTAACGTGATATGGTTGAAGATACAATATTATACATAATATATTATGCACTAAGAAAAGCAGCCGTAAAGTTTAGTTCAGTAAAACAAAAGTAGAAAGAATACTAGGAACGACATCAATAATTTGCCATCGTATTTTTCTCAGTGTATATCTACACTTGTTTAAGATACATTCTCAATCAACTCCCACTACTATACAGTAATATGTGTGTACTAAAAGTCCTGTAAAAGAGTTGTTTCCATTGAGTGAAATGTCTCACAAAAACAGAGGGCGGGCGAGTGCGATTTGTTTCATACCCGCTTAATTCAGCGGCGCTCCCCACTCGATCCTGTTTTAGGAAACAATCCCCAGTGATCCCCGCGTGATGCTGCATAATGTCGCGCCCGCTGCCGAGTCCGGACCAGCTACCTATTATCAATTTAAATAAAAACTACGCTCCATGACTGACATAAAAATAATATTGTGAGTGGAGAACTAAAACTCAAGCCGCAAGCGGTTTTTGTACAATAATTAGATTTATTTAATCAATGTAAAGGTAATTGTTCGACGACTTCTTTTTGATAACCTCTTACTAATTTGTACTGGGGTCAGTTTCCAGTCTACTCAGATTCAGCTGATAACCCATAGTTATCTGGTGTGTCTGACATCTGATTTGCTCATTTGATTTGTTAAATACAAGGGTTTACATAAATATTTGCCGTTATTACAAAACGTTTAGAAAAACAATACTAAGGGGATACCGGTAACAACAAAACAATACGTTGTTTATTTTTTATTGTTTTCAGTTTGTGGGAATAGGCATTAACCAAGCTGCCGCCGCATAACGTTACGACTCGCAAAATTAACCATGTCTCGACATTTAATTTTCTCGTACAACTTTCAAGATTCATCCCGAGATTTCGTGGTACTCGTCGTCATTGTTGTAAAACAATATCGGCGTTCAGTTCGACGGTGCGGCTCGATGCGGCGCAGCGGCGCGGCCCTGTGCGGTGCGTCCGAAGCCAAAGTTCCCCATCATACCTGCGTCACTTGAAAATTGAAAAACTTTCGCAATGCCTTTCTTATGCAAATAGTTCGAGTTTACATTTGAGTGAGTTGTCATTGTAGGGATTCGCGCTGCAGTCTCAGAGAAATTATACCTAGTTGAGGTACGGTTAAGTTGGGAATACTGAATCCCTAAGATATATCCACAACTTTATGTAATAACTGCTTTGCATAATTATTAACGTAATCAAAAGGTTTGCAAAAGAAATGTTTGGGCTGTACATAGGTACTCTATAGGTCGAGGTGGACTGCACTCAAATTTAACCAGTAATTTTCTTCTTTTTTTCTTGCCGCCGCCGATACATCTGCGCAGTTCTGATTGGCTGATTGTCGAAAGCCAATATTTCTGGCTTTGCATTAAAACCAAAATATTGCTACAAAATTACAGCCATCATGAGTTTACAAATGAAAGCATAACAACGTGTTAATAGCCCTCGCAGCCGGTAAAGCCAACGTAGATATTTTAAAGATAGCAAAATGCAAAGCATCGCGATGGCTGGCGTAAATCCGCATGAAATATTGATACAGTTTCGTGTAAACGCGTAACAAATGCGGTAATTCGAGCCACCTGCCGCGGCCGCCGCGCGCGCCGCTATGCACCACTTTTGAACCGCTCACCTTACCTACTTCTATCGACGCTATTTTACTTTAATGTTATTTTAGTGTGCATCGATTTATGGACGAAATTAAAAAGTAACTTGTAAACGGAATTTTAATGCTTTGTTTTCTTCCGACACCTCAAATTCCAAGGGGGTGAAGATACACCGTCTTCTAAATGTTTCGCACATATTTGTTCAGTGTAGTATTTACAAGGGCATTTACACGGAAGGGCTCGTTCACACGTGTTGGTTTAGGACCGATAATATTAGTCGAAGGTTGCACTCCTATGTCGCTAATATTTCTGGTTTATTAACTTCTTTGTAGTAATTTGATTTAGTTGCAAGGGAGTTATATACCTATAGGTAGGTAGTATATTTTTAATTGGTAAAGAAGGAAGTTCTAATTTTTAAATCGTCCATCTGATTTGTAATACATAAGCTGGGTATCTAATATGGGGTTAACAAAACTACAAACTGTAAGTATGATTAATACGAGTACTAAGTTCGATTACTATGTACGAGTATAGTCATAATACCTACTTACTTTGTCATATACGATGTACCTACGTTTAATGGAATGATAATTCACTAAAGTTCATTTCAACTCTAAAAATCCACACTAGGCCATGTCACTTAAGTTACTATTTATGAAATACTAGTAGTATTGATGAGATCTTTATATCTCATCCAATAAATAAACGTTGTTGGGCGGAGTCGTCTGTAAGAGTCCGCTGTAACGGCGCAATCATCTAATGAATGCTTCCGGCAGATAAGCTTCGATTAAATGGTCGCTTTATTGCCAAAGGCAAGGCGCGTTCCCTTTATGTGCACATTGAGATATCTATTTTAGTACAGAGATACGCTGGAAAATATGATACGGGGTGGGAAAGGCTATTTCGGTGCAACAATCCTGTTTAGTTTATCTTATTGGATAGTTTTACCTGGATTGGTCCTTATTATTAGTAGGTATTTTCCTACTTGTATCTGGTGTAATTATGTTCATGGTGCAATAGTATAATACGCCAGGTATTATTTTTAACGATGATCCAAGACTACGTCACGATTAGTCTAGTTACTGGTTGACATCTTCAATACAAATAAGGAACGTTATTTACCGAACCATAGAAGATGACGTAGCCTTGGGCAAATCACGTGGTTTTATCAATCAATCTGTGATCTAATGGTGGTAAGAGACTAGCCGAACCACCATTAAAACAACTAGTAGGTATTTTTTGAATATCATCATCGGAACATGTTTCAATAGGTACCTATTCATGACCATCACTCATGTAGGTTTCATTCAATTGATTGTAGATAACAATTTTCAGAGAACAATAAAATGTAACTTCCAATTATATATTTTTTAATTAAAATGATCATAAAAATATTGTTTTTATTTCTGAGTTTCGTGCAGTCTACTCATTTCACTCGATATGAGGGGTGTGCGGAGTTTTGTAACAATTTTTGTGGTACTTCCAAATGTATTAAAAGGGGTTACAAGTACTGTAATTGAGGTAAGCTGATGTCTATTTATTTATGACGGTGTTTACAAAGATCTATAACGATCTATATAACGACCACTATTTGCGAAATGAACTTACCCAAAAATCAATTTAAAGAAGCTTTCTAAGATAGTCCAAACTTTTAATAAGTGTACCTACATACTTGTGTAGATGAGAATGGAATCAAAAGTGATAAGTACTGTGGATAGGCGTGAAAACCACCCTAGCCTAAAGGTATCCGTCCACTTGAGTCGGGCAGGTTGGTTGGGCTAGCTAGCCCGCTCGCTTCGACCAATAAGATCGCTTCAATTTCCTCCGCTCATTAAAATGAAGCGATCCTATTCGTCAAAGTGAGCTAGCCCAATCAGCCCGCCCGGCTGAAGTAGACGGGCACCCTAAACCAGGCTTTTATAATTATTTTATGATAGGAAGATATGAAATTAATCGCATCAGAAATGGCAATGGGCGAACCATCCGACCTGATGGGAACGAACCCGCACTATGCCCAGCCGGAGTACTACAATGATTTCAGCCGAAGATTCGTAGCGCAATATCCGTATATTGAAGTGAGTATTGATTTTAATTTATTTCCGTTCACCATTTAACCACTAACCAGTAAGCTATCCTCATTTTACATGCATTCAACTACCATTTGACGACCGCTTGAGGCAGTGATTTGAGCGTAGGCCTTTTTGTTCACTGCACCTGGTGGTTGCAGGTTCGATACCCGTCGGGGCAACTGGAAAAGGCCTAATTGTTATTTTTTTTGCAGGTCCCAGATGCCAAACTTGCGGAAGACGAGGAGGGTGACATTGTCCCCCAAAGGGTAAAACTCTTGATACAGTCAATAGCCTATATTATCAATTTAATTAAATGTAAACTATTGATTTAAAATTATATTTTAGGCATCACCTGAGCTGGTGTTGAATATAGCGCGACAATCAGCATTGCTAGCGCGGCCTGAACCGGAAAACCCAGCTGATGACATAATTCGGAATCAAATACTGCGATCTGGGGTGAGTTTAGGTGTTGGATAAGCTAGGTTTTCTTCTTACATGTCAAAAGCCTCTGTACTTAAAGATCTCCCGAACTCCATATTCATCCCCAACAAATGTTCATGATCTAGAATCGGCTGATTTGCTGGACGTATCTCGCGTGATCTATTAATGTAGCAATAATCTAATAATCGAATATTGTAGGAGTACTGGAATGGAGTTTGGAAAGAAAATGTGGATCAAAAACAAATTCTGAGAAGTCCCAACTTCGATCAATCACTGGTAAGAAAAATAAATGTGTAGCACTCAGTGGTCATTTGCACGAAGAAGCTGACACCGTTTTGTCAATATATTTTTGCCTTATTTGACACTCGGATGAACTAAAAAGTATGAAGGAGATTTTGGTTTTCCAAAATGGACGGTCACGTTTTTGTATTGTATAATTATAATTATAATTATAATTTCAGCCCTTTTTGACGTCCCACTCCTGGGCACGGGCCTCCCCTCAATTCGAGGGGGATTCAGGCCATAATCCACCACGCTGGCCCAGTGCGGGTTGGCGGATATCACATGTCTTTTGAAAATTGGTTAAATCTTCTAAGACATGCAGGTTTCCTCACGATGTTTTCCTTCACCGTAAGCAAGTGATATTATGATTCGCACATAGATTTCGAAAAATCCAGAGGTTCGAGCCGGGATTTGAACCCGAGACCTGGTAGCCCGCAAGACGCGTGCTTAAGCAATCGTCTATTGATCAAGATTTTGTATTGTATTGTTATTAATTGTTTGTAATTGCTATCTGTTACTTGACTGGCGAAATCATCGATAAACTATGGAAGCCATAAACTAAATAATAATAATAAAATGTATGAAAATTAACGGTGACGTGTTAACCGTGTGAATACCCGGCCACAGTAATACATAGTTTAAAGGCACCCCCTGAACCAAACCCATTGCATTAATACTTCTATAGCCAATACTTAGTAAAAAAATCACCTGTATTTATGATCCTGTCAATTTGTATGTATTTCAGACCACGTTGAAGGTGAAGATAATGCCTGACAATGAATATTACGATTTGATATCGCGACTGCAGAAGATATCACCACGTTTGATTTATATTATTAATAAAAAAAACTTTAATTGAATGATGTATAATTTACATAAAACTAGCTGTTACCCGCAGCTCCGCCCGCGTGTTACTGGGCAGGACAAATAATAAAAGTAGGCTAAGGTAAGTAGGCTTATAATATCAGAGATCTGCCAGTGAAAGCCTCGTCAAAATCAGTCTAGCCGTTTCAAAGATTAGCCGGAACAAACAGGCAGTAAGATAAAACTTTTTTGTTATAAGTACCGTACTTTGTTGTTGTTTTGATAATTACAAACATACACTTTAATTTATTTTTTCGTATAGATGCCAGGCAAGGTAGATCTTGACCTAGGGAGCACAGAACGTAGGGTTCGAGTCTCCTGTAATTTAAACGGGTTATCAAACTCTGGACTACTACATAATAATTCATTTAACGTGATCAATAGTAATGCTTGGCAATCACAACAGTATTTCATCTTTGTAATTGGGTAAAACAATAAAGGTGCAGTTATGAGTCACGTAATATCACGCTTCAGTGGTATCTGATTAAATCCAACACTATTTTTGAAATATATACTTATTATTTTATTTCTGGCTTTGCCTCAAATACCTCATGCCTGTATTAATAATGCGACCTCAAATCTGAGAGCGATCTCGGAAATGTTATTCTAATGTCATACCAGTACACAATTACACGTCAAAAGCGTACTCAAGACCGTTCTCAGACTTGCGAGCGTTTTATTAATAAGACTTGTAGAGACAAATCATTTTCTAAATTGTGAGTCTCTCGGTATTCTTTTAATAATTATCTTACTTTCAATATTCGCCTCCTAGTAAAAGGACATTGCACGAATGGATTATTTTATGGCAGGAGACATTTTTCTAGAAGCGGCGAAGTTATATCGAGAGAGTTCCTCGTACTTTGATGGTAACACCACGTGTAAAGAAACCGGTAACATAAACTTAAAAATTGCCGTTAAAGGTTAAAAAAAAGTGACTACCTGGGTTTGTCACTTATTCGCAGTAATTATCTACCATGGATTATATTCTTTTACTTTACCTACATAATTTAATACCACGTATGTCTGCTCTACATTTGTGAAAGTCATCGTCTTTAGTGTAATGCCTACGACATTAGTGAATGCGTTCATTCATTAACCCGCAAACAAACTTATTACACCTCACGATTTATTACGTGTAATTGCTAGGATAATATCAATTAGGCGCTTAATGAACGGCTCCCCTTCTTGTAGCCCCGTTTAGATGCAAGATAAGTGACTCACAGATACGAGTATAGGAACCGTCGTACGATTTATCGCGTGCATATCCTTTCAGCGGGCAGATAATGACCGCAGTAAAACGCTTAAGCACGAAATAACTGGTGGAAGCCGTTATTACAATATTATGAATGGCTTCCCCCGAGGCTTGCTGCGCCTTTGTAGGCTCTGAACAACTTTGTGCCCGGAATCGCTGAATCTTAACGGCATTTCGTTTCTGGAAGTCATATGAAATCTTGTATCCAGACGTAGTAATAAGGGGTGCTACTGTACGGTAAAATGAGATGAGTGGACGACATCTATCTACCGTCGATCGATGATCGATCGCTGGTCGATGACGGTCGATCGATTGGTGTTGCTTAAAAATGTGGTAATAATAAAGTATCAATAAATGATATCACTAGCTATTATTATACTAAAGGTATTATCATCAAGAATTGTAAGTACATATTTATATATTATCTTTGACTGGGCGAAGGTAGTGCTGATTGTTTAGATAAAGATTACGAGTTCCAGTAGGTGCCTACATAGTACATACAACAGTGCATCCTGGCAACTCCTTTTAGGAATACAGGCATCATAGTATTTTTAAATGATGAATTTTAAACACTTCTTTATACAGAAAAACAAGTTTAAATTACTTTATCCAGAACGTAGAAAGACTGCGATTGTTTTATTCCTAACACAAACGTCTGCGGAATTGGATGCGCAAACAAAAAGCGATTTAACATCAATTTGGATAAAAATCACCCATGGTGCGGTGGGTGGGTGTGGCAAAGTATACACACGTAGATAGGTACTAGACTTTTACTTATAGTTAAATATACAGCAAATCAATACGGTTGGTGGGTCTGATGCCCGTTGAAGATGAATAAATTATCTACAGATTAAATAGCAAAACTTACACTTAAGGCTAAAGAGCCCATCTAGCCCGCGAAGTTCAAATTTTTTGAGGTATTTAGAAAATTTTCAAAATCTGACAATAATAAAATGCACATTTTGTAATTCGCGACAAAGACCGTGTGCAGTGCATTTATTAATATATCCAACTTACTCTAAAACATTTCAAGAACGACAGCTATCCAGATAATCTGGCAATTTTTGTATATTTAGTGATTAACTAGTATCATATCCACCGTGATAATATTTAGAGTAAAATAAATGTATTAATAAACGCACTGCATACTGTGTTTGTCGCAAATCACAAAATGTTGTCTTAAATGTTTTCAGATTTCAGATAAACTATAAAAATACTCGAAAATTTTGAATTTCGCGGGCTAGACAGGCGCCTTCACCCTAATACGTATCAATCAAGTTCTTTTCTTCTCTTGAATGTATAATAATTTCGTTGCTTCATTCGAATTAAAAGGCAGCAGTCTAATGTTAGCATTTGTGTACCTACCTATATAAGTCGTTTCAGCTTTCGTATAAAATATCGTCAATGTTGGCTTATTCATTATAAATAACCCAGAATTGACAGAACAGTTTTTGTTACAACCATATAACACAGTGCGAGGTATGTTTGCGGCATGTTACGAGTTGTTCGCAGTGGGTAGACTTCCCCTGCTTTCATCGTCCCTGGCTGGAGGATGCGAGGACTGGCTTAGCTCGGGGCGACGCGAGTAATTAGCAACGCTTTCCTTCCGCTCGCTGTAGCCGACCCCTTGCGTTACTACCACAGATATAGATTTAAATAGATAACGCAAATGTATGTACTTGTGTCCGAAAACCCGACGACCAAGCGTCAAGGATGGTCGCCGATAACTTACAGTCCTCGCGACTACAGATATAGAAATATGAGTATGAGCGAGATAATCACTCGAGAGAATCGTAGCGGGCGGAGGGGCATCGGCGGCATCGGTGTCTTTAAATCGGTTTGGATATCCCGCCATCTGTGACGTCACAGTAGGTGTTAAAAATTTGCCACGCTTGGTTTCAATACAAATCATGATACTTGCGTTAACTATGTAAATCTATATCTGTGGTTACTACCATGTATTTACGTCATACGAATAGTTGCTGCTGCTAGCTTATATTTTTATATTTTTGCCATATGATGTATTTTTGTGGAGAGCTCTAATTAGCCAATTCTAGAAAGATATTTCCAAAGTTATTCATATTACTCGTATAATTTTGTTTTGTTAGTGAAATGAATGTATTATGAGGGTCTCGCGTGAAAGTAATCTATTTTATTGACGTTCGTCAACACAACAAAGAAGTCCTAATCAAACTGTTTTCATGCACAAATTACATATACGCTTCAAAAAACCCATTTAGTTAGAATGCAAGACCTTTTGTGTCTCAAAAATGGAAAAATTAATCTAATTTTAGAGGGTATTTTTCTTGTTCATATTCAAATTGTCATCGCCCCTTAAATTCCTCATAATCCGTCCAATTCTGAACCGTCGGGCGGCGCCCGGGTCGCAGTAATCAAGACGGCTTCAGCTGGATTTCATTCCATACACCAGACGAGCGGACGACTGTTATGGCTCAAAATAAAACGTTATTAATAAAATTAGACTTAATTATTATGAAGCCGGCGCAAACGGCCGAGGCGATTCGTTTATTTAAAAAGGATTTTCTTGTGAAATCATATGCCTTTATAAACTGCACTTGCACCACATTAAACCCAGTGGAACTCGACATGGTGCATGAATGTGTTGCGCATTTAAAAAACTCATTACAGGCGGCAACCGGCGCGCGGACGAGTGGCGTCTTTGAAGGCCCGCGCCGCCACCGCGCGGTATTATTCCAGATTATACCAGCTTCCATACAAATGAAATCTCGCTTAAACCCACTGCAATTTCGGAACGAGAAAATAAGGCTCAAAAGTTGTTTTACTGCACTCGCACTTTCGCGAAACTCTTTTGAGTTTAGGCTGGGACACGGTATGGATTAGTAACGGTTGGTGTAACTGTATTGACTAGCTATGGAACGAGTATGTAGACTGCCTAAGAAATGCATGAGTGTGAAGGTAAGTGAAAGGTAATTCGGAGCGTGCACGTAAATTGATCTGGTCAATCTGAAAGGGGGCCTAAGTGTAGCGAGCCGGCTAGGCGGCTTCCAATAACCATTACATATTTAGTTAGTCTGTCCCCGGGGACTGCGCTTGCGGTTTTCGCCATTAGCTCGATTGAGCACTCGCCGCCCGAGCCGTGCTTTGCCAAGATACTTATGATTTCTTTAAGATATTTAAATAGACATATCTGTACATACTTCTAATTATAAAGTAAGTTGTTTCGGTGGTGATACACGGAGCCAGATTTCATTTATATGTAACTAAAAATATTGTAGTTTGAATGAATAATTAAAAGAGCTTCACAGAATTGCCTTGAGATTTACTGGTCTTCTTATCCAATACATTAGTGGAAATGTACCTAAAGTTAGCTGCATATATCGTGAAGTGGTTGAGGTAAAATATCGATGCTTTGTTAGTTGCGGCCAGGCTCGTATAGATGCAGATGAGCTAACTATTTGTCTTACCTGATGGCTGGGGCTTGATTAAATCGTGAAACATTTAACACCGCTCACCTGCTAGGCTTATAGCTGTGGGCGCCTGCCGTGCGGTGCTATTTACTAATGAGTTGGTTTTATTTTACTGAAATAATTAGGGCCTTTTTAGAAATTTAAAACTAACTAGCTATGTATAACACCCACTTAATTCGTGTGCAAGTTGTTAGATGTATTTCCGTAAATCGAAGTCTTACATTATCATATTAACATTTCTTGACCTTCAACGACATATTGATATTATGTTTAAATGAGTATTTTATGCTATGAATATGTTCATATCCGAGTCCGAGAATACAGGTCAGATCCGAAAACACAAATTGTTCTAACACTACTCAGATTCACGAACACATAACTAGGTACTTAAAGTGCGTTAACGTTATTTTTAAAATAATCTGTTGAGCGCAGGCCGCCGCGGCGCTCACACAGTGATTAGGACAGATAAATGACGGACATTACTTGTAATGAATGTTTAGGTGCTCGTAATCGTATCGCACAAACTGTCGGCGCCGTAACTCCACCAGCTGCTGTTGGGGAGATATTGCTGCCGTTTGCCGTTCCACCCTGGATTTATCCTTCCACGTACTCCTGGGACAGTTTAACACGTCGAGATAAAAATTAAGCTGTTAAGTTTATTGTGCGTTTTGCAGATTTGTGTAGTTACTTTAATGGGACTGCCGTTATAATGGCAGAGGAGAGTTGATCGCGCTTTTACTGTTTAATGCTGTTCTAATATTGTGAATACGAGATTCGAGGTTACGAGAAATGTAATGTTGGATATTTCATTTAAAGGTAACATAAAAGAAAACACGGGTAGTTTCTATACATTCATAGACTGTACAAATATACAAATGATTCACGTTTTCAGCAATTACAGATTGGTTGAGCCCTCATAAAGTGAGCACGAGTGTTGATTATACACGCGTTCAGTGAAAGCAGTTAGCATTCAGCAGGTGTGCCGCCGGAGGAGTCACAATTTCCTGCACTTAACTACGCAGGAAGCAATTTTGACGAGTCATCAAACGGCCGTCGCCGATTGACGTCGATGTCACCCTGTCATTAGCTGGCTACCGGAGACAAATTATGAAACACCAGCTTTATTGCCCGACTGTGGGTATAAAACAAGCGTTCAATTTTAGTTGGGTAGGTTATATTGTGGTGTTTCAGCTCTCGCTTGAATAATGTGATTATTTTATTCAAAGTATACTTTTCTTGTGACATGTTAATAATAATGTTGTCTGTTGACTGAACATTTGCTCGCTTTACAAACAGGCTTTATGAAGTGAGGTCATTCTAGGCACCAAGAGCCGCTTTTCCTGTAGTCGATACGGCGGAGAAAACTTTTCAGACAAGTTTAATTAACTACAATTTAAACTAAGAGCAAAAAGATGATTTCGAGGAACTCAACCTTTTATACATCTAGTTGATACCGCGATTACGTTAAACGGCGTCCGAATATCTCCTTTTAAATATCCTTCTTCAAAAGTGTACAAATGTTGCGTCGGTCGGGACGAGCGACGCCATCAAAGTTGTAGAATTGTGGGCATCTGCGACGTACCGCGCGCCGCGACGCGCCCAGATTGCCGCCTTTAATCGTTTTATTAATACGCCGACAAATCGCTTAACTGCCACTTGCTGCGGACACTTTGTGAGTTTGGATAATTTGGCCCAAAATATTTTATGATTTTGGTTAGATTTTATGTGACTGTAATGTCTGTAATTATGTACCATATTTACATGCTTGCGACACTGTCACTGATATTTACGTAGGTAAGCATATACCGCAGAGAAAAGATATTTAGGTGCAATAGGAAAAGGCTACACCAAGTTTTACCTATATTCTTAGTTATTCATTCTTTTTTATTCATTTTACCAGTATGAATTATCACCAATATGAATTAGCATCCTAGTTACGTAACCGTAGTATACCAGTAGTATCGTGTGAAATGTACAATTTTAGGATTACCTATACGTAGGAATTTTATATTCGCCATTAAAAAATTCATGCTCCAATGTAAATAATTAGCCACAAAAGCGGTCAAACGTGGTTAGTTCTCGCCACGGGACGTCTAAGTTATGGAATTGTGGGCATCTGTCGTCCCGAGTCAGATGCGCGGAGATGCTGATGGTTTTATTAATGCGTCCACAAATCGCTGCCACTTTTTCCGCATCGCTAGTTTTAATATGAGTGCTATCGTTTTTATGGTTTATATCGCATTAACCAACAAACTAGGTAAAGACGCCGAACGCTGTACGCTCATGAATTCATCGAAATATTGTTCTTGATACGACGTTTTGTAAATAATAATACGTCATTCTTAATTTGATTTCAAAAACATGGAAGCTACGGGCGCATTTATCGTGGCCGCTAATATTTACGTTGTAAGTTGTACAGCTTTTAATGCTGGGATTATTTACGGGCCCTAATAACAGGCGGTTAGAGCCGACTGCTCGTGCAACCGGCAGCGGCCTGCTCGCGAGCTGGGACCGGCCGGGTGGGTTCAACCGGCAGGCTTGCACTAACAACGCAGCCTGCTAGGCACCCGTCTGGAATATTTAACGCTTATTTACTGATAACTTCGCCTGGTTTATGATAGTAACTAACATAATAACTGTTAAGTACCATAGTTTATGATCGACGATATATATTTATGCTTTAAATGAAGGTTGAATTTCAGCGTCTAGAATAAAGAATAAATAGGTTTTAAGCACTGTTTTAAACATTTATTTTAAATGAAGCATATACATCTAATGCGGAAAACCATCGAATGCAAGTGAAAAGCTCTTACCTACACATGAAACACGCTAGACTCTGGTATCCATATGAGGATGGTGGCGATGGAGACACGATGTGTGAAATTGACACCCATGTCCAGCGCCATTGGCACTGATTGGATTAGGTTCGAAGCGCTGGCGCTGTGCTGATGCCGAGCTCAAACGTAAAATTTTACGTGACCACTCTCCAAGCGCCGACTTTCGTGACGCGATTGCATACTTGTGTGTTAATACATACGCAGCTCTAGGATGGACAAGCATACCTCTACCTATACCTGATAGGGTTGACGAGTTTGTTAGAGTTTTTATTTTACCCTGACACGATGGTACTTTGGGCATTGTAAAGAGTTCGATCAGTCAGCGGCATTTACATCGGGTCCACGTAACACATGACTCCGAGACGCTTGACGCGACACGCATCACAAAAAATTCGCATTACGTAATAAAATTTTTTGTAGAATTTTATGATTTAGGTGTCATCACTGCTAACCACACCCGTAGTTAATGAGTATGCGTATTGAATATGAAACTGGTAAATTTGCAGTAGGTACTTATCTAAGTAATTCTTCCTCCTCTTGCTGAACTTCGCAAGCATATTTTACAATAAATTTTAAAGTAGTCAATTTACAAACTATACCGGCTTGTTACTAAGGATAGTACCTACTAGTCAAGCATGTTCGTCCAAAATACAGGCTCGTGTGTAGTCCGTTTTAGACGCAATCGTCGTTACAGCTTTGATCGCTCAGTACGCGCCACCATATTATGTAAATTCAGTAAAGCCAGCAATAGAAATTGCTACTTACTTTCCTATTGATATTTCGCCCCTGGGAAACGCACATTTCTCGAATCGAATCCGCGGTATTAGTGCATTCACTGTCCAGTTAAAACTTTAATGTTTCAAAATGCAAAGGTTATTGTGTAAAAGACAATAAATGATTAACTTTTATGTAAAGTTACTTTGAGATCTTATTCACACGAAAAAACGACACTGTGTTTTCTATACATTTTGGAGAGTTAATTTGGCCATATTTGGCATCTGGTGCAGTAAAAAGTATGGAAATTATCGGTGCTGAGTTACCCGTGTGAATAAACGCTTGCGAAGGTATTAGCGTAATTTAGATTGTATAGGAGGGATACGTGAACTGACACGTATACGAGAACGTATACGATATACCTAATACAATATTTGGATTTCTTATGCATTGTAAAGTACTACTGGATAAAACTTTAATTGTATGCAGGTATGTGGGACTGGCCTCACATTTAAAGTCCAAAATGGCGTACCATATACTATTATTGAGTGGTAAAACATAGGTATCTACCTATATTCAAGTTCATTTTATTAAATAGGATTGAATTTAGTTTCATGAGTGTGGCAACTAAGTCGATTTTCAATGCTTACTCAACCTACCTAAAGCGTAGGAATCCAAGTGCCCTATACAGTGAACGCAGCGAGGTATTACAGTGACCGTGATCCGCTTACCTTGATGGTACCGCTATCGAAACACTTTGTTCGACAAACCACTCGAATACTTTTGTCTTCGTGATTTTTCCCAGCTGTAATTCATTTAAGTATCAACCAGAAACGTATTTCCAAACAGCGACATTAATATATTACTTCGTGAGGGTGTAATAAATTTTCGAACCAAGTTACCAAATGTAAAACCATTTTTACGTTCAGTAGGGGAGCGGGGGGCTAGTTGTAACAGGGGCAAGTAGTAACAAGCATTTTTTACCAACATAATACAAGAATATTTGTTTTATTTTCAACCTAACCTACTACGTAATACCCATTCTATCATGTAAACGGGATCGGTACCCCGCCGGACGGCTCAGGAAGCGGTGTTGAGCAGGCGCTCCGATTAAGCCAGGTAATGGACTTTTTTTTGTTTATACAATATTGATTATCGTAGATTTCAAATTGTTTAGCAGTTGTTGATTTATACAAATACACTTAGCATTGGTTTAGTTTGATTATATTGAATGTAATTTCACACCAAGTAAACTATTTTTTTTTTTATAGAGGTTATTTCAAAAAACCTCGCAGTGGGGTATGTTGTAACACTTTTACGGGGCAAGTTGTAACTTGTTACTTATACGTTATTTATAAGTTCTATGAAATTACGCGCGACATATTTAAATACCTTCTTTTCATGTTTTGAATACCTACTTTTTTGTTGAACTTGATTGATTTCAGAATGATACACTACAAAAGAAAAACTGAACGTGCTTCTATTAAAGTCTTGGAAAATAAAACCAGTGTAAACAAACCACTGCAAAACATTTTAATTTAAGCCATGCCATTAAGACTGATTTCATATTTTACCTACGGCAATCAAAAGGCAGATTACTGAAGGAATGGAGATTTTGTTATTATAAATAGCTGTGAGCCTAAAGTTCCTTTATAGTTTAAGAAAGACCATGTTTTTGTTAATATTTGATATATTTTTTATATTAGATTAAGAATAAAACTTAAAACTTTAAGTTTATTATAACGTGCCTGAGGTTTATAATGCTTAATGAATTAAAAGTCTGATTACTAAAGTAGTTATGATTATAAATGGCTATAAGCCTAAAATGCCTTAATAGTTTAAGTAAAGAAATTACATGTTATATGTTTATTTTGGAATATTTTCTGTTAGTTTATAAATTTACCTTAAAAGTCTAAACTTGTTTTAGGCTTTGTGAAGTTTCTTATGCTAAATATGCCAAATAAATCTTTATAAGATATGAAACTTCCTTTCAATTCCTAATGTTACAATTTGCCCCAAGCCTGTTACAACAAGCCCCAATCACGGGGTAAGTTGTAACACTCGTCAGTTTTTTTTCAAAGCCGTTTCTAAAAAATGTCATTACATATTTGATCAAAAGTTTAATTGGAATGGATAGTTGAATAGTTGTTAATTGGAATAGTACTGCTAGATTTCATAAATACCAAACAAGTAAGCTTCCATAGCCAAAAAGCGAAAAACTGTTACAACTAGCCCCCCGCTCCCCTACATAATCTATATTTTCTTAATGCTCCCGGCTTATTCTCGAAGCAAAATGTATGCGCCATTTGCCCGCCGTTCATCGTTTCACTTATACTAGACCCGCAACTTTGAGGATATTTAACAAAAACAATATTTTATGCATCGGAGATCGTAGCGCTATCGCTGCAATTGAAATTTTAAAAGGAATGTGTGCTTCTTTTGCGGCGCGTCGCCGTGAGGAGCAATCTAAATCTTAGTAAGAATGCCGTAATATCCACATCTCATTACACGTTACTTTGAAGAATTATGACTTGGCAAAGTCCTTTATTGGAAATACCTTCACGAGCCTGAAATATTGCTATGTCGTGAAGAGCTAAAATTTCTAATTAGAAATTCTTAAGTAAAACTTTATTAAGTTTTTACTTACTGCAACGTGCCTAATGAAAATGCCGCGCTGTCAGTCGCGCTGCTTGCGCGAATATATAGGTCCCTATCTAAATAAAATAAATTATGCCAGGAAGCGATGCTCTGGTTTTATGTAGTCTTTATTCACTCACCTTCTGTGCATATTAGCATTTTCATTAGCAGGGTTTTTTAATTTTATGGTACGAAATCTGATATTAAAATTTGCATTTTTCATTTCTGTTTCTAGGAAGAAGGTGTATAAATACGCCTTTTAACGCGTTATAAAAAATTAAAAAAAAAAGTTATAATATGAAGCTGTAGGTATGTCCTAAGCGCCGGTTACCAATTATCATAAGGTGGACCGTCTGCCTGTGTGCGTACTGTAGCAACCGTGGCTTCAATCAATAATAACTAATGCTGGGTAATATAAAATTTATTATAGTATTCACTTTTAATACATTTATTTAAATATAGTTCCTATCTTAGTGGTCTCTCGGTTGTCACTGCCAGCGCACCGCAGAGCTTTTAATTTTAAAATTAATATTTTTCTTAATTCAAATATTCTTGTCGGCCAGGAACGCTTATTGCCAGTGGCTAGTGCGCCGACATGGAACTCCTTACAGTACCTAGGCAATAAAACAATATTATATACCCTAATTTTTATTTTAAAAAGTCGGCAAATCCAGTCTGATGTTAAGCCGTTACCGTAGCCTAGTATGTGTAGTATATGTGTGGCAATATTATGCAAGACTATCCATTCGAGGTGTTAACATTCTATGAATTCTTGTTTCCCATCGCTGGCTCCGCTGGATTCGTTCCGTCACTATACACCAGCTATTGGGTATCGGTACAATGGTGTTTGCACTAGAGCCCTGTGTTTGCGGCTCTCGTACATTTTTATGAGTTATGGAGCAGGTGGGTCCGCAATTGTTTGTTGTTTCCCTCTAATTGTTGACCACTATGACCCATTTTCATTCATTCAATCTAAAAAAACACATAGGTACCTATAATGACACACCTTTGTTTCTTTTTTCTAATAACCCCTACCCAATGGTGTTTTACAATAAAATATATCTTTAAAAATATACATAGGTATATTGCTAAACCTATTGCCTATGATTTCGCAACAATGTATACAGCGCCCAATATTTCGCGAGCGTTAGGTTGCCGCGATACCCGTGTCGTTACCAGTGCATTAGACGCCGGCTGCGAGCAATTACATCACAACATGCATAGTTTGGCACGCCACCAGAGGAAAACGCGACTATTTTCAATTGATTTTCAGTTTACGCTGCTCCTTACGAACTGACAATCGATACACATTTTACGAGGATCGGCGGCAAGGAAAAGTTGGAGCGACTCGCGCGACGGAGTCTGTTTTATACCTACCTTTAAATACGGAATTCGGTGTTACAGTTTTGTTTAATATTACATTGTAACATCCATTTCCGTAGAATGTCATAAAACATTTAGAACAATTTTAAAGCTTGTTTTGAGAAACACAAAACTGTCGATTACATCGGCCGTAGACGGTGTTAAAAAGTACTCGAGCTGAGTACCTGAGCTCTAAGTCTATAGTATAGCTTTATTATGCTCGCAAAAAAATGAATTTGTGAACAATTTCTTCGAAAAGATATTGTTTTACTATTACTATTCGTGTAAATTAACCTAGGAGCATATTATTGTAGATCAAGAACTATTCGTTAATGTTGTTTCATAATGTCTTCAAAATTACATAGCACAAAGACTAAATAGTGTTCCTGTATCAAAATACCTTAAGAGGGCGCCAGCAACTCGTTGTACCTAGCTAAAGCAAAGAGATGATGAAGAAATGGAGGAAATGATTTAGTTCTTTGTGTTGGCAATATCGAGCAGACGCGCCGCGCCGCCGGCCATCGCGATATTAATCGACGCAAAGCTGATTATACAGTTGTCTCAAGACTGTCTTTTGACGGTTTCAATTCCATTCTTCAGCTAGTTTAATTTCATAAGTAGGTTGTAATCTTGTTATTGCTTTGCGGTTTCAATTTGTTTTTAAGTAGGTATTAATAAAACAATATTTTACTGAGAATGTAATGAAAAAGTGACCATTTATTTCTTTTTACTGACTTTAATGTTCATTATTTTTGGGTTAAAGGGAGAAAAAGGGATCTAGATATAATCGGCGTAAGTTTTATAACGGTAATAACTGATATTGTAATCGAAGCCCTGCGTAAGCATGCGGGGTTTTATGTTGAGGACGATCCGATATCCGATTGAGTTTTATTCGGCCGTTTTTACAAGTGTTTACAACATGTCGTGTCGTAGAGATCAAAGATATTATGTAGTAAAATGTGTGATAAGTAAAGGGACTCATTTGAAAAAGAAAAGGGATTTTTCTTACATTTCTTAAGAAGCTGATAAGTTATTGCTACGATCTCCGTAGAATATATCAATAAATTAAAACATAAGTTCTGTAGTAAATACAGATATACTTATGCCTACAGATATCAGAAGTGACTCGAAATATTGTAGGTCGCTTGCTTCGTAGCAGTCGTAATAAGGCTACGGGTGCTACGACAGAGTTCGTGCTACTACTGCTACGACGCTACGAATTTGCTACAATTATTTCAAACGCTTAGCGTCCACAAATCAACGGAAAAGATAAAACTAAATTGTATGAATAGAATTGACTAAATTAATAAAATTAGATAAATCATGGTTTGTATCTAGAAAATAACATTAGTGGTATCGGCCCGTAATATCGGTCTATGACTGAGACTAGGGGGCTATGAGTACCTTCAATAACAAAATATTTAATAAACTCAACCATATCGGCACATGTTATGTTTAGACGAGACTGTCGTACAGTCTGGTCACCGTAAGATAGGTAAGTCGTGTAGCCGATGTCGGGAATACTATTTGCAAAATCCGCTCTATCGCTTTAGAACACTACTGGGATAGTTGGGTACGCTGTTTGTCTATGTGTCTATATATGTGATTGATATCTGTATAAACCACGTAAGGTCTAAATTTGAAGGACTTGAAATTTAACTAAGCAAAAAATTTGGTTGATTATCAAAATTTATTATCAAAACTGACGCTAGGGGCAGTGTAAGCGAATCGCTCCTTAACAACAGTTTGAGATCCAATTCATGTCAGAAATTTGACATCTGAAAGTATTTAATGAATGTTAATTTATATTTGAGTGGCATTATTAAATTCTGATCACCCTGGATTTCAAGGATACATGACTTTTAATAGATGTTATATCTAAGGTTGGTGCATTTTAAGAAATTAACAATTAAATACTAGCTATTGAGTCTAATATTGTACGCCATTACCTGCGGTAAACTTTACAGCTTCAATAACATTTAAGTTAGAACTGGAATAAAAGCTGTAATAAAATATAATATCCGTAAAAATTTGTTCAGTAATGATTATTAGTAGCGGGGCCCGCAACCACTGAATACCTACTAGGCGCCATTTTCCGACATAAATGCCAATTGTCGAATTGTGATCCGCGTGTCGGCGTTTATTGCATAGCACGTCTGTAATTTGCATACGTTTGAATACTAAGTACCAGTGACGTCACGGTGCCAAGCCATTTTAATTGAATACTTCGATTTACGTTTACGTTCAATTAATAGATACGATTTATAGTTTAAAGTAAGTTCGGCTCACTGTTTTATTAATATTTAATTGTATTTAGGTAACGTACCTACCTAATTATCATAATGTAAACTATCCAGTTATACCTACTATTTACTTCACCTGCGTACTTATATATAAAAAGAGCAATTTACTGGCCTATCAACCCACAGGCTAAGCCGTTGGGGATGGAAACATACAATTTTGACTCTTGGTACCTTATACAATAGGAAAAATTGGGTGGATGGGTGGATAAAAGTGAATGAATTTGCGGGCGAAAGCTGGTGCTTTATATTAAAATATGAAGCAAGAGAATAGCAAACATTATGTTATCAGTAGCACCAAGACTGGGGTCAACGTGCTTTCGCGCCAGATACGGGAGTTGGGAATAAGTTATTTATAAGAAGTCGCGCTAGACGTCTACACATCCTACGTGCTTTTGTTCAACTGCAAATCTCACATACAACTCTGCGGCAAACAAAAATAATTCAGAAATGATCGTGTGGTTACGTTCCAATTTTGAAGTTCTTATTTTTTTTTCATGTTATTTGAATCTCTTTGTAGACACTATTAGTCGTTTTTTTTAATTTAAAAACACATGTCACCATAAACCTCAATTGGCTAAGAATCCGGTACCTTGTTTTTTTTTGTTATTTGTGATTCGGTCTAGTTTGATTCCTCACGAATATGTTATGAAGAAGGGGAAGGTAAAATTGAAACGGGCGTCATTACTTAGTATGCATTGGGTATCGCGACGTGTTCTGATCGCCCCGCGACTGGTTCGCCGCTCAGGTCACGTTTTTCCAATTGTTTTCTGACGACGTGTATCATTCTTTTAAATCAGATTTCATGATTTATTGTCAAGCCGTATGTTGGTGTTGCTCGGTATGTTAGTTGGGAACATTGATGAGGGTTTAAAATATGTAAAATTTAATTAACGTAAACGAAAATTGAATGCACGCGTATTACAGTAAGATTGGGTTACCTTTTAAAAATATTAAAATATTTCCACTATGACAAATATATAATGTCCCAATTAGGTCAAGTTGAAAGTACCTACACAACGATAATTAGGTACCTTACAGCTTCTGATCTCAAAATGGAAACAAATGATAGATGCAGAAACAAATGATAAATGCAGAAACAAATGATTGTATTAACTCACAAATTCGCATGACATATCATTTGCCACGAGCACAGACTCGATTTCGCGGCGAGAGCAATCCAAATGGCGTCTTTAGTATTCATGGGTCTGTTGGAGATATGGCACGACATTTGCAATTTTTGTCTCATTAAGAATTCAGATGTAAGGGATCGTGGGAATGAATTGTTACGAGGCGACGCGTGACTGCCAGTCGCATACGAATTATCAGTATACATCTTGTTATGTGAACGGTATTAATTTAGAACACCGAGTTCAAATTTCAAATCATCATGCCAAATAACATGCTTTCTATTAATCTATTTGCACTATAGGTACATCCTCTACAAAATAATTAAAAAAACGGTCGGGGGACTCCCGTCAGGAACGAAGTTCTCTGTTAGGTGTTTTACATGCACAAAATTGTAAGTTTTTCAACTTCGCATTATACAGTCATCTGAATAACTCACTTACGCCATCTAGTTGATTATTAGGGAACTTTTTCACAGTGGACGTTACAAAGTTACGTATAACGCTTTTCAAGCATGACCGTTTTGGATATTTAACTCCTACCCTAACTCCTCCCGCATCTCGCGTAAAAGGGAGGAAGGAACCTTGTCCCCATTACCATTAAAGTAAATAATAAACTAAATAACAAAATAAATTGTGGTCCTGAATAAAACAGTGTTATTCATAGCTACAAATTCATATGGCTGTTAATGGCGGCTATTTATTAGCGGCGATCCAAAAGGTCATTATTTATAAAGTTTTAAACACAGTCTCCTTGCCTATCCATCACGCACCGTGTCAATAATGGCCCAACACCACTGGAGTTAGGGTATCAATCATTTTTAACTTAATTGTGTTCAATCGATACTAGTTTTATTGTGGATATAGGTACCTCTATCTATCTATTTTATGTTGGTAATAATACTAATCCCCCTCGTGTGCTGAGGGGAGGTCCGTGCCCAGGAGTGGGACGTCAAAAAGGGCTAATATTATTAATTAATTTAATAAAACTAATGCATTTATAGAGCTTTGCACGATAATCAGGATGCAACGTCTACCATATTATTTTGGCTACAAAATATTAGCTTTCATCATGAAATAAACGATACATTTAAGTGCCTTAACTTATTTCAAATTCGTTCCATAAAAAACAATGATTTCATTCACTTCAATGATACAGTTCTACAGCATGAATTCCCATCAATATAGGTCACCTGTGTATTTAGCTAAGCAAAACGGGCACCTAAGTGAAATCCAAATTTCCAAGTAGAGTTTAATCCTGAACGTGGCTCTGACTAACTTTGCTTTTGCTGTTGTTTTAGTTATAATGGCTCTCTATGACGGCCAGAGAGTTATTGTTGATGCAGCTTGCTTTTGTGATATCCTTCTTATTTATATCTATATAGTGTTGTCTGTTGATGATACAGCCCGTAATTAGGGAGCGGAATTGAAAAAAAGTATATGCCTTTCCTATTGTGTTATGATTAAAGTTAGTATTTCAGACTTTATTTCTATACAATTACAGATGTAAGTAGGCATGTGTAGGCACAACGGTGACATATGGCCCGCAGTCCTCGACCTCCCGACCTCCGGCGGAATGCTGACAGCCGACTCTATTTCGCCGCACATGCGGTTAGAAAAATATGTTATTCTCGGAGTAGAGTCTTCAAATAAGACGTTATTGATCCGCCTCCCGTCAGAAATATATATTCCGTATAAGTTAAGGGTCAAACGAGAGTACCATTAAAGGCGATAGTGGTTTCGCGAAGAATGGATTTCAAACTGCTTCTGTATTTTTTTTGTATAATTCAGAATACTATCTCACTCTTCAGTTAATTTATAATTGTTTTTGAGCATAATACGCAAGCCAACAAACATGCAGAACTCGACGATTTTTTGAAATTACATATTATGTACGTTTAGTATGTTCGATGGTCGACAGTATTAGAATTACTTACGTATTTTTCCCGTTCAGTGAAAAATTTTTACGTATTCGTGTCTAAAATTTTTATTACGGTCTAAATCTATTTCAGTACGCTCGTTTTGAAACTGTCGGAAAGCAACTCGGCCGGAGCACAAAGTAGCAGTGTTGATGGATTTTATGCAATTTTCAGTATCTATCACATCCAGCGCAGCGATGCTGGCGCCCCCTGGGATTAAGTTCGATCTTTTCCCAATACTTACAGGGTAAACAGGTTGAGCCGCCGCCGCTCCCGCACTCCCCTCCCCAGAAATAGCTAGCAACAAAGATAACATATCAACGGATCAGATACTTATTTTATGAGACTGCGGATTGAAAAGGATTTGCGATTAATAAAGACGTAGCTACTAGTGAGCTCTTTATTCGACGGACGATTTTGACTGAACGTAATAAATTAAGCTACCTACCTAATATTAATAAATTAGTATTTCGTATTTTCCATATTTATTACGCTTCTTGAGGAAGGAACGACAGTTATGAAATGTTGGTGAATGGTGACGCCCGCCCACTGCTAGCAGCGCTGATTGTGTGATAGCTCATAGCTCATTCACACCGAGCCCGAGTGGGAAATTAGTTTTTTGATATCGTGTTGAATGCACTTTTTCAATGTTTTTGCGATACTTACCCACCGCAATATTATACCGCAATATACCTACTTACCGAATCAAAATATTGTAACCTTTCTTTTGTTGTAGAGAAGACGTAAAACCCAGAGTGTCTGTCGATACTAAAAACGGTTAGAACAATGTGCAGACATACAGTTTTAGTACACTGTTATATGTGTTTCTGTTAAACCTCTCACCGATTCTCAAGATAAGGCACTAGCAACGCTTTCAAAGTAAGTTAATAAAGATTTTTTACTCTTTTCAATTTACGTTGGAGCAATTTATTTTACAGAGCTATTGCTCTACTTAGTACATTCGTGGAACGAGGCTCTATGAAAATGCAGTGGGCCAAATCATCCATTAAACAGTTATTTAAAATGATATCAGAAACAGATCGATCAGAAAGCTGATCTAATTATGAAATATGTGGGTGCACACAACATGGGTAGCCTCGTGTTGACGATATGTCGGGACGTGTGTGGAATAAATTTTTGTTCATAGAAACCATTTTCAATTTCACGGCTCAATCTTTGTGTGCTCGGGGTGAATATGTAAAAGGACATTCGTTGATGTCAACAAAGTGTAATGGTTTTGTGCTAGCGCGTGCTTGATCTATGGGTTAGAATCCAGACCGATTTCAAATTGAAAAAATATTACCATACCTGGCCGCTAACCACGCTAGCTACTCAAATCGTAATAGAAAAGCAAACGCTCGCGATTGCGTTTCAAACGCTCCGCTTTTGACGTTTTGCTGACACGAGCTTCACGATTTCTACTGACATTGATATAGTATGGTGTCTGCAAAACGTCAAAAGCGGAGCGTTTGAAACGTAATCGCTAGCGTTTGCTTTTCTATTACGATTTGAGTAGCTAGCGTGGTTAGGGCCCAGCCTATATGTTCCGTACATACAGCTGATTCTATTGAATCGCGCGTCGCCATGTTTGAATTCAATATAGATTGCAAAAAAAACATGTAACGAAACCATCTAGGTTACAAATTAATTGTAGCTATAGGCACTAGTTTTACTTTACGATTTTATACGTTCCGCAATTTACCAGTTCTTGATAGGTATGCTAGACTGCTTTCATCGATCAACGTCACACTGCAATTGCTTCGATTGTTGATGTAGGTACCTAAATTTGATTTGTGCAGTTAGAATTTGTACGACAGTCGAATAATATTTCCGTGATCTTGTTTGTGTCATTTAAGTGAAAAATCGCCCATACAAGTGTCAAGAAGGTACATGGGCATAAGTAGGTACATAGTGGAAAGCGATCGCGGCACGGCCGGGAGTTTTGACAAATTATTTAAGAACGTGTGTTAGGGGACGTGGCCTATTATACGCGTGATTGATAGTGTTGATGGCGAAGCGACCCGACAAACGGCGCCTTTATAATCTTTTTTTCCAGTTTAACGCTGGTCTTTTGTTAAACAACGATTGCCTTAAGTTCAAAACATTTTTTTCTGATACTTAACTACCATTTTATTTTGCATTAAGGGTGCTCATAACGCGAAACTGGAGTGATACCATTGTTCTTTGTATGAAGTGGCACGATATATACCGGGTGTTTCGTGGTCCGAAATTATAATTTTGGTAGTAGTTAGGTACATACGGTTTAGAGTACGGAGGACAAACTATATGTAACTTTTATGTTTTCCGAGTTGATGGCCCTTGAATTATTTTCTACAACTGTCGTGTCTTCCTTGTGTTCTAAGGAAGACACGACCTAGTGTTCGAGTGGCCTAGAAAACATTGTAAACAAGGAGAATATTGAAAAATGTTGCGGACCTAGTTCCTACTTCAAATAATTAAATTTCTTAAAAGGGCGGGAAAAATAAAATTGAAAAAATGTTCGAAAGTCAATCAAAATATGTTTATACCATTAAGACCCGTACGATCTCAAGTCTGAGACCGATCTTGGAAATGTCATTCTTATGTCATACCAGCACAAAATGACATTTCAAAAGCTTACTCAACATCGCTCTCAGACTTGAGTCGATTTATTAATTCGGGTCCTAATTCTATGCCCAAAACTTATCCAAACCCTTAAGTATAATTTCGTTTGAAACATCCTGTATATAAGAAATGATACCCAAGTAAGTATAATGCTCGCCTTTGAAACCAGGAAGCGCAGATTAATCCCCGGCCCGTTGCTTCAGCCTTTTCCAAATTCATGTGCAGATTAAAATTTGATTTTAAGTATTTTTCATTATGGTGAAGAGCGACTTTTATTAGGTTACCTATAAATAAAAGACAATCATTCTACTTATTTATTTATAACGGAATTTTAAATATTTATCATTGATATACTTACCTACCTACCTTACATTTGGCGTGTGTTTTTTAGCGCGTTGGTTTTGGTATGAAACATTGTTTTTAATAAAGTAAGATAAGTAGTTTTTTTAACTTAAAGAAATATTATGCAAATAAAACGTACCAACTGTACGCGGGGAATGTAAACAACACTGTACTGATGTGGGGCTCGTACACATAAAGCTTATTTCATTTTATATGGGGGATATCCATCATCTTTATATCGGACCCGTTATGACAGCCGGTAGGTTGCCGACGATATTAGGCGGAATTAACAACAGTTTGTGATACTTTGACGCGGAATAATGTGAGGTATCATTCAATACGGACCCATTATTTACAGGGAAAAAGGTATTTAAATGACTGAGAATTAATATAGGTAGGTAGTACTTAGGCAGTTTCAAGTTGATTTAATAAAGCAACAATTTGTTCTGCCTATGTGGATGAAAACATGCCGTTATACTCGTATATTCACAAAGCTGCTGGCTACTATAAATAAATAATAAATAAGAAGAGACTTACACACCAACTGTATGGTCCCAAACTAAGCAACGCTTGTACTATGGGTATCGTACAATGGACCGGGTGCGATCCCAGTGGCACCCAGACCTGGGCCAATTACGATAAGGCCATTCTGAAATTTGCTTCGGCGGGAATCGAACCCGCAACCGCCATGTGCAGTGAGCCGAGCGGCCTACGCTCGAACCACTGCGCCTAGCGGTCGATAATTATCAAAGTTTCCTTTATTACCAAAGTAAATACCACAAATGTTTACCGAACAGTCCATTGCTGTAATATTTCGAAGATTATTGTTTGCTTACAGGCAGCGAGCACAAGCACTACAGGTAACCCACCCACAGGTAGCCCTCCTCGCGGCGGCGGAAGGAGCCGCGAGCCCCGGGGGAAATCAACGCAACAATTACATCGCCCGGCCACTTCCAATAACACCCAGCAAACATTTAAAAACCCCACAAACGACGAGTTCCACACACGAGAATTATTGTTCCGTTCCAAACGAATCGCCGTTCGACGCGAGTGCTCCATCATAAAGCCACATCAATGATTCTTATCTCGAAATGAGAGGTATTATGTATTTACGACGCCGCTCAGTTCTGCAAGTCGGTTTGTGATAATACTATGAATATTCAGAGGCTTCGGTTGTCCCTGAGGATGGAACCCTTCCAAGCATAAGAGAGGAAACGCGGATGGTGAGTTCCAAAACAATATGATATTATCGCGGCGTTTAGGCGGTCCTAATAAGATTTACCTCAATATTAATGCGCATCGCGGCGTCCATTATTTGGAGGTATTATCTAAACACGGCCGCGCTGGCGACGTTCTCCGTCAGTTTCATTTACGAGCATTTAATAATAGACATCGAAGTTTATGAGGACTGAGAAGTGGTCTTAACATAACTATTAAAGCGTTTAAGACTGTCTGATCATGATAAATGAGTATATTCGGTTTTACGATAACAAAGAACAACCCTAGTATTGCAGAACAATCGTGTCCTCCAACCTTTACCTCCATAAAAGAGGAATGATTAATTGTTTCTCCGACCTCTTCAAAACACTGCGTTATTCTTTTAAAGACTTCCGTTATTTTCCAACTGGATGACGGTGAGGCGGTGATTTTCGAATATAAATTAATATTAAATTACGGATTAGGAGTAAAAATATTTTTACCGCTTGTTTTTCCATCTAGCACATTATAAAATGGAAGCCTGATTCGAAACAAAGGAGGTTTCGAGGCGAATGCACCCTCGTGAAAAAAGTAGGTAGGTACCTATACAAATCCTTTGGTAAAGTATTGTAGCTACCACTATAATATGTTTGTTATTTAAGCTTCTTCGAGCAACAGAATGTTCTTAGTGCAGTGGATGGTGGGCAGAAACACTGGGAACGTGTGAATTGAATCCTGCGGCTCACGCGTGCGACGCGGACGCCTGGCTTGGGCCGGGCGGCTCGCTTTGAACAGAGCCACTAAAAGCGAATCGCCGTAAACAAGAATTAACGCCGAACCTGCATCGACCGTTGCACTCTCCTTTATGGTGACATGATAAAAGCTCTCCGTTTTGAGAGCCAACCAACGTTTACTGCCAACATCTTGGTATATTTTTTGAAAATGAGTAAGTACCCATCAAATATCACATTTTGGTCGAGCCACCCACCCACAATTACCTACTGATCTAATAGTGGTGATAAACTTAAGCCGCCAAAAAAGCTTTAGTATAAAGCAATATCCTTAATAATATTATAACAGAAAGGGTATACTTTTTTTCAAAACTTAACTTTGTAATTCCAAAACTGTCAGCTTTGAAGGAAACTTGTAAAACAAAAGGTGTTATAGGAATGCAGCTGTTGACAGATTTCACAAGTCTACAAAAACTTCAGTACTTCAACTGTTCCACGGAGCCGATAGTTATAGATTTACAAAGTTAAGTTGCAAAAAAAATAGTATACCCTTTCTGTTTCACCTAGTATAATCATTACCGCAGTGTCCAGGTATTGCGTCGCATGGCCTCAAAAGGTCGCAAGGCCATGTTTTACCGCTGACGTATCGCTAGGGAGCCCATTGCCCTTTTTTCTTAACAAGACGTCGCTCGAGGCCCGCCGCGGCCCACGGAATGCTAAATACTAAAACAACCCTCGTTAGTAACTTTGCTTGCTACTTCAGTACACATTCTTTGATATACCTAATTAATGATACCTACCAAATGTTTGGCTTCAAATAAGTAGTATTTATTTAAATAATAAAAAAAACAACAAATTTTTAATTAATTATTTACTAAAATTTATAATTATATAAAAATGACTATTGAGAGACTGTTGTAGCTCTGGAATTTCATAGCAAAGTGATTTCTAGCAAAGGTCGTGTGTAAACTGAAATTGACGCGGCTGGCTTGAAATGCATGCGGCGAAAGGCGTCAAAGGCTTTATTCGCACCCATCGACACGTGACGTCATCGTCGTTTGTGCGACCCTTTGGAAATTAAAAAAAAAGCCACGAATGGTGTTGAAAACAAATTTAACAAGCGTTGAACCGACGTGTGCACACTTGGAGAGTAAAATTAGTGTTATTTGTAAATAAACTAGTAAACAATCGACTTTCGATCAGCCGGTGTTCTATCAAACACAATTTATTACTTAAAGTTGAGACACCGCGAATCGTAACCGTTCTGAGTGAAAGCTTAAAGTTTCAGTGAGGCAGTTACGCTCCCCTTCCGGGCGATCAACGTAAATTATTCCCCAGAAGAAATCTCCCAGGGCTGAATGACGGATAAGGGACGACTCGTTTTATTGCCTACACCGGCTCGCGTTTGTAGCCGCTTTAAAAATCGACCCTCGAATGTTAATTGAGGGATAATATTATTCAATACTGTACTGTACAATTGATTTAATTACTTAAAGTCATTCACCAAAATTCTATTATATTGACGTTTTAAAGACAATATTCTGTTAAACGGAAAATTTTCGAGCAATATTTTAATAACTGGCATCTTAAATCGTTTAGCTATTCTCTGTTCTAAATGGTTTATGGGAGTAATTTGACGCGGCTGAAAGGCGTTGTAAGTGATAATTAAAACCCTGTTACTGCAGCTGTTACTGGCGTTATTTCAGAGTTTTAATATTTCCACAACCACGTACAATCCCATGAAAAAGCGATTAAGTGCATGTAATGTGGGATATTAGCTCGTATCATTATATTTTATGTCTTGCTTGTAGTATGCGATATTTTATATGTTGCGAAGAGGCTTGAGAGTTGTAGTTGTCTCGAGATTATGCATTCTGAAAGACGTTAACATTTCGTAGCGCGTCGAGGCATGGCACAGACTGTTATTTCCTGTGCGCCGTCCGGTGCTCACACAAACAGAGCATTAATAACAGACATATTTTCATCAAAAATAAGCGTGACAGACCCAGCCGTAACACAAATATAATCTTTGAGAGACGTACATAATCCGCTTAGTAAACGGGATTTCAAAACTCATTCTCCTGACATAATCGACACGAATTTTTCACGTATATTTCTTTCACTCGCAAATCCAATTTAATTAAGGCGAGGAACTCGCGGTTAAAATCCTATTTAAGCCGTTTTTATTACCGCCCGCCGGGCAAAGACGGTTCGCCACCGAGCTCGAAGAATTTGAGCGCTCGCGAGGATTTCCCAGGCTTTTATCTTACCAGTCCTGAGTAGAATGGTAAGCGATCTCTATGCAAATTATTTGTTTTAAACGCCGATGTATGCCGGATCGGTATCGATTACTTCAGCATGCGTCTTAAAACCAGATCAGATTTTACGTTTATTTATATACGAGTATTTGTTCATTCACACTTTTCAATTACCTATCTGATTTGTATCGGTTAGGTTGCATATTGAATCTTAGAGAAAGTAGGTAAGGCCCTCTCGAAACATTTGTTGTTGTGGTTTTTTTTATATAGATTAGCATTAATTTACCTAAATCCAGTTTTGTTTCGGAATCCTTGTTTGTTACACTTTGTGATCATTTAAACTTCAAAATAAGGCTTGAAATGCCCGGTGCTTACTATTTAACTTAATTGCCAAAATCGTCTAGACTAGAACTCTACTTTGTAAACTCTATTCATAGTAAGTGAGAAAGAAGTAATGCGATTTCAGAATAACAAACGGTCTTTCACCTTAGCGGCCGGCTCTGGGGAGAGCTCTCCCGGATGTTTACCCTCGATTCGGGGAAGATCGCGCTAATCCTGCCGCTCCCGGCGGGGCCTGCTCTCTCGATATGTTACACGGATCCCTGGCCTTATACAATTACTTTCGTCTTGTTACGACATGTATTGATTGAATTAGTATGTTTATTTTAGAATAGCCGTTTTGTTTTACACATTATTGTAAACGGCGATAGCTCAGTGGTCAACTCCACCCCTGCCTTGGAATACATGGGGTCAAGGTCATGTGACGCCTGACGCACGTCTTGTGAGAAGTTCGCCTAATTGCCCTGGATCAGCGTGGTGGACTTTGGCCAGAATTCTCTTCGCATTGATAGGAATGTGTCTGGGGCACCTGGTAATTATATATGGGCCGTAAACACCATTGGCGAATTGCGGGTGCACTTTATTGCTCCTGCTTACCACTTTGGAGATTACAGGCGTGATGATCTATACCTAGCAATGAGGATTCGTTTTGTTTTCCATTTAATTAATGTCATTTAATCATTAATTGAAAAGCTATACTGACACTAGATACGGCTCCAATGATTTATGCTAAAATACATACTCTAGCTCCTACCCGCTTACCCTTATTAATAAACTTGGTTTAGCGGTTGTATAGTTACACGATCGTTTAGCTTCTTCTTTCAAATGTCAAATTACTGATGACAGAAAGAGATAATAATGTGTAACTATTCGCCCGCTACGCTACGTTTATCTATTAATAAGAGGCGGCCTAACGTTTAATAGTACATTGTTACATGAGTGGTCAAAATAAGTCTTTCACCCGAGGTAAACACTGTGCTTTTCATTACGAATACAAGGAAAATAAAAAAACAGGAATTGGCTAAAGAAATAATACAAGGAAGTATAAACAATACTCTACAACTCGAAAAAAAAAATCGGATTGCCGCCTATTTTTTTTTTTTTTCGTTGGCCGGCCAACTTCATTATTTAGCCATTATTTTTCATTTTCATCTTTAAATATTTTGCCCAAATCTATGTTATTTTAAAGAAATTGTTGAAACTAAATTATAATTAAGTCATTTAAAAAAAATATATTCTTGAATGAATACTTAACTTTATGTTATTTCAATTTTACATCGTGCTGTAATTGAGTGACTGTAGAAAAAGTTTGAACATGGTTCCATAGAAATGTGAAAATGGAACTAGTCTTTTTTATATAATTTGACAGCTGTCAGTTGAAAGTGAAATTCCCGGGCCTGAAAAGTATTACTTTCAACCCGCTTCTCAGGCAACTTCAGACCTACTTTCAGAGTATGAGTAATGACAAATTTATTATTCGTTCCGTATATTAAAAAGCTATAACTGGTCGGGTGTTCGCGAGGCAATCGTAAGATTCTGAACGCAGGCCAACGAGTCCGCGGTAATGATCCGAAAGTGCATGCATAATTTACCCGCGAGAGCTTGTTTTGTAATGTTATTAGTTCGTAATCTCGCCGGAAAACAGCTAACAACATTATTTTGCGCCCGCTTAAATATTAAAATAATTTATTTTCAGCGCCACTAAGAATACAGGCTCCGTTACACTTCAAATTGAAATGATACAATATTTCATTTCGGTCTTATTATTACAGTAGCAATTTAGCAGGTTACCGCGGTAATTTAATGTTAGCACCTATCTAATCTAAAAGTAAATTGACTTCGATAAATTGCGAGTCTTGTGCCTAGGTTTGAGAAATGGTATCATTTCTCTTTTTTGCGCTGTGTACTATTGAGGTGATATATTGTGGTTGTCTTTAGGAAGCAGTGATAAGAAGGTGAGAACCTATTGGTACAGCACGCGTCTTGAGGGCACAAAGTCCGGGGTTCGAACCCCGGCTCGCACTTCAGGGTTTTCCGAAATATCATGACTGTCATGTCTTATTTTCAGCTGTCAGAAAATAGAGACAGTGGATAAAAATTAATACGAGTATTGCGTCAGTGACGCGCGGGGTTACACTTTACACCTAGTTCCCTATTCACATAATAAGAAATAAATAATAAAATCTAATATCTAAAAATACATTCCTCGTGTGTCGTTCTTATTTGAACATTTTAAAACTGCTTTGAATATTACCATAATAAAACGGCGGGTCTAATCCTGTGGAAGCTATGAGCGAGAAATAACTTCGACTGTAGCCGGTCCGACTTTGCAATGATAATTTAATCACGATGTAAGTGAGTAGACGACTTGTTATTGTCTCGAAGGTGGCAATAAATTTCCTTGATTATGTAACGTCGAGTATTGCCGGCAGTTTTATTAGATATAGGTATATAGCGCCCCGAATTTTATTGCTGCGAATGAATTAAATTTTGTTTTTGAATGATTACTTATTAATCATGGAATTGATAATGAATTTTCAGTCACCATAGCATAAGAACCAGGACAATCGATCGAAAGTTGCTCTATGTTGAAACTGTCGATAGATGCCGAGTCATATTAAGCCTTCACGCAAAAACTACTGAACGGATTTGAATGAAATTTGGAACACAGATAGTTTATAACCGGGATTAACATATAGGATACTTTTTATCCCGATAATCCCGAAATTTTTGTTACGTTAAATATTACGCGGATGCCTTTTAAGTTTTGTCGTTTGAAGAAAAAAACACAACTAGAACCTTATAGTACTTTTTATTGTTTCTCAAAGTATTCACCACGTAGCTTAATACACTTTTCCATTCGCTCAAACCAGTTATTATAACATTTATACCACTCTAAAGTGGGGGTGTTCAAAATGGCTGACTTGAAAGCGTCGACTGCTTTTTCACCGGACTGGAACCTTTAACCACGAAGACTTTTCTTAATTTTAGGAAATGTAAATAAATCGTTAGGGCTTAGGTCAGGACTGTATGAAGGATGGTCAAGAATTTCTACTTTTTCCTGCTTCAAATACTCAATCGTTTGACGAGCGCTGTGTGAGATTGCGTTGTCGTGGTGCAGGATGATGCGTCGCTTTGAGTTAGATTTTCGAAGTTGGCGATGACTTGTGGTAAACAAACTGTGGTATAACACTCTCCATTAACCGTTCTACGATCTTCAAGTGCAATAGTCGCAATATGGCCGGTTTTTCCAATGAACGTGGCCACCATCTTCTTTGAAGTGCTTCGAGAACGAACAACTTTAGTCGGTTTTGGCTTGTCTTGAAAGACCCAGATTGTAGAGTGTTGTTTGGAATCAGGATCGTAGGCATAGATCCAAGATTCGTCACCACTGATGATATCGTAGACGTGATTTGACTCTCCTTGGTTGAACCTTTGCAGAGTTTTCTTACAGCATCTGACGCGGGCCGCCTTGTGATCGTCGGAAAGCAGATGCGGTATCCAACGGCAATCTAGCTTTCTTACACCAAGCGCTTCATGCAAGATTTTCTGAATGGTTGTCCCTGAGATGCCTAATAGAGCCTCTATCTCTCGATACGTCACATGACGATCTTAGAGAATTTGTTGTCTCACAGTAATTATGTTATCTTCAGTGAAGGCGGATTTTGGCCGTCCTTCGCGAGATTTGTCACTAAGACTAGTATGTCTACGCTGGAATTATAAATACCAGCGTTCGACAGTCCGCAGACATGGGGCTTCATCACTGAACACAGATGTTAGCTCTTCAAAACACTGAAGCCGTGTCAGGCCTCTTCTAAAGTTGTAGAAAATTATTGCACGAACATTTTCCTTAGAAAGATTCATTTTCGTACGTAACCTGACAGATTCTAATCGACGCTGTGACTAAACAATAGCATCAATCCCAATACTTTCAATTGTTTTGAGATTCGAAATTTAAACACATTCGAATATAAACCAGTTCCAAATTCAAAATTGCCGGGAAATATGGAAACGACAGAACTTAAAAGGCATGCCTGGTATTCCGCCGTCGATCGATGGATCGATCGATTGTAGTTGAATATGTCGTTTACTCGATATTACGTACATTATCGTAATTGATAAATACTTACTACTGTTTAAAGTAGGTAATTAAAAATAAAGATACCAAATTCAGTCCGTATAAATCAATGATCATGAGGTAACTAAGTACAGCGCGCTCGGTGCGGTACTCCGTCGTGTTTGACGTCGCCGCTGTAAAGGGAATGATTAAACTAAGTCGGGCGGTAATCACGCGCCTAAACATACCCGAGGCGTGTTAACTCGATATAGACATCCCTAGTCAGTAGTTCAGTATTAAGTAAGATATAATAAACTTCTTGTGTCTTATGACATAAGCATTTTCTACCTCACTTACACAGATTCATATTTTTAGAATGTGACTTATATTAGATATGGGTAGTATAAATCTCATAAGTTGCCCTGGAATACAAAAGAGGTATACACTATGAAGAGTCATGTATACAAGGTGACACATAATGGGTATACTTTTTTTTTCAAAACTTAACTTTGTAATTCTAAAACCATCAGCTTTGGAGGGAACTTGAAAAACAAAAGGTGTTACAGGAATACAGCTGTTGACCGATTTCACAAGTGTACAAAACCTTTAGTACTTCAACTGTCCCACAAAGCCGATAGTTTGAGATTTACAAAGTTAAGTTGCAAAAAAAATAGTATACCCATTATGTGTCACCTTGTATAAAGGTTTAGTTTTTTGTTATGTAATACTATATAGGCCTTCTTTCTACGGATTATTTTCTTGCTAGCGGGCTCAGAAACCGAACCCTTCGAGCTTTGAACTATTTTTTATTGGTCCAGCCTATCTGTGATTTATTTTATGTACATACCCTATGCTTATTTGCACTGTAGTTGTATAAAGGGAATAATTAACCGAAGCCAGGCGGTAATCATGAGCTAAGCGTATTCCTGCCGGTGTGTCAGCGCTCCGCATGTATGTCGGCCCCGAATGCGCCGCCACGCAACGCATCTGTCACATATTTGCCTGCATCCAATCACACAACTATGGATATAGAATGGTGTACAAATCATTGAAGAATCGGTAACAGGCCACAATACTGGTGTTAAGGCTGTTTTATTCAACTAAGTTCGTTATCCATTTTATTTATTATAGCGGCCCGCCCCGGCTTCGCACGGGTACATTGCGGTTACATTATTCGAGTTTTAGTCAGGATCCCTAAATTGTTATGGAAATATATTATAGCCTATGTCACCCGGGGATAGTGTAGCTTCCCAACAGTGAAATATTTTTTGAAATCGGTTCAGTAGTTTCGGAGCCTATTCATTACAATCAAACAAACAAAGTTTTCCTCTTTATAATATTAGTATGATGATCCAGTCAGATCTCGAGCCATTTGGCTCTATGATCTATGTTATAATACTCTCATATTGTTAGTAGATTTTTTTATAAATAAATAAAAAAAAACTTTTAACACTATTGTAGCTCTATTTGAAGTTCTCTTACGATGAAGTTAAAATTTGAGATTATAGAGCGCATCTACTTTCAATGGATCATAATATGGATACATTCCAGTTGCTACATCCGGGTTATGTCTTCCAAAATATTATCATTCCATCTCGCTGATCCAGCATCATTCTTTACTTTTTAATATTTTAGGTCAAAATAAGGCTGTAGTTGGCCCAAGTTACAGTTTAAGGGGCTATTGACACTATGGTCTCAACTAACAAGAGTCTAACGATGTCATCATCCCAGGCGTGTTTGGCAATCATTACGTCAAACCAGCTGGTCATCATAAGCCTCGACAGATCCTGCTCGGAGTGTCAACACTGGAAGCGGGGTTCGTATGCGAAGCCACGGACGCATAGCAACTGTCATCTGTTTGTTATAGCTACACGTGTTAGATGCGATGCCCAATCAATGGAGTTACCTAAAAAATATAGAAACGGCTACTAGAATATGAAATGAAATGAAATTTATTCACGTAAATAGAGTACATTTGTTGTTATTTATCTTGTTTAACCTTACATCTATTTAGCCCACCACAGGGCATGTGAATATTAAAGTTCAGGGGAATAAATAATAATAATAATAAATTAAATGTCAATTAAAATAAGAAAATAATAATATGTCAATAAAATACCTCATCATAATATCAATTAAAGAACACTTATCAATTTAACATGTCATTGATGGTATAAAATGATTTATCAAGCAACCAAGTCCTTAGCTGTCTTTTAAAACCTATTAGTGGAAGCACCTTTAGTGTTTCTGGTGGTTTATTGAACATATTTTTACACATCGAGTAACAATTCTTTTGGTACAATGTGGTTCTGGGAATAGGTTATACAGTGTAATTAGGTTTAATCCATTTCAACCGTGTGGTATCTAAATGTTCGTCAAATCATGTTTTTTTCTATTGGTTTATTAGTCATGAATTATTACTCGTAAAATATGTAAAGTTTTTTTTTATTACCGTGCGTTCGCACTGACGAAACATTCACTCAAAACATGTTTATTTTCGGATGTTTTTGACAGTTATCGAATTGCGTTCGCACTGTCTGAGAACATGTTGCATTGAAATCTGTTCGACAACTCGTTGCATGAGATAAGTATCACACCATGTTCGTAATACAAGTTGTGATACATTGTTGTTGAAATCATAGATGAAGGAGTGTAGCGAAAAGTTCTAATGAGGTCTTTCTTTAAAATAGTTATTAGATTGTAAAAAGTCTTTAACTGAGTTTTTGTGGTCAAATTCGAAACGCTTAAAACATTTTAACAACTGCGGTTATTGCATAAGAGTGAAAGAGATACGTAGAGCATCTTTTGTCTTGCTCAGTGTATCAGTATGGATTATTTTTCATACTTAATTACTGCGGGTCACGAAACAAGCATTGAACAACTGCGGATCCTCAGGCGGTTCTTACTAACTTGTATGATTTTCAGACCCACATAGATTCAAGCGATGAAGATTTATTGTTTTACAACTAGTATTTTGTGCCTAGTACAGCAAAATTTAGAATAAGTAACAATACATACCTTCAACTAATATTTTAGCAAACGAAACAAGTCCTTTTTCTTTTCCGAAGGTAAGTATAAAAATAGTGACCAGTCGCCAATCCAAGAATTATAATAATTAACGTGATTATAATAATCATCTTGCGCCAATCACAATTTATGGTTGTTTACGAACATTTTCGGATAACAATAAAATGGCAGAAAATTACGTATTTCAACAAATCTACAAACATGTCGTTCGACAGTGCGAACGCGAGCAGTAACAAATCTACTAACAAACATGTTAATGTATGATGTTTCAGTTCAGTGCGAACGCAGGCTACAACAAATCTCGAAATTAATTCCGAAACTTATCAAGTATCCGGCAGTGCGAACGCAAACGCTAACAAAACATGTTGTGACATTTGTTCCTACAGCAAATTGCACAACATATTTCGCGACATGTTTTTTGGTGCGAACTAGGGGTTATGTAGGTACCAGAAACGTATTTAAATAGTCAAGATACACAAGTAAAAATTTGTACTTATCTATTTTTTTCGCCATGCTTCAGAAAAATACCAAAACGTACTACTTGTTCAACTGTTCATTTTAACAGAATAACGTGTGGTAGCAAAATAAACCGACACATTGCTATAATCACCCGAGACACAGTTAAGATTGCACCACCGAGCGCATTAGCTCCGAAACAATTGAATTAAAACAAAGATACCCCGAGTTGGCAGTGCACCAATTAACCAAGCTCTATCCAGTTACCTCCGTACAATTTACGCTTTTCAGCTGAAAATGACTTTATAGACTATTCATATTACGGTTGAATATTGGCAGGCGTGTGGTGGTTAGCTAATGGTTTGACTAAACATCGCTTGAGGTCGGGGCGGTCGACCGCGGGGCGCGGGGTGCCTACTGCTAACAATTAGCTTATGCAGGCAATATTAGTCTTGGTCTTGTTTCTTTATTTGAGCATAATACCTTAGGTATATCTTTTAAATAGTGGATAAAAGTGATTTCACGATGTTTTTATGACCAATAATTTTGATGTCAAAGTAAAGTGTTCGGAAGACTATAGGTATCGCAGTTTTAATGATGCAGTGGATAATTATTCAAATTTGTAGGTGATAATATTTATGAACAAATTTAATCCAAACACTCAAGGCAAGATTCGACATTATATTTCAAGTGGATGTAAATTCCGGCAACTGTTTTAATTTCAGTTTTCAGCGACGACACGTTCTAAAGGAAGCACCGAGGAGCCTTCCGTGTCGTGTGTAGGTGATAAATCGTAACGAAACTTCACTTTTTAGTAACGGGACAAGGTGCCGCGTACGAACATATTCAAGCAGCGATTGTTAGCGCCGCGACGAAACAGCATGACGTTGGATCGTTTTTGCCAAAACTTTTTTAGCCGCCCGGGGCGCTGCGGAATGTTTTCGTCCGATTTGGGGGATGGAGATTTTTCAGCGCGGTTCAGTAGGCGCCGTGTCGTACAACTGCACCGATGACAATAAATATCGGGCGCGGCGAGCCGTGAAATCGAATAGGCTCCGTCTGCGAGCGCTTTACAATCAGCAGCTGGCTGTCGGCCGGCCGCCCGCCCCCGGCCGTAACTTACTGACGTCGTCATGCATGAAAACTTATTTTAAAGTCTATGACTTACCTGAATAGTGTCATATTAGACACCATTTCATGTAAGTAATTTCACAGCATTGTGACCAAATTGAATTTAATTTTGACTTTGACACCCAAAAACGAAAACCTATCAGGTATATATTACCTACCTACACAAAAGTTGGTATTTTTTTACGAGTACGTATCTACGAGTATATGTTTTATTGCCGATGAATCGGTTCAAAAGAAATGAATAATTAAAGTCCATATATAATGAACCCTTCACCACAGTAGGAATGCCATGCAAAATATCTCAATAATACATTTGAAACATTCGCACGCAGAGTGGCGGAGTAATTTGCGGCGGCGACGCTCCCTCCCGCCCCGTGTGTCCCCTGACGCGTGTTCGATTAGAGTACAAGTAATTCCGGAAAGGAAATTGAAATCTTAAAGCAATGCCCCACGGACTTTATGTTTCCAGTTCAGAATGAAAAACAAATAGAAAATGCCATCTGTATAAGGGAACGTATCCAATCAAATACGGGTGCAGAGCGCGAAGTATTAAAACCGCGTCGTAGGTATACTCGTATAACTCTAGTTGTGCATTAATTATCGCAGTTTCTAATTCCAATGTTTCCATGCGGCTCTGTATTCACAAACAGCGGGAGTAATCGGGTGTGGAGTAATGAGCCCGCGCCGGGGGCCCAGGAGTTTAATTTTCCTCTTCCGCACTGTCCCGGCCGGCCGCCTCATTAATGCGCGACAATACTCGCCATACTCGCGCCTCGTCATTTGTACCGAGCACCGGGTAACGGGGGTAGCGAGGCGCATTGCGATGCAATGCCTTCCCCGTCACTTCATTGTTATAAAATATCTTCTCTACACAATTGTTTGTACCTATATCTGTGATTTGTATTAACGGAAGGAACGCATACTTTACGCGTCGCTCTGTCGATATTCCACCGACTGAATTTGTTTTGCTCAATATTTCAGACCATACGTTCGCAAAGCGATCATTTAAGCAGTTTTTTGACAAATAAACTTTGAAAGTATAAACGTATTATTTGGAAATAAGCAAATAATTACTGTATTTAGTAGTATTCTTAGCATATTTTATTCAATGGAGATCGCGTTGTTCTCGAGCAACGTTTCTAAGTGGCAGTGACCACAATAATGCGTGTTATCTGAGTGGGATTGCGACATTAGTCTCATGAATGAATCATCGCGACCGTCCCCGGCCCCACGCCGGTCGCATTCGATTAGCACGAATAATTCCGAAAGGGAAATTGAAAAGCTAAGCGATGCCCTGAGGAGTTGCTCTTTCTGTTATTTGCGGGTTGCCAGACGTTGCGGGAATAAACAACTAGCTCCAATGTGCCCACGCTGTATTAACGTTTGATGTTGATGTTATTGGTTTTTTGTATTCGGCTGTATAGTGGTTGTAACAAGAAATATCAATTGAATTAAGTGATTTTATACCTTGTTGTAAAAAAAAGTTGTTAGATGTTGTAAATTCTTAGTCGTTTTAAATGTACGGAATGATTACTTCATAATTAGTCCTTCTAATGCACGTTACGTAAATTCCAAACGAAATCATAATATAAAGAAACCATTAGCAAGTTTGCCTGTCTTTGCAATTATGTGTTCTGAACTATTTATTACAAGGGGAGGATCATACTCAGCATACAAAACTACAGTCAAAGAAAAAACCTTGTCATAAACATGTCGTGATCCTTAAATGTACTACGTGCTAGTTACTATTAATGGTATAATATATGAACAACTGGAAGGGAAACTATTTGCAGTTAATTAGAGGTATTGTTCGCCTTTGTCTTCGGAGCCAGTTGTAAACAGTAAGTAGCGGTGGACGGGTTCGTTCGGTAATCCAGCCATAATTAGCAGTTGGTCGAGCGGTGTGCGAAATTGACGGACATACGGGCAGATATTCGAACCAACACGTCAATGTTGGTCACGTCGCGTGAACATCGATGTCACCGTTAGACACCATTGTCGATACTGTCTTATAGGAGTAACAATAGTGGGAGTCTGTGGCGGGCCTGGCCCCGTATTAATTAATCTATCTCAAGTCTAAAAGCGATCTTGGAAATGTAATTCCAGTACAAAATGACATTTCAAAAGCATAGTCATGATCGATCTCAGACCAAAGATAGATTTATTAATACAAGCTCTAGTGTCCCACAACACGTAAATGTTTTATTGATTTTAATCACCCGTACCTACTCAGTTTTATTTTATAAGAAGTGTGGTTTACTGTTATTTTTTTCCTTTCGTAACTTTTATACTATCTATAAAGATTGGCTATTTTTTTTTTGTTTACAAAAGATTACTAGCAATGTGTGTTTATCACATTACTAGTATTCCCTTCAGCCCCTCCAATTAATCTCATGCTTGTGCTAAGAGTGGGCTCACGTCAATAGTTTAGTGGCCAGGATGGGGATCGAACCCGGAACCTCTCAGCTACTAGGACGGCTCCTCTAACCTATTGGCTCTAGGCTATTGGCGCTTCTATTGCAACCAATGATTTAATAAATCAAACAATATCAAAGAAGCCTGTCGTCATGTAGCCTCTATCCAATGACTAAACTCTTGAGAACGCTTTTGACGTGTAATTTTGTACTGTTATAACATTTCCAAGATCGCTCTCAGACTTAAGATCAATTTATTTATACTGGCCTTTGTTCGTACAATTTTAACGCGCGTGTATGTTACTAACCTACATTAAAGGTGGAATGTGCGCTGTTTTTATAACGCAATTAAAAGTAGTAAGTTACTGGAGTTTATGTAGCTTAAGAAATCAGTTTATAGTAATCTAAATCTGATTTCAAAATATATATATGAACCGTAAGTAGGTATAGGTATGATTTTTTAAGCAGACTGCACAAATTAAAGTAATGATCGACAGACTCTAATTAGACAGATTTTTTATTATTATTACGATTAAACGGATTTATCAGTAGGAATCACAAAGTAGGTAGGTATATGTCAACTGTCATTATTCAGGATACTTTTAATCACAGACCTAGGATATTTTCGCGCGGTTCAAGAAGTTTATCGCTCCCTTTTAATCGTCAGATATGACGTCACTTAAATCAAATTACAAATTACACTTATTTATGGCGAATTAGCGAGTTTGGAAAGTAATTTGAAATAATTAACAAGCAATCTCAAGAGTATATCAGACGTGGCCATCCCGCGCCGCCGCTAATCTCACTCTAATTGGTGGTCAGGTGGCTATTGGACTTGAAACGGCGGAGCCGAAGCAATTACTGAGATAAAGGATTTAATCTACATTAATGTCAAATTATGTGTTACATTAGTTTAGGCACCTAATGTGATATCTGATATTTTTACTTGGACTGATGCAACTTGTATAAATTACTAAGTTAAAAAGTATAGTTCCAATTTCACGATTATGGTAAGAATTATATATAGTTGTTACTTGTTTAAATGTAATCGAACATCGAAAAAGGACATACGGACGTGAAAAGATATATCAATGCAAGAAATATCAATGAAAGAATGAATCAAAGAATGATTGATAGCGCCGTAAGAATATTCTGAAACAATCTGTAAAAGAACCATCGATATTGAAAATCTATGTTGAAACAACATTTCCCGCCACAATATAATCTGGAGTAAAGTCATCTTCGACATGAAAGAAACACATTGGAATTCTTAAGGGGGAAATATTACTTTGAAATCGCGAAATTCTTTCTGAAACAACTCTCGGGGAGGTAACGTTCATTTCGACAAAAGACGAGCAATATTCCGTGCACAAAGGAAAGCACCGATGGCCGATATATTCAATGCAGTGACACAAGAAATGGCGGCACGAGCGGTAACAAAGCTCATATTGAGAATCACATCGAACGCTTCAGTGAATACCGCACACACAAATATGTACAAATACATCATCTATGTTTAAAATTTAAATACTTTTTAAAACATTTAAATGTTTTGTTTGTTTTTGGAATTCACTAATTTATGTAATGTCAAGTCATCATAATGATTTGCGGCGCGAAATTAAAGTTCTAAGCATATCGCACACTGAATAATAGCCAAAACGAAATGTAGGTTTTGTTAAAGTTTATACGTATTACGTATAAACTTTAACAAAACTCTAGTGGAATGCAAAATTTCTAGAATCGCTTTAAATAATTTGTCACATAGCACATGGTATGGATGCGAACCAAAGTCTGTTTTACTATACTTGAATGTGTTCTGAAATTTCACCTGCCGGCTGAGTACGTCACCAATTTGACGCCTCATGATTTTTTTTACATTCTATGAATATTAACAACCACTAAATGTAATCGAGGAATCTAGACCAAAAAGGCAGGGATACATAATTCATGAACACAATCTGTCGATGGCATTTTTTACTGGGACAGTAATCAGTTCAACTTAGTTCAGAGTTTGAGAAATTATTAAAGACATTTACGCATGCGCCCGTTTTACGCGCCACCCCTAAAAGCCTTACGACCGCCTCCATCGCGGATCCATTACCTGCAATATGAACTCTCGGATCTTAAGCATAGAGCCTTTCACTCGGCGGCTCATCATCTCGTGAAAATTTTGAGGACCGCGTCATCTTCAGTTCTAAACCCGTCATTATGTTCGTGTACGAAGAATTAGATTTTCGTGACGTATTCTCCAGAGTTCTCACTCCATCGGCTGTGGAGGCTTTCACGCTAGCTGCCGCTGAAAACAACACTTTTCTAAGTTATACTAAGGTCGATTTTGCTTTGGGCGTGTTTTGGCAGGATAATGTTTGGAGTAAAGAGTAGTGTTCAGTATTCAGTCGGCCGCGAGCCTTGAAAGCGAGCGAACTGAACTCACTGCCGGATCGCGTGATACTGATCTAACTTATTACGTAGTATAAAGCTTGATGTATATTCAAATTATGAATTAGTGGCTTTTATATAAAAAAAATATATTATGTTTTAACGTGTAGGTACAACTTAAATAAAATATTAAAAATAAATTTAAAGATGGCGAAATTAGTGTAAAGTAAATTTTAAAAAATAAAATACCCAACGTGTTAATGAGTAAAGGAAACATTAAAAGGGAAAAAGGCAGTAAGTAATTTGTGGTTTCTTAATTAGAAGACAAATGAAATTTTAAAATATACTCAGCCGTTAAGTTTTTTTTAAACCGTAGAAATCACCCGTAAAAATGAAACAAGTACATTCGGTAAACTAAATTGCTTAATTGAAATAAAACTATTTTACGGATTTTATCGCGTTTATTAACTTTATATTCCCGACGTTTCGGTTGTTTCGGTTGGAATATAAAGTTAATAAACGCGATAAAATCCGTAAAATAGTTTTATTTCAATGTGTAGTATTCGCGTAAATATAAGAAAACAATAAATTGCTTAAATTAACAATACCCCTTTTCTTATATTGATAAATGTTCAGCAGTTTCTCAGTTGGTTTGTGGAATAAAATTACCCTAGTCAGTGAATTAAATTAAATTGTGTTACTGTATCTTGTAAATAAATAAGCGAGAATGTAAATCGTAGTTAGCGTGGCCGGGTTGTCGGGGCGGGGGTGGCCGGCCGATCCCGGCATATTTGCCGTTTCGCCGACATTCCCCAGTTAATTAAAGCCCATTTGTACACTGTCTTGCGAAATATAATTTATGAAATGAGGGAACGCTTCAACCTTTGCGAAAATATTTGAATTTCGAATTAAGTCCGTCTTTGATTTATTATGTTATTTTTTAAACAGAGTTTTTGACAATACTTTGTTGTTTAATTTTCGATGTCTATGGCATGGCACAAGAAGTTTGAGAAAAGATTGTTCTATATAAAATCGTCAAGGTATTGATAAACAAGTAGATGCCTCCACTCCACCTCCTTGTCGATGCCAAATAAGCCCGCCTCGATCCCAAGCTCCGCCTACCCGTAGAAGATAAATAAGTACATATGTAAACAGTTTTATATACTTCACTGTATACAGGTACTTCGTCGGTTAATCTATGTATTTATATGGTTTGGTAGTGGGCTGACAAAGGGTATTGTAGTCAAGTTCTATAACTTTTTGGGTTGAGATATCTGAATCTTTATTGTAATTTAAGTTGTTATATACAAATATAATATAATAGCAGTATTTAGCGTCCCGTAGCCACAATACCTAGGAAGTAATTTACAAATGATATTCAATTGAATATACATAGAGTTGCTAAAATAGCATAGTTCTTTAATATTTTCGCCAAAGTAATAGTAACAATAAGAGGTTTCGTCTACAAAAAGTAGGCATTTAATTATTGAGGCTCTTGCTTCCTTTTTCAGAGAATTTAGTATATAATAATTGAATCGCGAAACATATCACTAGCCGAAAATGTTTATGCCGAGTGGTCACACCTACAAAGTGAACAAACATAAAGGCAGATAAATCTAGAACACTTGAACAGGACAATGTTAACAAACAAAATCAACAGAGCGGGTGAAACTTTCCCGGCTAAGAAGTCCGAACTGTGTATACAGTGTCGGCGGAGCAGTGAGCTCTAACAAGCCGGCCATCCGAACTTGTTAAACGAGGCTTGGAGGAACTCAGGAGGCGGTCACTGGGCTCCCACAACAGTTTCGGAGTGTTCGGAGCGCTCCCGAGTATGCTCGGATGATGGAGGCACAACCGCTTGGACGGTGTCGCCAGACTCCAGCTGCAAGAAATCACATTGTCTACACGGATCATAAGGGACGGAAGTGAGTATATTATTATTTTTGGCTATAAAGAAATGAGTGAAAAAGTTACGCACACTATTCTTTACTTAAAATTGGCACCTAAAAGAAACATTGAAACATAACATTACATTTAACATGTTACCGTCTTTGAGATAACTTAGTTACCTATATACATATTATTATTTGGAATCACCAAATTTTTGTTCTATAAATAAACAACCTTACCTACATAATTTTTTTTAATTCTTATATTGCATGATTACATTTTATTACAATGAAACTCATTTTCAATTCATAATAATTATTTAAATTAATACTGGCTACTTAATAAGAAACAAAATATTCAAAGCCATTTGGAATATTAAAAGACAATATATTTATTTCTAATGAATGAATTACTGATGACAGAAAGAGATAATCCGGTGTGTTAATATTCCCCCACTATACCACGTTTATTAAAAAAAAGGATTAAGTATAGGGAAGTAAATATAATTTTGATGATAATTTTAAAAACTCTCGATATTTTACCAAGAAAATTGCTGACCTAAAAGTTTCATAAGAATCCTGCAGGTCTTCCTTATAATAATTATTACCTACATTTCACGAATGTGTTTAGCTGCTTATCATATCTTAATTGCTCTGAATAATAATGATCTACTACTCCTTATGTCTATTATGTGAGTAATTTCAAATTCAAATTCAAATCGTTTATTTTGTAGGCCTAAGCCTACGGGGGAATTTACAAATTGTCAATTTTACATATTTTTTCTTATATCTACAACCTGATCGGAATTTAAAACGCCGCAACTTATTTTTATAATAAGAATCAAAGTAGGTAGGTAGTTTGACACCTTGATTATAATATATAATGTCAGGAGATTTATAAATACAATAAATAATGTATCAAATAAAACATTTTAGAGGGTCTTAAATGATTCACAATTAACAGAAACAATTACTTTATTGGACATTTTGATTGCGGTGAAATAATAACATCCGCCGCCCGCGCCGGCCGGGACCTTTAAACCAAACAAATGAGTCCTATTATTTCTCTCAATTTAGTCTAACAAGCAACTTAGAGTCAAAGGTTCGACGAAGCGGGGAACTCAATGGCCGTGAATTTTGTAATCTTCATTAATTTCAACTGAAAGTTAACTTTCGCCCTTCCTACTTACTTTTGTTACTGTTAATTTAGCTTGACTCTCACAAAATAATTTTATTTAATGTTTATGTTCCATGTTCCACTTTCAAATTATATTTAGTGCATGAAAGCGAACCCTTTTATTAACCCCCGACGAAAAACGTGTGTCTGTGTATCTGTGTATCTGTGTATCTGTGTGTCTGTCTGTGGCAACGTAGCGCCCAAGCTGATGAACCGATTTCAATTTAGTTTAATTTGTTAGATAGGTATTCTGATCGAGAGTGTTCTTAGCTATGATTCATAAAAATCGGTTCAGCCGTTTGAAGATCATCAGCTCTTTTGTAGGTAAAAAAGCCACATTCTAGGCCAAAACCAACTTCCACGGCTCGAATCCATTCAAAATTTGAGATGATTGGATTTAGATTTATTATATTTTTAAATGATCGTAATAGTCTGAACTGGCTTTTTACAATATTATAAATTTGAAAAGATTCCCTGTTTCTGGAAAAAAGTATATTTTATCAATTTTTATAATGAGATTTGTGTATGAACTAAAGACGTTCCATAAGTCACGTTTCAAATGATGGATACGCGCATGCGTTAAATTTTGTTAATGGTCATGGAATATTACGCTATAATAATTCTAGAGGGCGCTGTTCCGCCATTGCGAAAAAATATAAAAGAACAAATATAATTTAAAATAAATTTAGCGTTGGGCTGCTCCCGTCCACCTCAACCAGAGTTATTACATCAAATTGAATCATAATTGATAATATTTTACTAGGAATGAAACTTCCGTGGCATCAATATTAAGATTCGTTGTTTATTCTAATGTCAATTATTATAATGTCATAACAAAATAATGTCTCATACTTTTACACAGATTTCCTGTTGATTATTGTATACATTTGATGAAAAGGTCGTCGCATCGGGGGTTTTTAAATTTTCAATTTAGAGTTATATGAATATAGATGTCACTCTTTTCTGTGTTTGGTTCCTAAACAAATACCAACAGAAATGTAACTATCAACCAAACTTTATAGAGATATGAATCTTGATACCCAATAAGGATTTCTTTACTATACGTAATGAAATGTATTATTTCATAATTTCCTAGCGATTATTTAGCATAGTAAAGAAAATCTTAAATCTATGGGTTATCAGTTGCTTAAAATTAGCCAATTAATAAACTGAGTAAGATTGTTACTCGCGGTTACATACTTATCAATACGTACCTACAGCTAGCCAGAAAACCGTTAGAAACATAATGTCACAGATGAATACGAAAACAGCGCAGTGCATCCAGGACTAATGCTGACAAGACCACTGAATCATTGCGTATAAACTCGCACCGAACCGCTGTTATTATGAATCATGTTCGAAACTAGTGCTATTCCCCTAAAATATGTACCCTGTATCCGCCAACCCTCACTGGGCCAGCGTGGTGGATTATGGCCTGAATCCCCCTCATGTTGAGGGGAGGCCCGTGCCCAGGAGTTGGACGCCAAAAGGACTAAATTATTATTATATTATATGTACCCTGTGTTACTTCCCGGTTATTAGGTATCTATATCTATACTAATATATAAAGAGGAAAATCCTGATTTACTGGCAGACTGAGCCGAACGCAGAGCCGAAACCACTGAAGATAGAGACACGAAATTTAGACAGTAGGTCGCATGACGTAGGAAATCAATAAGAGAGGATTTTTGAAAATTTAATCCCTACGGGGTAAAATAGGGGATGGAAGTTTGGAAGGAAATCCGCTTTTTTTGAAGAAAATCTGTAGCCACTCTATTTTTCACATAACTTTCCAGTTCAGCTAACAAACCCACACATCTATATATCTTTTTTCATCTCTCTTCTTAAAAAGAAACATATGTTAAAGGCAGAAAGAAATTTTCATATAAATTAACTGTAGAAAGTTTGTAACAGCGGTCTGTTAGACGCGAACGGCTCTTTGTGAGAACATTTAAATTCGCTAGCGCGTCTTTTATAGAGTTCTGTTGCTGTTCACAGCGTTGCCATATACCTAGTTATATTATTATTTTCACTGAATGTAATATAAATGAAATGAAATTTTACAATACAACATTTTTTTATATAAAAAAGTCAGCAAACTATCGTAACACCCGACCAATGTCAAGCAGGTACCGCGGTAGCCTAAGGATGTATGCAATAAATACCAAATACATTTCTCACGCGTTGACGACCTATAGAGGACAAACAACATTATGAATGGTTGTATGCAGCATTCATCATTCGCCGTTGCCGAAAACCTCGATAATAATTAAATACAGTTGGACTAGAAACACGAAGAGCCGAATGTCTAAACTCTATTCTTTTTGAATTATCATCATGCTCTTCTTAGATAGTATTCGTATATTTAGATGATTTAATAAAACATGATCTATCCATCAATAGATATAATAGCTAATGCCGCAGTAGATAGATTAATAAATACCTAGGAGTAGTCTACAAAGCGTGATGTGTGGTCGGCGCGGCGCGGGCGCTCCGTGCCACTCGGCGCCGCGTGAGGACAGCCGAGTTACTTGTGCAGTTTCCGTTAGTCACATTTTCGCAACAAGGTATTCACATTTCGAGGACTGGAAAGTTGGCGTTATCGCGTTTAAAATAGAACGACAAACACATCTAACTTTGTGATGCAAAATGGACACGACGACGAGCCGGCCAGACGCTTATTTAGTTGCTTATTTTATTTTCGTTGACACGCCTGAATTGTTTAAATAGTTCTTAAAAAGCTTAATATTGTTGAGCAAGATACTGAACACGGTTTAAAATATCACGAAACTGTGAATATTAATCAATTTAAATTTTTTTCGCGCCATTATACCTACAGGCTGTTTCGAATGCCTAAAATAGTATTATAAGTACTTATAATAAATAATACAAGTAGGTGCGGTAGCTCATTTGTAGATGCCTTGTGAAGAAAAAATATACGCAAATATAATATTTTCTGAGTTATGGGATTTAAAATATTTGACACAACTTTAGTTTTGAGGCATGAGAAAACATCCAACGGTCTAGAAAACAGTATAAACTGCATAATGCATGAGATAATAATATGTAATTTGCTATAAATTGTCAGGGAAAAAGTATTTAAAAAGTGTTAGATTAAATATTTATACCATTTAATTATTCTGACCTTCTAAGTTCTATTTCGAACTTTCGTTCTTTGGAACGATTTATTATCTATCTGTTCACCGTTAGCCAAAATATGATATGAACTCATCGAGCTGAATTTTTAATGCAGTAAACACGCATTTGTTATTCAGTATTTAGAAAATTTAAACCTCAATGTGATTGAATATTCACAGAAGATTTACACGCACAATGATATATACAGACGTTATTATAACACGTCCATATGACGAATTTCCAAGATATTCAAAGTTTGTCTCGACACGTGCAGAGCGCGCTCGGCGAGAACATTATAAGTACGGGTAAGTGCACAAATTGATTTATTGAAGTTGAGCGGGCTCCCGAGTTGCGCCTGAGTATTCGCAGTCCTTTGCGTTACACAGATAAAGTGGAAATAAAAAAGAAACTTCACAAACAGAAATCCCCTTGTCGCGAGATTTACGAGCCGACGCACCTACGGCGAAAATAACTTATGTACATGTAAATTTTATGTTTGGCAGAAACAAACGCTTGTTGGCACTGCCGAGGACTCTTCGTGTACTTGAAATTAGTTGTAGTAACACTTGTTCGTATGTAAGAGACGCGCAAATCGCTGATTCGTCTCATCTGTTCATTAATAAATTTGATGTGCTAGATATGACTAATGATTATAGTGTGGTAAATTAGGATAGTAAGTTAACACTAAAAATATATTGTTATTTTACTCGTCGATCAATCCCCTGAATTAGGTTAACGATTCAAAATTTCGAAGAGCATTAGTGATCAATTTTCGACTAATACAATTGTAGGAAAGTTTTGGTAAAACCCAACAATTTGCTTTATGAAATCTGAATGTATAGCTTCCAAGTAAACGTGATCATTTTCGTGATAATTATGTAAAGTCACGCGAACCGGGTTTTAGATATGAATCCATGTATAATGAAGTTTCTTAGAAGGACAATAGTCTGGGTAATAGTACTGATAGTTTTAATGCAAACGTTCTATTAGTGGCTGAAGGTAAATTTAATAAAGGCACATTTCGACGAAAAGAGTGCGGGCGGGATATCTCATGCTTGTCTAATTACAGTATACTGACTGATTCTTGATAATGACTAAATATTATGGATAAAAACTATAAAACGTACCTACTTGTAACTGCTGAGTGTCATGAGAGATAAAGAAAATACAGTAAGTACTAATATAAATATATCAAAATATATTTATTGGCCCAAAACTACACTGGATAATCGAATACTAGATTTAGAAGCGTGTATTTTTATGTCTCAGATATTACTTATACCTTCCTCACTGAAATGAATTCCAAATGATGCATAGTCATAGCTGGTACAAAAGTGGGTTTTGAAGTTCTGCCATGATGTTTATTCATTGAATTAACATCCCGCAAATGCAAGCACAATTTAAGCGCTATTTTCCGGGCATTTCTGTTTGTCAATTAAAATATTTGGAATCACGAAATCATTTCAGTAGCGGTTTATTTGATTACTCGATTCGGCCGCCACAAAAGATTGCAAATTGCAATGCGTTATTATTTTCTTCGGTGCGCTCATATTTATTTGATTGGTCACTATTACCATTTCAACTGAAATGTGTTTGTTCAGTTGCAATTTTGTAATAATAATAACGTAGTGTGGTAATATTTGCGGGTAAAAAATCCATTGAGTTTCGCGATGTTTTAAACAACGAAGGATTGATTATTATCTAGATAAAAATTGTATCACTTGCGATGAAGCCAGAAACAAATCCAGAGTGGTACCAAAATCGGAAGCAAACGTGACAAATAATAGTCGAAATAACAAATGAATAGGTGCGAACTGCGCCATGATTTTAGCGTGCACCGGCCGCGATTTGTATTGCGTGTCACGTACTAACACGGCTTTGGCTTGTTTGCCCAGCTAGTCTGCGAACATCCCGTACATAGACATTGTTGTCGTCTTTTATTCACACTCTTGCGTTTTATTCGTGGCAACATTTTGCATTTCCCCCTCAACTTTTGAAATGTGATTGCAAGTTTAAACAATGTGGATGGCTTTAAAATGTGGAGCTGGACCAACGTTATTGCAAAAGGTTATTCTTTACCTGATCCAAATTGTGATATAGAAGACCTAAGCCTATATCTCCATGAAGTTACATTTTCTTTTAGTTATATATGTTAACTGTCATGATAATTTCTCGAGTCTTTTATGCTGTCTCACCAAATTAATTCATGTACCTTACAATATAATGCATTTTATTCGTAATAGAATATTTACGAGGGATAAACAACAATCGGTGCGCTGAGAGGAATAGAATTATCGTGCGCAATCACAGATCAGATGTTGGTATTCCGGCCAGAGCCCCCGGGAGCCGGCATCGGATCCACTGAATTATTTACACTCGCATTACTCTTAGACGGGAACCGATATACAATTATCTATGTAAGTACGTACAGGTGAACGCCTGTGTGGTAACAATAATTATCTATTTGACAACACTCACACTCGATTGATAGGATTATAAATTGTTGGAGAAATCTCTATTCTGAAGAATAGAGACTATTGAAGTCATTGAAATGACTTCCATATTCAATGACTCCTGTTGTTATTCAACTAACTATCTAAATTAGGTATAGCGACGCACTATGCATATTGTGATTTATTTAAATTCTCTGTTAAAACTGCAGGCTACCATAATGATCCTTACCGAGGCCTCTACCAATCTAATTTCTAAGATTCAAGCAGATATAAACATATTTAAAATCCCTTCTGCATCGGCTAAGCTGCAAGTGAGCAAAAGTGAGTAAGTTGTCGTAACTGAGTGTATGAGTGGGGGTTGGGGGCGCAACTTCGGCTCCAACTAACTTCAAGTGCTATAAGGCGTCTGCGGCGGCTCGCCTTCGCGAATTACTTCCAAGAGATTTCGCGATCTCGGAATGATGCGTTAAACTTACACATCTGTCGCCGAAATAAAGAGTTTAGAATAGGTGTAAGGCCCAACTTTTATCGGCTGCTAGTATGCCATTTCTATGAATATAAGGTGGCTATAGACTACTCTCATATTATACAGGGTTACTGGAAAATTGACGTATTCTTTGCAGTGCGTGATTAATAGTTAAAGGTGAAAACAAATTTGCATCGGAACGAATTTGTATGAAATATTATTTCATAGGAATCGGGAGAGATTGCCGTCCATTAGGGACCTACAATTTTATGGTTTACCGAAATTGAGGAGGATCCAGAAGAGTAATTCTGGTCTGATCCACCAACGGATCCTCGGAGGTGTTATATGAGCCTGGGTGAAAACAAAAAAAGAATAATTTGTGACATATTTAGTTTCACAATACTTACTTATCATGAAATTATAAACCAGTAATCCCGTGTTAATTAATACGTATTTAATTCAATTTAAAAATCAATTACAGGCTAATTGATGGAGCGCCGACAGACTTAATGATTTATCTCACTCATTGTGTAATGACGTTACGTTCGGCTGGATACAGTATTTCACAATGCTGACTACTAATAATGTAAATCACTAGAGTAGTGGAAAGTACTAAATATTTCACATCCTATTCCACATCCTAGCTAATATTCATTTGCTGGAGACTATTGTTAACCTTATGGCTGAATCAGATATCAGAATACTCGTACTTTTGTTGTTACTTGATGTTTGTTAGAACAACAACAGCAAATACAACTTAACTTATTGTTGTCTTGAAGAATGGTGTTGTCTGCTCACATTCAGTTGCTGTTCCTGAGAATGTACACGATCTTTTATTCATTGAAAAGAGTAACTATTGTGTTTCTTGCCGGATCTTCTCAGTGGAAGCAACATTCCGAACCGGTGGTAGATTCTGACTATTCATAATTGCTTTGTAGGCTTACATGAATAAAAACAATTTAGATTTGTTTATGGGGTCGAGCCTGCGTTAAACCTTACAATGTACACTACTGTTAGTTCATGTCTATGTCCAAATAAATAAATATTGGTATGTGTAATAATGGTGTACAATAACGATTCTGTTCTATTATATTATGAGTACCTACTACACTTTGTTTGCCAAATACACCAACTGTAAAGTATTTTGTATTCTAAAATTAATCTCTTTGTCATGTTGCGGTTTGTCCAAATTGAAAGATCACGAGTGTGCATCAGAGTGGCGGCGTCGATCCCCTCCGGGCGTAAGCGTTGTTTTATGGTCGTGGCTCCGCCAACAAAGTTCGGCAACTGCTTTATGATCCTAATTTATAAGTGAGCGGCGCCGGGAGTATTTACGACTCTTTTCGGGAGTCCTCCCGCGAGTGCGTTCAGTCGATGTTACGTGTAACGTTACCTATGTACTTAGGTATCGTTTGTTTTCGCTCGTCAGATGAACTAAAGTAAGTAGGTACCTATCTTTAATTAATTGAGGAATAAGTTTTAACATCTAATGTTGGGGATATCCATTTTATGTCGTTGAAAGTTTAGTTTAATACATACGTAAATCCTCCATTAGAAGGTTTAAATTACCAAACCATAGTTTACCGGTTTAGAACCATGCTTCGCTCAAATACTTAGTACGCTATTAAGTGCTGCTGTAGGTACCTAATAATTAAAGAGTAACGGGAATTTAAACACAAGTGTCGCTGTAATAAGTTCTGGTATAATATGCGTGTACAGCATTCGTATATGGAAAAGCTGACACCGGACAGGAAGACTTCTAAGCGAGTGATTTACAATCTCCGAAAGCTTTTAGGTATACGAAATTTAGGAGCATAAATTAATTTTCAATTTCCCTTTGACGTTTCGCTGAGCCAGGCCGACATGTCTCCCGGGCAAGGTATTACCCCATACATGACACCCGGCGCCTATTCGATGCATCCACAACGCCACAATCATATACTGTTACAAAAGTCATTGTTCTCTTGAAACTTTGGTTTATATGTATAGTACAAACGTTTTGGTTTTTGCGTATTGTCAGAATTTATGATTTAAATTATAAACCTTCCACATTAAATACGAATTATTAAATTAGTCCACTATTTATCGATAAAAAACTAAATTTATAAACTACCAACGGAAGTAAAAGTTTGGATAATTAATTTGGTGCTCCGTTTTTACGAGTACAGGTAGATATCTACTGAATATTAACCCGCGTATACACAGTAGTCAGCTTACGCTAGTTAGGCTTACTAAAAACAAATCAACCTGCTTTTTTCTGTTCATACGCAATGTATGCAGATTGCGTTCGGAGCGGTTAGCGCGTGCCGACAATTTGGCGTTAGAAATATAAGTCCTAGACCACTGCGAGTGCAGAATGCAACATGCAAAAGCCATTGAGTAGCAGTGAGTGAATGGATGCCGGCCGGAATGCCGTCGGTCGCCCGGGCCGCCCCGGTCGCCCACCATTGTCCGACCTGGTCGCCCGGGCCGCCCCGGTCGCTCACCATTGTCCGACGCGCAATTTGGACGTGTATGCCATATAACTCTGTCATACTTGAGGGTAATTGCTTAAACGGGACATTTGTATGTTTCTCTTTTCTTTATGCATAGATTTAAGACGATCATACAATGTAAAGATTTCAATGAAATTTTTGTTACTCATGAGCTTTTGATGAAATTATATAGATACTGAAAATTAAAAGCTAAAATCACAGCTACCTATTTCACTTTTCCTAATTTTACCTATTATATAATATTTATATTTTATTATAATGAATTAGGAAGAGATGGCAAACTCTCTTAAACACCTTTGGGGGAGCATCGTGACAAGAAAAAGTCCAGAACAGAGATGCGTGGGGAATATAGGGAAGGCCTTTGCAAGTCGGACCCTTCGCAGAAATAAAAAAAATGCACTCAATGGTATTTAATAAATTAGATTTAGCTCCCCAACAACGAACGATGCATTGACATTTCTGACCTTAAGGATGACGCCGACGTGGAACGCCAGCGTAGAGCTCTTAGTGTGGTGGGCAACATGGTAGCTAGAAAGTTCTACAGGTCATCGCGAGACGTAAAGACTACACTATTTAAATCGTTCTGCCAGGCATTTTATACATGTCAACTCTGGACAAACTATACAAGAAGATCACACGATGGTATACGAGTGACTTACAATAACGTCTTTAGGCACATGATGGGGCTGAAGCGCTACTGTAGTGCTTCCGATATGTATACAGCGGCCCGTGTTGACTAATTTAATGCTATCCAACGAAAGCGGATTGCCTCTTTTATGTCCAGGGTTGACTCGTGCAAAAACGCGATCATTAAGAGTTTGGCTGACAGACTGTTGCGAACTGCAATGTACAGACGATGGGTGGAAATTGCCGCCTAAATAATGACTCCTATGTCCTAGTACCTTGTAGATCTGACGCTACAAGTTTATTCTTTTTTATTTATTTTTTACTTATACAATTTTTTACTTATAATTATATATATATATATTTATAATTATAAGTAAAAAATTACATTTTTCTTAGCTTTTAAAATATGCTTGTAAAACTATGGATCTTTGTGTCTGCAATAAAGCAATATTATTATTATTATTAACCCCCACCAAGTTCTAACACTGAACTTTATATAGCATATTTTCTTCAATGTAACCGAATAGTTGTTGGATGCCGCATCGAAGTTTCTCTAGTCTGTACTATATAGCGACGTAGATCGCTGTTGTCGGTTCGTCGGCGCATTGGCTCAAATATCCGTCGGTGTGCGATGGCCGACCGACACGAAGGAGGAAGGAGATTTCAATGCGACTGATTTATGAGTCCCATAATGGAGCTCAGCGCTGCATTTTGCTGCATGCAACCACAACCCTCGGCCGCCGACGCTAAACATCCTCTGTGTTTATGAAATGTACACAGCCATAAGAAATTCTGTTATTTAAATACAAACTTACCTACAAAATTGATCGCTGTGTTTGGTTCGCTTATTATTAATTCATATTATTTCACAATTTTAAGACTGTGAGATTTTAATGACAAAATTAAATAAAAATTTTTAATTTTTATCAACCGAATCAACGAGAGATTTTACGAAAGCGACCAGAGTGTATAAATATATTAGTCACTAGCGGCCCGCCCCGGCTTCGCACGTTTTCCTCTTTATAATATTAGTCACAAAGGGTGCGCTCCAGTCTTAGCGATGCGTCATTGGCAAATTGAAAACTTAATTTATAGCTCTCTCATCGTCTGAGCTTACACAGCTTACAGCTACGTGGCACTCGCAGGGTCGTGGATTTTCATATTTCCGAACTGTGGTTTGTAAATTTAAATAAACGTTTTGTGGAATTGACACTGATTTTTTGTAAGAAAAACATTATTCCGATTATGGTGTAATAAGACACAATTTTAACCCATTAACTTATGGCCACTTTTATAGTAAAGTCTAATTTAATTGTAACATGCAACTGTTAAAAAAATGGAAAAACTATTAAATGAATTTGACACACGGTTTATATAGGTACGTCTCCAATTTGGAAAAATGTTTCTAGCAGCAATATTAACAGTACATAGCGTGGCAAACAATGTTATTTATAATGCGCACAGTGCTTAATATAGAATGCATTTCCGGCGCAAACTTCAGTACACCGGTGACACGTTGAGTGCTGCCTATCCCACGGGATTACGATCTTTATGTGCACCTTACACATATATTTATATTTCTTGTTAATTCAGATTCATTGATATTATCACGAATACATCCAACAAAGCCTACTTTAAATAATAAACGCAACGACGTTCATCGAAAGATAATTAGCTTTTTATAATTAACTTTGTTTTTTTATTAAACTTGAATGGAAAATTAAAATGTTTTAAATTAAACATTTCCGCAAATTCATTAAAAAGTTGTTAACTGCTATGAAACGTAGCAAACTACATTGTAGGTAACGCGTTTAAATTACTCCTTACATTGTCTCTCGCACTAATTTATGACCTCTTCTTATGTCCACAAACAAATCGTGTTACTGAAGTAGGTATTCGTAGCAGTTTCTGTATTCGACATAGTAACAAAATGTGAAAAAACCGATTCTTAGAACAATGCGTTTTTCTGCAAGATGCATAAAATAACCGAACATTAGAGAAAAAATTTAATACCAAGGACCGAATAAACAAAATAATTATTTTGTACGTGTGTTTGTCGCTGAACTCTGAAATGTTTTTTTTTGTATTTGAGTAGGTCCCTTAATAGTTTAGATTAAGAATTGGACCCAGTAGTTCTAGGTAGGGCAAAAAAACGTCTACCGGGCCCCAAAGAATTTGTAATAATTAGACATTATAACCGGAACATTATAACCTTTGACCGTGAACGCTAGTTATCATATATTTTTTGGGTGCACTTCTCAACTTGTATACCGTAGTAAAGTACCAATCGATTCTAAACTTAACAGCGGACCGGCAGGATATCCGAAACCAATCGACTTTTTCGGCAAGACAGAAATGAAAATGAAATAAAAAATAAAAGAGAATCGCAGTGAAATCTGTGTGAGAGCGCTCGTGCACTTTATCTCGGCGTCCACTCTCCCAACACGTTTGGAGGGTTTACGCGGCATTAGAAACCAATTACACGAATAATACCAACGGGGTCCGCCTCGCATTCCCACTTTTTTGTTAGCCTCAGAAACACCCACACTTTAAATTCGGAAGTGTATTTACTTCATCTTCATTCAGTTTAATAACTGGTTCGCTGGTTATATCAATACATCTAATAAATGAATATGATACAAATATGTATTGCCCTCCAAATCATAGTATACAATACAATGCTCCATAAAACAATTACTTGTATTGACTGTGGAATGACGTCACGCTCATATAGGTAAATACAAAATGAGTATAAGATATATAACATAAGGAGTTACATTTCAGTATAAACAAAATACGAGACAAGTAGGAACATTTCAAGGTGTTTTGACCGCAATACAAATGTTTTATCCAATCGCCAATCGCTAGCTATTATTTATAAAATATGTTTTAAGGCTAAAGTGCCCATCTAGCCCGCCAAGTTCAAATTTATTGAGGTTTTTAGAAATTTTTCAAAATCTGTCAATAATAAAAGGCACATTTTGTAATTCGCGACAAAGACCGTGTGCAGAGCATTTATTTATATATCCAACTTACTCTAAAACATTTCAAGAACGACAGCTATCCAGATAATCTGGCAATTTTTGTATATTTAGTGATTTACTAGTATCATATCCACCGTGATAATATTTAGAGTAAAATAAATGTATTAATAAACGCACTGCATACTGTGTTTGTCGCAAATCACAAAATGTTGTCTTAAAAAATACTCGAAAATTTTGAAATTCGCGGGCTAGACCGGCACCTTCACCTTAAGCAAGAAATGTTTATAACGATTTGCGATTTTTTTTAATTATTTTCTAATCATAGCTAAACCAACAATCATATTTTAATAGCAAACTTTCTACGTAGTTTTGATCGTAACTGTAGTCTAAACACCGGATGGTTGAAAGGGCGGCGAACACGCTGAACAAAAGGCACGCTGGTGTATAATCTTATAATCATTCCGCTAACCGTCTTAGCAACAACAGGCCTGCTTAATTCCTTAATAATATGTGTAAACAACATAGTTAATGCTGATTAACGCACTGTTCCGGTTACGATTAGTTAACGTTACGACGTGTCGGGAACGTTATATTATTGCATTAAATACATAATAGAGATAAAAGGTAGGTACGGGGGTGGAATCTAATAAATTCTCTGCGCGGAAGCGTAAACGATGTACGCAGAGTCGGCACGTAGCATCCTCGTAGCGCTGTAGCCCGTAGCCCGTAGTCTGTAGGCCGAGAGCCGGCCAGGCAAATGTCGTAGGTTTTTTACATTTGAATTTTTTATAATAACCAAATCAATACTCCTATCATTGATATGGACACATTGACTGGAAACTATTTACAAAGGTGTGTAATAAATTGTATGTTTGTATCTCTCCTAATAAGTACCTACGTAAATGATGAAGACCATTGGCTAAGTATTAGGTTGGCTTACATCGAAAGTGCCATTCTATGTACTATGTATGAATGAGAAGCGTGATGCTAAGACGCGGCTAAGCACCGACTTTGGCTAAGCCTCAGCTTAGTGACGTCTCTTTATCGCAGCCTAAGTACTAATACTCATTCACTAAATGTCCATAAGACAGATAAATAGTTAGGGCCTGCTACATTTCAAGATGTTAACATTTAAGCAGTCACCTCTCTGTGTATATTTTAGCTCGTAGCCGTCGTAGCCGGCGCGGCGCGTACCGCAAATGAGCCATATTAATCATCCCCCATCAGGCCAGCTCGACTCTTGAGCTTCCTCCGTTCCCAGATTCGCCTTAATAAGCCAACGTTTTCCTTCTCCCTGGAATAAATGGAGATAATGAAATAGTGTTTAAATAAAATGTCGTTGAGGTGAAATTGTATTGTTGTGATTGAACTTAAAAGTAATGTAGTATTTAAAAAAATGTAGTATGTGAACTGCTTCAATTTGTTTCAATAATGTTAGCAATGTTTCTAAAGTAAATACGTTGCTTACTGCTTCAGTGAAGGGCTCACTACTTAAGAGTAGTAAGTTTGTGTAAGGTCTAGTATGTTGTTAATGCTCGTATATTTGCTAGTAACTTTATTCGTGCGTGCGACAAACAGCGCACATGGAGTCGTCCGATCGTGCGAAATGACTGTATTACATAAAATGCTAGGTGGTATAGTTTAGATCGTGTGCTAATTGAGCGTTTCAACTCGCGCCGGCGCGGCGGGCGGAATGCGCTGCCCGCACATTCGTTAGCAATATTCCGCTAACGAACCAAACTAATGGCTATTAAGTTGAATAACGTAGCACTTTACACCACGAATACTGTACACACAACTGACAGATGTTTTCAGATCCGCCTGCGTGCGGATTACCTGTATATGTTGCAAGGATTTTAAAATATTATAATGAATATATACATGCAATCCAGATTACTCTGGTTTCACGGCAAGATTGGCGTAAAGTAACTGTTATAGCTGCGTTTCGTACGACGAGTGAAAGAGCTGGAAGCTCAGCCCACCCTCTCTTCCCCTTCCTCTGCGCCATTCCGTTTTAGGTCAGCAACGTGCGCACAATGCCTTTGGTCTTTCAAGCATCTATAGGCTACGGTACCTGCTTAACATCAGGCGGGTCGTACGCTTATTTGCCGACTTGGTTATACATATTTGATGTAAGTAAGTGTAAGTATGAGTAGGTATGCACATCACACTAAACAAGCTTTCTCATATGACTTACATACCTAAATCTGAGTGAGATTTGATTATTATTTACTATTAGCTATTTAGTGGCTATTTAGTGGGAGTATGGGGAGATCGGCACAACATCTTTACCGACCCAATTGTTAACCCCACCTGCACGCGCCGGATGGCGGCGGCGACCCACTGGTTGTCGTGGTGCTCCCTGCTAGATAACCAACGGGGCCCTGGCGACCGAGCATTGGCGGTATAACCATACACCCGGCGGGGCAACCTGTACGGAAGAGGTGTCATAAGCCTTGGGGCCCAAATACCCCCTAAAAGATCTGGTGCAGAAGGCAACGGGAAACCACTGCACTAATCTCCCACGAGAGTCATGAAAAGGTCGTATAAGAATAAACGTGTGCCTGGTGATCCGAGTAGCGACCGGCGCCCTGAGTTGTCCGGGAACCTGGGTGTGAAATTGATTACCGGCCATGAGGCGGTAGGCGACCAGGCGCCCCATGGAAATTATGCCACTGGAAGGAAGAAATTACAACTTCGCCGTGATATCCGAGTCGGAACATGGAATGTAAGAGGTCTGATTGATGAAGGAAAGCTCCATGTATTGGACCACGAACTTGTACGATGTAATACTGTGATCACGGGAATAAGTGAGACGCATTGGAAAGAAAGTGGACACAGAGACCTGGAGAAACACACTATCTTCTCAGGAAATGGTTCATCCAGTTTCGCCGGAGTGGCTATTGCAATACCCACACTCTGGGCTGGGTCTGTCCTAGGTTACAATCCTGTAAACGAAAGGATTATTACAATGAAACTCGACGCTTCACCGTGCGCACTCAATATTATCCAGGTATACGCCCCCACAAGTGCCGCCAGCGAGGAAAAAATTGAGGAGTTCTATAACCAACTTGAGGCTTGTATCAACACCATCCCCAGTAGAGAGGTCCTGATGATCATAGGCGACTTTAACGCAAAGGTAGGGACCACAGATCTTGATGTGGGTCTGAGAAATATCGTAGGTCATTACGGTCTTGGCTGCAGGAACAATAGAGGTGAACGCTTAATTCAGTTTGCAGCGGACAACAACTTTACTGTAATGAATACAGTCTTCAAACAACATCCTAGAAGATTATATACTTGGACCTCTCCAAACGGAGAACACCGCAATCAGATCGACTACATTCTGATCAAAACAAGATGGAGAAGCTCTATAACCAACGCACATACATTACCAGGAGCCGACGTCATGTCCGACCACCAACTACTTGTTTGTAATATGAGAATTAGATTGCGCAGACCCATAAACTGACCAAACGCATTGAAGTTCTCGATAAAGATTCTTTTGTACGATCGCTTCAAGATAAAGAGCAGTGCTGGCACGCAAACTGTAGCAAAGAAGGGAACGTCGACCATCTCTGGACGTCCACCGTGCAACTTATTAAAGACGCCGTGCATGAATCGCAACCTAATGCAAGACCTAAAAAGAGGCAGCACTGGATGTCAACTGATACCTGGAGCTTGATTGAGACACGTAGAGAACTAAAAGCTAACGGCGCCACGATACAAAAACTAAATGCCATGAGTTCGGTTATACAAGCCGCTTGCCGCCGAGACCGTAGTACAGCGCTACAATCGATATGTGAGGAACTTGAACGACATTCTCAAAAGTTTGAAACTAAGGACCTGCATATGAAGATCAGGCTTATAACCCGTCAGTTCAAACCTAAGACTTGGGCTATTGAGAACGCATCAGGGATCACTATCACAGAAATAAGAGAAATTGTTAGCGTTTGGAAAGACTACTGTAAGTCTCTATTTATCGATACGACAACAGACACCGCAACGACCTATGATAAAACACCAGCGCAAGAGCCAATGCCACTTAAAGATGAAGTGTGTGCAGCCATCAGACACCTCAAGAGGAATAAGGCCGTAGGTTTCGACGAAATCCCGATTGAGACAGTAAAGGCCATGGGGGAAATTGGAGTAAATATACTGCATACCATCTGTTGCCGAATATGGGTTACCGGAATGTGGCCAAGCGATTGGTCACATTCTATATTCATTCCCTTACATAAGAAAGGATCAACAAAAAAGTGCAGTAACTACAGACTAATCTCCCTCATATCTCACGCCAGTAAGGTCATGCTGCATATTCTTAACACGAGGCTTCAAGCCTATCTGACCCGAGAGATCGCCTCTGAGCAAGCTGGTTTTGTCAAGGGCCGAGGCACAAGAGAACAGCTCCTCATAATGCGGCAAATAGTGGAAAAAGCTAGAGAATTCAACATAGCCCTCTATGTATGTTTCGTTGACTTCAAGAAAGCCTTCGACACCGTCAAGTGGTGGAAACTGTGGCTGGTCCTGACCGAAATGGGTGTACCACAACACCTGGTATACCTTATTAGACGTCTGTATGAAGATGGCACAGCCGCTGTACGTGTTGACGGTAGTGAGTCCGACCGCTTTAAAACCCAAGCTGGTGTTAGACAGGGCTGTATACTATCTCCCCTACTATTCAATATATATACAGAGTACATCATGCGGATAGTTCTTGAGGATTGGGATAAGGGAATATCTGTGGGAGGTCGAAAAGTATCAAACCTAAGATACGCAGATGATACTACCCTCCTAGCGTCAAAACAACGCGAGATCGAAATTCTTCTTCGACGACTAGAAACCACGGCGTTGGATTTTGGACTTGCAATTAACCGTGATAAAACCAAAATGATGATTGTAGATCGTGCCAACAATAACCACCCGGACGTTACTGCCATAGCAGGATGCGAGGTAGTCACGAGCTACGTATATCTCGGCTCCACTATCACCAACGCTGGAGGCTGCGGGGAGGAAATTCGGAGACGCTGCGCGGTGACTAGATCCTCAGTGGAAAAGCTCACAAAGATTTGGAAAGACCACAGAATAACCAGAAACACAGAAGTTCGACTGATGAGATGCTTGGTATTTCCTATCTTTCTGTACGGAGCTGAGACGTGGACACTGAGAATGCAAGACCGTCGAAAGATTGACGCCCTGGAAATGTGGTGTTGGAGGCGCCTGCTCCGAATCCCATGGACCGCGTACCGAACTAACGTTTCAATCCTAAAAGAACTCAACATCAAAGAGAGATTATCGTCGACTGTGCAAATACGAATCCTCAAGTTCTTTGGGCACATCACCCGCAACAAAAACTCAATGGAGCGATTAGTGGTGCAAGGGAAAGTTGAAGGCAGGAGACCACGTGGGCGCTATCCAACACGGTGGACAGACCTCATAAAATCCGTGACACATTCAACCGTGAACGACTGCTCTCACTTAGCCAAACATAGACCCACATGGCGACATATCGTACGAGCAGCGGTGGCACAAGAACCGACCGAAACATGACCACGACCGCTCTGACAAGAGTGCTACGACTTAGAAGAAGAAGAATTTAGTGGCAATGGTGTTGCCTGCTCATATTATTTTTTTATCTTGTTCCTGTGAATGTACACCATCTTTCATTCATTGAAAAGAATGAAAGATGGTGTAACCATTGAGTTTCTTGCCGGCTCTTCTCAGTGGAAGCAGCATTCCGAACCGGTGGTAGATTCTGACTATTCATAAATGCTCTGTTGGCTTACGTGAATAAAAACAATTTTTGTTATTTTTTGAATTAAAAAAAACCCATCTAAGTCCGTTACATAATTTTGTTACTCAAATGCAGTTGTGAAATCCCATACATCCTTGAAAAGACGGTTCTCTAGAATTTTTCAGTGTGCAATGCCCTGTCGTGCTCCAATCCTTGTAAATTTATGACCCTCGACGTCTGACGCTGGCCAGTTCACGAATATCGGATAGCGACCTCTTTTGTACCGCGTCTTATGGTAATATGTGAATTTGAAGTAAATTTTGTGTTGTAAAATATCAACCTTTTTCGACAAAAAAGTAGCTTAGCTGTATTTATTAGTGCTGGTTGATACACTGCCTTTATCCGCAAATGATGCTTTGAATAAAAAAAAATCCGGTTGAGATTTGCATAGCAACCTACTGAAAAGGTACTCTTTGATTTTACGATCGTCAGATAAAATTTGTCATACGAATAGAATACAGACGAAGTTTGAGTTATAAAAACTTTTGTTCCAGTTTACAACAGAAAAGTGGACTCAGGAAAAAATATAAAATACATTTTATTGCATGTCGAAGTTAAAATATACTGTTTTAATGGGACAACACGCGCGGGACTGAGTCACAGCCGGTGAACAGTCGTCCTAGTATCGTCCCGTCCTCTTCTGGGCAACAATATCTATCCAATATCTATCCAAACGAATCGATCATGCTAACATTGTCTTTTCAATGTAGATACGAATTGTAAAAAATAGTATTTATGCTCGATACAACTTTAAAGATCCTCAATTGAGTATTAAAATCATCAAATAGACTGGTTTCTTTTTCACTATCTATCTATGGTAATACTTTTAAAGATACTAGGTAGGTATCACAAATTTCTCTCTACCTAAACAAGAAAAAAGAAAAAATTAAAAAATATTCTGCTGTGTTCTCGACTAACAATTGTAAACAACAAAATGTTCCCCGTCAGATTGGATATTGTTTTAAAGAATGATGTTTGTTGCAGGATTCCTTACGCCGACAAGATCACCCCGGAACCAATCTTGCATAACAATGGTGGTAGGGACACAAAAGCCGACTCGATCAGGAACAGTTATAACAGCCAGTTCAAAGTAGGCATCTACGGCTGGCGGAAGAAATGCCTGTACATTCTCGTCATGGCGCTCATGTTTATGATGGTCATTAACCTCGCCCTCACGCTATGGGTTTTGAAAGTGTTGGATTTTAATTCTGTAAGTTTACATATTTATTTTTGTGTGGCATTTCAGTTCAATTAACAAATCAATATTTTTAGTAGGTACAATGTATGTGGGTACGTGTAAATTTTAACAATTCAGTTTTCTCACTGTACTAGGTTAATTTAAGAAAATTTATATTTTAGGAAGGCATGGGTCAACTTCGGATAGTACCTGGAGGCTTGCAGCTTCAAGGTCAAGCTTATCTGTTAGACTCCATGTTTGTGTCTAGTATCAAGACACGCCGAGGGTATCCTATTCATTTGGAATCGTCTCGTAACTTCACGGTTTCCACCCGAGATGCCCTTGGGATGCTCCAGAGCAGATTATATCTAAGTAAGTCCAAAGTCCTTTATTTTTCATGATTTAAACATTCTTTTGTTTGTTTTACAATGGTCTACACGTCAAAAGAAAAGGGTAGAGATAACATATTCTATGAACGTAGAGCTAGTGAACTCGCTGACGTAGCATTAGATTAGATACTGGTTAATCGGTGGCCGGTGCAAAATTAACCACGATTGAAAACGTTCAGGAACCTGTAGAACGGAAAATCCAACGTACATTAGTGTAAAGATATAAGGCAGATATTTCTACAATTAATGTTTTCAGGTCACGATCGTTTCGAAGTAAATGCACCCCGATTCGAAGTGCGGGATTCCCGAGGCTCGCTTCTGTTAGGTGCGGGGCACGACTCGGTCACCGTCGGCGCGGACACCGTGACCGTGACCAGCCCCGCGGGGGTCACGCTGCAGAATGCTGTGCAAACGCCACTTGTGAAGGCGCCACCTTCGAAACAGTTGGTGTAAGAATGTTTCTACAACCACAGAGTTTATGTTCTATTTGTTGTGAGAAATATTCTTGCACTTACCGAGTTTGTTGAAAACCAATTTGACAGGTTTTTTTTGTTCTAAAGAACACCAGTGGAAATATTCCAGAAATTTTAATGCTTCATGTGCCCCTTATTTTGTCGGGACGGACTTTCTCTTTCTTCATCTGCCGTTATCTGCCGTGTTAGTTTGATGCGTTACAATTGCTTCCCAAAATCTATGTGAAGTGTAAATTATTTATTTGAAATGTATCCCATTTCGTTCTCGTAATTCTGTTATTCCACAGGTTAGAATCCCCAACTCGCTCGCTAGAAATGCACGCATCACAGAACATTGCGTTGGAGTCGCGCGCCGGCGACATCAGTGCGAGCTGCCTCACCACATTCCGGATCAGATCTGTGGCTGGAGCGGTGAGCATTGCGTTCGGATTTATTGCGATATAATATAAACAGGTGTAAGTAGGCAGTTATGCACTAAGCCATCTTCTGAGCTATGGCACCTTTCTGTTGGACTATATCGAGCTGTAACCCTCACATACACTTTTGCCACTAATTAATGATCCATCTATAGGCTAGAAGACGTCTGGACATAGGACTCTCCCAAAAACTTCTTCACATTACAGTACATTACCATATAACCAGGGCCCTAACCACGCTAGCTACTCAAATCGTAATAGAAAAGCAAACGCTCGCGATTTCGTTACAAACGCTCCGCTTTTGACGTTTTGCTGACACCATACCATATCAAAGTCAGTAGAAATCGTGAAGCTCGCTCGCATTTGCTTTTAATGTGAGGCAATAATTATCAAACCAACCAAGTAAAAAGTCTTAATATGTCAAAACGTTCAAGCTTATTCTGTAATGGTGCATTCAGTAACTATTCTGATTAAATTACAGATCCGTCTAGACGCTCCCAGCATATACATGCCAAAGCTGAAGTCGGCTCTACCGCTGCCTCCTCCAGTGCCGCACGCGCACGACCCGCACCACCAGAATATCTACCAGCTGTGCGCATGCGCAAACGGCAAGCTGTTCCTCGCGCCGCCGCACGGCGCGTGCGCGGCGAGAGAAGACAGCCTCATATGCCGATGATGAATTCAAACGTGTGTATAGAAATGACGCTTCCTAATAAATAACAAATTCTGTTGGGGTGTTAACTTTTTAAATGTCATATCGTTTGTATTACAGTAGTTGTCATAATGCCGCGGAGTCAGCCTGATAATGTTTTGTGGTGTTCATGTATAAAAATCTAAGCGATCGAAGATATTTTTTTGTTTTTAATATAGTTAATTGTCGGTTGTGCTTATAAATAACATAATTAGATATCGATTGGTTCTTTCATCAAAATAACCTTTGAATTTTAAATCGATATGTGTATAAATTTACAACGATGTAACTCAGAGAATTTTACAAAGAGATAATAATCTTTTGAGCCCCGGGTTATTGTAGTATATTCATATTAATTTATTTCGGCTTTACATTCATTACGACTACAACGATTTCGGGAAACGTATCAATGCAGGTGTTATAATAATTAAATCTAGTGCCTTTTGGATCGCGTTTAGAATAACGATTGGCTGATCAAATTTCAATTCAAGTCTTATCCTGTATCTAATATGTTTCGGATTCATCTTTATCCCTACATATCCACCTGTCTCCCTACCTATTATACTATTGTTGATTGTTTTACGTTATAAGTTTCTTTGTTTAGAATTCGCTGTAAAATTATAGTAATGCATAATATATGTATGTAGATGACTCAACTATATTCATAAAAAACATGGTTCACGTGTATTAGAATAACTTTAGCTTTTATGTTAGAGAAATTCTATAAACCTATTATGGTAACAGATTATACAGTTAAAAGGTGTTATTGAAATAACTCGAAACCTGAAACTAATATATTCAGAATTGGGAGCAGAAGCGATTAAACTACTTTTCAATATACTTAGCCTATTTTCTGGTACCAACATTTTTTTTTGTATCATGCCTAGTCTAAGGGGGAGCGTCCACTTGGCTGTGCTATGAAGCGGGATGCTCGCTTCGATGAGTGGGATCACTTCTCCTCCTGAAACTTCAGCAAAACCAAGTGAAGCTTTTGATGCAAGTTAAGTTTTGAGTTATTTAATTAATAGATACGTTGTACTCGTATATCAGGGGTGGCCGACTCAATTAAGATCTACTGTTTACTTACGAAACCCTGTGCGATCTACCAATTACATAAGAGAGGACAAATAACGTGACGGAACGGCCATTGAAAAATGATACAAGATGATACGTGCTGATAGTAATTACGTTGCACAGTCTGTTCTACGTATTTATATTGTTTGCCTTGCCACGATCGAATAGACTAATAGTCGCGATCGACCGGTTGGCCACCCCTGTTGTATATGGTCTGCCAAACTGTCCGGCAAAATGGTACCTAAAAGGCTTGTTACATATTGGAATGTATATCATTTGCGTACGAGAGTATGTATCTAACACATTCCGTCTGCCCTCTCCAGGTTATGTTTAATTATAATTGTTTAACGCCAATGCAATATTAAACACAAAAGATACAAAACGTTGTATAAAGATTATCTCTATGTAAATTGAATACGTTAATTTTCGGCTAAAAGGGTAAGAAAGTTTACGTGTTGCTAGGGAACATTTATGTTATAAATTTACGCGTTACTGTAGAAAACCTATTTATGTATAGATAGATTATTTAAGGTATTTGTAAAAGATGTATAGCTATCCCCTTGTTACGCATAGGAAAATGTATATCGGTTATTGTAAACGTTTGTTGATATTGTAAATACAGTTTATAGAGAGACTTAAGTAAATATGCGTAATATGTCTATGTGATTTTGAATATACTACCCTCTTTGACTACAGAAATCTGAAGAGTACTAAGTAACAAGGCGCATTTACAATTTATTATAGGACGGTAGGTATATATAATCGTCACAGCTAATTCGAGCGTGTGTATGTCCACCATAATGCTGTGCAAAAGTAAACTATAACAACGCCCATAATAAGCTGAAAGTACTGTGTTCCTTTGTGAAGAAGAATAATAGGTAACTAACTAAGGACTTTTCCTTTGTATGTAGGCACCTAAAGAATATTGTCGCACAGCCAACATAAATAATGCGAACTATTAATTAAACCCACAATCCTTCTCACGAATATAAGATATTCGCAAACTTCTTAATTGAATCGTACCGGCAAACTGACACAGGTAATTTTATTATGAAACGAACTCTGAATAAGTTGGAAAGTTTCGTCATTTAATTTGGTTTTAAAGTCAGTTCTCGCAAACAGAACCGAATGGATGTCCATGCAATTTCGTTGCACAGTTATTGAAGACGGTAGATAAGTATTGGATTAATTGTATTAATTACAGTATGATAATAACAAACCGCTGCCGTGTAACCATATACACGTAGACATCAACAATCTTTTACATTACTGTTGGCCACATTAAAATAATTAAAAAAACACCAACAACAAAACAAACCTTAACGCTAAAATTTCAACAAAACCTTATAAAATTTTATCAATATATATTCTTTATCGACTGCAACTTAAGTATAGGTAAACAATTTACGTAAATACGTACCTGGATATTGTTTGACGGGTAACTTTTTCCTCATAAAATTTGTTCGAGTAGGTACCTGTATCTCAAATACCACCGCCTCAATATTTAGCGATACATCATATAAACAGTGCCTAATAAATAATAGCGTGGAATCGATGGCACGCGCATTTGTTGCGAGCCACAATACGTCTGTTCTCGCTGCTAAAGTTTAATTAAAGATTCATGATAAATTGTCGCGGGAAGCTGCATTCTGAGCGTCTCGCACGCGAATAACGCCCAACGCTTAAATAACTTAAGGCAGTAACCTAACAATAAATTTGTGCGCCCCTAACATCCTTTGTTTCGCATCGCGATGTTAAGCGCCCTAATTGGCAGGAAGGACCGGTAAAATTATCGCAAATTGTAATTGTGCCTATAATACGATAGCATGACATCATTTTAACTATGGCACGGTCGCTGAGCACGAAGAAATTCGTACAATGACCTGTTATTGCCTGTCTCTGTCACTCCCGCGTAAATCTAATACATCTCGCTCACACAGTTGCCGATCACACGCAGTTCACGGCAACTGTGCGAGCGAGACGTATTAGATTTACGCGGGGGTGACAGAGACAGGTAATAACAGGTCATTGTAAGAATTTCTTCGTGATCAGCGACCGTGGCATAGTATGTGTGACAGGGTGTGGTCTGAAATCATTTTTTTCATCACAAGGGAACGGGGGGAGGTTTGGGTTTCTGTCTCTCTCGCTCATTGTACGAAACGCAGATATAATAACTACTTTCAAAAGATCTTCTGTGAGAGGGTGGTACTGCCCGGGTCGAGGAGTGTGAATGACCTTTACTCAGTTGGCTCTACCGCCAAAATTCTATTCAATTTGGTTTAGCATAATCCAACACGACACTAATTAAACATCATAGTGCCTACGTTAATCTCGCATTGAATATTTAGAAATATTATGAGTCTCCAAGTGCCGTCTACATCTAATTGAATTTCGGAGTCCTTTGTTGCGGCTACAGCCGTGCGAGAACTCTTAAAGCCATTTCAAAGACACCTCGCGCTATGAGCGAGAGGAAATAAAGTTATGATTTATGTAGTGAAATATGTTGCTGAGGACTGGTATACGCGAGCAGCCGGGCCGCCTCCTGTAGCTGACAATATAAACTCGTTGCAAAACGAGAAGACCATTGCTAGAAAGGCGTTCGTATTGATCTTCGGTTGTATAAAAATTTGCTCATATACCAAGCTTATTTTTAATTGATGTCCTCTCATATTTTCGCCCACGAAACACAAATAACAATTTACTTATAATAACCATGAGCAACCATCATGACCCAATATCACCAACCAGACATCACTCCCCATTTTACAAATGTAATTACAAGACAATAACCAACTCCTTAAGCCATTATGTAAATAATGTAGATTCCTAAAACCTTATAGCCTTTGCTTTCCACAAAAGAAACGATGTGTAAGTTGCTAAGCAAAAGGTCCACTAACCCTTAAATTATAAACTAAACGGGACAATAGTTCACTTAAACAAATGATTGACTACAAGAAAGTATTTCACAGAAACCGTATCAGCAAAACGTCCAGTTGGAACTTCCGGAATAAAATATTATTTCATGTGTATCGCTTGCGTAGTTTTATTATAATCCGGGTTCGGCCGGGTATAGGGTAGCCGGTAGCGGGTGCAGTTATCTGTCCGTGTGACACTCAGGTCGTGTTCCTTGCCCCGATTTGACGGAGGTCAGGCGTGGTCTGCCTCGATTAGGACTCTCGCCCGACAGGATTTGATTACGACACCCGGAAGCTAGTAGGGATTATTACAGGCCCGTGTTGGAATATCACGTATGTTGTGATAAATGTACGGAGCGCCGTTGATTGCATCTAGGAAACTGAAGGAAATTGAATTATTTCCTTGACTGAGTATTATTTTGTAATGTATTTTGTTTAAGACTCGAATGTTTTTTGTCTTTTAAAAGCCGGTTATATTATAACAAACGTTATTGTTTTATTGAAGACGCAATTATCTAGAATTTGTATAAAAAATGGCCCAAGAAAAATATTGCTTTTATTCATGCTATATTGCTTATATCTTGGAAGAAAGCAAGATTTATTAACATTGAGCTACCAGGAATTTATTATCACCTATTCCCCGCCAGATAATTCAAGAAGAAAATCATGAAATCTAAAACAGCTTCTGACGTCACGTCCGAGGTAGACATCCCGATGTTCCACGTAGATCAGAGGTCACGTGTTACTTTATGATTCAATTGTGCCCTGACCGTCTTCATGCGGCCGCCACGGAACCTGGCCTGCCAGTTGTCACCGCGGTAATTATCACGCACCCGCGCTAACAAGCCACTTGAACAACGTTAAATATGTTACTCTTTGATCTTACATACATTGTTGTTTTACATCGAGGATAATGTTCTTGGGCAATACAGTAATTGTATAGAGTTTTCCTTTTTTTTTTATTAAATAAAAACGTTTAACAAACTGCCACCTGACTACGAAACTAGACAAATTATATTTAGAACTGCCCGTCAAAAAAATCGATGACTTTGTTATTGCAAGCATCTATAGGCTACGGTTACTGATTAACATCAGGCAGGTCGCAAGCTTTCTTGCCGTCTTGGTTTTATACAAAAAGCTAAACTCTAATGTAGAAAACTAATAATTGGTATAATAGTCTAGAACCAGTTCTAAAAATGAGTTGTTAAATGACTCATTAAATTTAATTAACAATAAATCTACCAGCAAGTAGTTGTATGGATAAAATTTCCAACCTAAACGCTTTCTTAGCGATGCAATTAAATTTGACTTCAATGCAAACAACAAAATAGTTACAGTGCTCCTGGGAATACTTAGTATATACTTACCGCATCCAAAGATACTTTGTTACAAGTGAATTTAGAACAAGCGGAATGCGAGTTGTGTCTAATCTAATGTAATGCAACCGAGCCGGCCACTGGATAGAATCGGATTCCGAGCAAGCATTTGGGCTCCCGACCGACAACGGACGTCAGATCTAGGCACACGTAAATGCATACCTATCCTATTTGTCTAACTAGGTGCTTTAACAAAGCTTTGTTTACATATAGTGCATTATATAATCTTTTATACTAGGGGAAAGAGAAAGTGGTTTATATAATACCTACTGCATTATATAATCTTCTTTACTAGGGGAAAGAGAAAGGGTATATTTTTTTTTGCATTTACTTTGTAAATCTTAAACTATCGGCTTTGTGGGACAGTTGAAGTACTAAACGTTTTGTAGACTTATGAAATCTGTCAACAGCTGTATCCCTGTAACACCTTTTGTTACTCAAGTTTCCTCCAAAGCTGATAGTTTTAGAATTACAAAGTTAAGTTTTGCAAAAAAGGATACCCTTTCTGTTTCAACCTATACACTAAATACATACTTTATATAAAAAATGAATCTGTATATCCTTGGTCATTGCATCACGCGTGATCGGATGGAACGATTTCGCCAATTCTTTTTTTGTAGTGTTTATTATTGTCAAGAGAAGGTTCTCATGAAATAAAAAAATAAGAAAGCTGAGCAGAACAATTCGAATTCAATATTCAAAGTCAAGACAGGACAACGTCTGTCAGGTCAGCTAGTTTTCAAATAAAATATTCATATATGAAGTAACGTTTTAAAATTATAATTACGCTACTCTCGCGGTTACACATAACCATACGTGAACATTTAACATGATGAACTGAAATTTGTGTCAGAGTGAACGAGCTGTTAGGACCTTAATTAATATTCCGAAGTGTCATCTAATTAATGTACCGACAGGCCCAAATTAATCTGACGTTTAAAAGACGGTTAGGGCACCCTTACCTTTGCAACTTTATTACCTACATCTGATAGCTTACTAAGTATTGACACATTAACAATTCGTTATTAGAAATATACCATATCTTATAGCTATCTTATAATATTAATTTCTGCATTTAAAAGTCAAGATAAAAATCCACACCTGATTTTATAGGCTGTACATATTTTGGAGATTTCGTAATGAACAAAGGAAGAAAGAAAGCACCATTTATTTGATGAAGATCTTGACTTATTTTCATCTCGGTAAAGACTTCACCTACCATTAGTTGTAACTAGTCAAACTACTTAAACCTTTGAGAAGAGTGTGGATAAATAAATAAATAATTCTACATTCTATCGACGTTTTAGTGCGCATATTCAATTTGGTAACGTCGTATGAGGAGCGATGCATATGCAAGTTTATGAAGTTACCGCTAATCCGTCCCGCGCGAGCGATAGTGTTGATGCGAGGCATTAAACTCGCCGTCTACTCCGGTGGCAACAATGACTCGTTTTATGGCACCCTTCATTTAAACGGTAACGGTATTAACTACGTGCCGGATAAAAGAATTCATTATTAAAATACCTCGGAGAGTAGGACTGTCTTAGTTAATGTGAGATAAGATTTAGGATGTACGTGCTCACTCATTGGAATGAATTTTTCCTCGTTTGTGAATTTAACGAGTATTTTCTACAGTGTAGAGGCGGACTCTACCTTGTATTGTTTTCTTTGCCAATATGAGATGTAGTACTATAAAACTACCACAATTTTACTACATTCCCATAATACCAACTCAAAATATGTAATTTAGGTATTTTGCATTAGTTTTAATGATTTTAAACCGATTTGCAGGTTTAATATACCCAACAACTTCATAAAAGGAGTGGATACTTAAAAAGCTTAAGTAAGAGGTACTTGCAATTATGACATAATTTTTTATTTTGAGAAATTAAGCAGGCATTCTTACGCTCTGCAGAATCCTATCATGTTTATTGTTCCGTTTCATTCTATTATACACTTTTGAGCGGCCACTTTGTATTTCAACAGAATGAGCTGAGGCCGTATATAAGTAAATTAGTTTATTTCCTGTAGCCGACAATTTACCCCACGCTCTTGTCACAAATTGTCGTTGCGAGGGTAAATGCACACTATTAAGGAAATACAGCAATTCTAACAGCCCCTTAGCCCTACATTACAGCGCAATCTTACACCGGCGAAATTATAAGCAACACCTTATTACTAGGCTGTGTTATGCGCACCCGAACACTGATACTGTGATGTAAAGGTTCATTGCTACATTATTGTGTTCTGGCTATTAACCTATGCGCGATAGGACAAGTATTTCTAACGCGCAATCTTGAAAATCTAACGATTGAACCAAGATGCAAGAAATAAATCGCATTCTCAAAAAAAAAATGTATGAGTTTTCGTTGGGGTGTTGTCACTTCGGTGGTATTAAAAAAGCAAGAGCGTCAAACATTTTTGTATAGAGTTAATATTCCTAGTTATTGTTTTTCAGTTAGCTTAATGTTACCCACGAAAAGATCTTTATATTTAAGTCATAGGTAGGATATGCATCGGTAAGTATACTCGTATATTTATCTGTCCAGTGCATTTGAATTCAGTACGAGAACTGTTACGAGAGAGTTTCAGTATTTGTCCGGCGTAGCTAAGCTGACACACGGAATAGCAAATTCACTATAGTTTCTTACGAACTACATCTGGATAGCTTCTGAATCTTAGTAAGTATAACTGAGAGACTGAATATATATAAACAGGTATCAGCTAACATTTGATGACATTGGCGCAGTGGTTCGAATGTAGGCCGCTCGGCTCACTGCACATGGTGGCTGCGGGTTCGATTCCCGCCGGGGCAATTTGGGAAAAGGCCCTTTGCTTATTTGTCCAGGTCTGGATGTCACTGGGATAGCCGTCCATTGTACGGTACCCATAGTACGAGCGTTGCTTAGTTTGGGACCATACTGGGACATAATGGGTGTTTCAGTTTGGCGATATTTATTTATTATTGAAGGTTGCATCAATTGCCTATAAAGAAGAAAAACATTAAACTATAAGATTGGAAGGAATATTTAATCCAAAATGTAATGACTGTCTCGCACTAGACCTTCTTAACTTTAAAGCCTAAATACCACGTCTAATATGAGTTACAGACTGAGTATAATACTCACTGTTTGCACTTTTTCTTTGGCCCTACTATATAGGTACTTATAGCAATGCTTGCCCTCCGACCAGTTGGGATGACGATGGGACCTCTCACTGCCGAGCATAGTTCTGTCTATGCTCGACAGTGAGGGGTCCTGGGAGGCGATGGCCTCTTTCTGCGAGGAAGTGATGTCGCGGAAGGAGGCCGCGGAGCGGGCCAGGGAGGAAGACCCCCTGGCAGATCCGCTCCGGCGCAGACGTGTGGGGAGGAGAAGGAGGCGCTACGATCGCCTTCTTCCTCCCCACTAGCCGAAATCAGGTGGTGGGTCGGGGGACCCACTACTTATTGCACGATTTCGGCCGTCTGGGGGATGACTGGGGTGGTACCAGGTTGTCCCCCTTTTAGCGCCTGTGGCCCGGCAAGTCATTGCCGGGCCGTCCGCCGGGGCGTCTCGGAGCATTTCCCATGGACCCGGGGCGCCCCTCTGCATGGCGGAGGGTGGTACAACGTTGGTTTTTAGTGGGTATACTGCGCCCTACAGGTGCAGGGACTCCCACATACCCCTCTCGTCTCCCCCGAGGCGTGAGGGGACCCATAAAGGGTTTTCCAACGATAAAAAAAAAGGTGGGATGACGATCTGCGAAAGACTGCAGGCAGATGCTGGATGCGACAAGCCGAAGACAGGGCGCTATGGCGCTCATTAGGGGAGGCCTATGTCCAGCAGTGGACAAGTATAGACTGGTGATGATGATGATAGTAATGCTTCCTACAATTTATAATCTTATCTTCCACACAGCCTTCATATATGCCTTTCTTCCGAACACTTCATACAACCCTGTCTACCACGATCTTATAAGAAAAATCTATTATGATATATATTTCTCTAATTAGGTACCTGTCACACTGTGATTGGCAAAGATACCTAATAAAATGCAATTGTTGAGTACTGTTTGACAAATTGGATATCGCGAGCGGGTGATGATGAGTGGCGGAGCGCGGGAGTGACGCATGACGCCCCGGGAATCAATTCCGCGTCACTCGTCAACACTTCATGTCGAAACTATTGGATCTATTTTATGCAGCCTCGTGACGACACTGTATTTTTTATATTTCATGTATGGTATCAATTATACTGATACTAAAGATATAGGTAATTAATTGTAGGAGACTTGTAGATAAATTAAAGAAGGTGGATTTGAACAGACGATTAGTAGGGGTATTTCAAATAATTCCAATTGATATGGGAAACGTATTTATGCCAACTATAAAGTTATTTTGAAAATTATTTCAATGTTACTAATCGTAATCAATTTATTTTCCAAAGACGAAGGATTATTTTGATTATTCAATTGTATTTATTTTTGTTGTATTTAACAAAGAACAGAAATGATTAGCTTCTGCCTCAATTATAGGCTGTTATATTATTAATAATAAGGACATAAAGCAAACAAAATTTTCGTCAAAGAAACGTATGATCCACCAAATGAGAAACCATGCAATATTCAAATACATCACACACAAACTCATCCAAAATAGTCGAAATATGACAACATCCCGAATTGCGATTTCATAAGTACGTAGCTTCTTTATCTTTTAGAAGCACGCTGTTCTGGGAACTATTGCACCAAGTTGTTTTCTCTAAGTATGAAATATTGTAGAGAATTCTGAGCGACGCGACGACGCCGAGACGATGCGATGCCGCGGTTCACTCGCGACACTAATAAACTGTATATGTTGAATTTTATTTGGAGATTGCGATGGTCTGTGCTTATGAAAATGGGGTTAAATAAAAAATATGAACTTATAGATAATAAATAAGGTACCTTTGTAGTATTCATTGAATGAGGTGGAAATACCTCATAGATGTTAATTCATTCGTTTATATACCTAGAAAGGTAGCAAACTTACAATATCGGAAAACATATACCCATGAAAAATACACAAAATAAAGTGAGTGGCGACTATCAGCCGTCTGTCAGCCGTTCGGATAGTTAGGAGTTGTGGAACTTTCCCTCTCGCTGCCATCGCGATGAATTATGCATAAGAATTAAGTTTGACGGCAGATAAGCGTCCGAAAGATTTATTTTCCGATATGATGTGTAGAAAACAATCCAACTTGTTCACAGTTTGTGAATTATGGCCGTTGTTTTATTGTGAGCACGTCAAACGTACGCTCAAAGTTTTTGATAACACCTTGGACTTTTCTCAGCGGTGGTGTTTCAAGACCCCTAACGTTAAAAACAAAATACATACAACCAATGTTCGTATGGTCTTCAGTACGCGGGAACTGAACACAAAGTGAGCCATATGCGTTCTAAACTCTGTAACTATTTAGCGTCACACGTATAAACCAAAAATATTCCATTAGTGTATATTAGGGTAATACGTATTTATCATTTCTAAAGTGTCACACAAACACAAAATCGGTATTGTGGCGGCGGCGTAGCCTTTTATCAGAGGTACGCACGCTCTTACAGGACCTTCCCGGAAATTTAACTTCGTTAAGAATGAAATATGCCCCGTCGTTATTCCACGGCTTGTTGCTCGAATACTTACATTTCGAGCTCTCCACCTCTAGTTTTCTCATCAGACTCAACGGAAATAATTTCAACCGAGACTGAATTATGACAAAACTCCGGCGGACATTGCCGCATCCGTAATGAGAATGGAGTCGAGATATGTTCGTAATTTATCGTCACGTGCTCGTGTACTTACGTTCAAATTGACCGTTTTATGAATGCCTTGTATTAATGCTAAACTCGATATTCAAGACTAGTGCTACGTACAATGTAGCGCCGGGGAGCAATAAAGCGAGTACATAAAGTGAAATAGTGGGCGGGCGGTGCAAGGAAGTATTTAATTAAATCTAGCGGCGGCGCGGCGGGGGCTACAGACCGCTTTACATCACCGCCGCTAATCACAGGTAGGCCGTTGACACGTCCGCCTATTTGAATACCAAGCTGTTGTTTTGTAAGTGCCAGAATACATTATTCTCCTCGTAAGTGAAGTATTTTATAGTCAACTAGCTGTGCCCACGGACCTCGTCCGCGTAGTATTTAACGTAACAAAAATTTCGGGATTATCGGGATAAAAAGTATCCTATATGTTAATTCCGGTTATAAACTATCTGTGTTCCAAATTTCATCCAAATCCGTTCAGTAGTTTTTGCGTGAAGGAGTAACAAACATACATACATACATACATACATCCACACTCACAAACTTTCACATTTATAATATTAAGTAGGATACGAATCGTTTATAGGTAAACCATGAAAGCTGGTTTCGTTTTTTATTTTCGTACAGTACCTAATAGGACCTATTTTTTTCCTAAACACGCTTGGATGTATGATATTTTTACAAAAGAATTCATTTGGATAAATCGTTTTCTCTTTGTTATTATTTGATTGGAACTGAGGATCAGAAAGAACTCCAACGAATAATAAGCGTAGTATGAAACAAACCGTTATTGCATAAGCATACCTACTACAAGATTTTTTTAATTCTTGCAAAAATATACCTACCTGCCTACTTATTTCAATATGACTTTTATTTAAATATTTTGATAGGTAATGTCAATAAAAGTCTATGGATTAAACTGTCACTTGACATGGTTATTTTTCGTTGTTTATTTTTAAATTTATTTGGACATGGATAAAAATAATTATTCTTCAGATCTTGGCGAACGTGTGACTAGTACATACGCAGAAATTTACTTCGATGGTGACTATTGCGAATACAAAAAACCTACCTCCGAAGCGTCTGTAAGTAAAGACCCCTCACCAAAAGATGAGCCCACAAGAAAGAATGATTGGGTATCACCCAGTGATTTACTGATAGGAATATTAGATCTAAAACCCCCGTTTACATCAAAAATAACACGAGCTAAAACTCATGAAGGCATACTTAAAATCGGAGATCAAGTTTTAGCAAGAGAGCTTGCCCGATTTATAAATTATTTAACTACATTACTATATGAAAATGATGCCGCTTGGACTCATATTTTAGAACATGAGAAAGCCATAGTTACAAGAAAAGTAAAAGAGAAATATGAGGAAATTTTCATGAATAAAAGTAAAATAATGATGGAAGAAATCAATATTTTTTATGAACAAACTCTCCAAGAGATGGAAGACCATATAAGAAAGGAAATTGAGACCGTCTTTACTAGCGCCCATGCCACCATCGTAAGTAATACGAACAGACAAATCAAAGAAAAGCTACGAAAAGAAAAAAATATTCTAGAAACTAGATTAAATAAAAAATATCTTGACGAAATTAGGAAAATAAAACACTATTATATGTTGCTTTTCAATAATGAAGTATACAGAAATAACAAACTCATAAACCAAGCAATTTATGAAAGAAACGACGCTCTCAAAGCATTCTACAAACTAATCGATGCTGAGAATATAACTAGTACTATGTATGTCATGTCAACTGAGAGGAAGAAATGTAGAATTAAACAATTTATAATGGAAAATTATCAATCGGTTGAATTGGCTGAAAAATATCAAAAGATTAAAGAACGTCAAGATGTTTTAGATGCTTTTAAAGAAAGAGAAAAACATATTGTTGAAATTAACAAAGAATGGGAAGAAAAGATAAATAAAATTCTCCAATTATTTTTAAAATTTCTCAGTTTTGGTTTGAAACTACTACCAGAACAATCTTCGTTTTTGCTTGATTTCGAAAAAATGGTTGTTTTGCAGCTAAACGAAATGCAAAAAATGCCACAAAAAACATTTTCAATATTAATAGACGATGTTAAGTATACAAACCTGTTCAAATTTGAAGACTCTATCAAAGATGACATATGTGAAAAGCAACCATTCGTAATTGAAGGCGACATGTCAGAAATGATACCGCCGTATTATGATAGTAGAGAAACTCTTCCATCAAATGTGGATCTGCCTACTATCAGGCTAGAGAGACAATTTATTTATGCTAAATGCGATAAATATGAGGAGATCAAAGATTTTTTGGACTCTGAGAAATGTAAATGTCAAGTTTTGCTCCCCAGTCAAACTGCCACATCTTCTGACGAATCTATCAAAGAAGAAGTGCCACCTGCAAATGCTGCTGAAAGCGTATCGTCCATCGAGCCTCTTTTAATAGATGATATCGGGCTTCTTCAAGAATGTCCAGTCAGAAAATGCAGAGATTGGACTAAGAAATATAGCTTCCCGTTTTTGAATTCGTATTTAGATTTTACCAAAGAGAATTATAAGAATGTAAAATCAATACTGGGCAAGCCGTTAAAACTCGACGAAGCGCCTGAATTTCTTGATCCTAAGAGTATTGCTCATCGGGAGTTACCATTTTCCGTAACGAAGGAGCCTTATCACCACGTCGATACACAATACTCCAGCCAAGAAGACCTATATGTACCTGAAATCCCTTGCCCTTGCTTGGAAGAAAATAATATTGCACCTATTACAAGAAGTGAATCGCGTCCTCTAAATGCTGACAAAGAGTTCGACAAAATTTTAATGAAACGAAGGATTTCACTGGAGCGGTTATTACGGGACAAACCTAATTTGCTTAAGATGTTTACAGATGAGAGTTTTGATTTTATTTACCACATTAAATAGGTATGACTTATATTCCAAAAAAATTTATAGCTCAATTGTCTTGTATTATTAATTCAAATATTATTTTACTAATTTAATGTGACGCAATTGACAAATTACTCTAAAGTTAACAAAACACTTCACTTCTACTGTTAATAAGATATAAGATCTTCGTATACCTCCGTTAATGTAAACAATACGTAGGTTCAATTAAACCAGGTGTGAATGTAAACTGCCGGTTGAGATCACAAATTACTGGATGTGACTTCGCGGTTACTCGCTAAACTCTATTCATTTGTTCTCGTTTGCTTATACTGTATTTGTTTACGAGAGTTCGCACTGTAGTATATGGAATATTATGAGAACAGAAGGCCGTAATTCTAAATATCTCATACAAGAGACACGTTAATAATAGGTGCTGATTTTATCTCATTTTTACATGTCATTCTTAGAACATAGGCGCTTGTATGTCTAAAGTAAATGTCTGAAATATTCCAAAAGAAAAGTTATTTTATAAATCCACGTTAGTATGAAAATATGTGGTTGATATCATTTGGTACCCTTTATCTTTGCGTTACTAACTATCAGCCATAAAATATAGGAAGGAACAGATAAATAGACAGCAGGCTCCTACATACCTACATATAAGTACGTATCATATATACTCGGCAATCATATAAATTACGTCGTTAGCTAAGAATAATGTCGGGCCGGGTGCTCCCGCTATATTGGGTGTTAAGGTAAATTTACACAAGTCCCGTACAACTTAAGTTATTAAGTCGTCACCGTCGCGGCGGAACGCTGAGACGCTGCTCGTCGCATTCCTGACGCGGCTCGCATTTAACATAACATTAGTTGTAGACGTGTAGTTACGACATTGTTTTATTAAATGTATTATATTATTGTCTCGCTTGTCTGAGAACCTAGAATTGGAAAATTAGTTGAAAAGGAATTATCTATACAAATAAATAAAATTGGAGTGTCTGTTTGTAATATCAAAATAACACCTTTTCACTAAATGCATATGAAAGTACATACAGCATCTATAACAAAAACACGATTTAAAAAAAATAAATGTATGTCTGTCTGTCTGTCTGTATGTTTGTTCCGGGTAATCTCCGGAACGGCTGGACCGATTTTGACGGGACTTTCAATGGCAAATAGCTGATTTTATAATCAGTAACTTAAGCTACTTTAATTTAAGAAATAATAAGGGTTCCGCGTAAAAAAAAAAATCACGTCAAATCCAAGAGTATCTTCGTAACGGCTGGACCGATTTTGGACGGGATTTTTACTGGCAGATAGCTCATGTTGGAAGCAGTAACTTAGGCTATTTTTATTTGAAAAAAACAAATGATCCTATCGCGCGGGCTCAGAACGCAGGAGCGGGCTTTTGCGATAGGTATATAAAGAAAAATTTGGTTAAACTTAGCATAGGTGTTTCATTATCAACTTCATTATTTTAGTAAACTCAGCGAACTGAACAAACATTTTTTGTTTAATATTTTTTTTGGTAAATTAAACTTCACGCGGACGAAGTCGCGGGGCCAGATAGTTTAATTATAAAATTACTTTTATTAACGTTTAAGAAGAAGTTTCATATAAGTAATCCTTACTACTTATCTATCTATCGATTTTTATATTATTAGCTAAATGATACTACGAAGGGATCTAGAGTTAGCGTATAGGTACATATACATATATTATTATTATTAGGAGCCTGTAGTGTCCCACCGCTGGGCAAAGGCCTCCCCTCCCTTCTTCCATTTGTCTCGGTCTGTTGCGGTCTGAGACCAATGTGGTTCGTATGAGTCGAGCTCATCCCGCCATCGTCTTTTGGGTCTGCCGCGTGGTCTGGTGTTGTGTGGGACCCACACTGTGGTCACTTTCGCCCATAGATCGTCGGGCATGCGGCAGAGGTGTCCAGCCCAGTTCCACTTTACTTATATACATATACATATAGTCACCAATTATATTTTTCATACACTTAGGATCGTATTACGAGTAATAAATCGATCTGAAGTCTGAGGCTGATCTCGGAAATGTCATTTTTATGTCATACCAGTACAAAATGACTTTTTAAAAGCCTAGATACTTAAGCCTAGGGTCGCTCTCAGACTTCAGATATATTAATTAACTAGCTGTGCCCACGGACTTCGTCCGCGTAGTATTTAACGTAACAAAAATTTCGGGATAATCGGGATAAAAAGTATTCTATATGTTAATCCCGGTTATAAACTATCTGTGTTCCAAATTTCATTCAAATCCGTTCAGTAGTTTTTGCGTGAAGGAGTAACAAACATACATACATACATACATACATCCACACTCACAAACTTTCACATTTATAATATTAGTAGGATGCGGGTCTTACCTACCAGGTATGTCAAAAATGACGAGGAATGCACGGTTAATTAAACAAAAGACCGTCGTGACTCGCAACCAAGTGACGTCGAATTCTTCAACCCCGGTGAAGATAAGACAATGAACAAGAGAAGCATTCATTTGTTTGCAGATAAAGGAATACAAAGTTAATCAGCCCGAGAGTGAATGGACGCAATGAAGAGGTGGTTATGTTTGATTATAAATTATTATATTGTAAGATAATTTATACTTTTAATTAAATAAAATTGCGAATATATCACTTTGTCGAAAAGAAATCATTACCAGGTGCGTACATATTTATTTCATAATCAGTAAACTAAAATTTAATCACGTTGCATGCCTATTTCAATAGCTCTAATCGTGGAGCCAACAATTTGTAAAACTGTTACAAATCAAGAACCTATTTTTGTAAAAAAAAAATATTATGAATTAAAACAGTGTTAAGTTGCCTTTTCGCTGGCGCGTACGCCCTTATATTCCCGCCCAACCTGACACAAGTGCTCACTGAATAAGCTCCTTAATTTCAACTGCAAGACTTAATTCGTGTATTGAATTAATTTCTGTATAATACACACAATTTTTATCTTTATTATCTACATACCTAACGTACATTTAGCAAGTTATAATTTAAAATTTCCCACAAAACAATGATCTATAGTTTTGCTGGAAATCGAGATAAACCGTAGTTTACCCTTAAAAACTCACCCCCATCCACTTCCCGACCTCAGATCCCCTGTTATATTCTCTTCCGTTTCCAATGGGTTTCCTACTAAGATTTTTTTTCACTTTTACCCATTTACAAAGGCTTCAGCCCTGGTCTATTACTGACATGAACACTTTCAATACTCCTTCATTAATAGTAATGATAACCTCCAATACCTAATTTTTGCCCTGATTCTAACATTTTCGGAGAGGAGCGAAAAGTAGGTAATACAGTCAAATAAGCGTAATAACAGAGTTATGCTAAGTTGACGCTTCGCTCTGTTCCCGCCTAACTTGATACAAAAGCGCACTGAATTGTTCAACTTAATAGCATGAATTCATTCGTCTTTACGATTTAATATTATCATTTTCTATGAAAATATTCAGGTGTTCTAAAAGTCCGAATTAATAATTTAGGTACATGTAGGTAGGGATACGGTCACTTACATGTGAATGTAGACTAAAGGTACTTATGTAAGTATTATATTTACTCAGTTACAGTCTAGAAAACTTCAAATGGCATAGAAAACAGTACCTAAGTATAAACTGCATTTACGATTATCAGCCAGCAATACTTATTCTAGAAAAAGATTTTAAATGCTGCATAGTACTTACGCTATTACTTATTTTATAATAGGCAGGGAAAATTGTGTTGGCTTTTCGAAAAAAAAATATATAACTTAATTCTATACCCGATACTCATGCAACAACATCCAAGTGTTATTTCGGACTTTTGAAACATCCTCTAGAGTCTACCCTAGTTTTGTTTCTATAAATTCACGTAAATAGTGCAGATTAAATGTAAATCCTACAACTCTTATAAGGCTAAAGCGCCCACCTAGCTCGCGAAGTTCAAATTTTTTTTTGGTTTTTTTGTTTTTTTCAAAATCTGACAATAATAAAGGGCACATTTTGTAATTCGCGACAAATACCGTGTGCAGTGCATTTATTAATATATCCAACTTACTCTAAAACATTTCAAGAACGACGGCTATCCAGATAATCTGGCAATTTTTGTATATTTAGTGATTTACTAGTATCATATCCACCGTGATAATATTTAGAGTAAAATAAATGTATTAATAAATGCACTGCATACTGTGTTTGTCACAAATCACAAAATATTGTCTTAAATGTTTTCAGATTTTGGATAAACTATAAAAATACTCGAAAATTTTGAATTTCGCGGGCTAGACAGGCGCCTTCACCTTAAGGTTTAATTTTATACCCCTTCGTATGCTGAACGCAGCTCTGGGAGACATTATTGATCTTCTATTTTGTCATATGATCTAGTGTGAACTCTGATAACAGTTACTTCACGAGTCAGGGCGCAGCTACGTGTTCTCACTATTGATCAAACGCCGCGATACAAACCTATAGTTACTAAATATCTTACACATTGAAAAACACACTGGACTATAATGAAGTTTTGTAGGTTACTCTAATTTTGTCTTTGTGTCAATTTGGTATATTACGTGAAGGTGAAATGTAAGGTATTAAAATATGTAGGTAACTAATCTAGCATCTAAGTACTTAGTTCACTTAGTTCTCTTGTATTTCTTTGTCGATCAAAGTCGAAAGCGTTACGAAGCTGTCTCATTCGCAATTTGAATGCAGTCACATCGCCACTGCATGTGAACATGCCAGAATGGATATTTGCAGGTGTGTAAAAATATAATATGCAGTGTACTTTGTCAAACTTTATATAATTTGAGATGTTTTTATTAGTTGGAAGGAGATAAAATTGCTTACATTTGTCAACATTTGTTAAAATTACTTAGGTGAGATTTTTTTACTACTTTAACTGCGGTACTATGTGCACAGACGTGAAATTTGTTAATGTGGTATCATAGAAACGAGTCAACAAGCAACAAGCCACAGAGCTAAGAATGGAATCGACTATAATAATGAAGGATTTTAAATTTTTATATAAATAACACTCCTCTTTTTGATCGGGGATTAAAAATAGGGACTCACAAATTAAGTGTGTTATGTTATCATACATTACCTTCAGGCCTTACATGCAAATATTTGGGTAGATAATTATATGCCTGTATTGTCAAAAGCAATATCCACATTCATGTCTACCACTTGTGGTGCTGTCGAGTTCGCTTTTAACTTCTTTATACAAGCCACGACTTCTCTATTGAATGAGTAAGTCTATACTCTAAACACGCGAATCTGGAATAGTACACGCGATTGTTCGCCGGTAGCGCTCGAACGGAGTCACTTGACGCCGCAACTCCGCGGCGGCGGCTTTGACTAGTTTTTTTTCATTAAATCTATGCGGCCGACGGACAAAATACATGAAATGGAGGCTTACGGAGAAAACGCTAGGAAACCAAGGAAAATAATGAAAGTAAAACCTACCACGTGTGATATGCATGAAGCCATTCATACTAACAGGAAATATTGGAAGGATGTGTTCAAAAGTCTTGATGAGCAGTCGAATCCAGCTGTAAGTACCTATCAAGATCATTGTTATTCTACATTTCTTCATGTTATTATTATTTGATTAATAAAAACACTTCAATCACTCCAGACATGTCTATATTTAAAAAAGTACAGGAACTTATGAGGGCAAATTATAATAAACAAAAGTGTGACAAAACTGTATATAAGGAATAATAGCGGCAATTGATACGGACTATATTAAAAAACGGACTAGGTACATCCCAAGACGACGCGAACAAGTGACATCGAATCCTACATACATAACATTAAAGTCTAAATTAGTCAATGTGACAGATGTTTTATAGCGTTTTCTTATAAAATACATTACGTTTCAGATGGATGAAAGCAGAATGTTAGCAAAAGTACTGCCAGATGACCTGTATAAAAAAGTTTGCACAACATTAAACATACCTATCTGTCGTCATGGGTCCACTGAACCTGAAAAAGTTACAGGTTTGTGAACAGTTATACCTACTTTCATTATTTCTGTGAGTTTTTATACAGGAACTCTTTACTAGGTGTAGGTTGGAGGATCCAAATGAGGCCAGCGAGCGAAAGGACAACTCGTGGCAAGGCGCCGCGCTAGCGAATCATTCTTTTTTCCTCGCAATTGTTCGGATGGTGCTTAATTTACTACACGTTTGAACTCTGTAAAATTGTTGCGTTGTTTTAAATTTTTTAACAATACCTTGTTGCAGCTAAAATACCACGACGTGCAGTGAAGGAACCACAACTGTCGTTGAGAAAATGCCTCTACATAAACAGAGAGTTGGACTCGGATACAGATGTAGAGCATTGTCCAAGGTACCAACACGTGTATATTTATTACAACTATGTAATAACCATATTATTATCTTATCTACCTACTTCCTGCAATATGTATGCTCAATAGGTAATTAGTGTCACTGATAATACCTAATCCACTTGATACTAGATTCATAACATAGATCCCTTTCGGTCCATAGAAAAGTATTTCATCGTGCCTGTGGTCAAAGTAACAAATAAAAAAATCGCCATGTATGGGCCCGAATTAAGCAACGCTTTTAGGTACTATGGGTATCGTAGGTACAAGGGGCTGGGGGTGATTCCAGTGACACCTAGACTAGAGCAAATTACGAATAGGCCATTTCCTAAACATCGTTCCTATTTTTTTTTACTAACTGTGTTAGTCTAATTATTATTAGTCATTACTATACCTGCTCATAGCGACATCTATCCAAGGTTATGTGAAGTTTCCGATGACAGTTATTATTTCCAGACAAAAGATTATAGTGTAATTACCCTATTTCGATAAGTATTTGAACAATTTTCAATGTAAACATCACGCTCAATCTAAGAATAAATAAATAAATGAGTAAATATCGCCAGACTGATACACCAACTGTATGGTCCCAAACTAAGCAATGCTTGTACACTATGGACACCGTACAATGGACTGGGGGCGATCCCAGTGACATCCAGACCACGGCAAATTATGAAAAACCCATTTCCGAAATTTGCCCCGGCGGGAATCGAACCCGCAACCACCATGTACAGTGGACCGAGCGGCCTACGCTCGAACCACTGCGCCGAGCGGTCGTCAAAGACGAATACAATTAATAGGTCTGCTCATAATTTCCGTTATCCAGTGACGAAGATGACGAGCCAAATATCCACCAAGTGTTGCTGAGCAAGCCGGTTCGGGAGCAGATCACCTGGCCCACGCGCTACCTGCAGCCCGAGAAGGAAGACGAAAAGAGTCTTGTGAAGAAGGCAGACGACCTTACAAACAGGGTAGGTACACTGTGATTGAAACGTTCTTAATTTTACTTTTTCATACTCGTTGTAAGCAGTAATGTACTTGCTGGGTAGTAATGTATTTACAATTATTATTTTCCTACACGTATGTATATTGAGATCTATATCTATAGGCACTAGCGTGTTTTCTGGATGTTGTCAACAGCCTTACTTATCCTACTAATATTATAAATGTGAAAGTTTGTGAGTGTGGATGTATGTATGTATGTTTGTTACTCCTTCACGCAAAAACTACTGAACGGATTTGGATGAAATTTGGAACACAGATAGTTTATAACCGGGATTAACATATGGGATACTTTTTATCCCGATAATCCCGAAATTTTTGTTACGTTAAATACTACGCGGACGAAGTCCGTGGGCACAGCTAGTCAAGTATATAGGTACCATAAGTATTAAAAAAATAGGTAATGCCGTTGAGGTAAGAAGAATTACGAACACTCGTACACTATTATCTATATCTTCTACCTATATAATATATTATATACGTCTTGTATCACAGTGTTTGTAACCAAACTCCTCCGAAACGACTTGCCCGATTTTTATGTTTTTTTAACGTATATTTGGTAGGTATGAGCATAGGTCATAAAGTATATTTCACACCTATAAATAATTTATATAGCAGAACAGCGTTTGCCGGGTCAGCTAGTAATTTATATAGCAGAACAGCGTTTGTCGGGTCAGCTAGTAATATACAGGTATAAAGTAGCCCCCTTTATATTAATAATCCATATTCTCTAATGAAACAGTTGTCTCTAATTACTACATATTTTTTGGCTTTGTTTCAGATTGCCAATGAATTTTGTGAGTATATGAAGCAACTGGGAGGAGACCAACAGTCTAAGCTTCTTACTCCAAAATCTATTAAGGAATTATTCCAAGTAAGCAAACTCTATTATATTTAATTTGATATTTAACAATCACCCCCAGCTAAGCCTGCTAAAGACTAATTTAATTTATTCAAATACATTGCTTTTTAGTACCTAATAATAGTTTGTCGACGAATAGTTGGAAATAATTGTAAGTTGAACGTTTGATAAAACTCTACCATACTTCCTTAGCCTCAGTATTTTTTTCAGTATTTTGTATTACTATCTAAAATGTAATAGCAATATAATTTTGTATCTTCCTACCTACACAATTCGTATCCCGACCTTTGTTTTGCAGATTGAATTCGACACTCACGTTGCTCGCGGCCTCAGAGTGGTGCCAAAGGAATTACCGTCGGTCGAAGAGAAAATAGCCAACGTCACTGGGAACCCATACGTAATATGCCTTTATAACCACTAGTTGCTGCCCGCGACTTCGTCCGCGTAGACTTTAGTAAAGTATTCTATATGTTAATCCAGGTTATAAACTATCTGTGTTTCAAATTTCATCCAAATCCGTTCAGTAGTTTTTGCGTGAAAGAGTAACAAACATACATCCACACTCACAAACATTCGCATTTATAATATTAGTAGGATAATTTTCCTTCATACTTTTCTAATATTCAGCTTGTACTTTAAAATGTGGCTAAACTTTGTAGATTATGAAGAAACACTCACATTCTTTAGACTTTAGGACCTAAATTAAACCACGCACCACTCGCCCAACTGTGCGTCCGATTTCTAGTAGAGTCCATACGTACCGGCCGATTTCTGGTAGAAATCGGTAGGTAAAGTGGTTAGTGGACTACAGAAAACTGTCAAATCTGACGTATTGGGACTCGAGGTCAAGTCGGCCCCTGTATTTTCCACAAGGAAGGTATTTATTTTTAGAATACATTGGGTTTACAGAATTCCCGTTACTCAGCACTAGAGCGCGAAATCTCCAGAGACATCAGAGCAGAACACCGGGCGGATCTCACGACAGCATTCGGACAGAGCCTCCCGATGGAGGACCAGTACCACGCGCCGCGGAACCAAACGAAGAAGCTGTGGAGATCAGCCCGCCACGTGCCGAGAGATCTCGTCACCTTAAAGACCGTTTGGGAAGGGATCACCGGCCTCAGGTTATAGCAATGGCAGTATCCTAATAGTAAACCAGTGATAGTCGATAAGCAGGGATAGCCGATTGGTTAAGCACGCGTCTTGCAGGCACAAGTTCCTGGGTTCAAACCCCGGCTCGCACCTCTAGGTTTTTTTGAAATTTATGTGCGAATCACAATTTCGATATGATTATGACTTACTTACGCTGGAGGAAAAGATCATGAGGAAATCCTGTTTGTCTTAGAAAACCTAACCATTACAAAACATTTGTTGAAATCGCCAACCCGCTCAGAGCCAGGGTGGTGGATTATGGCCCGAATCCCCCTCGTATTGAGGGCAGGCCTGGGGCCATGAGTGGGACGTTATAAAGGACTAAGCACATTATTTGCATCCTGGGTCTACCTATTCAGTTCAAATGAAAAGTAAAGTGATAAATAGTAATAATAAATATCGCCAGACAAACACACCAACTGTATGGTCCCAAACTAAGCAAGGCTTGGGGTCGATCCCAGTGACACCCAGACCAGGGAAAATTACGAAAAAGACAAATCCGATATTTACCCTGACGGGAATCGAGCCCGCAACCACCCGATGTAGTGAGCCGAGCGGCCTACGCTCGAACCACTGCGCCAAGCGGTCGTCCGGATGTCCATGACATTATCTGCATCCATGATTTTTTTCGTTGTCAGGAGTGTGAAAGAGTATTGTCGCTGGATGATCGACCACCCTGAGCATAGGCGCCCGCCGTACCTCAGCAGCCTGGGCATGTTCGACCCCGCCGTCTTGGATGCCAGGCTGACCTTCGAGTCTCAGTACCATCACACCCCGCCACTCACATCGCCCCAGGATGCTCCAGCACCGATCGACCACATACATAAAAGATTGTCTGAGTTAGCGGACTCTGGCTAGTCATTTTCAGAATGACTTTAAACACGTTTGAACAACCTTTCTTACAGGCATAACAATGTTGAATTTATTATTGGATTATTTTATTTATAGGCATAAATTATAGTTTCATGAAGAGACCAACGCATTTTGATCTTAATACCTAACAATCTTTCTACATACCTAAGTGAATAACGTTTTAATATCACCATCACCTCATGTTTGCTAATAAATAAATAATAATAAATAAAGATCACCAGACTGACACACCAACTGTATGGTCCCCAAACTATGCTTGTACTATGGGTACCGTACAATGGATCGGGGGCGATCCCAGTGTCGCCCAGACCTGGGAAAATTACGAAAACGCCATTTCCTAAATTTGCCCCGGCGGGAATCGAATCGCAACCACCATGTACAGTGAGCCGAGCGGCCTACGCTTGAGCCATTGCGCCAAGCGGTCGTCAAATAATACGTTTAGTTGAATAAATTATGTCTTGCGACGACGCTATCTGCTTGTGTAATTCCTATCCTCATGTCTGCAAGTAGGTAGTTACCAAATAATTAAATAAATACGTCACAATATGATAAAACTCGATAGTTAGTCAGAACAAGCATCAAGGAAAACGCCAGTGCTGCCGCTATCGCGCAAATAATACCTACCTGAATATCTTACACATTTTAAATGCAACACTACTTAATATTAATTAAATAACAGTTTCCTTTAAAGAAAAATTGACAAATGTGAGTAAGGATTTATTAAATTGATGAAACAACGACCGCGTTCTAACGAGTTATAAATACCTACAAAATGGTTCATGGGCTCTCTCACGTATAAGACGTCTGATGTAAGTCAGGCGAAACAACAATAACTTTGTAGCACTCTTTTTAGTTGTTGGTTAGTTTCATAAAAATCTCTTTAGGAAAAACACGTGTCGCTAAACATGTTTACCTGTACACAGATAGTTAATCAGTAGACAGTGGACAGATAATAAATGGACAGTCGATCTTAGAAGTGCGACAGATCGTCTCCGATTTAACTATTGGACTTTGAACGAGATAAAATTTATTTGATTGTTGATAGCGATAAAGATCTCATATATAAAACAAAGTAAAGTGGTTAATCATATTCACATTCATATCTTTTATTTGTAATCAGTGGATATGTCTGCAAACAGTCAGTCCAATGAAGATGATTCGGTTATGGAATTCGATACTGTACTATATAGTGAAGTGGGTCAATTTGGGAAGTACCAGTTATTCAATATAGTGTTCTTAGCGTATCCTGCGCTAATGTGTGCCTTCATGGCCGGTGACTATGTATTTACGATAGGCAGCCTCCCACATCGGTGTGCGGTTCCGGAGTGTGACGGGCCAGAACCAGTTTTCGCACCAGAATGGATCACAAACGCCATACCCACCACTGCGACGGGTTTCGATAACTGTTATCGCTATGCCAACATCACTGATAACGCGATACCGCCTGACGGTAGCGTTTGCCCGGCCACGTTATTCGACAGAAACACTACAGTGGCATGTGACAGATACGTATACGAGAGAACGAACACTGTCGTCTACGATTTCCATTTAGAATGCCAAGAATGGTTACGCGCTCTACCGGGAACGCTGAACAGTGCCGGAGGAATGGTCGCTCTTGTATTAGCGGGATTCGTATCGGATCGATTCGGACGACGAGTTTCAATAATTTTCTTCTCGTTCAATGTTGCTTTAATAGGTGTAATTCGAGCGTTCTCTGTTAACTACGCGATGTATACGACGCTCCAGTTTTTGCAAACTGCCCTCGGCGGTGGAGCGTTCAGTGCTGTTTATATTTTAGCGGCAGAAATAGTCGGTCCCAAATACCGCGTAAGAACAAGTGCCACTATATCCAGCACGTTCGCTATGGGACAAGTATTTTTAGGCTTATTTGCGTATGCCGTGCGTGATTGGAGAACTCTTACTTTGGTATTATTCACACCCGTTTTTCTTATAATATCGTACTACTGGATCATAGCGGAAAGCTTCCGATGGTTGCTTTCAAAAAACGAGCGAGAGAAAGGGAAAGTTACTTTAGAACTTGCGGCTCGAATGAATGGAAGGCAGATCCCAGAGAAGTCTATGAACTTTCTGTTGTCAGCAATTCCTCGACAGATGGAAGCAAATAAGCACCTCAACGATGGAAGTCTTTTTATGCGCGTTTTGAAGTCTCCCGTGTTACTCCGCAGATGCTGCACCACGCCTTTCATGTGGATGACTACTACGTTCATTTATTACGGCTTATCAATAAACTCTGTCAGCTTGACAGGCAACATGTACTTCAATTATGTGGCAACCGCGGCTATAGAGATACCTGGCTTTTGGACGGCCGTGCTAGTGTTAGACCGAGTCGGTAGGAAGGTTACATTATTCACTGGATTTTGTGTTTGCGCATTCTGTTGTATAGCATTCGCTTTCGTCCCTAAAAGCATGAATGTTTTATCGCTAATACTATATTTAATAGGAAAATATTGTATAGGTTTAGTAATGACATCTTTGTATTTGTATACTGCTGAATTATACCCGACCAGGTACAGACACTCGTTTTTAGGATTCTCTTCAATGTTGGGGCGTATAGGTTCAATAGTGTCTCCGTTGACGCCTCCTCTAATGGCGTATTGGTCTGGGATACCTTCCATGATGTTTGCTGTTACGGCTCTTGCTTCTGCCATGTTAGTGCTAACACAACCGGAGACGCTCGGACAAAAAGTACCTGATACCATTGAAGATGCAGAACTTTTGGGAAAATAATGTATTGTAAGTAGTAGGTACTCAATGATGAATTCTCTTGTTTTCTAACAGAGTAAGAAAAGTGAAGTGTACCAAGTGAACCTGGCGAGTACCCTGTATTACCGAGGTGTTGATGGTATTACTCCATATTACTCATAATCATTAATTAAGTTGGTACTTCGATTTGAGCTCAAAACGCAATAAGCGCCGCAATAGAACTCGTAAGTAGTTAATAACATTTCTATGTGTAAAATTGACGTAAATATAAGCTTATTTTAACTCTAAAGATATTATTATTAACGTTTTGTATTTTTATTAAGTAATTCAATAAATATTTTTCTAAACGCCATCTGTATTTTTAATTTAAACTCAAGTAGAGCTTGGATAGTCGTGTAACCAGTGATCGTCACGGCCTGTTGTTTGTAAATTTCAGCAGTGCGCTACTGAGCGTAGTTGTCCATATAGTATTTGAAGGATACCACAGATGGCGCGATGAACAGAACGAATTTATTTCCGTACAGTGTGTTTATAATTATTACCTTAATCAATATTACAGTGTAAGACACGTTGTACTCCTTAGTAGTATACGCACACAAACTTAGAAGATTAATAACTTATTCTCCCCTTGGACCATTTATTAACACCTCTCTGATTCTCCCACATAGGTATATTTCAAAAAGAGGTGGACTTAACTATCCATATCTTCTTTGGGCGAAGAGGGCATGACAGTCAATCAAATACAAATAGAATCAAATCTTTCAAAAGGAAAAATAAACTTCAGGGTCGTCCACCGCCAACTACCTCAAATTATTTTTCTTTGTAGACAGTTTTATTAAAAGCGGAAACCGATAGCAATTAGTTCACCATGCCCTGCGGGAAGAAACCGCTCGTTAAATCTTGGGACAAGCCCAGGAAACTGAGGGTCATCACACCATCTCGATACGAACAAAACGAGGCGTCTGTCAAAGAGCACTGGACTAATGTTGTCAAAGCTTTGGAATCGTCCTATAAAGACGAACAGGTGAGTATCCACGGGTTTTCTCTGGACACGATTTCGACATAACTAGAAAAAATATATTTTTTTTTAAATTAAGGCCACCACTCACGCCCACCACTATTACTCCTGTAAGCCAGAGGTGCTACTCTTAGCAACGATAATATCGTGAAATTGGTCGTGTCGAATCCTACTCGAAAATCCAATTTTTTGCCATTGTATCGATTTCTGAGCAAACGATACAAAATTATGTATAGTTAGTAGCACCCCTGGATCGACAATGTTGTCCAATGATGACACGGAAGAGTTATCCTCGAAGAGTCCCAGGGTTGCCATAGCAAGACACAAGATTGTAACATGTAGATATCAGAGGTTTCTGCCTACCCCACAGGATACAGTTAGTATCTACATAGAATGGGTTACTTAACTATGAGCTACCTACTCGAGTTTTTGTAACATAGCTAAGTACGAGTACATTTCATTTAAATTAAAGATAGTTTTTGTTGAAATATTAGGTTCTTTATAGTAGAACTTTGATTATTCCACAAACAATAATGTACATGTAGGTACCGATTGTTTACACAGAGATTTAGATATAGAAAGCGCCAAATCTCTGGCCTATGCCTAGCATACCTTGCTGAACACCGAACAAGAGCATCTTTCCGATGTTTCAATTTTGTTTAATACTTTTTTTAATTGTTGTATTTTAGTTTTGGGAGTCTAATTCTGATACAGTACGCCACCTGGTGGGACCCACAGTCTTCAAAAGGATCGAAAAAATCTTTAATCTACCGCGTGAGGTAACGCACTATCAGCCTCCGGATTCGAACTCAAGTTCACCGGTGCCATCGACTGTGTTTTATCAAGACATTACCGGCGGCTTGGTAAGAAACTTTTCCACACTGGTTTTTTGATTTCAGACAGTAAATAAAACGTTCCTAGCCAATAGAAAGAACTGAGAGGTTAACAAGCAAACCTAGATGATAAAAACCGATGATGAGTAAAAGTCTAAGGGGGAAGGTATCCTGTTGATCGAGATATCGTAGATTCAATTCCCAGAAATGTATGTTTTCCCACCTTTTTAAAAACAGTTGTTGATTTAGTTGGATATTTACATACACGTTACAGAACGGCACTTGAATACCTAACCAAGCTTAGGTTATTAAAGTAGTTGGTTTGTTTAATAGTATGGTGAAATTTTAGGGAGCTGGCGATGATTATTCTGTAAGTGATATTGAGGAGTCAGTAGAAGAAGAAAACGAGAGTGTTGAGGAGGAATCGCAATGGAGTGGCTCGAGTATCGTGCCAAGTACGGTGAAACTATCTCGAATGAAGTCGATGAGTAAACGATCAGTAAACGCGATATCCAAGACTCTCTCTAAAATTATGTCCAAGACATTCTCAAGGGTAATATCGAAGACATTATTTAAATCTGCGAGTAAAGCAAAAAGTTTGAAGTCTTCAAAATCCGAGGCTAAGTCATCATCTGATGATGAAAGCGCCTTTACCGCTGATGACATGCAGGTGTTTGGGAGTAAATAGTACGTATTTTGTGAAAAAGTTATATTTTACTGCAGCAAGCACCCACTGTTTTTTTTCTTTTTCTTTTCATAAACCACAAACCATAGATTATCATGTGCCAAACTGAATAGCAATTTGTCGGCAGTAGTTCACGATTTGCATGATATATACGTATACTCCATTTATTATAACATTAGACATAAGAGGCTCGCAGAAGCAGGGATGCAAAACATTTTATTTCCAAGTCAAAACAACTTTTATTTAGAGTCATTACATTGAAATTGTTTTAACATAACTTTTGGTAGATAAATCTAAAATACTAGCTAAATACTTCAATAAACAAAATAAAAGTACTTTTTATATTATGTTTTATTAATAACAAGTATCCGCACGGTGATGGATGATTCGCAACATGACGTTATCAACGGCTATACCTAGGTTTAACTATGTATACGTTATTTCGCATTGTTAAATGATTTTCAGTTCTGAAATTAATAGTCCTAGTTTCATTTCCAATTAATAATTTACAAAACTTGCTAACCTTATTTAAAATGCATCTAAGTGAGATATTATAGGTATTAACTTATATGTGACTAGCTGTGCCCCGCAACTTCATCCACGTAGTATTGGATTATTGGGTTAAAAAGTATCCTATATGTTAATCCCGGTTATAATCTATCTGTGTTCCAAATTTCATCCAAATCCGTTCAGTAGTTTTTGCGTGAAGGAGTAACAAACATACATACATACATACATACATCCACACTCACAAACTTTCGCATTTATAATATTAGTAGGATAACATCGTAGGTATCACATTTTAAACTGACAACAAAAAATGAATCAAACAACTGATTACATGATGATTTAAATCAATTTAAGATTAAGGGAAATAAAAGATTTTTTTTTAAACAATAATTTATTTAAAATAACTTACAACACACAATACATCGGTGAAATTTCCTCATCTTCATCAACTCACTTAGTCACTATCATCAGATGATGAAGATGATGAAGTTTCACCGACACTAATAATAAATTTTTCCACCACATCATCCATAATGCCATCAAGTTGACAAAACCTTTCTTCTTCTTTAATTGTATGTGACACGCAAGACTGCCATCGTTCTGGTGTTATATTAGCCAGAGCTTGTGGGAGTAGGCGTTTTATCTCGTCTAATTTGAATGTTTTATTTTGTTGCGCCACATACCCTTTCATTTGAGCCCATATTAATTCTATAGGGTTGAGCTCGCAGTGGTAGGGTGGGAGGCGCAACACTAAAATACCCTTTTCTCTTGCCATCTCATCCACAACAAACTTTTGATATGAATGTTTTTGTTCTTTTACTTTCTGTAATAGTGTTGCCCTAAGGTCTTTTTCCTCAAAAGGAATATTTTTTGTTTTTAACCACTCTTGTATATCTGCCTTTCGTGTGGCTGTAGTTGGCAGCTTTTCCAATTTTCTTGAGTGGTATGGCGCATTGTCCATTACGATTACAGCGCCACTCTCAATTTTAGTCAAAATTAATTTGAACCACTTTTCAAAATTATATGCATCCATTTCAGAGTGATAATCTCCATCTCCTTTCTTCGCATCAAATATTAATTCAGCATCCGTTAAAAACCCTTCACTTGATCCTGTGAAATAATATTAATACAAGTCAATTATTCTGTACCCCCTATAGGTATAATTTCACTGCTGGAAATAGGGCTGTGTATATACTTTACATATGTAGCAACAACACTTATGTTAAAACTTTAATAGTTGGCTTTGCATGTGTTAATTTGTAATAAAATATTGTTTACTTTACAATGCAATTGGGTGGTCACTTGTTGTCGGTGAGGATAGTCAACTTAATATATTAAAAGCAAATGCAAGTTAATCAAGTGCATACCAATATGGCCAATGATAAGCCGTCTTCCTTTTCCCGTTGGGTTCTTTAAACCAGTAGATAGGCCTTCCCTATGCGCATGTTTTGTGGACTTAATAGTGGTGTCTTGCCATATTAAGCTTTTTGTGTGACCTGTGTGTATGATAAAAGGGTATTAATTTAAAAACAATATTCACACAAAAAATTTATGAAATGATGTTGTACTTTTCTCTTATTTTATTTAACTGTATTTATAATATCATAATAAACAGTTATAACTTAATGACCCATCAAGCAAAAAAAAGATAAGTCTTATCTATTGTTATTGAATTTAGGAGGTTAAACACTGCTTGGTCCGTAACAAACTGTTAAGAAATATTAGTAGCACTGTACCTTCATTTAGCCAAGTCTCATCTAAATAATATATTTTTCTTCCTTCATTCCTTAGCATTTTTATTTCTTTGAGATATTTCAGTCTCCATAAGATGATCTCCTGCTTGTCGATGAGTGCACTTTTTCTGCTCCTTTTAATATAAGTGAACTTTAATTTTTCTTTCATTATTTTATATAGACTGCTTCTCTTAAAATCTGGCAGAGACTCGTCACTGTTTACTGCTTCCAGTATCTTATCTAAGGTGGGCAACTCATTATTGAAGAAGAAGGAATGAATTTTTCTGCGTACTCCACTTAAAGTTATGTCATCATAATCATGTTGCCTTTGCTTCGGCTGGCGAGGAGGGGGGGATTGCAGGCGACCTTTTGTGTTGTACTCTTTGAGCAAATTGTACACAGTAGCCCGAGATACGCCTATAAATAATAAAAAATATGTTTCATCATAATGCATGTTACTTTCAAATATTTTTATACAAAGAAATAATTTTATAAATATTCTTACCGGCAACTTCTGCAGTTTTCTTTATCATCTCAGTCTTATAACGAGGAGAACCTTCAGGCCAGGACTCATTAACTTGCTTGAAAATATTTATTACAGTTTGCTTTTCTACAGCACGCAGTGGAGTTTGCTTCATTCTCTTTTTCTTGGGAGACATTATTATGTCCTCGGGGTCAACTTTGGGGGTGCGTTTCTGACGCCGTTGGCTTTGGTCAGCAGACTCAGAACTTACATGTTGTAAGCCACTCGGGCCCGGACCGGGATCACCCATAGCTCGACAAAACGTAACGTTTTGTACAAACGAGTCAATAACAACAGTAATAACGATAACAAAACAATAACAAAGGAAAACAGTAACAAGTAACAATTAAATCACGAAAATTCGACAACAATAACAAACAAGGTATTCACAGGAACTTAAGAGTGCAGGCGAATGACTCAATGACAAACACTGACAGCACATTATTTACGTCAATCTCATAGATAACATAGTCCGACAAAATTAAAAATACCCTGCTGTCATAACCTCTGAAGGGATTACGTAATATTTTAGATTTGGTAGGATTATAATGAAGCGAAAAACGTTCCCGGTATGTTCAACCCTGCTTCTTTTAGGTTTTTAGCATCGACACTAATTTTAAATTGTAATGAAATAATCATTATTTAAATATAAGGCAATATATTTAATAAGATAAATAATTAATATTATTACAGTTAGGTGTGACAAGCTGGTATATAAATAGATTATATTAAATACGACGTCAATCGTAACTGTAACTCGTTAATTGTACTTTTATTACAAAGTGGACACTAAAAATAACCTTTTTTAACTTCTGTCTAATGCTATAACAAATGGAGTATAGATCAATATAAAATATATTTATATGTTATGCTATAGGTGCCTACACTTCATGGTGTTTGACTATGGGCACAGTAGTGTTTTTTAAGTAATTTTTTAAGCTGAGTTCAAGTTGCTTTGGGTATCATGCCTCATTTGAGTCATTTCTTTTAATTTATTCCAGTGGAAGGCGTGGAAGGCGTTTAAAAAATCCACATTTTGATATGCTGTATTGTAACGAGTCCGAAACCGACATGATAAAGTGGAACTCCAAATATAAACAAAAGGTCTTTGAGATTTCCGCTTCCGATGAATTCAGTAAGAAAGCGGAGATCTTAACCAAGCAGGTAACTTTATTCCTCTCACATTAAATGCAATATTTGGTTGTTCCGTCTGAATAAACACCAACTTATGGAAAGAGTCGGTCATAGTCCTAGTCTATGACTGTTTGAGCTTGTCGATTTAATATCGAATGAGTTACTTTCTATTATTCACATGATATCCACAAATCAAATCGTATCTATTTATCTGCAGATTTCGAAAGAATTCTTCGATTGGTGGGTTGGCTTGGGAAATGTGGAATTCAAAAGTGAAATCAAGAGACCCGAAGATATTGAAGCCCTATTCCAGGTACCTTTGCCTGACGCCCCTTTACATGATAAATACAATTAGTTAAATTTTTGTTTTTTATGTAGTCACACGTTCCAGTACTTACCGTCTTTTCGTAAGCGAAATACACGTAGCACGTGTGCACATGCACCTACGTGCTTACAAATTTATGCTTTACTTATAAGTCATTATGTTTTACTTACATATACACGTAGGTACTCATCGTTACAAACAAAGTATTAATCTGTGGGCAACGGGGCTGATTACACTTAAAGTAAGATGTACCTGTAATCCAACTAGTAATAAGTAAGTGTAATGTTGCTCCAAATAAACTGAAAAAAAAAAATACCTACTTACTATATATAAAATAAATAAATAAAAATCGCCAGACTGACACACCAACTGTATGGTCCCAAACTAAGCAACACTTGTACTATGGGTACAGTACAATGGCCTCCCATGTACGGTGGGCGGCATAGGGGCGATCCCAGTGACACCCAGACCTGGGCAAATTACGAAAAGGCCTTTTCCGAAATTTGCCCCGGCGGAAATCGAACCCGCAACCACCATGTGCAATGAGCCGAGCGGCCTACGCTCGAACCACTGCGCCAAGCGGTCGTCAAAAGTATATATATACCTATAAGTTGTTCTACTGAACGAATTGTTTCTGCATTCTCTATAAATTACCGGGTCCATCGTATTGACTAAAATAAAAGAAATGCAGTCGGATATGTGTCACTCAAAGTTATTACGTGGACTAGGAAGTTTATATACTTACTTAACAATGTAAAAAATGCAATATCACGATAAAATGATTTGATTCATCAATTCTATAAGTATTTAAAACTAAATAATAGCTTACGCATGCGTGGTAATCTTAGACTGAAGATTGAAAATGCTGTTTAAACTGTTGCCCCCTGATTAATAAACGGATTAGGGGTTATGTAGTTACACCATACTTTGTCTTTTTCTTTCGAATGTTAAATTACTGATGACAGAAAGAGATAGTTTGGAGTGTAACTATTCGCCCGCTAATCCACGTTGATTAATAATTAACATTTTAAATGGTTCTATTTGTTATCAACCTGTTATTCTTTCCGGTGGGATTATTTCGTTATCGAATAAATCTTGTAAAAGTTGTTTGAATTTATATACTACTTATTTATGGCCTGATCCCCCTTGTCTTGAGGGGAGGCCCGTGCCCAGGAGTGGGACGTCAAAAGGGCTAAAATTATAATTATTATTTACAGATCTGGTTCGACGAACATGCATCCAGGGGTTTGGTGTTGCACCCGAAGATTCTGCCTTGTGTGCTTAAGAACATCGCTGATTCTGTCGGAGTGCCGAAGGTAGTACTTATAAATAAATAGCCTTAGTTACTTAGTCTTGGGAGCAACTCACAAATTTGTAAAATTAATTAGCATCTCACTAACCTATAAGTTTTTCTGTAAACTATCCATAGTGCAATTTTTCTCCTAATAAATATAAATAATAAATAAATATCGCAGACGAACACACCGACTGTATGGCCCCGAACTAAGCAACGCTTGTACTATGGGTACCGGACAGTGGACTGGGGGCGATCCCAGTGACACGCAGATCAGGGAAAATACGGAAAGGCCATTTCCGAAATTTACCCTGACGGGAACCGAACCCGCAACCACTCAGTGCAGTGAGCCGAGCGGCCTACGCTCGAACCACTGCGCCAAGCAGTCGTCAAATCAATAACATATTTTATCGTTCTCTTATTTCAGGCGGCATGCCCGAAGGTCCTCAAGAGGCAGATCGCATACGACATTCATGGCGAGACGACACCGGCTCATATAATGGCATTCGGGACCTGCCTGCCGCACAAGATGAAACACATCCCACCGAAGAACAACACGGCTGCGATGTGGCAGTGCGTCAAGATCCCGGAGGATCTGCGGTCCATGTCCTGCGTGTGGGGAGACATATCTCATCTCACGTGAGTCATTTCGTAGTTGAAACAAAATTCCTTAGCGGTCCTTACGGTAATCGTCACTCTTGAAAAGCGTTATACATAACTTTGTAATTTTTACTGTGAAAGAGTTATCTAAGGAACAACTAGATGGCATGAGTGAGTTATTCAGGTGACTGGATAGTGCAACATCGAAACTCTTACAGAGAGTCCCCCGACCATATAATTTATTATTTTTTATTTGACGTACTTATACATCCACTATTATTTTTATTTGACATACTTATACGTACATCCACTATCTACCTACATAAACGAAAAAAGACATCATATGAATATGAAAATCACTTATCGACTGCTCACTCATCACAGAATTTAACATTTGTGTACTTAAACTTATGTTGAAAATTATATCATACCTATTAAGACATGAGTTAAATACCCTTTTTAAATATCTCAACAGGTCAACGAAAGCATTCCACAAGTGGTTGGTCGAGCGCCCTCAGCTCCCGATGCCGCCGTGTCTCAATGTCCTGGGTGCTACCGGAGACAAGAAACAGCTTTTCGTAGTACCTTCAGACTACGTGGTTAAGGAAGCGAAGAGCGTATTGCCTACTGCCGCCCAGGAACTGGCCCTGCCTGTGTCACAGTTCTCGATCGAACTAAAGGAAGTACTTAGCAAGATTCTGAACCAATAATAAAAGTACTACATCTGGCTTAATTGGGGGTAATTCTGTATTTATTTGACAATTAACATGTCTTAAAAATTTATGGGAATTTGAACCCTGCGTCTTAGAAGGCCAGATTTTGCACAACTCTCCAGTGTTTTTGAAGATTAATACACCTTGAAATTCACCTTGTCTTTATTAATAATTATATTATAATTTGTTGTTTTAGAATTATCATTAATGTAATATGAAGTATTATATTCAATAAAGTTGCGATGTTGTCAATATTTTTTATGAGTAGTACTCCGACCGAATACACGTAACAAAGATAACGATGATTCACAGTTGAGAGCACACTTTATAATGTTACTTGATAACTGGGTAGTTAAAATTTAGGCTATTCACAGATAGCACTTTAAGAGAATGTTATTATTTTAAATAATATTTAGACTCTGTTACTAAAAAACTAAAGTGGACGAGATCAGCAAAAGTAACCCCAAATTAACCAAATACTTTTAGGCCGCACCTCTTTTAATTTATAGCCCTGTAGCACTGAAGTGTCCTGTTGTGTCCCTAAAAGTGGGACTAACTAGCGGTGGCCAACACGACACACTGCGTTAAATAAAGCGTAACTGAAATCTCAATACGATGCAATTTGAATTTCGCTTATACGTTATCAGAATCGTCGATAAAAATAATAAAGGAGTAGATTATTTTTCATATCACTATGAGTCTTTTATTAAGTCATTTAACCAAAATACTAGTTAGGTAACATCAAAGAAATTGTGTATTACATGGTTCTAATGTCAATGATAGTTTCGTTTACCTAAAACCAGTGAATGTCCACAGAAAGTGGAAATTTGACGGACTTTCTTCCTCTGTGATCTTCTATTGGTGGATTTCGTGACGTAGTCGATTTACACAATCGGGTCGTTTCTACAATCGGTATTCGATTGTTAGTTATTTATTGACATTTAACATGGATGATATAGATGCTGAATGTTTGGAGTCTCTTGTACAACAGGAAAGAAAGGTTAGTGTTTTAAAAGTAATAAGAACTTTACCATATTTGGTATTGCATTACCCGTTTACAACACTCAGTATTAATGATTTATTTCGAGACATCCACTTTTATAATGTTGGTTTAAATTTATATCGTTTTATTTTAAATACTAAAATTAAAATTTCGCACATTTAAACAATGTTGTAGTTATTCAGGTAGTGCGGTTTCTAGCACCATCTAGCGACACTAACAAGACTTATTTACTCATAAAAATAAAGAAATTAGGGTTTTTAATGCATTTTCATTCCTATGCAGCATTTGGTATATACAGCTTTTAGCTTAGGTATATAGAGTTCTCTTTGAATCCTTATTTTTGCCACCTTGATTTCGTAAATGCAAATTGAGACACCTGTAGCTCTTATATAAGTTTGATTCTCGGTTAGTAGGTAGCTAGCGTCTGTCCACCACCCGAGAAATTAACAAATCAGTGCACTTCACTCTTTAAAAAAGAAATTCCCATAGCTATTTCCGTCTTTTCTAGATGAATATCCAACAACAGTGAGTGTTGCCATTTATTTTACGTCGACGGAAGAGCTATTTCCAAAAAAATCTTTGACGGTATTGCCAACAAACGCCGGTTATTTCCAGTACCATTAATAAAATTCTACTAACATACCTTTTAAGTTATCTATCGACTGTCGTATAGCTCTAGCATTGATTCATTTATGAATTGATGAACCAATAATCAGATTAACACAAACGATGACGTTGTATTCTGCCTTTTCAATGCTATCGTATTGTAGTTATCTGATGTCCCAGTAGTGATGACAAACATTTGGACTTTCGCTCATCCAGATTTACGGGTTTTCCCGATAAACGATCATTTTTGGAAACAATGCCTCTATTGGCTCTACCTCAACTTCTGCACCTTCGGAAATTACTTATTTCAAAACTTCATAGGGATAGTTGCCTCGGACGGATACATGCCCCGGTTTTTAATACACTATGTTGGGAACATAAGTTGTGATTGCGCTTTACTACAATAAGTAGTGACCCCCCGCAGGCCTCAGTGCTGTCTAAGCCATCAGAATAGGTGCAAGTGTTTTGTCCATGTGAGCAAAAACCTTCCGCGGCGAAACTTTGACGGGCGTTATAATTATATTGGTAAGTAATTACTATTGAATATTTTTATTACTGATCGTGGTTTCACTCAACTTTTTGTTTCTTTGCATGCATTAGAGTTTAAATAACACTGTTTATTATGTTTCATAGCTAAATATTTTTTATTTACTTCGTAAATAAAAAGGGCAAGTATCCGCATCAAAAAGGATAGTCGCCCTACTTACTTTCGCGGATAGTTGCCCCTAGAGTGACTAAATATTTTTTAACAATCAAAGACGGATTTTATTTTTTGTTGTTTTTTCCAATTTACTGTGACTCTAACTTGTTGTAAATAAAATAAATATCTACATAACTGTTTTATATATTTATTCCAGATAAGCAAAATGCCTCTCAAATATAAGCGAAAACCAGGCGTGGTGCCACGCAACATCAACTTGACAGAAGATAGCTCAGCACTTGTCTTGGATGAATTGAGACAGAAAAAAATATCAATGAAATTTTTCGAACATGCATAATATCCTCTGGAACCTTAAGAAGACGCTACGAAAAAAGTAACCAGCAACTGCATACTCAAGGAAAATATCATGTTCTTGCCTTCGAGAATGAAAAAAGACTGGTAGCTCATATATTGAAGCTCGGAGACGCCGGTTTTCCTCCTGACAGAAGTAAATTATAAAGTCTGTTAAATAATTAATAAAGATTACTTTAATTGATATAAATTTATTTCAATCCAAAATCATACCATCGTAATATCCCCGCACGAGGCAAGTATCCCGCGAAGCATTTTCCACGATAGGCTACTATCCGCCATAGTAGGCAACTATCGCTTTTCTAAGAGGTGTAATAAAACAGTATTTATTCAAAACCATTGTTAATTATGTATACAAAAATAGGCTATTATGGAAGATAAAAGACCTATGTTTTGAGATATATACTGAATAATTTTCAGCAAGTTCATATTTTTTTAAATAAAGCTTTATCGAAAAGTGGGGCAACTATCCGGCTTTTACCCTATAGAGTTCCATGGACGGTACTGAATTTAATACTTAGTGTATTACTAGCTGAGCCCGCGACTTCGTCCGCGTGAAATTTAACTTAACAAAAAAGCCCGCTCCCGCGTTCTGAGCCCGCGCGACAGGACCCATTTTTTTTAATGTTGTTTTTCTAAACTAAAAACAGCCCATGTTACTAATTATAATATCGGCTATCTACCAGTGAAAGTCCTATCAAAATCGGTCCAGCCGTTTCGGAGATACTCTTTGATTTCATGTGTTTTTATTTTTTACGCGGAACCCTAATTATTTTTCTAAAATTAAAGTAGCCTAAGTTACTCCTTATAACATCAGCTATCTGCCAGTGAAAGTCCCGTCAAAATCGGTCCAGCCGTTTCGGAGATTACCCGGAACAAACACACAGACAGACAGATAGACAGACAGATATTTTTTTTTTAACCGCGTTTTTGCTATAGGTGTCGTATGTACTTTCATATGCATTTAGTGAAAAGGCTTTATTTTGATATTACAAACAGACACTCCAATTTTATTTATTTGTATAGATACTTTTCTTGTCGTTTGCAGTTTACAATTTCGGTATGTCTTTTTAATGTATATTTATAATTATTTAAAGGGTTTATAGAATCCGTTTCACGGATTAATAAAAAAAAAATAGCCATATAAACATAAAAAAATCATGCCAACATGGTTGGCTAAATACGACTCAGGAGAAATATCGACATTTCAAGTATAATATATTTATGAGCGCAGCGAAGGAAACTCTCAAGTCTCTTTTGATGATGATTTTAATTCTAACAATAACATAGCTAATTAGCTATAAATTAATTAAACTAATATTACCGAAGGTCTAGTTCTGACCAAAACATAACAAAGAGGAAGCGTGTGACGGGTGCGTAGCGGTCGCGATAATTATACTTCCATCGCAGATAGTCTCAACTTGATAACGAAAGCCGATTATATTTTATTAATTCATTCGCAATTCGAATCGCACAAGTCCAGTGTAAAACAATCTTTTGTAACAGTGGTTTGAAAAAAAAATGAAATAAAAGATTTTTTATTTGAGTGTGCACATTAAAAATGGCTGATCCAAGGGTTGCTAAGAAGGAAGTTTTAGATGAAATAATCAGCAGGGGTAAATTGGGAAACAAAAAGTTTCACTCGGAGACATCGTTGCAACATTTTGGTGAAGATGAGGGGCCGGAAACACCTGAACCTGGTGCGGATCCAGGGGTACGTAGAGCACTATTATTTAAACTTGATACATATCTATATACTATTTTTATTATTAGGTATGTATTTTGTATTCACGTTTATGTATAAATAACTAAATAAATATAAACAGAGCTATACTTGTACTTGTAATCCCAGTGATACGCAGAACAGGGCAAATTACGAAAAGGTCATTTCCGAAATATCCCTGATAGGAATCAAACCCGCAACCACCCGATGTAGCGAGCCGAGCGACCTACGCTAAAACCATTGCGCAAATCGGTCGTAATTTTTTTTTAATGGATAAATTTTGTGTAATATCAAATAAAATTTATTTTATAAAGTTGATCAATGTTTATTTTAAAATAACCTTGTCCGACATGTACCTTGGTCATTGCACATCAAGATATGTAATTTTCCAGACATGATTTCTGTTGATCCGATTAATTTATCAAGTAATAGATATGAATGTGGCGCTGTTACATAATAATATGCATATACCAGTCTTAAATATTAATGAGCAATATTTAAAAATTATGCAAATTAGGAATAATGCTCATAACCACCCTTTAAAAATAACGAAACAATAAAATATCTAGGAAGCAAGCGTACGTCGAGGCGATACTGGGAGACCCAATATGGCTCATTTTACTGAACTCTACAAACGCTATAACTCCCATAATAGGTTCTACTTCTGATTAGGTATTCTACCATTATTACCACAATATGCATGTACAAGAATGACATTCATAAATACCTAAAGTACCCTGATACCCAAATTCTGCTAGGCTACTCAAATTATTTCTAGTTTGAGTTGTTTATTCCTTTTAAGAGTTTGAGCCACAGGTGTGAGACATCATTTTCTATTATTTTTAGAATAGCGTGTTTGAGTTGGTTCCGTGTAGTATTTGGAGGGTAGTCATTCAATAAGATGACGCAATCAAATTTAATGTCAGGTGCACAATGCATCAGTCAACGGCGGGTCGAGCACGGAGGACCAGACGGAGCGAAGGCGCACCATGTCGCAGCCGGGCCCCGTATCCGGGAACCTGGTGACAGCCACCGCGGCGAGGGCGGTGCGCCGCCGCCCCAGAAACGTCATGTATGCTGATCTAGAGAGGAGCGTAAGTTAATCGATACCTACTACAGAAGCGGTCAAGTTATGCTAGGATTTTGATTTTGCGATTGTATGAAATGGCAGAGCGTTCGGCGCGTAGTGCGTTTATCTTATACTATTTTCTGCCCGCGACTTCGTCCGCGTAGGCTTAAGTAAAGTATTCTATGTGTTAATCTAGGTTATAAAATATCTGTGTTCCAAATTTCATCCGAATCCGTTCAGTAGTTTTTGCGTGAAAGAGTAACAAACATACATCCACACTCACACCGTCGAATCTTTGCGTTATGTTACCACTAATGTATCTACATAAAAACTGTCACGAAGGGTGACATTTTAAGGATGAGACATTTGTTCGCCTGTACATGCGAATCAAGAGTCCATAAACTTTAATTGGAATTGGAGTTGCAGTATCTAGGTATTTCGTTTTTGGTATAATTATTGATGGGTGGATCCAGTTTGCCCATGGTCCTTTTCTAGATTACTGTCAACAAAGTCATGATTAGCGTGGTCGACTAATCTAGATTAGAATAAAATATGAGATTTTCAAAACAATAACCGAACAAAATTAAAAAGTGTATGGAATATCAACTTTATAACTTTTAAAAATAATAAAACCCCCTGCCTAGACCGATGGGTCTGGTAGCATATAATTTTGAATTGCTGTTCCTTATTTAACGTAATTGAGTAATAAAAAAGAAATAAAATAAGGGTCAAAAGTTTGTATGCAAGTTCGATGGGGCTATAATAGTACTCAATATGTTTATTCACAAAAATGTATGATACCCCATCTATTTTACACGGTTACCTGATCTGTTTATATTTCGTTTTGTCTTAACGCCCTAGATATCTGCGCGATAAAATAACATACATTTTATTGATTTATAAATAAGTATTGCTCATTATATTGGCTCCACATTTATACGAGCATTTAATATAAACAGCTCACATTAAGACTAGATTTTAGGAAACACTATTATTTATGTGTCATTCAATCGAATAAGTACCTACCATACAGGATGCAATTTCTAATTGTCTACATCTAGATGTTGTTATGAACATTACTTAGCTACCCATTTGAGAAATACTTTTGGGATTAAACATTAAATCTTACACAGCACAGGGAAATGTTTTAATGATAGTATTAGTATCGCATTATGAAAAAATAATTAATTTAATATCACATCAATCATGCGATTTAAACACCGATATTATCATAAAACCGCTTGATAACCATGCATTGATTAACGATGACGATTTTTATTTTATTGATATATTAATTCGTGTTTGTATTTTAATGAAATACAAAGGAATACTCAATAGTTTCCAGTATCAGTATACATTTTAGGTATCTACAGTTACTTCCTCCCTGCGGAATGGGTGAAAAGCTTTGTGATGGACAAGACTTACATGATCATTCCCCTCTGCCAAGGTATAAGACCAAGAAGGTCTAACACGTTTATAAAAACTGTTTACGGAATCGATTTTATCAAAGTCAACATCTTTTTCGCGGTGTAAGGAGCTCCGTAAAAAATGCCGACCTGTGCTGTTAACCTGTGCAAGAAAAGGTCAAACACCTATAATCTACAAAAAGACGCAGTAATGTTTCATATGTAAGAGTTTTTGGTGTAATTAATCCCTTCTTCCTAATAAAATAATTAAAATATAAAATGTGATAAAAATCGAAAACATTATCGATTAAACAATCGAGTACGAAATAATTGAAAAGTGTAGTATGGTATCTCGAGTTCGCCATTTTGAATAGTGCTGTGGTAGTGATAATTTATGATTGGGTATCGATAGAATTATATTTTTTAGAGTTTTTATTACATATTTCATTTAAATTATAAATAGTAAAAATATAATTACTTATTGTTAATGTTTTAACTTATCATTATTCCACTAGAAATAGGGAAAGCAAAGACCCTCAATTAAAACCAAATGGGAAAAATCTTGCAATAGAAAGAGAGGTTGGGAACCCACTCGCACAAGTATTATTTGTTCGGTACACTTTGATTCGTCGCAATTCCAATGTTTATCTAATAAACGACGAAAATTAGTAGATAATGCCGTACCAATATTATTTTTTAGCTGATGCTGTATTTGATTTATACTTCTACTGAAATGATTCTAAAAAAATATTTCACTGAAATATACACGTAAAGTGTTTGTGTGGTAATATTTGTGACTAGGCTATGTAGTAGAAGTTTCACTTTGTATATTGTTGTAAAATATTATTTATTTTAGATGTTTCACTACCACAGCGAGGGGATTTTTTTAAAGTAATTCATAAACGATAAATCATCGTACTGTATAAGATACCATCATATACAAAATAATTCTTATTTTGTATTAGCTGAAGAAATGCACACGTCTATGCAATATTTTTGTGATGATGAGCAAGTGAAACTATCGATATATCTAATTAGAAATATCGATATTGGTATCTCCCTATTGCACTTAGTGTCATACACTCGTAAATTCTTGCATGCTGACGTATTTGACCGATTAGTGTGCGTAAAAGTTACTAGTGTTGAACATTTATTTAAGTGTGCATTCATAATGACACAATTTGTTTTTTTGTAATTGTGCATCGTTTCGTTGTAGTGGTTACCTCGTCTCCCCCAAAATCTGACAGAAAATTTGATTCGTAAAATGAAGTACGTCACTTATCCATTGGTTCGTTAATCTATGGTGCAAAGTGATCGTGGTGATTACCTATGTAAAAGTTTTCAAAAAAATTGTTTGTGGCTTGAATATATTATGACTTTTAGAAAGAGGTAATCATTTATTGCTTCCTTATTATTTCCTCCTATCAATAGACAGAACAGTACGGCACCTGCGCGTGCGGTGCGTATTATTATTTCGGACGTTTGAGACAGCATGTATGGATAGAGTCATAAGAATTCGGTTGCAGTAATCTTAACATCAAGTTATTTTTTGGATTATTTGTTCAAGGGAACAATACAATTATTCATGTTTATAGTTCTTAACACAGAATTAGCACATTATATTATCTAGGTAACATAAATCTTTATTACCTGCTGAATAATACCGTATAAATAGCGATAAATGTAGATATTTAAAAACAGATATCTATTCCAATCATGATGAACCCATAACAATATTCGGGTAGTTACTAACACCCTAAACCTAAAGAGATATCACCATGCAGCTAGCAAAATAATAATTAGGTAAGTAGTTCTTCACGGCTGTTGGCAGAGATAAAAAAAATAAACCTAGTAGCAATTCTTTTAAAATACTTACAATGCTATCTATATTATAGACATGTTTAATTATTATAACTTTTGTCTAAAATGTTAACTTTGGCGGGCTATTCGCAATCGACGGCAAATTTCCATCGGAAACGATAGCTTCCATCCTTTTTCTGTGTATGTTTGTAATATCTAAATAACACCTTTTCACAAAATGCATATGAAAGTACATACGACACCTATAGCAAAAACGCGATTTAATTTTTTTTTGTTTGTCTGTTTTGTTTGTTCCGGGTAATCTCCGAAATGGCTGAACCAATTTTGACGGGATTTTCACTGGTAGATAGCTGATGTCATAAGAAGTAACATAGGCTACTTTAATTTTAGAAAAAAACTATTAGGGTTCCGCGTAAAAAAATAAAAACACATGAAATCAAAGAGTATCTCCGAAACGGCTGGACCGATTTTGAAGGGACTTTCACTGGTAGATAGCTGATATTATAAGCAATAACTTAGGCTACTTTTATTTTAGAAAAATAAAAATGGGTCCTCTTGCGCGGGTTGCGATCGCGGGAGCGGTCTTTTTGTTAAGTTCAATTCTAAAGTTAAATAAAAGAAGGATTGAAGCTGTCTTTCCCGATATCGAAAACTTTCCGTCATTTGCAAATACGGGGACAGCTATACGGAATCATCGCACATCGATTAAATAAATAAATATCGCCAGACGAACACCCGAACTGTATGGTCCCAAACTAAGCAACGCTTGTACTATGGGTACCATACAATGGACTGGAGGCGACCCCAGTGACACCCATTCACACACACCGGGGAAAATTACGACAAGGCCATTCCCGAAATTTACTCCGACGGGAATCGAACCCGCAGCCACCCGGTGCAGTGAGCCTAGCGGTCGATTCGAGCCGACTATTAAATGATTTTGATTAAAACAAAAATGCGTTGCGCTTACCTACATAGAGATTATGTTATTATGCATTAATATTTTTTATTGTTTTCAAAGTAACCTTTTAAAGATAATAATGAATTGATATCCGTTTTCCATTGGGTAAATACGTGGTTATCTAGTGATCTGGGTTTTCCAATGTGTATTATTCATATTCCATCAATTAGGAAATATCTAGGTTGGTACACAACGAAAGTCAGACAACCTACTTTAGGTAAACCGTGTACTTGTTTCTTTTTCAGTGTATTTTTGTAGCTATATGTAGGTATAGGTATAATCTAAAAATAATACGATCAAATTTTTATCATGTAGGTAGTGCTAAGATAAAATAAGTAGGTAGGTGAAGCAAATTGTTAGGTATATAGATAATGAATACATAGCAATGAATATACTAATATTGGTATGCCCATTCAAAAATATAACAGTTTTTCATATTTTTGTAAACTTCTGTAACCGTTGTAACCTACGACTACCATACCTACTAAGGTACCTACTATAGAACAAAAACCTAAGTAGGTAATTAAAAACAAACAAATAGGTATATGTCTAAAAAGTTGATATTTACAGGAAATCATGTATATTTGTTGATATCGCCTTCTGAGTAGCCTATCGCATTTACTACCAAGATCCAGTAAATACCAACCTTATCATGTTGCAACGTCCTTATTTTATCAAAATATATCTATAGCGCCTTGTCCCTCCGCCTCCTATTTTTATCCGACAGCCCTGGAAGGAGAGTTATGTTTTCAAGTGTATGTTTGTATTGTATCTCTATGTCTTTGCTGTGCTCTCCTATACTATATCCTAAACGGCTTGACGATCTTAATTGTGGGCGTGACTTATGCTACCTGTGTAATATTTAAATATGACGTCTGGTAAGTGAAGAGAGAGGAATAAAAAAAATCATAATATTTTTTATACAAAAAATCTGACTGCGTAAAAATAAATAAGTAACTGAAAAGTGAGAAACCAGTGAATTAAAATAAAATCGGTTTATTGTTGTTTAACTATTTATTTTTGATATCGGGATATTTTTAAACAGTTAATTAATTGCGATGATGGTTTTGCCACTTGCTCCTCATGACATCAAAATAAATTAATCAATGCAAAGGCCATACCACGTAAGGTTAGCGATAGTGATTTTAACAAGACGCAAGAGTTTACTTACATGCTGACCATCTGGTCACGCCATGTATACTATGTGAAACAAAAAGGATATACAATTTTTTTGCAACTTTACTTTGTGTATCTAAAACTATCGGCTTTGTGGGACAGTTGAAGTGCTAAAGGTTGCTTTGTAGACTTGTCAAATCTGTCAACAGCTGTATCCCTGTAACACCTTTTACTTTTCAAGTTTCCTCTAAATCTGATAGTTTTAGAATTACAAAGTTAATTTTTGAAAAAAAACTATACCCTTTCTCTTTCAAACTGTAGAGACAGTGCACTCCACGCTTTTTAAAATAAACATCGATATTCGCAGCCCGGGTGTTTTGGCCTGTTTTCGAAGTAAATTTATTTTAAAGCTCGGGCCGTAGTTTATAAAACAAATTTGTATGTATCTGCGCAATGGGCTGTAATGATTTTTTCACAATCAACTTATGGATATTCCTAAAATATAATAAAATATATCTAAAATAATATTTAAGACTGATATTATTTTCGGGCCCCATTTGCTTCTGAAACAACGATAGCTACGTCATTAGAAAGCTAATTTTCAACAAAATGCATTGTAGATGGAATGGAATATACCTAATAGTAATAAATTTAACCTTATTTACATGATTTATCTCAACTACCATAAAACGTAATTAGTATAGATAGGTACCTACGTGTTTTATCGTGGTGGTTATATAAAATCAAATGTTAAATCCGCTAAACAATTTGATAAAGAGCAAAATGGATTATGATTGAGTAAGACGACTTAAAAGATAATATTCAGTCTTTGAATATTTCATGGTTTTTTTTTGTTAAGGTGCTTAGAATTGAGAAGGGACTTTTTTATACCTGCGGTATAAAATGCACGAATCTAAACATTTTCCATTGCTAGGTAGATTGTCTAGTTCACAAGTATTACCTATTGTGTATCTGGTTGCTGATCCTTTTTTGATGAAGTTTAAAGCAACAGTCACTTAACACTTTCAATTCAAATACTCTCTTATTAATAAAAGCTATCAAGATGTTCATTCCCTGAACAAAAATAAAGTTATAAAAGTCGTGTAAAGGTAGTACACTTCCATAGCGTCGAGCGGCGGGCGCGAGCCGTGTTTGTGAGGCGGGTCACTCTCGCGCAACCAACTGTAAACCTTTTGAGTCCATCGGGCCGCGAGCCGCCGGCCCCAACCCCAGGCCGCGGCCCCTGCCGACCCCAGCCCTGTAAATACCTATGCGGACACACCGTGCCGCCCGAACGCCTCGCCTAATGAAAATTCAATCTCTATTTTGTCGCTACAAAGTCGTAACTGCTCTTGTATTGTAACAAAAAATTTACTCGTCACCGCGATAATTACTAATTGAATTTTAATCGTACAGATCACTAACCCTGATATTGGACCGAGCATCGACGAATGAACTCTGTAGCAACGTGTTGATTTTTATCTGCGCCTACGATCTGCAATCATAATGACGTTTGATGTTTTGAGTTCAATATCTTGATAACATAAAAATAAATGTATTCTAATTTTGGTGCTAGATTTTTTTTCGCCATCACCATCGATTCTGCCCAATAAAACATTACTTACTTAACAAAAGTCAATCACAAAATCTGAGACCGCTAAAACTTTCACCATTCCAAAGCGTGGCGCGATAAAAATAGTCTATGAAATTGCTGATATCCATTCCGGCGTGCAAGCTAGTTCGTGGAAAGTATTGCACTACGTGAAGCGTTTTTCACTGAGCCAAAATACGTTGCAGAGGAACGCGCTGGCAGCAGACTACGCGCTGTAATGGGATTATAGTGAAATACAGGCGGTGTCTATCGGGAGAAACAAGCGACTAATGAAGTTATTAATCCGATTTTATACGGCTTTTCGTGCTCACGGCGGCCGGTTTTTCAGCTTGCTACGTTGATATGAAATTCAAATTCAAAGCGTTTATTTTGTTTAGGCCTACGGGGGCACTTACAAATTGTCAAGTTTACATTTTTTTTTCTTATATCTACAACCGGATCGGAACGCGGCCTCGACTGAGAAGATCCGGCAAGAAACTCAGCGGGCTTGTCTTTTTACATGTCATTTCTTTTTTTCATCGCCAGTTGCTTATATTCAATTTCTGGCTACCTCGATGTTTCGTTTCTAAAAATATAGTGTTGTTTACAGGAATCTACGTATGAGAAACCAACGCTCACGTTGCCCGGCAGAGGAGATGAGTCGGGGTCAGCGACACCTACCGGTACACCGGGTATGTCATCAGTCCATCATTCTGAGCGCTACAAATAATAATAAATATCGCCAGACGGACACACCAATTGTATGGTCTGCCAGTGTCACCCAGACCAGGGCAAATTACGAAAAGGCCATTTCCGAAATTTACCCTGACGGGAATCGAACCAGCAACTACTTGACGCAGTGAGCCGAGCGGCCTACGCTCGAACCACTGCGCCAAGCGGTCGTATGTATTGATTGCAATTTTGTATGCACTGATGCTATTTAACCTTATTTTGTGCTGCAAGCAATATTACATGTTCTTTGTTGAAACTTTCATCCGCTGTGCTGTATTCGTGGAAGAGCTCCCAGATGCAAGTGCATTGTCGTATAAACTGCACCTCAAAATACGCAATTTGTAAACACAAAAATAGCCTCTTTCGGAACATTTTCAAAATATAAGTATGTAACATATTATTAAAAACTAAAATAAATATTAAATATTATATAACAAATATTTAAGATTTATTGTTCATTAGACATTTCAAAAATAGTCGTGCCTAAGTATTTCACACTTAGTTCAGGCCTTATAAACTAATAACATTTTTGTTATTCTCTAGCGACCGACCGGAACAGCCCACTTCCGTACAGTAATATGAATGGCAACTTCAAAAACGGCGATGTGAAATCACTAAGTAAGTACCTATAGATAAATAATCTAAATAATCAAGAATATTTTATTAGGTGCTATATGTCACTTGAGCAAACAACGGTTCGCTTTAGATTTAGTAAACACTATTTACACCCACACCAACAAGTTCGCACATCGGTAACGCAATATTAGGGAATTAAAAAATAATCACGAATGATAAATGCTAAATCCTAGTGTGTTTTTTGGATAAGTAATTGATAATATGTAATTAATGATGACTGACAGATCGCCTGATAAAGAAAAAAACGTTACTCAAGAAAATACTTAAAACATTCGAAACCCATTTACAATCATTATAATATAAAAAAATAATACATTATTAAGTTAATATTGTCTTCATTCATATAACCAGGTGCTTTTTAGATTATTTAAAATTTTCTATTTAATGAAATATGTGAAAGTTTTATATTTTTATAGCTGTGCCCGCGACTTCGTGCGCGTGGTCTTTCATATTTATTCACCTTTTAAACCTTCTCTGGACTTTCACAAATAATTCAAGACCAAAATTAGCCAAATCGGTCCAGCCGTTCTCGAGATTTAGCGAGACTAACGAACTGCAATTATTTTTTATATACATAGATGAATTTATAGGTTTCAATAAACTCTGCTTTAGCAGGTAGCTCGTGTGCCATTTTGCATAAAACACGTCAGTTATGTTACACGGCTGTGACACACTTTTCACACCGTGTTGCCATTATGTGCCCATCAGCGGCCATTGTGTTCTTCATCTCTTTCACTAGTATTATGCTTTCATTACTGACCCAATTGATGATACACGAGTGCTTGCTACTATTATAAATGTTACAGCAGACATAGGCAAAGGCGTTTGAATTTCAACGCTATTTCTTGTTTAAAAGAAGCTATATTTACTATTAGGGGTTGGGGTGTATGACCAAACTGCTGGTTTATTTGAATGAACATAAAGAGAGTGCAAATTATTAGTAGGAACTACGTGCAGATTACGTGATTCCAGAGTAAGGATAGTATTAATAAATCTGTCTCAAGTCTGAGACCGATCTTGGAGGGAATGTCATTCCTACGTCATTCCAGTACAAAATAACACGTCAAAACTGTACTTTAGATCGCTATCAGACTTGAGATCAATTTAATAATACGACTCTAAGTGTCATTTTCTTGAATCACGTAAAATTACTCGTTCATCCTTCAGGTAGCTATCGTCTGTACACGTCGGCGAACGACCTACGGGGAAATGCAACTCCTCGGAAGCGATCAGTGATGACGATGGATGCTCAGTCCATACGCTCAGTTGAGACGCAGGCCCCACCCCCCACTAGCCCTGAGGAGAACAAGAAGCACACACAGTAAGTTACCCGGTAAAGAGTTTAGGGAATCTCGCGCAATTATCGCGAGCTTCAATTAATTGTTGCGAAGGGTGGCCGCACCTCTACCAGAAAAATTGAAGGCCGAGCTTAGGAACAAGGTTGAAATAAATAAAAATACTTTCCTTCCGTTCTGCAATTAAAGTGTCCAATAAAATTCTCACCTGATAAGATTGATAAATTCAAGACCGTTCGTTTCAAGGAATAACAAAAATATCGACAGGGCTTTATATTTTTACAATTCTGGTAGGTTTATCTTCATAAATAAGTTACTTTTAAATAATGCAAAGTATGTATGTTCTAACTGGTCTCTTTCTGTATTTTACTTAGTATTTTCGGCTAAATATATTTCAATTTGGTTTTCAGGAAATACTTAACATTAGTCATGAGTTGCATGTACGCCGTGGCGCTGGTGACTCTAGGACTTATCATCTACGTGGGTGATGCATTCGTGGCGCCGTCAGTGGCTCATGTGAGAGTTTGTTATATGATAATTAGGCTTTCAGTAATAGTTCTCTATTTATAAATGACGACCGGTTGGCGCAGTGGCTCGAGCGTAGGCCGTTCGGCTCACTGCACATAGTGGTTGTGGGTTCGATTCCCGCCGGGGCAAATTTCGGAAATGGCGTTTTCGTAATTTGCCCAGGTCTGGGTGTCACTGGGATCGCCCCCGGTCCATTGTATCGATACCCATAGTACAAGCGTTACTTAGTTTGGGACCATACAGTTGATGCGTCAGTCTGGCGATATTAAATATTATTTTAAAAAAATTAGGTACTTTAAGTTTATAAAAATTCAATGCCACATCACTCTTTTGCAGATTTACTCCATCACTCTTTGCGCTATGGGATTTGTGTACCTCCTATTCTTAATGTTTGACATCGGAAAATATAAAACAACCGCACTTAAAAACCACAGCATCAAAGGCGACCACGATGAAAAAGTTATGGAATTTTTCAGAAAACAAGAGGTGAGCCAAAATGATTTAATAAACCCTGAATGGCGAAGTGACTGATAAGGATTCACAGAACTAATTTTAACTAGTGACTGATTTATCTAATAACTAAACAAATATTTAAATATTTGTAGGAAGAATACGGTAGGAGTACGCCCGGCGACCGCACACCTGATTCAATAAGGACTGTAGCGATGCCACCACAACCTTCGCTCATTCCTTTAAAACATTACTATTGCTTCAGTCAAGACAGACATTCGAATAGTTTCTACGTCAAATTGGGGACTGCTGGTGAGTTTTTTTTTCACATTTTTTCTCAAAAGCAGATATTGCCACAGAACAACAATTTATCCAACGACATTGGAAAATGCGTCATCTAATATCATTAATCCTACACAGGTTTCGCATTAGGACATCTCGTCCATTCCTTGCTGTTACTGGCAACGCAAGTAGCCAACCTCGTCGACGAAGACATCGAAAACGATAAATGCGTGAACATTCTACAAGTGGTGCTAGATGTCATTTTCCCTTGCTACTGCTTCTTGCAGCTGTACTTCATCTTCAAATACAGTAATGTTATCATCTTACGAGCGCAGGTGGGTTCCAACATTAAGTTATTTAAAATAGAAGAAAGATTTTGTGGTTGTTTACACAGGGTGTACTTGAATTCATTGGCTAAACTTCGTGTGCCAAGATAGATTTAGACCATATCACTTTTAATGAGTAAATATTAATTAAACCCTGTGATATTCCCAAGTCAAACAAACAAAATTAAAGTCAAATATCACATATCATATCACATAAATTAATTTTGTTATTTACATTATGTTATTTTATGAATGAACAACAAAAGGACACGATAAAGAATCTGTGTAATTACTAAATAGGTAATTGGTTTCAAGTAATACAATCAGTATTAATTTTACAACTAAACATTTTGATTTGACATTTTACTATGATTATGTTGCAGTTACCGAACCTCTTATAACAATTTGGTCATTAAATTCACCCCGTATTTTTGAATACATTTCTATGTTATCGTCTGGTGACCAAAAAATATTCTATAATCTGGTTTCCAGGGTCTAGCATACTTCGCGTTTATGCACATGATTGGCAGTAGTCTTTGTTTCTGGGTCTCGGCCATCGTCCGTGAGACCATCTTGGCTCTGACGATTTATGCCAACTCCGTGTACGGTAACGGAGGCTACGGGAGGAATGCCACGAACATGACCAGTTATGGTAATTACCTTAAAGTTATGGTCTCGAACCTTGATATTATTTGAACGAATAATAAGTTTAGTAAGCATTTTATGAAATAATTTTGTTGTTAGGCCATGATATGAGTATTTGGTATGATTTACAGATGTAAAGATTAGAGATTGGCCATTGACGTAATTTAATACTTATTTAGTAAAATATGTTTAAATACTTTCAATACCAGATAAACAAAGTGAAATAGAAGGAAGCTACAATTTTTCTCGTATAAAAATGTTAGTTTTTCTTGGAAAATTATAGCATTTACCACTTAATATAAGACTTCACTTTTGTATTATTATTTTAGTGGAAGAAGCAGACTCTAGACTGATCGACATCAGCAACTTGTACAACGAAGACTGCATTTCCTCAGCCGCTATCAGCACGATCATTGAGAACTTCTCTCCGTACCTCTATCCTTTCAGTGTAGAGTTCAATATTCTTATTGGTAAGTATAACAGATTTATTCATACATAGAAATAAATGAAATTGTATGAATCAATATTTTTTTATTTATTCATACAATTTCATTTGTTCCTAAAAATTGTAAACACTTGATTTTTAAGTGAGGAAATTGTGAATCTCATGATGGCAATAATTTAAGCCAGACCTCGGAACAAATTAGGTGAAAAATAAACCTCAATAATTTATGTTTCTTTAGTCGCTGTGTATTACATCATCTGGACCAATATCGGCAATTGTGATAACGACGACAACAAGTCTGACATCACCAATCTAGATGATGACTATCAAATGTGCAGGTAATTTTGTCATTACCACCATGAAATAAGAAACTATTTACAATTTACTCTCTAAGGCACACTTGTGTATATGGAATGGCTCCAAATATGACGCTCTAACCAAATACTTGGATATCAATTGAAAATATTCACATATGTTTCAAGCATCCAAATAATTTAGTAAAATTAAGAAACCAACTAAAATCTACCAAAGGTTACCTCACTCACTATCTAACTTTGTCCGCTCGTTTTGTGAGACATTATACTTAACTTTCGTTCGTATTTATTTCTACAATACCTACACAAGAACCTCGCATCTTTTCTGACCCTCTATAAGCCATTCGTCTCCTATTTCCCAAATGCCAGGATCCCAACAGCTAATGAGGACAATGACTACACGAGCAACATCGTGATCTACGCGGACTGCCACGCGTCCAACCGCGGTCTCTTCGCCGGCTTGGTTGTGATGGTCATGGTTGTCGGTATGCTCATCATCGGATTCGTATTCAGCAGCGTTGGAGAGTAAGTTATCATTTTGCAATATACAAAGCTTTTTAGAACATTTTTTCACTAGAAAATATACATACTATAATATTGATATATTTAAATAATTTTTCGAATATTTTATAGATTTCTTTTTTTATATCCACCTGTGAATTTTTGTCTGACTTGTAATTGAACCAACATCTGAATTGTGTGCTAAGTCATCGTCATATTAGGCAATAATTGTTATCTAATGATGACCACAACCTCTTCCATTTCAGTCAATTCGTTGAGTTCGGCTACCTCTTAAACGACTGCACCAAGCTCGCGCTCCACTCCATCATGTTGTTCGCCGTCGTCATCGCCTTCAACCAGCTCCACAAGTTGGACGTCAACGCCCACCACCACTCTTTGCTGGACGACGTGCTACTCTTCATCTGTCTACCCGCCTTCTTCATGGAGACGGTGTTCTCCTTGATTGCGACTATCAACATTCTTAACGTCGTGAAGTCTATCGATTTTGTTGTGATGGTAAGTTTAAAATATAACTCCCATAGGCATTTACGGCCTGGCCACCTACCTGTAAGATATTCCGTTTGAAACTGTATCTATAAATAATGTTTGTAAACACGTAAACATGGAGAAATTTGACCATATGCATCAGAATTGTTTTTAATAATTAGCTTTACCCACATTGGGTCACGACTCCAACTCGTAGGCTGTACATCGTTTGTTAATAAAAAGCAGCTGCTTTAGTTTGTCTCTGATTATATTGCATAGAATCAGTCTACTCTTATTTCAAAATCAGTGTATACCATATTTTATCGTGTCACAGCCAACCTAGTATAGGGTTACCCGTAGAAGAATTAAAACCAATGTAAATTCACGATTCTCATAAGTCTAGTGTGTAGACGGTGATGGGATATATGCTGTAGAAAACTCTCCAGAAGAGAATCCACTCCCTAAGTGCACGTGGACTGTTACTCCATAGATGCTGAGATGTGAGCCATTTTAGATCTCGCACAGCCAACCCTATCCGTTTGTATAGTTTCATACAATGTGATGACATGGCTTTAATATATTTTATGATGGTGAGCTGTGGTGATAGACTGTAATAAATAATTTTATTTCTACTTTCTTCACAGGTGATACAAGTGATCATTCAAACGCCGCTCATAATGGACGGCCTCCGTCGATGCAGTAACGCGAAGAAACTCAGGAGAATGAAGCCTGGACGTGAGTTGCTCATGTTCCTTCTCATCACGAACGTCGCCATGTGGCTGTTCAACACGTTCTCCTACAAATCCCCGGAGAGCCTCGACGAGAGATACGCTTTCTATGGGAAGGTTATGTGGAGTATATTAGGTCATGTCAGTTTACCACTGATCATGTTCTATAGGTTCCATTCCAGTGTGTGCTTGGCCGATATATGGCACTCCGCGTACACACCTGGTTCAGACCATTAGAATAGTTCTATAAGCTTATCTATATCGCTAAATAGTATAAAACAAAGTCGCTATTCACGTCTGTCTGTCTATTTATCCGCTTAGTAAGAACTACTAACTAAACTTTATAAGAATAAACAACTCAGCGGATTTTGATGTGGTTTTACGATCCTATGGAGGATTTCTTCCGAAAGTTCTTATTCGATTTATAAATATTAGACCAAAGCCGTGCGAAGCTGGGGCGGATTGCTAGTACATAATAATTAGGTTGTAAAAATTAAAATGCTGACATTAGTAGTCATTAACTAAACAATAAAATAGGTAGTAGAAATAGGTAGACATTTTAGAGGATGTGAGGACCATATTGGGCCACATGTTCACTGTTGTAGAACAACCTTGTAGCCATTGAAAATGCTTTAATATTTAATTATTGTATTCACTGGGGTTGACAATTTTTAATTTTAGAATAGCGTACAAATAGAAAATATATTTCTTAATTTGTTTTCATGCACATTACGTGAGTACTTAACTTTATTTTATTTTTTGTTACAATTGCAAAGTTTATGTGAGTAATTTAAAATTAAGTAGGTATAGTAATTAGGCAGGCACATTATACATTGTATAATTTATGTTAGTTGATAATCTAGATAAATAACTAAAATAAGTAGTCTACGCTTTACTTAATTGTAAATATTAATATGATACGTGTATTACTTACATAAAAATAATAATTTTAAATGTTAAATTCAAGTTTCGTTTTATTTATAATTTTATTCCTAATATAAGTGTTTTCTCATCATAAAATAACAAGTAGTTATATTCAACTATAGTAACGTAGAAGTATCTATAATATTTAAAAAAAATATTATATCAATTTCTATGATTGTATTGCATTGTACAGTCAAGAGAAAAATGCATACTGTATTTTTATCCATGTAAAATACTAATAGCCCAGAAAAGTATAAAATATGTACTTAATTGCCACTCGTCTTATTTAAAGTTCTAATGTAGGTATGCTATGTGGATTTCAAAACTGTAAGATGAACACATATTTCGCACCATCTGGTGCAACTTTTAAGTAAGTTTTTTTAGTTCTTCTACAGACAAGAACATACAGGTAAACAAACATTCCGAACCGAGGGGTAAAGTGGCTTATTCTTTACGGCATATGAGAATCGCTCGCTCGCATCTATTTGGCGATGTCTTACACAGGTAAATCACACGTGGCCGTGTAGCAGTATGTCTTGGGTGGCCGCTGAGAGCGCGGTAATTAACCTAGCGGCGCCTAATGCAATCACCTAATATTGGGTTACGTACTCGGACAGGGCACGGAACGCACTTAGCCGCCGTGGATGCACTACAAACTAGTTACTGAGATAGGTACTGTACATACATCTAGGTAGATACCCCATGTGATTTTATACAATGAAATGAGAACACTTTTATATTTTCATAGTAAGGAGCGTTATTTTAGGCACCGAGATTTTCATTGGGCAAATTAATTAGAAATCGAAAACAGTATTTTGATACTAGCATAGTTAGATGCTTTTCGTACTTTCAGGCTCTAGATAGCATAAATTGCATCGGTGTATTTTTTGTATTTTTGAAAAGTATTTAAAATTAATTATTACAACGAAAAACGTTTTTGTCCGTGTACATCAAATATTTTAAATATCTACTATTCTTCTGCGTCGTTCCCTCACTGCTGAGGATCGTGACCATATGTGATCTGCCTCCATTTGCTCCCGTCCTGCGCCAAATCAATAGATCGTTGTAGAGTTTCTCCTGTTGCCTCTACAATACTCTTAGTCCATCGTGTTGGAATGCGACCTCTGGAGCGCTTCCCCTGCATCTGTCCCACGATCAGCTGCTTCTCCAGCTCATGCTATTGCGACCGCATGATATGTCCAAAGAAGCTTAGTTGACGTTGTCGGCATACAGAGACAAGTCGTTTTTTGATTTGGAGCTCTTGTAGGATGGATTCGTTCGTTCTCCTGGCAGTCCATGGTATCCTTAGCATTCGTCTCCAGCACCACATTTCAAAAGCGCTTATTTTACTCTATCTATTTATCTGCTATTAAACGACACAAAATAAAAAATATCTTAGCTGCATAGTTTTATGGTTGAATGTGGAATGTGTGGTAATTTGAATCAAAGTGTTGTAAATATTGGTGAGTAAATCAGTAGGGCAGCGGCGGGCGTGCGACGCGCGGATATGCGCTCGGGTGACCAATGCCACTGTTGTCTAATTGTTTCCGATCTCTTCTGAATAACCACTGTGCGTATTGACAAAATTCGAACACGTGAATGGCGGCTGATAAAGGTATTCAACGGTCCAGTGATCTTCCACTCTATATCCGAATTTCTGCACCAATTGTTGATCGAAATAAAACCGTTATTTTAACATGTGATTGGGTGCTTGTTCATAACAATATTTTATTTATATTTAGAACACGTTAACGCGCTGATAATAATCATAAATTTATCTAATCAATATTTTGATAATACAGTATCACATTCGCTATTAGTCGCAGAACTCAATGCGCCAGAATTTAAGAAGGTCATAAGAGCATTGTATTCTTGCATACACACAGTCATTAGCTATTTTCTATTAGCACCTCTGCGTCCTTTACGAGTAGGTTAGCGCTTTAGTCGGCTGTAGACGACATGGGGAAAAAGGAAAAAGAATAACAGAAAAATTGAAGAAATTTTCCATGCTGTTCACTTTTTTACTTGACAGCTATTTATAATTTTATAAATCGGGTTATCAAGATTGAAGTAAAATAATTTGTTAGGCAAGCATGCATTTCCAATATCTATGTGGTTAAATTTTATTCGCTTCATAGGGGGTCTGCCATTAGAAGGTCACCGTTAAAATGAATACATCCTTTGTTTTCATGCACTTTATCTGCACGCATTAATTGCATCAAAAATCCTTTCAGCCACTAATTGGTTTGGTTTTCATCGAGGTCCTCGTAATAAACAGGAAATTTACCTACGCCACTTTGAGCAGCAAGAGTCTATGGTAAAAGATATCCGTGTTCGTAACGAAATTAATTAGAAAATCTAGCCATTTTGTAGGATAGGTTACTTATAGGTACTTATCCATTTATGGCCCATGTTATTAATACCTTAAAGATATAATAATATGTATAATATTAATATAAACCCAATATTTGTTTAAAATAACAAAATCGGCAAGCCAGCGTACAACCTGCCTGGGCCCTAACCACGCTAGCTACTCAAATCGTAATAGAAAAGCACACGCTCGCGATTACGTTTCAAACGCTCCGCTTTTGACGATTTGCTGACACCATACCACATCAATGACAGTAGAAATCGTGAAGCTCGTGTCAGCAAAACGTCAAAAGCGGAGCGTATGAAACGTAATCGCGAGCGTTTGCTTTTCTATTACGATTTGAGTAGCTAGCGTGGTTAGGGCTCTGATGCAGTGAACGTAGCTCGTATATTAATAGACTAGCTGAGCCCGCGACTTCGTCCGCGTGGAATTTAACTTAACAAAAAAAGCCCGCTCCCGCGTTCTGAGCCCGCGCGACAGGACCCCTTTTTTAAATTTTGTTTTTCTGACTCGGTCCAGCCGTTTCGGAGATACTCTTTGATTTCATGTGTTTTTATTTTTTTACGCGGAACCCTATTTGTTTTTCTAAAATTAAAGTATATTTTTTGTATAGATAGATGCTTGCAATACCAAAGGCATTGCTCACACATTGCCGACTTGAAGGGGCAGAAGGCGGGGCCGGCGGGGCGGGGGTAGGGCTTGGGCCTCCGAATCTCCGACTCATCTCACGAAATGCAGCTATAATAACTACTTTACGAAACACTCGTACAACATGTTTGACATTATTATTTTAATGAAACCAGATCGAAAAATAGCTTCAAACTCACAGACTTATAAATACTAGGTACATATCTCTACGTTAAAACTCAAAGAAGGATCTCACTAGAATGTCGACGCTCCACTATAATGGGCCTTTGTAATTTATCCGTTACGTTTATTTCTCTATGCATGAAATGATTTTCATAGATGGCTAGACTCCATTTATTAGATGACAATGGCGTATTATGGTGGTGGGTACTAGGCCGCGGTCACGCTCGATGTACCGAGCGGCGCCCGCGCACACCGGAAGGGCGCGACGTCGCACCGGAAATGTCCTCACGACCCGTGACCTGCGCGCGCGCATACGTGCTTTGTTACTCGCGTATGGCACACGCGATCGGATTTTAATCAATGGTCAAAAAAAGCAATTTATTAGTGTACTTAAAATATGTTTCTAAAGCTAGTATATTAATAGCAATTAATATCAAAAGAAGAAAAACTGAAACTATAAGTACATGCAAATCCAAGTATGTATTTTCATTTTTCAATAACATCCAGAGTTAATAATAATGAAATAATTAATATAACCAAACATACTACATGGTTCAACGAAAACAATATCATTACCCGACACAGATGTTTATCGATACTTGAACAAAACTCATGTGTTTCCACAAATGAACAAACAAAGGCATGAAGTACACTACATCAATCGCGTTAGAAGTGCAACAATGTGAAAAGGCTAGGCTCGTGTTCGCGATGACGTCGAGAGGCAATACCGACCCTCGCTCGACCAGCCGACAGGTAAGTGATTGCCATTATAGAAGCAACTTAATGTACGGACGATCACAGGGTTATAGAGCGCTGTGAAACGAACTAATTTCACACCACTACAGTCTAATTTCACATAAGAAGTCCCGTAGAAACGGTGCTGTAATCGCGTGGCGGCAATATAATCTACACTGTGTACAATTTAGGTCCGTTCTTTTCCGCGAGATTTCCTAAGTTAAATTGACTGACAAATTATATTATTTTCTACATAAAGATTAAAGATGCTGATTGTACTCACATTAAATATGTATATCACCTGCTTGTGACTCAATGTGTGGCCATGAAAAGTGATGACCAAATTTAACTGTAACAAGATTAGACCAACCCTTAGGTTTAGGAATACAGCGTAATCCGACGTATTCCAACAGAGTGTGTGTGGTAATAGTTGAACTAAAACGCAATAAATCTGTAAGAAGAAAAATCGTTATCTTGATATTGACTGTATACTCCACACATCAATTGAATCAGAGGTATATTCCATGACTACCCACAATGTCACCAAAATAAATACACTGATCCAATTTTGTGACATCTCTTACAAGATTCAATATATTACAGCAATATTTCACTAAAAGCAAAGTGCTGACCGGTGAAAAATAAAATAATATATTACCTACGTAAATATTTTTTATAACGTTGTTGATACAATTTTTTCAGTTACATACCTATGAGATGTGTGCATGTACCCTTTTATGGTAAAAGTCATTATGAGACTGCACTAAGAGAATATTCAAACCTTTGCAACCCACACTTCAAAGACTGCTTAACAAAATTATAACACCGATTCTAATCAGGATTACTTCCACTCAAACAGCTGAAAAGCTCCATTGCCCATGCCTGCGTAATTACTGAACGCACGCTGGAAGTAATTTCTAAAAGGCACGTCGCAGCCTCCAAGACAAGGCCTTTCCAAGGGTGACATCCCTCCGACACAGTACATACATAGACTAACGGCCAGTGATCAACCTACACATGTTTGCGGCCAACTTATTTGGGGTGTAAAATTGAATTACTTTGGGGAACAAGTATCTTGGAAAATGTTTTAGTGATATACTGTGACATATCTTTCAAAGCCTTGTCTGTTTAGGTGAACTTTATTATGTCCATTAAAACTAGTTATAGGTATACCTTATTACATTGAAGTAATTATTAATTTTAAAAATAAAACAAAACTATTAAACGCTAGGTACTATTTATTGCTAGCATTTTACATATCTCAAGTTAAAATTTAAAACACTTTTATTTATATTTCTCTTTTTTTAGGACAAAACGTAGGTATACCTATATTTAAATAGTTTAATACCGCTGAATAACCGATCTATCCACACATGTCCCTGGAAAAAAGCCCAAAAATATAATCATACATTATGACCATGTAATCCGACGTTGTACGAAAAAGATTTATTAAATAACACGATAAAGCTTAAATACTTTGTCGGGACATAGTTAGTCCATCAATTTGACTATTCTCGGGTGTAGACGGCGATCAAAGACGCGCGCCACCCGCCCGGAAAATTGCCCCAACCCAATGAATATTATTAAACTCTTCGATAGTTACCTACTTGTTCTAGTTAAGCAAATGTTATTCAAATCCTTGTAAACAAACATTCTTTGATATTGCTTTCTATTAATTCAGTTATATGTGATTTCACTTGGAATAATTTATTTCTAACTACAGAACAATAAAGTTTACCAGCTAGATATTTAGCATCTATAATTATTTTTTTAACTTTAAGCTAGAAAGTGTTCTTTGAAATATGTACATATGGATGTTTGTATGTATAGGGTTCGATATACACAGAGACGTGTCCAACTAGAAAGTAAGTCATAAAATCTGCACAGGTAAAATACCGCAAATTGTATAATACAGGAATGGATGTACAAAATATGTATATACTAATATCCTAATTACTGTTCAAATCAAGAACAGTAGCCATGTTTCATGTTCCCTCACACAAGCTATTGATACACAACACGTGATGGTATAACCATGGGAGCGAGGCTGTGGGTCTAATCCGCGCCCTGTAACCGTTCACATTACGCTCGGGCGGCCATATTTGGAGATATGTGACGATCCAGCGGGTGCCCAGTGAACCGCGAGAGGATGTGAGTTATTAAGTGGTACACTCAGGTGATCTGTCGAGTGAGAGAATCGTCCGCGCTGCGCTCCGCCCGCCCCAGGGCCGGCCGCTCGTGAACCTACGAAATAAAAAATACAAACATTAATTTAAGTACCCAGTGCTGAAGTGAAAATGTGTATTGTGATCATATTAAACGCTTTACATTTTAGGATTTAGAAACAGAATACAATTTTAATACAATAATCGTATTGGGGCACTTCGTAGGGAATACAGGAAACTAAAACCTACCTAATTACCTAAGTACTTGCCAACAATCCAATAGCAAACATATGGTCTTCCTAATTAGCGCTATACTAATAATCACTTCAGCTACAAAGTATACTGATTCGGACAATTACTAAATTAGTACGCCGCATCCATTTCGATACAAACATCGTTCAAAAACAAAATTGAGTCTGTGCCGCGGCTCGTCCATTTGTAACGAAACTGTTCGTATAATATCAGAGGTTTCAATACCAACACAGAATCCGAATGTTGAGGCTTTCCTATAGAATAACTGTCAATTGTGGATCAAAAATGAACACTCGGTCATAGAAAATGGTTGTGGAAACACAGTACCTAGTATTTATTGAAGCCTTTCATAGATAATTATACCTATTTTAAGATTAAGGTATATTATTCATAAAAGAAATAGGTAAGTACCTTTTATTTTTTACGGATTTATATTGTAATTTTGTTTAATTTGAAATAATATACCGCATCCATGGTTTAGAGGCATGCAGCGTCCGCAAACAGGAATCGCGTTTGTGCCGCGGCTCATCCATTTGTGTTGAGCCTCTGATGTTATTCATACCATATCAAACGTTTAGACAACATTACACTGATTCCGACCGCGAGCCTAGTGATATTCCTATTGATTTATGATCAAACATGGGGATTGAACAGACCTGACAGTTGAAAACTTTACAACTAAAATACTAAATAATGACTCATAATTTCAATTTAGCTATTACCTATTTCATATTATGTTACCGATGAAAAACCGTTCTAAATAAACTATATTGTGAAACTGTGATATATTTCCGCCCAACCCGGACGTAAGCCGCGTAATAACATTAAAATTTAAACGATCGCATCACAGTTTTGTGAGGAAGTTAATTAAGCGGGGGACACACAGAGCTAATGCGGCGAGTACAGCGGAAGCCGCCTCCATTGGACGCTGTAAATCAATATCCGGTGGCCGCGCCGCGCTGGACTTGCGGCCGCTCCGGTCACTAAATAGTTTCTCGAGTGTAATTCAATTTTCCTAAAATGTCTGTAATATTTCCGCCTATCATTATCCTTACTATAGTGAGACGGCTACTGTTGATAGGTACCACGGTTGTTGTGACATATGCCATGGTAGAATATATATATTTCTATTTAGTTACAGATAATAAATTAGTCTATGATAAGTTTATTTTTGATCATTATTAGTTTACTTCCTGGTTGTATCATAATTATAACGAGTAAATACTCAGCATAATATTAGACAATAATAATTTTATTACATTTTATAAAACCCTATGTTTTTATCCAACATTTTTACTACCGTAATTGGAGTTCATCAAAAACATACCGTGAAGAGATCAACTAACTGTGTTTCATTAAAAGTTTGTTATTGAACTGAAGTTTCATTGCCTCATAGAGTTCGAAACATGTCGGTTGGAATTTTCTTCAATGTTCAATACGTAATACGAGTGGGCACCTACTTTACCTGAAGTAACGTACAGACTAAGTAACATTTCATACTTGAGACATGATTTGCAACTCAGGAGGAATTAAATTTAACCAGAATGTGGCCTGAATACTATGAGATACATCATTATATTTTTTGTGTAAATATGTAAGATTAAATCGTCGTTCTAGATAAATATTTATGAAGCATGTACTTATTATCCAAAATCTGAGTTCGGTATCGTAAAATAAGAATGCACCAATCTGTTAGTTCAACAGTTTTAATAACTATGTATATGCTTGTCTTTTTGTTATTTTCCCCTATAATATGGAACCTATTGCCTGCAATAGGGCTTCAGTGACTGAAAAAAAAAACGGATGCATTTATATCAATTTCAAAATTTGCACCTTCAATTTCCCAGAAGTGAAGCACGTGTAATTCCACCTCGGTAATATAAAAACGCACGTGCAAGAGGCGTGAAAGCATACGTCGGTGTAATGAAGATTTGAAGATAATCGAAAGAGCGGGCGCTCGGCAGACGATTTATTTGCAGCGCGACCGTCCGGATAATAATGCCTTTAACAGCGCTTCCGGGCGAACGGAGCCCCGTTGCAACTGGCTAGTACACTTGCACTCAACAACTGCCTTCTTCCATTTTTTCGAATAGAACAAATTTATCAAACAAATGCACGATCTGCTTGATGTTAAGCAGTTATAGTAGCCTATAGGTGCTTGCCATACCAAAGCGTTGCTTGCCATTGCGTTGCGAACCTGAAGGGAAGTGGGACAGAGGGAGGGAAAGAAACGGGAGTCTGGCTTCCGGTTCTCTCACTCGTCATACGAAACGCAGCTATAATAGCAACTTAACGCCTATCTTCTGCGAGTGATACAACCCTGGTGGAGCCTATTGGCTATCCAGCTTGGCTCTACCACCAATAAAAATGTTTTCTTCAGTGCATACAAACTAGAAGATGCTTTTTTCCAGTAGCATTATAACTGGGGAGTGGGCAGGACGTGACGAATGGCAGATCAATATATTATCATAGGGTAACTTACGGTAGAGCTACAGAGTTCTTAATAATTTTTGCACTTACTAGTCGCTGCCATGTGCGATAAATATGCACATGGTGAATTTTACAACTATGACCCGATGAACTAATGATTTTCCTTATACTAGTAATTAGCAACTCCAGCGAACGATATAAAATCGAAGTAAAGCCAGTGGCCTTTTTTCGCCTCAGCTCCATTAATGGTAGTATATATAACCACAACTTTTTTTAAATTCCCTCTCGTATTTAGGGGAGTCAAAACGTGAAAAGGGCTAAATTATTATAATATTGTAAACACTCTTATTAAAAACTAGCTGAGCCCGCGACTTCGTCCGCGTCGAATTTAACTTAACAAAAAAGCTCCCGCTCCCGCGTTCTGAGCCCGCGAGGGGACCCATTGTTTTTATTTGATTTTCTAATTTAAAAGTAGCCTAAGTTACTCCTTATAACATCAGCTATCTGCCAGTGAAAGTCCCGTCAAAATCGGTCCAGCCGTTCCGGAGATTACCCGGAACAAACACACAGACAGACAGACAGACAAAAAAAAATTAAATCGCGTTTATGCTATAGGTGTCGTATGTACTTTCATATGCATTTGGTGAAAAGGTGTTATTTTGAAATTACAAACAGACACTCCAATTCTATTTATTTGTATAGAAGATACTCGTATAGGAGAGACTTCGGGAACGACTAATATTAAAATTCAACTTAATTCCGCTATAAGTTAACTCACTACCAATTGGTATGCCGATTTTAGAGTAAACCTTTGAAACAGAACCTATTTATATTGTATTACTCGTTATATGAACTGTACATCAGCAAAATATGTTTTTTTGTTCAAATTCAAATTCAAAGCGTTTATTTTGTTTAGGCCTACGGGGGCACTTACAAATTGTCAATTTTACATATTTTTTTTTCTTATATCTACAACCGGATCGGAACGCGACCTCGACTGAGAAGATCCGGCAAGAAACTCAGCGGGCTTGTCTATTTACATGTATTTTTTTTTTAAATCGCCAGTTGCTTGTTTTCAATAATTACAAAGGGTAGTAGATATTAACATAAATATTATAATAGCTCCAGTGGGTTGCCTTTTGATGTTACCAAGAATTACACAAATAATTAATAATTAATAAATAATTCTACTTGCATAATCGAGTATAACAATGCTATTTAGAACTAAACAACGTCTCAACGAGGCACGCCGCCAGGACCGCCTTCAAGTCATGCAGTTCGCTTGTTGATAGACTTTCGACCTCACATTAAGTGTTTTCTCTAAAACCAACAGCTAAATATTACTTACAGGTAAACAAAGAATAGGTATCCAGTATCCTTACCAGTAACTATCCTGACTTAATTAGTGTAATAATTATAGGTCTAATATTTTCTAACAATTACTTGTAGACTCAAATATTCTGGGCATCGTCACAAATGTTAGTGAACATGCCATTAAAACTAAACCTCTTGTTTCAGAGCTTAAAAATAAAATATTCAGAAACAAAAAAGAAATTAAAAGCACAAAACAGGGCCTTTTATGTTATTGTATAAAGTAAGTTTGAAAACTCGCCTAATAACCTGGAGTTATATCCGGACAAGCGCGTCAATAAACATGACAAAATAGGCCCATAATAAATATGGAATAGGGTTTCCAATCAAGTCAACTTCGCGCCCCCGTCCGCGCCCGGCGCGGGAAACTGCACAGACCTCATGACTTGTAGAGGCACCATTATTTATTTCCTTTTATTTTCGGAGTAATCACAAAATATTGGCAACATAAGAATGAGACAAAGATGTACGGTAACGACATCGACGTAATCTTCTACCAATAGTGTCTACTACAGAACTTCTACGTAGCAATTTTCGTAGCATTCGTAGCTTCTAGGCGAGCGTAGTAAATTTCTGCCACTTCGAGTAGTGGCCAACCAAATAAATTGTTACTATTATTATTTACTAGCTGAGCCCGCGACTTCGTCCGCGTGAAATTTAACTTAACAAAAAAGCCCGCTCCCGCGTTCTGAGCCCGCGCAACAGGACCCATTTTTTAAAATTTTGTTTTTCTAAAATAAAAGTAGCATTAGTTACTGCTTATAACATCAGCTATCTACCAATGAAAGTCCCGTCAAAATTGTTCCAGCCGTCTCGGAGATACTCTTTGATTTAATGTGTTTTTATTTTTTTACGCGGAACCCTAATTGTAATTCAAAAATTAAAGTAGCCTAAGTTACTCCTTAAAACATCAGCTATCTGCCAATGAAAGTCCCGTCAAAATCAGTCCAGCCGTTTCGGAGATTACCCGGAACAAGCACACAGACAGACAGACAAACAAAAAAAAAAACGCGCTTTTGTTGTAGGTGTCGTATGTACTTTAATATGCATTTAGTGAAAAGGTGTTATTTTGATATTACATACAGACACTCCAATTTTATTTATTTGTATAGATTTGGTGTCAAACGAAGATACATTTTACTTCGTGAAAAATACTTGTAAGTAACAGTTATTTTAAACATTATGGAGGTTTTTTGTCTCTGCTCACTTTAAGTATCACTTATTAAATGTTGTGTGAATTTCTACGTTTACGTGCAGAAGGCAGACACCGAGTGGTTTTACTAAATAAGCACCATCGGTCTTCCGTCAAAAGAGGTGTTTTTCTGAGATCCTACGCACCCCTTCTTCTTTTGTAGAAGCCACGAACACGAGAATTAGGGGCTGGCAGCAACTCTCATAGATTCGGAGAGCTGTGGAAGCGGGCGGAGGCGACGTGGTAGGCCCCTGCATATCTCACCCACATAATATAGACGGCTAGGCGGCGCCTTCGGGACAAATTTTTAAATTGCCTCCTGGTCCTGCGAAGTGGTGTCAGGTCAGCCCGCTCGTTACCGCGGCCGCTCTCATCAGACACCTATTTAATCTCTTAAATGCAATACGGATGCTCATTTCAATTATTCTTATTTAGATGAACCATTTTTTTTAATTTAAATTTGTATTTTTTTATTTGTTTTTATTTTTGTAATTAAGCTCTATACTATGCAATAATCTAAAGACCAATATATTTATTTGATACCTATTTAACATATATAATAAAACAATATATTAAACTTGCCACAATCATACCACGCACTCGTCTAGATTATATTCGTATTGCAGCAGATGTAATAGGAACAGAGCCACCGGGCCTAAGATAAGGGAAACTACATCTAGATATGTGAAAGCACACTTTGGAACTTTGTTTCGACCGTTCTACCTGTGGTCTGTAGTCTCTAAACAGTCCTAAACCCCTTGCGTACAAAATTATGAACCTATATCCTACTAATATTATAAATGTGAAAGTTTGTGAGTGTGGATATATGTATGTATGTATGTTTGTTTGTTACTCCTTCACGCAAAAACTACTGAACGGATTTGGATGAAATTTGGAACACAGGTAGTTTATAACCGGGATTAACATATAGGATACTTTTTATCCCGATAATCCCGAAATTTTTGTTACGTTAAATATTACGCGGACGAAGTCCGTGGGCACAGCTAGTTGGTTCAATAATTATAAGATAAATTATGAAACTATATTATAAGGATGCATTCGGTTTAGGGCTTCGATTTAAACAACAAAATAGGAAACAAGAAAAAGTAACGACTTTTGGCGTTCCTAGTAGTATCAATTTTAATGTTTCTTTACTAAACATTTTGTAACTATAGTAAATGTTTTATGAATGCATAATATTTAAATAATCTGTAATTATAAAACGTTTAGAAAATATACTTAAAACAAAGAGTTAATTTTGATAAGTACAAGCGTCTTAATATAGTATGAGCTACATTCAATTTTAAATAATCAATCAATCCATAGAATTTACAGCATTCGTACTAACACTTAGGCCCATGGGGGCAATTTTAAAACACAAAGTTTGCGTCCGTTAGCTGTGAAGTTGTATCAACATTTATTTGCGGGAATACGTGTTCGAATATTTCCATAATTCAGGCGCCGCCGGAATGATTCTGTGCTAGTTGTGTAATACACAAAATGAACGTATCCCAAGATCCCGCTTACAAATTGAACCAGGGGCCCGGTGGTCTATTCTGAGAATAATTATAATATTATTTAAGAATACATCATGATTTTTGTATTTATTTTTATTGTTTACTTTATAACTCGTTCTTGATATGTCATGATATGATATATCATCGTCATCGGCATTTTTTTTGACGGCTAAGCGCAGTGGTTGAAGCGTAGGCCGTTCGGATTACTGCACCTGGTGGTAAAGGGTTCGGCTCATGCCGGGGGTGAATTTCAGAAATTCCCTTTTCATAATGTAACAAGCATTGTTTAGTTTGAAACCCTATAGGTGTGTTGGTCAGAGCACTTGACAATGCGGGCGATAAACACCAAGTTATTTAAGAAGAACAGTATATTAAATAACATCAAAATAAAATAATATAATAATTTAGCCCTTTCAACGTCCCACTCCTGGACACAGGCCTCGCCTCAATACGGGGGGGATTCAGGCCATAATCCGCCACACTGCCCAGACCGGGTTGGCGGATTTCAAATGTCTTCAGAAAATTGGTTAGATTTTCTGCGACATGCTGGTTTCCTCACGATGTTTTCCTTCACAGTATAATCAGATAATTATTATATTGAATTTCTGATTATGAAATAAAAATATAATAAATCAAATGTTTAATAAAATATGTCTGCGATCAAATTGTTTAGAATAAGCGCTTACGGCCCATCGGGACCGACGTTGGCCCGAATGGAGCTTGCATACTAATTCGTGGTCGTTCCAGGAGCATTCAAATCGGCGGCGAGCCCGGCTTACTAGGGATATGTGAGACGGGGCCCAAGATTTAGTTTACAACTTAGATTACCGCCGCTGTGGTCAAGAATTAAACAAGTAATGGCCGACTCGTAACGTGCCCACCGAACATTCTAATTGAAAGGATTCCTATTAGACATACGCCGCACGTAGGTACTTAGTGCAATCGTGGATTTCAGGGGTCGCTCAATTAATCTCAACTTTATGCATGTGAAATAGATGGCGTTGGTGACGGCGGCGCAACTTTAAACCCATTTCTAAATCTTATTAAAAATTATTATCTGAGATTCTTATACGACGTAATTTACTTCATCCAACATCATTAATTTTTAAATCACTGCCAACAGACAAGCATTGGTTATTTAAGATTTTACTATGACCGTTTTTTAGTGGTGGTGATAAACAAAAAAAAAAAACAAAGTCCACTGTTACGTCAACGACAATTAATAAAAAAGCGGCCCTGGAATCATCCTGGAATAAATTACAATTTTATTCAACCCCACTGCCGCAGGTAAACAAATAATTAGAATTGTAGATTAGGTAAATCATAATTTGTCAAATTCCGCAACTGCCCTTTCACTCTTTTATGATGGAAGCCCACGAGCCTTTTCAGAATGTGCAAATACTCTTGATCTCTCAAAGAAATTATATAAATCCCATTTTGTAGATGCCTTTGAGAGGATTTTTTAGGCAGAAACAAACCTTCGATCCTTAAGAATATCTTAGGAGAATATCGTGGTTGTCAGGATAGGTTTAGGGCTCGTAAAGTTTAGCCGTTATTATTGTCGGTCAGTAAATTGACTAACAGTGGAAATTTTATTTTATAATTTGATTTGTTTTAAGTCAAATAATAAACACATTATGAAAACATAATCAAAATATTGTGATTTTAAAACTTTAGTATGAAAGCTAAGTTGAGTTCGCCGTTCAATTTGTTTAACCCTTCAGTGGCATTGTGAAAAGCTTTACCTGTTGCACGACTTCACGCTTCACCCCACATCCCGAGCGCGGTGGCTTACATCTCACTCCTTTTCTTTTTCTATGCATTTACGTTTCAGATTAAAAGATCCAATCGCCACCCCTAGCCGTCGGCTGTAGTCGGGCGGGGTCGGCAGGCTCCGGTGTCCTCGCTTACAGGCGATTGGCTGCCACAGGAATGGGGTGAGTTATGACGCGTTCGAGGGAAGTTTTCGCGCTGGAAAATCAGTTGTGGTTGCGGGGTTGAACAGCGCGGCCGTTGCCGCCGCCACCGTCGCGACGCCGCGCGCCTACCGCCTCGAGGGTAAGTGGACATTTATTCGATTAAAAAGCAATTTCTCCAGAAAGCAGAAGTGTGAATCCACCTTTAGCTGATCTTCAGTAAGTTCAATTTGTGTAATGAACGAGAAGAACTGGTTTTCGTTTAGTATTTGTGTTACCGCGATAATTTATTTTTTTCTACTAATATCCAATAAGGAAGTCCAGCAACTTGCGTTCGCGTAAACAATATCTGCAATGCATTTTGCACCTGACGAAGAAAATCCTAAGATGTGAAGACGTGCGGATATTTGTAAAAATATATTTTTCCGTGGATTTATTAGTTTTTTTGCTATTTTATTGTAATAATATCGTTTTTTCAAACGCTAAAAATGTTCCACTATCAACCTTTAAATAAAAAATATATTTAAATATTAATTATAGGTTTACATAGACACAAGGAGGTATTGACGGGCGGTGTCGGTCCTTAAAAAAGTCGTAGAGCACGGAGCAAAAAAAAATCAGCAAAGGAGCAAAAGCACATATTGTGGGATTCCGCCAATTTCCAATCAGGAAATATAAAATGTTTCAAGTTAAAGTTGCAAGTCGCCTATATTGGCTATTAGATTTTAAAACAGGTACTGTTATTGGAAGTAGAATTAATAAATTATACGGACTCAAAATATTATGGGGTTATTTATACCTCTTGAGCTAATTTAATATTGCTTATCTTTATCTATTCATATTAATTAACCCTCTCTTACTTTGAGTTCATCTGGCAATGATAAATGTCTGTTATAATTCTTGGAAAATGTTTATCAGGGTTGTCCGGCAACCCCAAAAATATGCGACTACCAAATGATACGAAATCTTATTCATAACTTTGTAAGTTGGAAAATGGTGTTATTTATGATGCCTAGTACTATAGTCCTGAAAGATTGTTAGTGATTTACTAAAAACCCTTAAGTATATATATGCTTGATACATACTTAATCCCTAAAAAACACCGAAGTATACTTGACAAAAAAGGGACAAGATTTAAAACAGTTTACCGAATCTTTGTACTTTATGATAAAAATCAATCAAAAAAAGCCGGTTCGCCTTCAATGAATAACATTTTTGTAAATTAAGAAATTATTAAAATTCTCAAATTATTTTTATAGCTCATAGTATTCTTCATCAACGATTTGTTATTAAATCAAGTATTTATGTAATGTCTCGCATTCATAAATTATTATTTGTACCTTATTACAAAACATTTCGTTAAAATACTAACAGGGATAACAACTACGAATATCATTAGTTGTAGTTTTTAATTCTCAGTGAAGTCCCAATAATCTCTATTAACAATGTTGATTGTACCTATTGATCAGATCAGGTAGGTACTTAAGCTGATACTTGTATTAAGTAACATATGACATTTTCAATTTAATAATAATTTCTACCAACTGTTTGTTTACTTTGCGGTCCAATTTGTACAGATTATGAGTTTCCGAAGACAATTTACTATGATTACAATTCGTACTTATTATTGGAAATATGTTTAGGCTTATTATTTTGTAAGAAGACACATCTATATTAGGTACATACTCGTACATTAGGTAAGTATGTATGGAAACATGCTTATATTGTATTTAGTGGTAGCATAAGGATTTTATCCATAGATTTATAAATAATAAACTTTTTGAAGCAGATTGATTTTCCTGTTCGTTTTTTTCTAACTCCTTAGGACATATTACTTATGTGTTCCTGACGGAAGCGAAAAAAAAAGATCTTTGATTCCAGTACGTATTAAAACCGCGTTATTTCAACAGCATACTTTAAAGTCAATTTTTGTCAAATACTTTATTTTTAACAATCAGCTGTCTTTTTATTTAGTACTAGCGGCCCGCCCCGGCTTCGCACGGGTACATTGCAGTTACATTATTCGAGTTTTAGTAAGAATCCCTAATTTTTTTGAAAATATATTATAACCTATGTCACCCGGGGATAGTGTAGCTTCCCAACAGTGAAATAATTTTTCAAATCGGTTCAGTAGTTTCGGAGCCTATTCATTATAATCAAACAAACAAAGTTTTCCTCTTTATAATATTAGTATGATTGAGTAATGACATTAACAAAGTAGGTACCTAGTATTCAAAAACTGTGACCCGACTAAGGTTATAAAAGAAACTAAAACTAAGAAACAAGTTAGGCGCTGCTGGAGTATCGCCTAACTACTATCCTAATAAAAAACCTAATAACTATCGTCTGATCGAGAAGGACCAGAGTTTTGAAAAGTTTCACATTAATTCCTGTTTATTTAGTTCTATTGAAGTTCTCTGGGAGTTTCACTTTAATAGCGTTATACGTAAGTAATCTATACAAATAAATAAAATTGGAGTGTCTGTTTGCAATATCAAACCGACACATATAACAAAAATGCGATTTCAAAAAAAACTGTCTGTCTGTCTGTGTGTTTGTTCCGGGTAAACTCCGAAACGGCTGGACCGATTTTGACGGGACTTTCACTGGCAGATAGCTAATGTTTTAAGGAGTAACTAAGGCTACTTTTATTTTAGAAAAACAACATAATAAAAAAGGGTCCTGTCGCGCGGGCTCAGAACGCGGGAGCGGGCTTTTTAGTTAAGTTAAATTCCACGCGGACGAAGTCGCGGGCTCAGCTAGTTCTAAATAAAAGCCGTGCGTTGTGAAAACTTCAAAAACACCAATCAGCACCTATCTTGTGTTTTAGTTTTTAGTTTTATACTCTGTTTTTTATTTTCATTTAGTAAAATCGTTTAATCTGTAAAGGCCTACTGTGGCACTTACAAATTTTCCTTTTTGCTTTTTTCCTTAAGTATAATAACTGGATAGAAAAGATCCGGCAAGAATACTCAATATGCTTATTTTGTACTTATTTTAATAGAGTTACAGATTTTACATAGGTATATACAATTAACTGGTATTTTAGTAAAAATATAGCTCCAGTATATTGCTTGCACTACGCCAAGTACGGTCATCAAATGGACTCTCAACGTATGATACTCCTGAGTATCAAGTAGCCGTCGGAAATGCACTATAACAAAGGGAAGCAGCTTCCCATCCAGTTCAGTCATCTAGTAATGAGTAGGCCACAGTGCGCCGCAGCGAGCCACTCGGCGCCGCGCGGCACACACCGGACTCATTTTTATTTTCACCCACTGGGCACTTAGGAAGCGTTTTATTATGGTTCATAGTATCGTAAAACCCATTCGAAACAAGCTCAGGGTATGTGGATATTGTTATAGAGGGGTTTTGTCGCGGCGCATAAATATTTTAACGGTAGTAGACCCGAGCTCCAATTGAAGCAAGAGGCAAAGAAGCTTTCTTCTTCCTTTCCTTCCGTCTTCTTCCTTAGCGTGGGCTGGGTAAACCGAGGTTCTACCATTCTCTTACAGAAGATCTCTTCAAGAAGAGAAGAATATGTAAAGTAACTATTATTGATGCGTTACATACGATGAGTGAGAGAGCCGGAAGCACATCTCTTTCTTTCCCTCCCTCTCCCCCTTTCTTCACCTCTCTCTGTCCCACTCCCTCCAGGTTGGCAACATGCCAGCAATGCATTTGGTATTGCAAGCGTAGACTACGGTACTGCTTAACATCAGGCAGGTCGTGCGTTTGTTTGCCGATAATGTTATATAAAAAGGCAATAATTTTCTTGGTTTATTAAATTATTGATCTAAATATTAATCGTGAGTTACAAAGATACCACTCAAACCATTGCGGATTCAACAGTAGTACGAATATCAGACATGACATCTCGTTACCTAACGTACTCGGTACATATGGTTTGAGTTCAACCAAAGGTTTATTTTAATATAGGAATGGCTCCTTTTATTATTATTTTTCTAAGATCAGGAAATGCCAACGATGTATCGATATTGATCAATAAATTTTAAAAAATACTACTAACTTACTAGAATATGTTTCGTATTTCGAGTCACCACGGCGTAAACATGAGATTTCCTGAGGCATATAACGGCCGTAAATTAATTACCTAAACAAGGTCGGTGGTTGCTAAGGCACATATTATATACGTTTTATACGAGAAAATAGTCCTAATGTGAAGCAATGTTTACATATAGATATCGATTTCATGTTTACATGTCGAGTACCTTCATAAATATATTTGCCAAATTACATAAAAACCTGCGCTCACATCTGATTGGTTTTGCGACATTTTTGTTTACTTTTTAATGAGTTTTGACGATTGCACGACTTTGTGTGATTTCAAACCAATCAAACTTTGTTATGTTCGCGGAGAGTTTGCCGAGTGGCGGTCCGAAGTCATGGTTGTGAAAATTATAAAATTAGATTTATTTATCCTTGGTTTTTAATCAGGTTACTTAGGTACATAAATAAATACCTATAATTCATTTTCTTTTATGAATGTTTATTTAATGAAATTTTGCAATCAACATAAATTAAATTAATACATGTTTTCATCTCGAAACATACAATGAGAAATAAAGTGTTTTTACAAACTTTAAGTGTTTTTACAAAACCTTTTGTAAGTAGATTAGTTAAGGAATTAAATTAAGTAACAGTAAATCATGTATGAATACTGAGTATTATATACAGCTTTACTGGAATTACAAACGGTTTAATAAAAAAATATTAAAAATCATAAAAAAATAGCACAAAACATTTTTGACCATTTTTTTTCTCAATGTTAATACAATAAAAAAATCTGAAAATCATGGAACATCATAACTTTGTTTTTTTTTTTATATATATTTCCACCTTCCACCTCCTAGAATACAAAATGATAGATGCCATTTTAATACGAAGTTTAACAATAGAGCGGTCCCACGATCATTAGGTACCCAGTTCGCATATGGACGAGGCACAGGCTAGATTGATCGAATTCTGCTTTCCATAGGCCCACTATTGGCTGAACACGTAGCGGGCTTAGACATTCGACGGGTTGGCGTGAATAGGCCTCGTGTGTCGACGGGTGTCATGTGTGCTGAATGTACTGTGATTCGATAACTTCACTATTTCGAATCATATACCTAGGTACCGTTGCGGCGAAATTGCCGTGTTGGAGGTATTCATAAGGCATACATAAAAGCTGGCGAGGATTCCAACTGTGCGTCCGTGGGTTCTATGTGGACTTCGTATGAGAAATATTATATCGATAATGGATTCTCAACACTATAAATTTAAAATAAGTGTCAGTCTATGGCTTTACTTTACATTTTACGTTCCGTTTCGTTCGTACATAAATAGGTACTTATAGAAAACGTTTATCTATTGTGGCCTCGATGCCATGAGCTTTTCGTAACTTGAGCGTTGATAATACGCTAGAAATGACATACATTTTATAAGTATCTGTAAAACCATCTCCAACAATATTTAAACAAACATCTCTACTCGTGAAAGCTAATAACAAGAGAGCCGGAAAGGCAGGCCGGTTACAATTTGTAAAGTCCGCAGACGAAATAACGATTATGAGCGTTCACGGGCGGGCGGGCTTACCTCAGTCCCCTTAACTTAGTAAGTCTGCCACAATTACTTCTAGGATAGCTTAATAAGGCGGCCCAGGCGGAACATTGAGAGGATTTTTAAGATTTCCACGTCGCAATGGCCGCCGCCGCCGCCGCCGCCCGCCGCATTCATAACGAACTTCGTTACACTGCAGTTAATCCCTCCAATAAAAGTAACCATGCGTGCTGTTATTGGTATTGCTTTATCAGATATACTGCCACTGTCCGTTTTTATCTTCGCAATGTACATTTATATAATTTTATTTTACCATTTGAGGTTTTTGTTTCCATTAACCCGATGCGGTTTCATGGTCGACACGTTAAATGAATGTCTGAAATTGTTTTCATATTTTTTTATTAAAACATTTTATCTTTCTGGGCCATAAATTATGGCTCATTATGATATTATAAAATTGTATCTATTGAAGAATGAAATCATCACATCAATTTGAGATATACCCATTCAGGTATCTAATCTGATTACTGATAAACAATAGGATTCTGCGTGTCATTAACTTAATAACACTATATATTTACAATCAATAATTTTATCTACATCTTTACCTATTTTAATGTGATTAAATGTAGCAGCATTTAATGGGTATACAAGCTAACAATTTAAAATATACTTAATCCGTGACTTTGTCCCCGTGAAAGATTTCAAAGGTTCTTTCTTGTTTACTTAAAAAAAAAGTGATTGTTTTCTTATATTAACGCGAATACAACACATTGAAATAAAACTAAATTAGTTATATTCTGTAGCCATTTTGCGTGAACACACTATTATATTTTCAATGTTAGGTAGGAAGCAAGGATTCTTGTAGCTGTAGCGGGTAAATTTAATTTGACTACAAATTTCAATCTTCTATTTGGTGTTTGCCAAAATCTTGGGTAGGTATCGGCGTGGCTTCGCCGGTGATTGTGTCGAGACGACCTCTATCACTAACGAGCTACTCGCAGCCAGCGCCCCCTTTGTATCCCGTGACACCGCAGCCGCCCGGCACCAGATTTGCTTGATCTCGGAAATGTATACTTTTGGGACTGCCTTCTACCGTGTTAATTTTAATAGATATAAAGTAGTATTACATATAGGTACTTATAAACAAAATAGTTGAAGTAATTCATACCTACCTACTTAATAATATCCTTAAGGTGAAGGCGCCTGTCTAGCCCGCGAAATTCAAAATTTTCGAGTATTTTTATAGTTACCCAAAATCTGAAAACATTTAAGACAACATTTTGTGATTTGCGACAAACACAGTATGCAGTGCGTTTATTAATACATTTATTTTACTCTAAATATTATCACGGTGGATATGATGCTAGTTAATCACTAAATATACAAAAATTGCCAGATTATCTGGATAGCTGTTGTTCTTGAAATGTTTTAGAGTAAGTTGGATATATTAATAAATGCACTGCACACGGACTTTGTCGCGAATTACAAAATGTGCCTTTTATTATTGTCAGATTTTGAAAAAGTCTAAAAAACCTCAAAAAATTTGAACTTCGCGGGCTAGATGGGCGCTTTAGCCTTAAGCTAAATATAGGTACTTTCAAATCTCTACACCGCATATATTGTGATTGACCACTAGTACCCATTGATATTTTTGTAATTTATTCTCAATATTTTACACAATTTATATGGCTGTGAGTTATATTGTAAAATAGATCGAAAAAGGAATATTTTTTCTCAACCTAACCTCACTATATTAGACTCGAATTACGCAGGCGCGCTAAAAGGCTCCATATTCGAAAGCCCTTGCTTAAAATTATGCAGGGTAAAATTCATTAGCACTCCAGTAGTCAGGACATGAAAAGTCTGAAATAATAACTAAGTTACATAAACCTTGGCGGATATGTAGACTCCTACTGAAGACAGATTATACTTCTCATCATATTTTCTGAGTCACGGGCTTTTATAAGTTATTATATAAAAAAAATATGCGCAGCATTCGACACATTAATATATTTTCTAATGACATTTTTTTTAATTGGTTTGAATATATTTTTTTCCATTTCATTATTTTCTCGACACTCTTCGAAACCCCAAATATGATTTCATACTTTTGGAACATATACGTATAACCTAATGTATAAGTAGCTACTTCAGAAGTTAGTCCATCATCCCAAGTTCTATCTAGACAAGGAGTGTAGCTCATTGTGTTCCAGGAGCACCACTTTATTGCCGGCGAGACGAAATAACCAGCCTTTATGCTAGTATTATATCGACCGGCTTACTGAGCGGCCCACGCGCCCATTCGATACACGAAGTAGATACTTGAATAAACACGATGTTATTACCTGAAGCTATGAAATTCTCGATCGTAATAGAAGTAGACATTTTTGAACAATAGGTTGGTATTCGGAGCAATCACCATCATCCTTCTCACAGGTAATCTACAGAATATGCGGGTGATGATTATGCCTCGATTTCTGTTCGAAGAACTGTTTTTGGACTCTACATTAGCAGTTATGGCGTAATGACAATATTTAACTTTAAGCCAAAAAATGATAAAGAACAAATCATTTATCTACAGGCTGTTTTAAACGTCTGTAATCAATTTAGATAGGAACATACGGTTGCCTGTATGCAAATGCCTAGTCAAAACAGACTATACGCAACTGTCATTATGATCTCAATTATTATTATGGCCCTTTAACCATATCAAATGACTTAGAAAACGGACTTATAATTATTTTATGACATGCTGTATTTTCTGCTGTAAACCCATGTCTTATGAACATTGGGGCTACAATAAGCTCTACTACACCCAAGCATCGTATCATTTGCAAGATCCTCGTTAAGTTCGCGACGGAACCCCGCCAGTAGCGCGACCAGCTCCTAACCGTTTTATGAACATCAAATCCTTCGCAACGACCCCTTTACGAGCCCGATACGACTACAACTATGTTGGAATTCACCGCAAGGCCCTCCTTAAAGGAACTATTGTTTATATTTTATGAGTCTCTCCCCGCTTTCTTGCGTGGTTTTATGAAATTATTTATAGATCAGGTAACTTCGAGCTAGCTCCGTGATATTAAGTCTGTTTTCTCACCTTACTTGCCGTAGCGCACCTTGCTATGCAACTAACGAGGCTTTTGTGAGTAAAATATGAATTTATTTATTCATATTTCAATTTGCATACAGTTTATAGGAGCGTCCGTGCGGACATGTACTCGTATAGCGAAGGAGAAGGATGAAATGAGGCGTAGCGACGCAACTACCGGAAGTAACGTCAAAGCTTTCATTGTTTCCGGCTGGCGAGAGGCGCGCGCGCCGGGCTGTGCCCTCCCGAGTGAACATTCTTCTAATGTATTGTGAACCAATTTTAATTGAATATAACTAATGGACCACGGTAGATATTTTAATCGTTCGGAGAAACATAAGAAGATTTTATCATGGCTGAAATAGTCGAGCTTCATGCAAGTTTTAGAAAACTTAGTCAATAAATAAATCAATGAAATATAGACCTACGTAATGGCGAGGTCTTATTAAATTTACGTAAATAAAAAAATAATTATATAACACAAAAAAAAAGTTATTTTAATAAGGCATTGCTCTATCAAAGTAGGCCATACAAAGATTGGTGTACATAAATAAACACATGCATGATTATCAAGTTTGTCCTGTCTTGAACGCGCCTGTGTAAAGTATCATCTATTTATTGTAAGAGTCGACCCAATTTAGCGAACTCTACCATTACCGGGACCCTTCGACGGCACAATAAAAATGATTTATAGAGCCGCGAGATCGCCCGCTCAACAATATAATACGACCTTATTTATTACCAGCGAAACTGATAATAAACATCTGGCCGGTGCCTATTTATTTTTAAGGAACCAAGGTAACAAAGGAAGGATCAAAAGATGGAGATCAATTGAAAATTCTATGGGCTACTGTAAAATGAGAGTTGTAAAAGATATTACTTACGTATATAAAGCACATTTGAACATACGTGATACTGGAAAACTGTTTCCATTTATCAAAAAAAAATGCGTTTTTTAATAAAGACTCCACAGTGAAACTAATGATGTATGGAAAACCAAAACTCATTCACATTTTACTCAACGGTCATTCTCTTCAGCAACTTTAGTTTACCTCATTAGAGCGTTACTTAGAAACAAATATTATGTTGATTTAATGGAAGAATTTGAACGGTCGGGCACACGGCTCTACGTGCGCCCGCCATTATTATTGGCCACATATTTGCGGCATGCCGGTAGCTGCCTCGCTTACTGAACAAACTAATCTGAAAATTACACGCACCCCGCCCGCCCCCGCGCTGTCCTTACCCTCCCCCGAGCTCATGATACGGCGAACTGAACAAAACACTGACAAACTACCCCCTTTTCAGTAGACGCTCGACTACTCTGTCGTTATGAATGCATACTTACTTATATGCTACTAGCTGAGCCCGCGACTTCGTCCGCGTGGAATTTTGATCCTTTCTTAGGGGATGTCTACGTCATAGTAGCTTTATGCATGCAAAGTCTCAGCCCGATCGGTTTAAAATTGACAAAGTTGAATACAAACTTTCATACCCTATTTTATCCCCTTGGGGGTAGAATTAATCAAAATCCTTTCTTAGCGGATGCCTACGTCATAACATCTACCTGCATGCCAAATTTCAGCCCGATCAGTCCAGTGATTTGGGCTGTGCGTTGATAGATCACTATGTCAGTCAGTCAGTCACCTTTGAGTTATATATATTTAGATTGCTGAAAAGCAAGGCCGTTTTGTAATTTACGCATTAAGTATTATTTTTGCCTTGAAATAATCCATAAGCCAATACCTGCGAACTTACAGTGTAAGTGAAAATTGTAATAGAGATGTCCCATCTCGTTCAATATTCGTAAATATAATAGCAGCAAAGATTTATCAAAATAAATACTTGTTTGCCTTTCTCATAAAATATTTGCGTAATAAAATCCGTTAAACGCTCCCACAAAGTAGAAAATCCTTCGCTATGAGGTCGAGACATTAATTTGAGGCAAGCAATAAAGGGGCAGAGAGATGTCTTCGCCAGGACGCCGACGGCGGCGGTGTGCGGCCCGACCGGTGACGCTCTTAAACGCTGCTCTATAAATTTCTCAATAAAAAGTCTGTTCCGTACCCGCAGTCATACCGAAATGAACCTTCAGGGAGCCACCTAAAACGCTTTGCCAACCTCAAACTACACGAGAGAGATGTGCACTTTCGTAAGTGGCGGTAAACGAGAAAATAATTTACTTTGATATGATTCTCCTTCCGCGCACGGCTGTAACGGGAAAAGGCAGCTTAACGGTGACATATAAGGCTTCAAATTGAACGACTAGCGTCTGCGTAAATACAATTTTTGGCAATTGATTTTACGTTGAAGATTAACGCCGCGGCTTTAGGTTGCCGTCGCCGCGCCGTGTCGTAAAATGTAAGCGAGCCTTATTCAATTAAATTTGGCGACATTATAGCAATCTCAGCCAGCTCATTTAGGAGAGGATAACGTTGTGACAGCCCACGCTTTGTTCATTGTGTTATTTGATTGGCTAGGCCGAAATTCTAGTATAAATTTATTTAATAACTATTGAAACATCGTCTGCGTAGTGAAATCGGGGCTACTAATTATTCTTAAATCAGCTAGGAAGTCAGTGATGTATGTAGTGAAGAGTGCAAAGGTCCAGGTAAGAAACCGGACCCGAAGCCGGAACCTTGAAATAACAACGCGCCATTAGCCAAGTGGTGTTTATACTGCAGAAAAGGGATTGTTGATTTAGAACCGCGTAACCATTCTAAAACCGCAGACGACAGATGAGGGTACGACTGCGACACTGTCAACATCGTACTCGCTATTAAATAAGTTTTAAAATTATTTAAGCGTTCCAAAGCAAAGTGATACAATCAAAATATAAAAACCAGTGCATAAACTACTCCGAACAATGTGTTAAACATAGTGCATATACAATAAAATTTATTAAAAAGTGTATAAAATCGTTATATCAAATGACACTATAAATTCGTTAAATACCAAGAACATATCATTATTCAAGTGCAAAATATTAGTGTAGCATGTGTACGAATAAACTGGAACTTGAATTACATTAAAACAGTGCGTAAACCAAAAGCATCAGAAACTATAACCTCAAAAGTGCTAAGTAATCATAATATTATCTCAGTTCCTAAATCATCGATCAAAATATCTAACAGCGCCATCTATTATGACGCATCAGAACTTTCTAGCCAGGTCCTAGTTCGACGCGCACTCAGATAACTCGCAACATTTAGGACACCTCTTAATACGCTTAGACAACTCGATCGCCACAAAGCCAAGAAGTACTTACCTGTTCCAATAGAAGGCGCTTATCGAACTAAATCCAAATATGGATGAAATAAAAAATATGTTGATTAGCATGCAGCAAGATATAAAGCAGCAAAAACAAGACATGCTAGAGATGAAAGAAGACATTAAAGGCACAATAATCAACAGCCTCAACGAGAAGTTCAATAATTTAGAACTGAAAAATGAGCTTTTGGAGAAAAAAATTCAAGAGCAGTCAAATAAAATTAACAACTTAGAAAGACAGTGTAGACGCAAAAATCTGATCTTTTTTGGCGTGGAAGAGATAGAAAAGTCGTACGATGAACTGGAAAAAATTGTAATAAATATAATAAATACATACATAAAAATTTCATGCGACACTCACAACATAGAAGCTGTTAGAAGGTTGGGGAAAAAGGGTGAAAAAGTCCGACCGATAGTAATAACATTCAACACCTTAGGTTTCAAATTAAAAATACAAAAAAACAAACACAACCTTCAAAATACTTCCTACTACTTAAAAGAAGACTACCCAATCGAAGTCTTAATTAAGCGTAAAGAGCTACAAGTCCAACTACAGAAAGAAAAAGATGCAGGAAACACCGCTTTTATAAAATACGACAAAATTATTATACTGAGCAACAAAAAACCCACACAGAAACAGTCAAGCAAAAGAAACCTATCAGAGTCCCCGGAGACGCCCCACCGTGACAACCAAAATGGCCAACAGACTAGTAAACAACCACCTAAGAAAAACAAAGGGGACATGAAGAATTATATAATACAAAAGCCCAAACTAACTCTCGCTCAGACAGAATCAACTCAACGCCAATCGAAGACATCAGACCACAACACAGCATAGCAATCAAAATCGGACCCTCTCCCAACCCCTAATCTCCCAGTACGGCCGGTCACCGCGGGAGAGTTCGACCAAAACCCCCCAAGAACAATTATCAAAACGAAAAATACCGTCTACATTTGCACCCTCAACGTAAGATCATTATCTTCTGATCAAAAATATATTGAGCTCAAAGCTGCACTAGAAGATATTAAGCATGATATAATAGGTTTAAGCGAAGTTCGCCGCCTAGGAGAAAAGACAATCGAAGACGACGAATACATCTTCTACTACATTGGCCAAACAAAAGGACTATATGGAGTAGGTTTTCTAGTAAGGAAGAAACACAAAGATAACATCATAAAATTCACTGGAATATCTGAAAGAGTGTGCGTACTGGAAATTAAAATGGAAAACCTGTGTTTTGCAGTAATTCAAGCGTACGCCCCCACTGAAAACTCATCACAGGAAGAAATAGACAGTTTTTACGAGGACTTAGCGAAAGCTCATGATTCCATATCTACCGAATACGTATTTTCTATAGGCGATTTTAATGCTCAAATCGGAATTCCAGAAAAGTACGAACATTCCGCTACAGGAGAGTATGGCTACGGCATCAGAAGCGCTCGAGGCACGAGACTAATTCAATACGCGCAAGAGTTCAACCTTAAAATTATAAATACAATGTTCAAACTAAAACCAAAAAACCGCTGGACATGGATCTCTCCAGATAAAAACACAAGAAATGAAATTGATTATATCATGACCACGAAGCACCACATGATCTCTAAATATGAAGTACTACCATCTTTCTCTTTTGGATCGGACCACAGACTACTAAGAGCAACAATACACCTAAATTCAACAAAGAAAAGTAGGCGCAATTTTTCTAATACATCCACTAAGCTAAAAAGTCAAGCGGAGCAGGAAATGTACCTTAAAAACCTCTACAGCTTTATACCAGAACTTATTAAGAATCAAAACAACTATAATGTGGAGGAGTACTATCAACAAATCATGCACTACATCAAGATAAGTCTAAAAAACATTAAAGGAACACATAAGAACAAAATCCTATCCGCGAAAGCGCTAGAACTTATGAAAGAAAGAAACGAACTACAAAATAAGCCCAAATTAAGTGTAGCTGACAAAGAAAAATTAAAAACTCTGTACAAACTTACCAACAAAGAAATAAAAAGGTGCTACGATACCTACAGAACAACAACAATTCAAAGACACCTCAATAATACTAGATCTGCCAAAAGAGCTTATAAAGAGCTAAACCAAGCCAAAACTTGGGTTCCTTTTCTCAAGTCTGGCAGCAACAAATGCAAATCTCGCACAGAAATCATAAATGCTGCTACTGACTTCTACGCTAATCTATACAGACAATCAGACACACAATATCAAAACATGGTTTCCTATAACTACACAGATACCTCTCCAATACACCAGTTTACAGAAAATGAAATATTGAAACAAATAATGAGACTTAAGCCAGAAAAAAGCCCAGGACCGGATGGAATCACCAACGAATTTATCAAGGTTGCGAAGAATCTACTACTGACACCAATCACTATCCTGTGGAATAAAATACTTGATGAAGAAGCTGTGCCACACCAATGGATGGCATCGGAAATTATACTACTATATAAAAAAGGTGACCCAGCTGATATAGGCAACTACCGTCCTATAAGCCTTATGCCTTGTTTCTATAAACTTTTTGCCTCCTGTCTACTTGAAAGGATAGCCCCAGTCATCGATGCTCACCAACCAATCGAACAAGCCGGTTTCAGAAGCGGTTTCAGCACGATGGATCATATCCAAGTGGTTGACCAGGTGATAGAAAAATATTTAGAATTTAATAAACCCCTGTATCTAGCTTTCATCGACTACAAAAAAGCCTTTGATTCAATTTCACACGAGAGCATCTGGGAATCTCTGAAAGCACTAAACACAAATGAAAAGTATATCAATATCCTAAAAAATATTTACTCTAACAGCACGAGTAGAGTCAAACTGGATAGAGTAGGCGAAGTAATCAATATAAAGAGGGGTGTCCGGCAAGGAGATCCGATCTCACCAAAATTATTCATAGCCGTCTTACAACACGTAATGGGAGAGCTGCCATGGTCCAATCAAGGTATTAATATAAATAGGAATATTTTAAGTCATCTCAGATTTGCCGATGACATAATTTTATTTTCGGAAACCCCTCACCAATTAAACAAAATGGTAAATGAATTAAACCAGGCTAGTATAAAAACTGGGTTGGAAATGAATCTGGAAAAAACTAAAATTATGTCTAACCGTAGGGCAACGCCCATCTTAACAAATAACACACCTCTCGAGTTTGTCAACCACTACATATACTTAGGAAAACGAATCTCCTTTAGTAAGGAAAGAAACATTGAAGAACTTAACCGAAGAGTGGCGATTACCTGGAACAAGTTCTGGCACCATAAGGAAATACTAAAATCGGAACTTCCGCTAGCGACCAAGAAAATAGTCATGGATACAGGACTTCTACCGTGCCTCACCTATGGATGCCAAACTTGGACCTACGACCTCAAAACCAGGAACAAAATTCAGACTACCCAGAGAAGAATGGAAAGAAGTTGCCTAGGTATAAAACTGAGGGATAAGGTAAAGAACGTAGACATTCGAAAGAAGACAAAAGTATGCGATGCCTTAACTCTTGCAATGAAGGCTAAATGGAAGTGGGCGGGTCACATAGCCCGATACAAGGACGATAGATGGACTCTACGGACAGTAAAGTGGTCTGGGCCAAAAGGCACCAGATCAAGAGGTCGACCAAGGGCCAGATGGGCAGACGAAATTGTAGCGTGCGCAGGCGGAAGTTGGCTAGACAGAGCTAATGACAGAGAAGGATGGCATTCCTTGGGGGAGGCTTTTACCCGAACGGGGTCCATACATTCAATAATTAGGTAGTTGATAATTAAAGCAAATAACAACTAGACCAACCACAAAATAGAATCTATAATAAAAATCATACTCATCTAAGTGTTATAAATGAAATTGAATTTTATAGGTTAAAAAGTTACTAATTGTTATCGTGTATTATGTACTATGTATGGAACAAAATAAAGCTTTATTATTATTATTATTATTATTTTATTAACCATTCTAAAACCGCAGACAGAATACAAAGCCTCAGTAATCTTCAACTACTTACTTTCGCAAAGTTCCTACAACACACACAGTCGTTTCTGAAATACAGAAGAAAGTTAAACACTGTATTATTATTCGTGTAATATACGTAGATACCGCACTGAATGCTCTGAATTCGAATTCTAATAAAGAAACCTGTTACGTGAACCTTTCATAGACACATTACAAATGGAGCCTTTTTAAAATTACGTAACAAAATAGCTAACCATCGTCCAGATTCGAATTTCAAAATCTTTTTCTGTACTATTAAAAATAATAACAATTCACATATAACGGTATGAGGGCATAGACTTGCACCAGCACGAACAATCGTTGCAATTTGCGGACAGACCACGGGTAGTCCTAATCGATTGCGATTGCGAGCGGCTTCACGTCCAATCTACCACACTGTTCCGTAAAAGTTGCCACTGATACCCTGTAGTCCCCTATACGATACGAATTTCTCTCTCACCGCCGTAATAGGCCATCGCAGAGCTTATTACCTGCCGCTATTGAGAACGGCTTTGCAGGGAAATCCCGAATAGGTTGAAGTCGACGCTAAAGTTAATAATATCTGCTTGCAACTTATTTTCTACCTACCGCTTAACATCGTTATTGAACTTTTTTGTATACATAACGGAGTCCGCAAATAAGCGTATGCTTCGCCTGATGTTAAGCAGTTACCTCAGCCTACAGATGCTTGCAATACCAATAGCATTGTTCACACGTTGCTTATCTGAAGGGGAGCGGGAATTGGAAAAGAGCGAGGTGAAGGGGGCTGGGTTGGGCTTCCGGATCTGTCACTCATCATACGAAACACAGCTAATACATCTACTCAGGGCCCTAACCACGCTAACTACTCAAATCGTAATAGAAAAGCAAACGCTCGCGATTGCGTTTCAAACGCTCCACTTTTGACGTTTTGCTGACACGATCTTCACGATTTCTACTGACACTGATATGGTATGGTTTCAGCAAAACGTCAAAAGCGGAGCGTTTGAAACGTAATCGCGAGCGTTTGCTTTTCTATTACGATTTGAGTAGCTAGCGTGGTTAGGGCCCGGGTCTTCTGTGAGAGGGTGGTACTGCCCCGGGTCGAGCCAGCCCATACATGAGACTCTACCACAGTAAAAACAGAACTATACGAGTGTAATCGTGGATTATACTATGGCACGGTCGCTGATCACGAAGAAATTCGTACAATGACCTGTTATTACCTGTCTCTGTCACTCCCGCGTAAATCTAACTGTGTCACTCCCGCGTAAATCTAACTCTAACTGTGTGAGCGAGACGTATTAGATTTACGCGGGAGTGACAGAGATAGGTAATAACAGGTCATTGTACGAATTTCTTCGTGATCAGCGACCGTCCCATAGTTATAAAAAAAACTATTCACGTTACATCTATCTATGTAATATACGTACATACTTGTAGTAGTGTGCAAATATTTACATAGATAGGTAGAGGTAGCTTTCAAAGAAATAATCAGCAACCATTTAAAGGCAATTTAAATTAATGAAGTTCCCACTGGTGGGTAAAGTAACGGCACCGATATTTGTTTTGTTATGCCTCACTAATTGATTAGCTAATCCCTTCCCAACTTTGTTGTTCAGCTTTAATCAACGAATTGAATACTTCGCATACTTTCCTTTCAACTTTGGGAATTAAAAAATAACAGAAAAAAACATTAAAAACTTCGATACTAATTAAGAAATTAAGAAACATAAAATGTTCATGATTTTCTTATTTGAGGTTTCAATGTCTTTTTCTCTAAAGTGTAATCTTATTAAAATATATACCGACTCCGTGAATGAACGTTTCTTTTGTTCCCTAAGAAGCTTGAGTCTACTGCTTAACATAACAATCCTATATCGAGCCTGCTCACAAAAAAAACACCTGATATAAAATTGTAGATTATAAATGCAACCATATAAAGTTTTCTTAATTAATAATTTCGCATGAAATTCGCGTTTTCTATCATAATTATGTACTTACTGATAATTATGATATATTTAATTATGGAGTTATTTTCTGGAGAGGTACCTACATATTAAGCACTTTACACTAATTAAAGTGTATATAAGTTCGGAAGCAGGTGTGGTGCCTGCCGCCATCTTGAAATAAACTTTTATCCCTCGAGGCGCCGGGTAGTTCAAAACTGAGGAGTTAGGCCCACCATGCTTAGCTTGACGTATGCCGTGACACATTGTAAATTGCACTAAACTTCATTAACAAAGTGGACTACCTACAACTTTAACGATAATATGATTAGGTACAGGAGTTCAGACTTGGAAACCCAACGACGATAAATACATCGCAGCAACACCTACACAAAATAATACACTCTTATATAATAATAATAATAATAATTTATCCCAACTAAAAATAATACAAATTTCTCTTAATTATTAACAAAACCATAACAATGTTATAAATTATTTAAGAGATAATGTTAACGGCTATACTAGTATAAACTGTGTTACAGCCGTCAGCATCTTCGACCCTGAAAGGTTTATTGAAAATTTAACAATACTAATTTGTAAACGTATTTGTTTATGAGGTAGGAAATAAAATTTTGAACATAATAAAAAATAATAATAATCCTAAAGTAATAAAATAAGAATAAGAATAACCACAAATATGTGTGTGTTAGTGTGTGTGTGTGTTATATAAGTAATACACAATAATATTGCATAGCAGTCACCATAAATCGTACTTTAATGGTTGAACTCGTACTTTGGTGGTTGAAACTTAATTGTAGCTTCGTGTTGGAGCTCCCGGTCAAAGAGCTGAAGCCAAGGATCTGCATATTTTGTAAGTCTCGAAACCGGACACAATTACAGGCTGCAATCGCCGCGACTGACCGAGGAAATATAAGCTCTCTTATCCGTAATGGGGCCTCCCTTATTATTGCGGTCCGGCGGTCTCGGGGAGCGTGCCGCTCACTCACGCTTTGAATATTGACTTGCAACCAAGAAAAGCTTACGCTCAGTAGTAGACGATCTTTAAATTTAAACTAAACACTAATATGTCATTGAAATTACTGTCAATTGCTGTCCACTCAATGATTAATGACTTTCTGCAAGCTTCATTGCAACTGAGCGTTAATCTCTTCTTCGCGCCTCGTACTTTTCTATTCCCAAATTAATTTTTACCCCATTTTGAAGCGAAGCTTCTTTACGGACGTTCGGGGCGCTCGCTACCCGGGCACTCAAACGGTGAAAAGCGTAACGCGTAACGCGTTACACGATGACGTCAGAGCTGCGGCGCCCTAAGCTTTATACTAATATATCTAATATCTACTGCAAAGCTTCGCTTCTTTCGGGCAGCACTGATTTTTTATCATAATTATCGTTTTTTCACTAAAATTAAAATAAGATAGGAACAGAATCTGCTTTTTACGGATAATTATTACTATCACTCCAATTTATGTTTTGATTTAAAGTTAAAATAGAACGGCCAGAGGCGAATTACACTAATTAACTATATAACTTAAAATACATGATAATTTATAATTTTTATGACTTAGGCAATGCAAGCAAGACATCAAGAAAATCACAGAGAACTGGTCACTCTTCTAGTTAAACAACTGGCATAACAAATCCAACCCAGAGTCTGAATATAGGATCTCTTGGACTCAGACCGAGTCCATGAACCCATAATCCTATATTCTAGCTCTTATTGTAGGTCCTTACGGAAAACCAATACACACGCATTGAGTGGTTAATGCGCCGCCCGTAATATAAATAAAGTAGGTGGGGGGGGGGGGGGGGGTGAGGTGCCGGTGTTGCTATGAACAATACGAGGAATACCACTTGTCATTATGACAAACATAAAACTTCCATTTTATATTATGACGTAATCATTCTGCCATTCCCTGATTATTTCACCTTACCTGATTATTTCGCTTAGTATCTAATATAAAGTTGTAGGTAAATAGCAGTGTTAAAGTAATCTCTGCACTTTAAAATACTTAGCTCAGCTGAAATCTTGCCAATATGTATTATTATTTATTTATTTATTACTTATCTTGTTAATTACTTATGGTTACCATTGGCTTACACATAAAAGGTCTAAGGCTTACACAATTCATAAGCTGCCTACTACGCCAGTTGTCGCCTCGACGTTGACTCGCCTTCGATACTTAAAATATTGCGAGTCATCTCTCTGGCTCTTGTTACTCGTTTGTCAAAGAGATTTGAACAACGGTTGTTCTATGAAAATAAAGTTCAGCTATTTTGTTATCCGAAACTTACCTACAATGATTGTAGTTCGGAATTATTGCCTACTTAAATGTAGGTAAAAAGTACAGTGCAATGTAATAATCCCTAGGAACAAACTAATGTAATTTCAAACTGTCCACTACTTAATTATCAGGTTGATTGCAAAGTCCAGTCAGGTTTGATTGGGGACCGAACACATGGTGATTGGCCCCAGACTCAGTGAAATACAAACCCAGTACAAACAAAAAATAATTAAGTATGTACTTACGTACACAGATATTATATGCGTCCAATTGATTATGAAACTGGTTTTGCTATCAACATGAATCACCTATCAGATTACTTATGTAAAATAATTATAATTACTTACAAAACAAACCCTTTTATTTTATTTTTTGCAAAAGTTTCCAGTTTTCTTCCATCCATTTCTATTTGTTCCCGCGGCGCTATTGTTTGCCTATTTAAATATGTGTCAGGGATTTCTCCCCCCTACAAAAAGGGTGATAAAAGCTTGCTATGTCAACACGCTGTATAAAAGTAATCTCAACAGTTTTTCTTCTCTTTCCTTCGCTTCCCCTGTTTTTCGCGCGCTAACAACATTTTTACGTTCTTTAGATTGAATAAGTCCTATTTACATACATAATATTTGTTGGAATTTATGTTATATTCATGTTTATTTCGAATATCTAAACAATATTATGTGAACTATTGTATGTATTTATTTATATTTACTACATGTATTTAGATACAAATTTTGATGAATAAAATTAGCTGAATTTCAAGTCGATTACTCACGATTCATAATGAATAGATACTTTTTTATTATATCTTTATTTGGTGACCGCTTGGCGCAGCGGTTTAAGCGTGGGCCGTTGGACTCACTGCACCGGGTAGTTGCGGGTTCGATTCCCGCCAGCGCAAATTTCAGAAATTTGTTTTTCGGAATTTGCCCAGGTCTGGGTGTCACTGGGATCGCACCCAGTCCATTGTACGGAACCCATAGTAAAAGCGTTGCTTAGTTTAGGACCATACATTTGGTGTGTTCGTCTGGCGATATTTATTTATTATTTGTTATTTATATGTGTAGTAAGCATTATCGATCATACAATAATAGATGAATGAGTTCTGACATATTGTGGAATGGGAAAAAAGGAGGATATGACATTTCATTGTTCAGTAAAACTTAAATTGCGCATTGGCCTCCCATCCTCCCTTAAGACGATGCATATCTTGAGGGAGGATGGAAACCCTATGTCCAGCAGTGGATAGTAACATTCTAATGATGAATACATACTTATATTATATAATATTGAAGTTCAGCATACACTGAGAAAAAACGACAAAAGTAGTAGTATTCTCTTTAGTGATTTTTGCTAAACATTTGTAATTACTGAAAAAAAAATGTACAAATTTATAAATATAACTTTTTTTTTTCTGTAACTACAAAACTTTTTGTATAATATATCTACTAGGAACTATAAAACGCATTTTTAGTCGTTTTTTTTTCTCAGTGTAGAGTTATGATATTTTATTTATTGAACTTTTAAAGAGGCAATTTCCTATTTAATTAATCACAAAATGCAAATTCTTAAAAATAGCCAGGCAATATCCAATTTGAGTTTAATTTCCAAACCATAAATTAAGTTTGGTTCCCCCGAGTGGCGGGCTCGAGTCGGTGACGCTCCGCAAAATTGCAACCAACATTTTTATCCCTTTGTATCCTAGTTGGGAAATTTATATATTACCAGCTTTGGCCGCAACATCGCTAGCGTAGATTTTATTTTTCATTGTCGACAACAGCGCCACCTACCGTGTCTAACTATAGCTAAGAATCATCCAGATGACCCCATTAGTCTTATAAAAGATTTCAGCAAAATCAGTCTAGCCGTTTAGTAGAAGAATTACGCACACGGGAATGTTATATATAAATAAATATTATTTATATATAATTTAATTTCATATATTTATTATTCTTTGTAATCGTGTAACTCGGATTTTGTATCTGTCGCAGCCAACTAGCTTAGTTCGCCGTTCAATTAACAGTCTAGCCACTTTACTAAACAGCGCCGTTCAACTAGCGGCCTAAATGATATTCAGCCGTATTGTCTGTAACAACATTTAATAAACTGGCTGGCTAATACTTAGGCAACTGGTTGACATTTAAATACTACAAAACTTTTTCAAAATACTACACAAGCAGAGCGTACCGGATGGATTTGGGTAATTTTTTTTAAGACCCCACAGAAATCCCACCCGGAAAGTAGTTTCGGTGGATCTAAATAATTTCGTAAAATACCTATGTAATAAAGTACCTAAGTAAGTAAGCTAGTTGGCTGCGACATATCGACGGCCCGCGATATTAATTGTGGTCGAAAAATTTCTAAGTCTTTTGTAGTTACAACTTCTAAAATGTTTTTGTTTGTTTAAAACCGCTCTCGCGTGAATTAACTGTTTCAATAACTAAAAATAAATTGAATGAGCGCTGGTTTTAAGTTAAAGTTGTTTTTGGAAAATGGTCGTTGCGGTTACATTACTAGACGCCAGCGTAAATGGAACTTACTTCAAATTTTAACATGATAGTCTAGAAACGTTTGAAGCTCCAATCGCTTGACACCTGTAGGTACATAATCTAGAACCATCCAATAATTAACGTTCAACCTGAGGTCGTCTAGGAAAACACGGAAAAACGTCTGCCCTCGCGCCAAATGAACTTTGCAATCACAATTTTTCTCTAGAAAGTGTATCTATTCACAGCCCGCCGCCTAGTTTTTATCCTATTAAAGTGAGGAATAAAATGTCGTCCAACATTGATGCGTACTTATCATTTCACCTTCGGAATATCAGCCCCCGTCTTTGATACCCACTCGGTTTTTTATATAAAAGAATATTTAAGAAGAGCTGATGAAAAATTTAATCCCTTCCTCTGCAGGGTTTCACCTATCGAATCCTTTAAAAATCCTGCGGCGTTATACAGAACATAAATTCCAATAAGGATGTTTATTACTAGGAAGATTGTCCAATTATATGAGCTTTTAAATTCAAAATGTTGACTGAAGTGTTGCTGTCTATAGACATAAAATCAAATTCTCTTGAATCTTTTTGTACGTAGAATGTTTATTTATGTACGAGTAAAGAAAACAAAACGGTGTAATTCCTCCGCTGTGCATTTATCCCGCTAGGTGGCGCAGAGTCGCGTCGCACCACACACAAGTTAGCGCTCGCTTCTAACGCGACATTTAAATATGAATATGTCGTCGCGAACCAACTAATAATCTGTGATTTTTCCGCGCACCTGCTCGCGCGACTCGACGCCTCGACTCTACGACTGTCGCCTTCAATAACTTGCAATTAAAGCTCTGATGCATGAAATAAAACAGGATGCGCTGCTGCACGAATGTAGCGATCGAGATCCAAGTCGCAATGTCGTAATGTCACAGTCAGTGCCGGATGAACCACAGTAGCAAGAGTAGCAATTGCTACGGGCCCCGCGCGAAAGGGGGCCCCGTATATTTAAACCCACTCATCTCTGCCTGAGCGTAATTTTTTGAGTGAAACTTATTAAGATGTGGTATATTGAATTTATTTGATGTCACAAAAACGTGAAACGTTACAAGTTTTCCTACTAAGACAATCCATGTCAGGCACTCGGTAACCGACTACGGGCCCCGCGCTTGCTTAATCCGGCACTGGTCACAGTGGTAGAGCCAATCTGTGGCCTACTGACTACAGCTCATATACCGGCTGGACGACCCGGGTAGAACCACCCTCTCACAGAAGATCGACGTAAAGAAGATATATAAAAGAAACACAGAGTTCACTTCGCTTATGTATTTATTCACGGCACGCAGTATCTTTATTCTCTACTTTACAATATACTTAACAATTATCTGTTCTGGACATGACTGACTCGCAAAAATTATGTAATGGCGGCCTTTTTACATCACACGTATTAGAGTCAATCGACGGACTAATATCTAAGTGACATATTATCAAAACAGCAACACAATTATTATAAGTCAATACAAATTCTATTTAATATCGCATATAGATATGTCTTAAATATCTATAACATATAATATCTGGTTTTAGTAGTGAGAGGCCCGGAAGCCCTACCCCCCCCCCCCCCCCCCCAATAATGAATCGAACTTTATATTTGTAACAATTAACATACGCTTGACATACCAGTAAATGTAATGGGTGAATGAGCCTGGAGATAATAATTATAAACAAACAGACGTTCCAACACGGGAACGTCTGATGTTATCGGGTGTCGTATTTTGAGCATACAATGGTTAATTAAGTATATAAAATCTAAGATTAACAATTTTTAACACATTGAAATAAAACTATTTTTCGGATTTTATCGCGTTTATTTAATTTATGTTCCCGACGTTTCGGCTGCTTTACAGCAGCCATGGTCACGGGGGGACTGAGGTGTTAGACGTCCTGATGTCATAGTTAGTAACTGGGTACCCTCATATTAAGTTGTTGTTTGCGGTCCGATCCACGCAGAAAGTGCTCACAGTGTCTCGAGGTCTTGCAATGGTACACTTGGTTTTGGATTAAATTATATTAATTACTGGATCCCAAGTTGGTGGTAGCACCCAGCCATCTTCCCTATTGAAATTAGGATGTTTTTTAATTTCAATGGCCTCACGTATCATCCTTGGTCGGAATCGGTGTTCTTTTGCGAGGATCTGTGAAATCCGAAAAATAGTTTTATTTCAATGTGTAGTATTCGCGTAAATATAAGAAAACAATATAATTTTTAACACCTCAATTCTTTCTCAAAACAAACTGCTTACTTATTTATTCAGTTTATTACCAGGTTACTATAGTTGTTTACTCGCTGGCAATAGCCAAAATGTCAAAAATAATATACCAACCTTACCAATTTCAAATTCGCTTTGGTTCGTACAGCGAAACATTACTATATTACACCATAGTGTAAAGTTCTCCACGGCAACACACAGTTTTCTTATAAACTTAGGAGATAACAACCCCGTGACGGGCTATTGTTTGGCGGTAATTCGAGTCACCGGCTTCGCGAGAGCATTTTCTCACAAATTGACGTCACTCGCGAACGATAAAACTTTTGATTTTACGCGAAAAACGAAGCAACGGAAGCTTACTACTTACCTATAAGTATCGGCACGTTCAACTATCATGTACCTAGTAGTAAATTTAATAACTAGGAATTTTCTTTTAAGTATGTAGGTAGGTACCTGATGTTAAAATCCAATACCAGTGGACCTATGTAAAAAGGTTCTAGAACTTTTACTTCGGTATATAGATTACATTTGCACTGCTATTCCATTTGTTTCCCACAAAAAAAATATTTTGCAAGCTCGCCATTTTTCCCTAGCAGGTACTTAACATGAAGGTGACAAACGCAAAAATAAAGTGAGTACCCGACCCATCCAATAAAGTGATTCCGGCCAAAGGAAGCAAGAAGATAACCTACTTACTGAGCCGGCGTATTCTATTTGCCTGTAATAATCGCGATGACAATCTCATATTACATAAAAGATTTGCCCCTCTTTCGATCGAAATGCGATTTTCTCCCTTCAGAGTTATTGCCGGCTCGTCTCGAATTTTTTCGCCATTCAAAATGGAGAGCTACTACTATGGGATATTTTTGAATGTATTCGAATGAATAAGAAATTTTGGCGCCAAGGAGAATGCATAATACGCCGGCGGAGGTTGGAGGGGGGATGGCGCGCCTTAGACGGATAACGAGAGTGTGGCGGATAATAAAGGCGAAGAAGAGCGGGTATCGCGTTCCACGGAGACCGCCGCGACGATTAATAAAAATATACACGTAATTGTTTGTTCAAATAATGGGCCCACTTTGATACAGACGATCGAAACTGTACCGGCGAAAGCAAAACACATCTTGGTACAGTCGTTGCTACAGTAGATCTGTCTCAAGACGGCTTTGTTTACTGTAATATAAAACGGCTAATTAACAGTTAACAGCAGTGAATTAATGATTTCAACCTTGTAGCATAATAAGTATTTAGCAACTTTCGTTTAAGCAATAATATCAAACCAAAACATACTATCATGTTTCCAGATTTTTTTTCAAATGATGTTGATGCTCTTTTTACGTTACAAACGTAACATCAATTAAGTACATTGTGTATCTACTTAACTAAACGTCGATCTTGATAGATTCGGGTCTGTCGTCAAACAAACCCTCACTAAATTGTGCTAATGTGAGTACACACAAGCTCTAACACTATTCAAACAAAAGTGGGCCGATGGGTTTTCGGCTATTAATATCGCGACACGCGTGAACTGTGCGAGTTGACAAGATAACGTTGGAGCGAGCGAATTCGGCAGACGGCGCTTTTCCAGTATTAGCCTGGGAATAAGTTAGTTCATTACGAGAGGGAACAATGCTGTAGGCTCGACGGCGGGGAAGGAAACGTGCGCCGACGCCGCTACAATAGCCCGCCCGCCTTATCACGCCGGAACGCGTCGGGCCGCCCGCCGTACCGCCCGCCCCGCCCGAGGCCCGCGCCCCTCGCCTCCGCGCCGACTTGACGTATGAGCACTGAATAAATGGGAAAACTTTTAGCTGCCGTTATGGGAGAACGAACAATTGGTCATCTGTTGCGGGAAATGCTTAAGCGTACGTTAATCTTGTCCGACAGACGGCTGATAGGGGAGACGACCTCCTTGTTCGGCTAATTGTTATTGCCCTACTTTCTTTGATGCGCTTTTAACGACGGAATATTCAATACCTAAGCTTCCAGGCTCATACGCTACTTAACTTGGGTAACTAGCACGTCTGTATTATGTTTAATGTGGTGCTTCAAAATTAAGCACCTCTCAAATTTTAGTAGCATTTGAGCATTTAGCGGCAATATTTTTTTTAATAAACTACGATACATATAATTCCGTCAACCTACCGTCCTTTGTTACCTTTCACAGAAAATAAATCCTTCATGATACAGGAAGATTTGTTATCATCAATTTATTATACGTCTTATTTGTAGAAATAAAGTCTCTAAGGAAATCACAATCGTTGTACTTTCGCACTAAGTTTTAAGTTCCTTAATCAATTTAGTTAAGTACTTACCCAATCCACAAAAGTGTGTTATTTCGTGTAAAATACTTTTTAACGGAATCACCGAAATTGTGGGTGGCAGTCATCAAGTCGTTTGTTTACTATGCGAGGACACCGCTTAATTAATTAATTGGGCATCCATTTCTTAATTAAGGCTGGGGTAAGTATGGCTCCACTACCTAATAATAACTAGTAGGCTTTTGTATCAAAACTAGAGAAATAAATGGTTTTGATTCTTGGAAAAAGTATCCATATTTTTTCATTCTATTGAAAACCCAGCAAAATTATGATCGTGAAAAGAAAATAAACGAAAGGAGGTTATATTTGTAAATCCACAGTTTTTTTTTAATGCTACGTTCCTAGGTACCCGAGTCGTCGCCGACTTAATAAGGATAATTAAAATTGAAGAAATAAGTTGAAAAATCAAAGAAGAAACCGCACATAATTCGGGTTTCGGGACAATGTAACCGTGACGATAGTTGGTTCGTTGTCGACGAAACCTGCAAAATGTGCGTTGAAATACACCGGCTGTGGGCCAGACGAGTACCTGAGAAGCGCTGAACACTGGAAACTAATCAACTGCATATTGCGTTAGAGGTTCTGCGGGAAGCTTTGAAAAAGAAATTGTATTACTGATAATATAACAATAAGGGCAAATTGTTTCTTTATTGGAATAGATGTAATGGAAAACTGTGTTTATATTACGCAACTAACTATATTAAATTATTGGTTCTGCTGGAGTCTTTAGAAAGAAACCGTACTTATTATTAAAATATGTGGATAAATAAATAAATAAATATCGTCAGACGAACATATCAATTGTACGGTCCCAAACTAAGCAACGCTAGTACCGTACAATTTGCCACGGCGGGAATCAAACCCGCAACCACCATGTGCAGTGTGCCGAGCGGCCTACGCTCAAACCACTGCACCATGCGCAAATATAATGATTGCATATTGTTTCTGCATTGCTAGAGATGTAATGGAAAGCCGTGTATGCATTACGAAACGAACATTTGGAATGAAATTGTAATCCACTAGTTTCATCGTGCAACAGTTACGTGTGATTTTATGTCAACAATAGCTCGTGCAACTAATTTCAGCGTTTACATAATTAATCAAATACCTACGAGAATATGTTGCTGTAATGTTGAGAATGTTGATGTGAAACCTACCTATATACCGGTTGAAACAGAAAGGGTATACTTATTTTTTCAAAACATAATTTGTAATTATAAGCGTCAATAGCCTAGTGGTTAGAGGGGCCTTCCTCGTAGCTGAGAGGTTCCGGGTTCGATCCCCATCCTGGCCATTAAACTATTGACGTGACCCCACTCCTAGCACAAGCATTAGCTTAGTTGGAAGGGGTAAAGGGAATACTAGTAATGTGATAAACACACATTGCTAGTAATCTTTTTTTTTTTTTAAAAAACCAGCTTTGAAGGAAACTTGACGCAGCTGTTGATAGATTTAATCTATACAAATAAATAAAATTGGAGTGTCTGTTTGTAATATCAAAATAACACATTTTCACTAAATGCATATGAAAGTACATACGACACCTATAACAAAAACGCGATTTAATATTTTTTTCTCTGTATGTCTTTCTTTCTGTCTGTCTGTCTGTCTGTGTGTTTGTCCCGGGTAATCTCCGAAACGGCTGGACCGATTTTGATGGGACTTTCACTGGCAGATAGCTGATGTTTTAAGGAGTAACTTAGGCTACTTTTATTTTAGAAAAACAAAATTAAAAAAATGGGTCCTGTCGCGCGGGCTCGGAACGCGGGAGCGGGCTTTTTTGTTAAGTTAAATTCCACGCGGACGAAGTCGCGGACTCAGCTAGTAAGTCTATAAAACCTTTAGTACTTCAACTGTCCCACGAAGCCGATAGTTTTAGATTTACAAAGTAAAGTTGCAAAAAAAATTGAATACCCTCTCTGTTTCACCTAGTATATTATGAATGCTCACTTTAATATCCTTCCGTGCATGGCTGTGTGGAGCGGGTCACCATCTTCCCTCTATTATAGTTGAGGAGAGTGATGTCGCTCCTCAGTCATACCTGTGTACGGATGCTGCTCGTCGGGACCGGTCCGCCCACTTCCCTCTTCCCTCTTGCCAACATTGTTCTTCAACTTCCTATTTAAATTTATTTAACACGGAAGACAGCAGAAAATGCCCATTGCATTTTTCTTATTTACCTTTTGTTTTTTTTCACAGACTTTACTGCAAATTTGAAGTACTAAGCTAGCTTTCTAATTAAATATGTGTGAGACAAATTATGACTTGGTTTTATTCTAGCTTCTTATTTGATATAAACAAATACTAAATTAGGTACAAGTGTATTATTTTCTAGTACTTTCTAGAGTTTTTTGTGACAATGATGTAGACTGCTAACACTGCGAGCTGTTTCAAAGAATTGTACTACACCAACTTTTCTCCTATTCGACGACCGCTTGGTGCAAAGGTTTTTAGCTTAGGCCGCCCGGCTCACTGCACATGGTAGTAGCGGGTTCGGTTCCCGCTAGGGTAAATTTCGCAAATGGCCTATTCGTAATTTGCCCTGGTCTGGGTGTCACTGGGATCGCCCCTAGTCGATTGTACGGTACCCATATAGTACAAACATTGCTTAGTTTGGAACCATAGGTCTGGCGATATTTATAAGTAACCAATGAGTTTCGAGCTGGATCTTAGTGGAAGCAGCATTCCGAACCGGTGATAAGTCCGGCTATTTATAATTGCTGTCATAGAATATATATATGTCGCCGCCAACTAGCTTAATTCGCCGTTCAATTAACAGCCTAGGCACTTAACTAAACGGCGCCGTTCAACTAGTGGCCTGAATGATATTCAGCCATTTGATCAAACAGCTAGGCAAATGGCTTGGATCGATGACGTTTAACTACTTGCCTAGCCGTTTAATTACCTGCCTAGCCTGTTCATTTCAATTTAGTTCTACTTTCTGCCACCTAGCGCCGAAACTCACCAAACTGTCAATATCTCTATATTCTATATTCTCTTTGGTCAATATGGCGTCGGAAAAAAACAACTTTGATGGAATAATTTATTAGGTACTTAGGTTTTTTACGATTTTTGTTAGATCCACCGAATCTATTTGCCGGGTGGGGTGGGGTTTCTGTGGGGTCATAAAAAAATAACCCTAACCTAAACCCATCCAGGTCGTTCTGCTTAGGTAGTATTTTGAAAAAGTTTTGCAGTACTTAAATGTCAACCAGTTGCCTAAGCATTATCCAGCCAGTTTATTAAATGTTGTAATAGACGATACGGCTGAATATCATTCAGGCCGTTAGTTGAACGGCGCCGTTTAGTTAAGTGCCTAGGCTGTTAATTGAACGGCGAATTAAGCTATTTGGCGGCGACATATATACTAATATACCTACCTAATCCTACTAATATTATAAATGTGAAAGTTTGTGAGTGTGGATGTATGTATGTATGTTTGTTACTACTGAACGGATTTGAATGATATTTGGAACACAGATAGTTTATAACCGGGATTAACATATAGGATACTTTTTATCCCGATAATCCCGAAATTTTTGTTACGTTAAATACTACGCGGACGAAGTCCGTGGGCACAGCTAGTGAAATATATTGCCAAGATATACAGGGTGTTATCAGGGGGATATCGTAACGAAAACTGATACTCATGATTCTGGACCCACCAGAGTTATAGTTTTCCGTCGATATTTTCACTGCACTGACTCCAATGGAAATTAAAACTTAATACGCTCGAGTGCGCATTGAGTTTTAATTTAATGTCTAAACTTGAAATTATTGATTTATTTATGCAAAATCATTTTGAGATAAACTTTCATTCTAAAATTAATTTTAAAATTCTGAAAAATTTGAACATAATTCATGAAAATATCGAAGGAAAATTCTAACTCTGGGAGTTGAATGCAAGATATCGGTTTTCGTTACGATGCCCCTTACACCCTGTATATTATCCACCTATGAGTGCTGTGTTTGTTTTACACAAGTAAAACATTAGGAAATATATGTCTTGGAAATATACAGGTTGAAACATAAAGGGTAGTATACGTTTTTTTTCAAAACTTAATGTTGTAATTCAAAAAACTATCAGCTTTGGAGGAAACTTGAAAAGCAAAAGGTGTGACAGGGATACAGCTGTTGACAGATTTCACAAGTCTACAAAACCTTTAGTACTTCAACTGTCACACAAAGCCGATAGTTTTAGATTTACAAAGTAAAGTTGCAAAAAATATGCAATAAGTATATCCTTTCTGTTTCACCTAGTACGAACCTACCTTTGTAATTTTTTTTTTTTTTTAATTACTTACAGTTCTAGTTCGTAGTTCTTACATTACATAGGTATTGTGCATGGTACTGGTTTTGTAATATATAGGTAGACACAGCATATATGCTTTGATGTAAAGCAGGTCAAGCAAATAGGATTTTTAATCTGTCTGATGTTCGTATTGTTGATATGCTGTAGTAACTGTAGGTTCTAAGATATCTTTTGAAACCCACTTTAAAACGGCTGGATGCAACAAACCTGCAATATTCAATCATACCAAATGGAATAAAAATTAAATGACAATCGACGTAGCCGCTCGAAGCCTTTAGTTTATTTTGAATGGGCAGGTGCTTTTTTAATTTGACAGGTGAATGAGCACACCTTACTCCCACCTATTGTGTTGTAAAAGTATCGAAATTGAAAGAGCGCTGTCCATTTGGTGGATGTATGGGCCGGCAATAATCGGGTGGCCATTCCTTTCTCGCGCTCTCTGAATATCCAAATGATTTTTTTCGCGCAATGCATTGAGCGCTGCCATTTGCGAACGCTGACGCCTGCACGTTCCCGTCCGTTGGTTGTGCGATCCGCGATGCATGATGCCGATAACATAATTACGAACGCTATCTGACATTCGTTCGACAATTGGATATCCTTCTGCAGAACGAAATTGACCCACATGCACTGCGGTCGACCAAAACCAATCTTATGTTTGTAGTTCTAGGTTGGTTTCAGTTTGCAAAAGTGTGTGTGGGTTTGTACCATTTTGCAAAACTACGTCCATTTTATAATTTCGTTGCAATGAGTTGGTGGACGGGACTTTTTAAATATATAGATTTAAGTAACTACATCTTTGAAAAGGTAGTAGTTAAGTATTTAAGTACCTACACCTAAGGTTTTATACCTTTGTATTATTACTTCGCGATAACCTACCTTTTTATTTTTGAGACCGGAGCAACCTTCTTTAGATGTGTAACTTGTTACAATACCCACAACAATTTGTTTTCGTAAGCTTCTCTTTTTCTTCCGACGGTCGGCAAGACAAAATGGAAAAAATGAGCTTTATTTCATCCCCTCTTAGATATTATTGTAAAGAACTAGCTGTCCGCCACAGCTTTAACCGTGTGGAAATTCAAAACATAACTTGTATCGCTCAAGGAACACACCTTTTTATCATAGGATAAGAATGATTGGAACTGGATCAGTCATTCCAGTTCTGTACAAACTACTCAGGTACATACTTACAAGTTAGAAATAACTTATTTTAAAGAAGTTATTTAATATACCTGTTAGTAGGTATATAAGCATAATCTATACAAATAAATAAAATTGGAGTGTCTGTTTCTAATATCAAAATAATACCTTTTCACTAAATGCATATAAACGAACCTCCGGTACTTATAACAAGACTGCGATTTAAAATTGTCTGTATGTCTGTATGTTCGTTCCGGGTAATCTCCGAAACGGCTGGGCCCATTTTGACGGGACTTTCACTGGCAGAAAGCTGATATTATTAGGAGTAACTTAGGCTACTTTTAATTTGGAAAAGCAAAAAAATATAGATCACTAATGCTGCCTGTCGCGCGGGCTCAGAACGAGCGAGCGGGGCTTTTGTGATAGTAGGTATACGAGTATAAAACAAGATCACACATCGACTCGCAAAAAAGAAAAATGAGATTAAATTTAGCATAGGTATTTCTTTATTAACATTTCGTAAACTCTGCGAAATGAAGAAAAAAAATTGTAAAGGTAGATTCCACGCGGACGAAGTCGCGGGCACAGCTATTAATATTATAATATTCTTTGCATATTTTGCATTCGTGTGACCAAATCTTGTCATCTTAAGAGCACTTTCAGTAAGCGATGGGCCAACTCGGGTTTTCGCTAAACGAGTTAATCACGTTGAAATTACGCGTAAACCGAGTTATCCCAACCAATGGTAGGAAAAACCAAACCTGAATAAAACTAAATTTGCGAATCGATTTGAATGCAACATCCAGGATTGTTTTGCAAATAAGGACGGCGCATGAAGCTACAAATAAAATACTTTTAAGAAATAACAGTTCTCAAATAAATCAGTAATTATAATTCAGTAATTAAAATAAGTGTTTTATTTGAGTAGGTACTGCTTTTTCGAGTAAAATTCAACAAACATAGGTATATTTTTTGTTTGGATTAGTGCCACTACATCCCATTACTGTTACTCCTGTAAGACAGGATCGAAAATGGTGACCAAAGATTACGCCGAGGTTTGTCCTTCGACGAGTCCTGGGGAAAAGTTAAATCTTCTCAGTCTTTTTTGTCGTTCCCTCACTGATGAGGATCGTTGTAGAGTTTCTCGGAAGTCGTATCTAACCATGGACCCGTCCGTCACCCGTACCTAGCACAAGAGTAAAATTCTCCTGTGCCCATGGCACATAAAGCCACCTCGAAATGGTAATACTCTAACTTGAATTGACTTTATTTAATCGACACAATACTCTCTCTGCGTACAATCGTAACCCGGTTTGTTAACTCGAGTTGACCCGTCTCTATTCCTCCTTGTGATACCGCTAGAGATTACAGCACATATCGATTACCCCTCTGATTGGTCTCCGATTAGGTGATAAGTCAACAGGTAACTATTAACCTCCATTGATACGAGATGGCGGAGGCTTGTTGCAACTAATAATACGTCCACATCAATGCGAAGCGACATAGATCACTATGAATGGCCATCATTAGCATGTCGTCCGCTATGTGATCATCATTTGCGTTTAGTGACAATACATGGTAGGACTATTGTGGCAAGCAATATCTGGTGTGCTAACCGTTGCACAGAGCTATTTTAATGTTTGTATTGCTACCTGCTGGTTTTAAATAATAAATCATTGTTAGGTACACCATTATCGAGTGTTACAAGTCTGCATCGTGGCAAATGTCTTGATATCAATGGAAACAATGACTGAAACCTTCCAAATTGACATTATTTCTTAATAATATCCTACTAATATTATAAACGCGACCGTTTGTGAGTGTTGGTGTATGTTTGTTACTCCTTCACGCAAAAACTACTGAACGGATTTGGAACACAGATAGTTTATAACCGGGATTAACACATAGGATACTTTTTATCCCGATGATTCAGAAATTTTTGTTAAGTTAAATACTACGCAGACGAAGTCGCGGGCATAAACTAGTAATTAATAAATTGAGGATTAGGACTTTATGATAATATATTTATAGCGATTTTTTCTTTATTAACACTATTATATTGACTTATAAATAACATCATTACACTTATAACTTACTACCGGCCATTTATATATATGTCGCCGCCAAATAGCTTAATTCGCCGTTCAATTAACAGCCTAGGCATTTAACTAAACGGCGCCGTTCAACTAACGGCCTGAATGACATTCAGCCATTTGATTAAACAGCTAGGCAAATGACTTGGATCGATGACGTTTAACTACTTGCCTAGCCGTTTAATTACCTGCCTAGCCTGTTCATTTCAATTTAGTTCTACTTTCTGCCACCTACCGCAGAAACTCACCAAACCGTCAATATCTCTATATTCCATATTCTCTTTGGTCAATATGGCGTCGGAAAAAAACAACTTTGATGGAATAATTTTATTAGGTACTTAGGTATTTTACGATTTTTTTTAGATCCACCGAATCTATTTGCCGGGTGGGGTTTCTGTGGGGTCATAAAAAAAATAACCCTAACCTAAACCCATCCATGTCGTTCTGCTTGGGTAGTATTTTGAAAAAGTTTTGTAGTACTTAAATGTCAACCAGTTGCCTAAGCATTAGCCAGCCAGTTTATTAAATGTTGTAATAGACGATACGGCTGAATATCATTCAGGCCGTTAGTTGAATGGCGCCGTTTAGTTAAGTGCCTAGGCTGTTAATTGAACGGCGAATTAAGCTATTTGGCGGCGACATATACATTCTGCTTTGGAACTCCGTATGAACAATATAAATCTACATGATACGCTACTGCATCGCTCCAACCCTAACCGCAGTCTTCAATACTAGTTTTAGAATAATGTCACCATATTGACACTTGAAAAAGAAGCAATTTTGGAAAAAAGTTTCCCATATTTCACCTTCACAGAACGCGGCCACTGTCTGCTTTTATTTTCTTTTATCTACGCGCGTCCGTTAAGCGCAATAATTTTTACATTTAACTTTTATAAAATCGAATAAAAATGTAATCTCGCCGGTTCGCTGAAAAGCTATATGATTCGTATTCAGAGGCGGCTAGGAAACATTATTCGTAAGCTAAAATCCCACCCGTGAATAGGAGAGCGGTAGAGCACGTGTGTAGTGCATCACCTGATTCACCAACGATAGGCTGAATGCAGGCCGTGCCGTCGTCCAATTTCGCGCGCAAATTGTTCATAACGGAAGTTCATATCCGGACGTCGGGCCGCCCAGCGCTTCGGGCGAGATTAGGCGGTAATTACCATTTCCTGTGACACAGGACGCAGACAACGATTGAGATGAAGCGGTTGCTCTCCAGGAACAGGACTGTTCCGCGTTCGACGCCGCCGGAACCGGAGGTAGGAAAAATTGAAATAACATTCACCCGACTTCCCACATTATGGATTCGTAGTTCGCAATCATTTTCTAATTATATATCTCACTAGTTTTTGCCCGTGACTTCGTCCGCGTAGACTTAAGTAAAGTATTATATGTGTTAATCCAGGTTATAAACTATCTGTGTTCCAAATTTCATCCAAATCCGTTAAGTAGTTTTTGTGTGAAAGAGTAACAAACATAAGGTTCATTCCAAATAGAATCAAAAACTTTGTAAACAAACCATCACTCAACATAAAATCGCCGATTTCACACTTATTTCGTTATCACTACACTAAATTCTGGTGTGGGAATCTTCGAAAACACTGTCGCCTTCATATTACACTCGTTTTAGATTGTAATTTCAACTAAAACATGTAAAATTTATCGAACTTACAAAATTTTCCTTAGTTTGATGTTTTTTTTTTCGAATGCTTTAGTGAAGTGCTGATGTATACAATATTGAATGAATGAAACACAGATTTTAAAAGTGTACAGACAAAGGAATTGTATGCCAATATGCCCAGTGCTTTTTCAAGTAGTTTCAAATAGAAATTAAGAAAATTCATTTAATTTATATTTCTTGCTGATTTGTGTCTACTTCTCTATATAACGAGTGCAATTTGCACTTTACACTATATTTTGATCTCAAATTTATTTTGATGTCGTTTTGAATTTATATTGGGTTTTTAACTTGAAATAAATTATTATTATGTTTCTCTATTGCGACCACTCGGGCTAAACCCTAAGGCTTGCATGAGGACATGGGTCCATCACGTAGAGGCCCATAGAGATAAATTTGATGTTATGTAAGTAAATGCTGGGGTCAACTGCTGCAAATGATGAGACACATAGAGTAGCTCGACCCCATAAGTACGGCATCATAAGTACTTCAGATTCTAAGAAATTCGTTCTTTTGTTTATTGTAATTACCTCGCACATGTTAACGTCGGCTGCTACACCGTCGTTATGTATTATTATTACAATGTACATATTTTCAGTGATGCAGTAGACATTAGCGTTAAATCCCTTTGCCTTCTCACTTAACACACTACATTTTAATGCATAACAATAGTTAAAATCTAAAAAAAGGCCCTTTACTAATATTATATTCATAATAAGTTGTATTATGCATAGGTTATTGATTTCATTTCATAATTATATTTCTATACGTTGATGTAAAGAAACTGATACCTTATAATCAAGTTTATTCCATTGAATGAAAATAATCAGTTCACTCATTCGTTATAGTATACAAGGCACATCACTAAAACTATTTAAGCACTTTGACGTTTCTTTGTTTACAAAGTTTTTTTTCTGTTTGGAATAAACTGTACATCCACACTCACAAACTTTCGCATTTATAATATTAGTAGGATTTGGAGAGCCCACACATACCGAGCAGCCGAGCGAATCAAATGCTTTTTTTCGCTCCGGATGACGATGTCATCGGGGTCTGTCGTTAAACTAATTGACGACCTGATTGATCAGTTTGACAACGTTGAGATATTAAAAGACAAAGACAAAGAAGGGTATAGATACTTATCTGTCTATTCCCTGTGAGTTGTGACATCTGGTAGCAATTCGATAAGGATGCTAGGTACCTAGATGTCCGAAGTAGCGCAATGAAAGCTCTTAAGATAATATATTTGCGGAAGCATTCGCTTGCCAAATGCCTGTATAAATTGAGTGTATACCATTACCGAGCCGGAAAAACTGATTATGTTGGAATTGAGTGAAGCGCGGGGAGGTTGCGTTGTTCGGCGCGCGCGCTGCCGCCGTAGATATGATTGAATAAGCGAACACGGCACGGCCCTAATGAAACATATTGAACGTGTATCGAATCACTTAGGCGCACCGCTCCCGCCGGCGGCTGCGCTCCTGCACTCGCTTTTTGGGGCATGTCAACAAACCGTAGGTGAAGCCTATAAATAACATTACGGTGGAGTCTCGTTTTAAGAGAGACAATAAATTGAATTAACTCCGCCGACTTTGAAAGTCAAAAGAGAACAAAAAAATTCAACTTCATTTTTGGGAACACAATTTCACGCGGCTTCGGAGCCTTTGTGTCGCTTAGGAAATATTTGCGTAAATCTGTGCCTCGAATGGCCGCGAAAAGGGAGATCCTAATTAATTCATTAATGTCGTTATAATTAAGACATTTGTGGCGTTTAACGTGCATTACTTTCAATCTTCTTCGTCCCGCCATATTTTTACGAGTTAATTTTGGCGCTAGGGATGCTTTCAGAACAAGTAAATGGGTTAAAATTTCACAAAGGTTTTCTTATGAAAAATATCCTTTTTTAGGACGTCGCTTCTTTATTTCTGCTGCCTGGCGTTCATTATTAATCTGGTTTTACTGTTAAAATAATCAGTATCTTAAAAATTAAAATACAAGCTATAGAAAATTATACGCACACCTGGCTTACCTATACATATATACACAATTTACACACACAAGTTATTTTTTTGTATTTATTTTAATAATAGAATCAAATCATTTATATTTTAAACGATTAATTTAAAATGTAATTTGATTATTAAATCAGCGATATTTTATTTTCTTGATGTAGGTACTACAAGTCTAGCGTCCTATACATATATAAATAAATAAATAAAATATCGCCAGACTGACACACCAACTGCATGGTCCCAAACTAAGCAACGCTTGTACTATGAGTAACGTACAACGGGCAATTCCAGTAACACCCAGACCTGGGCAAATTACGAAAAAGGCATTATCCGCAATTTCTCTTGGAAGGAATAGAACCCGTACAAACTGGTGTAGTAAGCCGAGCGGCCTTCGCTCAAACCACTGCTCCAATGTCGTCAAATAACAATAAATCAAATATCAATATTCATGTTACGGTAGGAATAATACATATATGTGGATAGGTAGATATATATACCTACCGGGAATTCTACAAACGCATTCTATTCGCTTGGTTTCGGTAACATTGCAACGGTTTTCAATCATGTTCTGTAGCAGGGCGGGCGGCGGTGACGCGCCGCGCTGCGCTACAAACATTGCGGCTGACACCAAAGCTCTTTGAACGGTGGACTAGCGCGCGGAAAAACCCGCACCTTTGTGAGCTGCCAGGTTTCACCGCCCATGGACGCTGACGCACTGAACAATTCCGAACTAAATCGAGGCGCAAAAGCTAATTATTCAAAAAGAAATTGCTTTTACAGTAACTGCTAATAAATCGGTAAAAGCGTGTCAAGTACCTGTCATTCAGAATTTTTTCGTTCTTCTAGAGTCGTTAACTACTTGACATTGGCCTCGCCCAATGACTTCCATACATCATAGTTATATGCACTCGTATCTCATCGGTGTCCTGCGGCTCCTTGCGGGGTCGGGCGTCGCTTACATATTCTGACGCATAACCGCTATTCTAGAACCATTTGCACATCATTTTAGTCGGTAGTCACTTTATTTTGGTTATCACTCAGACATCAACAGAAACAGTGAATAAAAATAATTCCATCGAAAGTCCAGAGAGCCAATGAAGCGCTCACGTTATAAACAACTTTTTGAAACGAAGCTTCTATACGGACTTTCGGGGCGCTCGCCGCGCGGCCACTCCGTGCTAAGCGTCAGTAGCGTTACACGATATATATAGGTATACAGAGCAGCTGCGGCGCCCTACGCTTTATATTTATTAGCGTACCTATGTGAAATGGTATTCGACGTCAACAAGTTGTCTGGTCACTTATCGGTACACGCGATGTCACACGGACATTACTAACTTTGTCTTTACTACTAAACAATATTATTATCAGTATAGACATAAGATTCCAATGATGTTTCAGGTACTTATACCACCACAGGACAAACTATTACTCTTCTGTGCCATTATTTGAAGTCATGTTCAAGACAATTAAGTTGCTTGTTTAATAAACTAAATGAACATCCTGATATTGAAACATCTTTTATGTAATCCTAAAAATAACTCTTATCCTACTTAAATATCTCACTAAGCTTTGTAACAAACTAAGGGTCACTTTATCATAATTTTCATTATTGTTCACAGTATATTACCGGCTGTGACAAGCCCAAGTGTGGGGTGTGGAGTGTGTGACCTGTGGAGACATTTTCCAGCTGTGGGTGATATAACAGGCTAGAAAATTAGTTCAAACACACTTGATTTCCCACAGTTTGACGACCGCATGAGTAGAGGCTCATGGAAGACCGCTTGGTCTAGTGTTTTGGGCGCAAATATACAGGCCGCTCGGCACATAGTAGGTTCGATTCCCGCCTTGGAAAATTTACGAAATGGTATTTTCTGGTTTAGGTGTCTTTAGAATTGCCCCTAGTCCATTCTACGGTATACAAATGTTACTTAGTTTGGGACCATACAGTTAGTGTATGAGTCTGGCGATACTTATATTTCGTTGTTGCAAAGAAAACATTATATATACCTACCTATTCATAGTGGCGCCATAAGTATGTCATCCTATATTGTAGTAAACAGGATGTGAATGGCACTTGTTCAGCTGCAACGTCTTCCTAGAAATACGTGATTACAGCGGAAACTGGATGGAAAAGCTACTGAAGAGGAAACGTGTTGATTGTTTCCTTATAACTTATGGCAAGGACGTAACCGAGGAAATACAGGGCATACTGATAAAAATTAAGGAATAATAAGATAAATCACTCCCCCACAAGGACGGAAACCTCGCCTTTTATTATCAAATGACTGAATATGCAAAGAAAAGAGAAGAATTTTAATCAAAATTAGACTATAGATCGTTTCGTTCGAAATAAACTTAAAGTTTCAGTTTTATATGACTTTTAAAGGCAAGACCAATGAGAAATTGTAAATAATGTCATTTTACGGAGATTAAAATGTATTCTTAAGAGAGTGTTATTGTGTCAGTCTCGTCTAAGGAAACATGTATCAATGATTCTCAAGCAGTCTAAACTTGTTCGCGGCTAGAGGAAATCGTGCTTTATAAATTGATCGCGCAATTAGCATCCCTGTGACGGCACGGTGACGATTCCGCCAAAATTTGTTGCTTTAAGTAAAGCCAGTGTCCATGCCATCGAGAATGGTCGCCCTTGTTTAGTGTTTATAAATATTTAATAGAAAAATCTTTTAGATTGAGCAATTTTTTTTTACTCAGCGACATTTTCGTTTAAAAGGTGAGTACAGTAATACCTATTTGTTTCGTATTTCTGTTATTTGGAGACCAAATGTACGTTACGTCGTTCCACTGATTTATAAATCATTGGAGGATTGAAAATAAACTTTTTCCCGAAAGTTTTGTCGGCACCTTTTGCTTCCTAGAAGTAAGACGTGAAAATGTGAACATGACAAAGCTAAACAAACCTAGAGATGGAGTGTTATTTCAGCATATTTTGACAGATTGTTATGATTTAAGAAACGAAACGGTTAAATACGTTTCCCCAAATAATATTTCTTTTCGGAGGCTTTTTTACCTATCCTAATCAGCTCAATTAAGTATATTAAAATAAGGTAAAAATATAAACAAAATATTCGGCTATGGTACATAGGTACATATTATATTATCAATGCCCTGTTAATTTGATACCCAATATTCTCGTCATACCTATCTATCTGTATTAATATCTCTTATCATCGGTGATTATTGAAAATGAAAAATTATTTATTATTGTTTATTTATTAATTTACAAAGAAAATTATTCGGCAACATTTTTATAGCTTCAGCACTTATAGCCTCCATATAGGCCATTTTCCCGATGCAAAGGTATTCAACTTGCATTTAAACAAAGAGGCTTGCCTACAAAAGTACTGGAATGCTGTTCTGAATATCCACATATTCTATAAATATACGAAAGTACAACAAAAAATATACCAACAAACGTTTATCAACACATGTTACATAGTTGATCAGATGCAAATTGAGACAGATCACGAGCTTAGGCGCTAACAGCGGCACGGCGATCTATTGACCACTTATACTTATGTGCTATATAAACAATTTATCAAATACTAGCTGTGCGTGACTTCATCCGCGTGGAATTTTATTGACAAAGTTTAATACAAACTTTAATTCCCTATTTTATCCCCTTAGGGGTAGAATTAATCAAAATCCTTTCTTAGCGGATGCCTACGTCATAACATCTACCTGCATGCAAAATTTCAGCCCGATCCGTCCAGTGGTTTGGGCTGTGCGTTGATAGATCACTATGTCAGTCAGTCAGTCAGTCACCTTTGAGTTATATATATTTAGATAAAGTACCTACCTGTACATAGGTGCACAATCACACCAATTCATTTCCATTACATTGGGACCGATTTTTTTATTTATTTTTTATGTGACTGCACCAGATTCCACAGTCCGCCGCATCTCCCCTGACATGATCAGGGACCTTGGTATTACAATGATTTTTTCATTACTCATACTCTGAAAGTAGGTCTGAAGTTGCCTGAGAAGCGGGTTGAAAGTAATACTTTTCAGGCCCGGGAGTTTCGCTTTCAACTGACAGCTGTCAAATAATAATAAAAAACTAGTTCCATTTTCACATTTCTATGGAACCATGTTCAAACTTTTTCTACAGTCCCTCAATTACAGCACGATGTAAAATTGAAATAACATAAAGTTAAGTATTAATTCAAGAATAAATTTTTTGAAATGACTTAATTATAATTTAGTTTCAACAATTTCTTTAAAATAACATAGATTTGGGCAAAATATTTAAAGATGAAAATGAAAAATAATGGCTAAATAATGAAATTGGCCGGCCAACGAAAAAGAAACAAAATAGGCGGCAATCCGATTTTTTTTTTTCGATTTGTAGAGTATTGTTTATACTTCCTTGTATTATTTATTTAGCCAAGTCCTGTTTTTATTTTTATTTTCCTTGTATTCGTAATGAAAAGCACAGTGTTTACCTCGGGTGAAAGACTTATTTTGTCACGAGACGGGGTTTGGCGCCCGAGCGTAGCGAGGGCGCTAATAGTTTGACTTTCACCACTCATGTAACAATGTACTATTTCAGTTACGTCTTTATTTTAAAATAACGTAACTGTAGGTACATATTAATATGTACCTACAGTTACGTTTTCATTATTAATATATTAACATTTTAACAGTTTTATTTGTACCGATTACATATTACATTGGGACTGAAAACACCATTGGTGAAATGTGGGTGCACTGAAATGCATTTCTACCTACCCCTTCAGGGAATAAAGTGGAATAAATTTGTGGCTGGGAAGACGTTGTCAAGGATAGTCCCAGACAGAGGAGTGAGGGTGGTGAAGTAAATGAATGAGCGGTACTAACCTAACTATTTTATAAAATTCAATTTTCAATTTCAATGTCAATTTTCAGTAACCTTTCTGGTTCTTAATCTGAATACTTAAAATAAAACTCTATGTACTTTGCTTACTGAATAGTTTTGATTATAAGCGAATGTTATATTCACTTATTTATGGTGTTATTGTTAGGTGTAAATCACTCAGAAAGTGTATAGTTGCACCACGGGCCCAGGCCGGCATCAGGTGCGGCACACTCATGCAAATATTTTGTGAAAATACCAGCGCTAGTGATGTACCGGTACACGTATTATCGATATCACAAACTGATATCTACTTATGCTGTTTTATAACTTGCCATTTTTGCCGGGTTAATTTAAACTACATATCTAGCACTAATGAAACTGAAATGCAATCATAACTATTATTTTTTTCAATTAGGTGCCTTGTAGTAATAGCTTAATTAACTCCACAATGTAGACTAAACTAATATCGCTAAAATTACCTATGTTGGCCATAAAAATGTAATAAATAATATTATAATTATCGCATCGTGTGGCGCGGGCGGGGCCGGTAACAGCACCAGTGCCGAGCGGTGTCCCTCCAGCCGCATCCTCCAGCCAAACGGTAAACACTTCGCTGTAATCTCGAGATGAGAAAACTTTCAGTTCTCTTAATTCAGAAACTTATTCAACAACCTAACAACCTTAGAGCGGACCGCCCGGCGGACGCGACACAAACAAACTCAGCATTTAATTTTACACTTTTTACAACATTATAATAAGTAAAGGCCTAGACTATTGAATAAGATTTTGTTAATTGAAGAATGGGCAAGTACTTACGTAAATGTGAGTTAATATTAAAGATAAACTAAATTTTATATTAGTCATTACGCCGATTGTTGTAATGGGTTTAACCAAAATGATCTGTAGGTGCTCTTGGTTGGAGTCAAGAAATATTATAATGCCTATTATACGCAGTAAATTATGTCATTATTTAGGTAAATTCTCAATTGAGCGTGGAAACATAAACATACTCGTAGTTTATTATCTGATAAACGATTATATTTGTTTCTCAAGTGCATCATAGAGAAAGTTGTGTGATAGTACATTTTTAAAACTTTTTCCAAAAAATATTTGTAAGTAATAGTTATACCTACTCGTATTTGTACCACAATTTGACAGAGCATCGTCTACATTTGTAGGAAGTGTAAAAGGTTAAAAAACTAGACCTGTGATAATAGACAGGTATTTAAAAGAAAAACCAATAAATACCTACCTATCTACCTAAATGCTTAAATTTTTAATATTGTTAAAATAGAACAGGTGGAAATTATTTTCAGCTGTGTTTCCGCTGTATTGGTTCACAGGCAACCACAAATCGTGATCGGCAATAACCGCTCGCCAGCCATAGCTAGCCGAACACTGCCCTATACACATTACCTATGTATCCACTGTTGCTACACAATTGTCATTATTTGCTTAAGTAATGAATTACTATCATCAGATAAAGTTTATTCTCCAGTTAATTTTGGAGTTTTTACTGACACGTATTCAATGATGTAGAGAAAATAAACTTCATCTGAGGATTATGAAACAGGCCCTTAGTGCGGTGACTGTAAGTAATACCTTCTACTGAAGTGAAGAAAATAATGTTTTCTTGATACATTTCTATTATCGCCTTATTGGTTATAGAATAAATGTCAATTTAATCAGTCAATTGACAGTACCAAGTATTTGTCTCAAGAGGACCGACTCGCCGTCTAAACATAGGATTACCGGATAACTACGTAACACACAATACCTACATACTTGATACTGTCGGTTAGTAAACAAAGGCGTATCTTAGCGCTCAGTGTAAGCTTGTCTCAGATGAGAATCACGCGTCTTTTATATAAGTAAATAATATTTCTGAGACGGTGTACAGGCACTTGAACAAAAAAAACAGTTATTTTATTATTTCGGTGAGCGTGTAGTGCTGTGAATATTAGGGCGATGAAAAAATATACTAAAAAGAAAACTAGCGAGCATTTCATCATTGACAGGTGGGTAATCGCGTTACTATTTAGTCGCAGCACGCAGTGGTCGCTGAATTATAAAAAAAGGAGAACCACCTTTTTATACCGGTTAAAACAAACATAACATCCGTATGTAGGAACCTGAGCACAACCTTAGCCCATCACACAAAGACACAAAACAGACAAATCTATCTGATTTGGAATAACAAAGAAGATCTCTAGCCTTAACTGAATTGTTTCTTAAAATTGGTAATATATTTCCTCATTAACTATAATATCGGTACTCGGCAGATAATCGCCAAAATAGCCCTGTGTTCGCGCTCATTCAACTTTGGCCACAATTGATTTTGTTCTTAAAAATGGTAATATATTTCCTCATTAAATAAAACATTGGCACTCGGCAGTGACATCAACAAGGCTGTAAGATAAACTAGTGTTGTCCGTGCAGATGAGTCCGCCGAGGAGCCCAGTGTGCGAGCCGAGCGACTCGCATCCGGGCGTCGTCATAACCGACATGGACACTGTGCATGAAGAAAATGACAACGACAGGTACCATTTACATTTATTAATAAAACAGTGGACAAATACCACCTGACTGCATACTAACTCTTTATAAAATTTTGTAAAAATAGGCCCAGCGCGTACAGTCAATATCAAAAATAACTTGACGGTTTTATATGTAGCTTCTTTTGATGCCGACGGTACCTGCGACCTGCTTAAAGTTACGTGAATGTACCGGTAAAGGTACTCTCATACTTTATCCACTTAAAGTCGGTATCCTTACCTAACCTGTATTAATCATGTACCTGTACAATATATCTATGTATGGCACCCACAATTTGTCATTCTAAACACATTGTACCTATGGACGGAACGGAAGCGTTCTTTTATGACGCGACGGTTATATTTTATGACGTAAGTATTATATTTCAATCGGATGACGTCTTTATTTTAAACCTAATGGCATACCGCGACTTTACTAGACTACTTAGCTATTAAGAAGTCATCAGTGAATTGAGTACACAATCAGACCCATGAAAATAATTGTATTATTTTACTCTAACATGTAATTGATTGTATTAATTGTATACTTAGTAGGTTTTCTATGCAGTGAGCCTTGTCCCCTGTGGCCTATTTAAGCGATGATACGAACAGGCCCACAATTCACAACCCACTGCATCTCTGCTATGTGGGGAATTGAACGTGAAAAGCTACCTACCTAGATTCCTTTTTAAACATGGGAAATGAATACGTCCTGCGCGCGGCAGACAGCCCCGGTAGTCATCATAAACAAAGAGTAGACACTGCCATTTAATTAAAGTTTCTTTTTAAGTGCATTTTCTTTAGTCTCGTGATTCAGTGTTATCTGCTATCATAACACAGGATCAGCGCATAGGTGTACTTTATGCTTTAGATTAGGTTAGATAGGAAAATCGCCCGACCGCGCCATAACTTCATTGAAGATTATAATTTCAACTGATACGGAAGTTATGAATGAAAAATGTAGTTTAGAACAGATAACTTGAAGGTCGATTCGTTACTTGCCCATCTTAGTTTAAATAGTCTAAGGAAGAGGTAGCTAGAAATAATGAATGTTTCCGGTTCAGGTGCTCAAGAAAATCAAAACGATTTATATTATAAGTTCATAGAGTAATAGTATTCAGGTCCTCATTTCCTTTCTCTCTTTCTTTAGATATGCTCATTTCATTTCTATAGATGAAACACACTCAACAATAAATTTACCTAAGTAAGGATATATATCTACTGCACTGTAATTCTTTCATAGGTATATCAATGTTTTGGGGAGACCAGAGATATTCAAAATAGGTACAGTGTAGATACAACAAAGCTTTCGAAGACATTTCCGGCGAACGGATGCACATTTTGGAGATTTTGTGCTCAAAACCCGCCGTTCGATATAGTTCAATACAGTTCTGTTCAGACGCTCTCTTAAATATTGTACTTACAGGATGTTCGTTCTTACATTGTTATTACTATTTATGTATATTTTGTTTGTAAATTATATGTATTAGTTTTGGCAAAACTATAATTATAAAATCTCATAGGTATACTAAATAGATATGGATCAATATCCATACCAGCCGCAAATTTTGAAGAAGCTTATGCGAATTCGACGATAACTATTAGTTACTAGTGTTAGTACCGGTTTGATCATGTGGTTTGCTCGGAATTTGTATATATTGAAATCCTTTTAAGACACTTTAATTATAGGGTGATTAGTAAGACATAAAAATCTCCTTGCGCTTGCTCTCCTTTTTTAGACCCGGTGTTGGGATTATCTTTAAATTATAAAGTTATGCAAACAAGCATTTCTCAAAATAAGGAAATATTAGCATTCAATTTTTTTTTTATAATTTGGAACACACTATGTTTTTCCGTGAATGCATGAAACGCATACAGAGCTGGATTTGGGTGCATTCGCGGAAAGCTTCGAAAATATTTATGACGTTTGATAGATCGCTTTGTGTCGCGATATACCTCGGTGTCGGCTCTCGGCGCCAGCTAGCACGCCTCTGAGGATTGACTATTGTACGTATGTTATGCATACCGAAAATTATAATAGAAATAATAATATCATGTCCCTAGGTTTCTCTCTTTATCGCTTTCCTCAAAACGTTAGATATACCTTACACTACTAAACTATTACCTTACCTTACACTAATAAACTATTTTATTTAGCAGTGTTACTTTTCATATCGTAGAGTTTGTTCTCAATCATTCATCATACATTTTTCGTTGTATGGGCACAAGCTAAATAAAATATTTTAAATGGTTTGGGAAGTCTCAATGTAGTAAAAAAATATTCTAAAGATATCTATCACGACTGATAATGGTCGTTAATCATTTGTTTTTTTGTCATCCAGTGATGAATCATCGTACTCGGACCTGGGTCAGCTGCGGGAGCGCACGCGGGCGATGCTGGGCACGCCGGCGGAGCCCCTGGTGACGCATGTCCACTCGCAGCCCAACAGTCGCAGAATGTCCTCAGACATAGAGGCTAAGCTTGCTGCCAACCTGAACACTAGGTAGAACCTTATTTTACTGTCCAAAAGTTTTTTTTACCAGATTGACGACCGCTTCGCGCAGTGGTTCGAGCGTAGGCCGCTGGGCTCACTGCACATGGTGGTTGCATGGGTTCGATTCTCGCCGGGGCAAATTTCGGAAATGGCCTTTTCGTAATTTGCCCAGGACTGGGTGTCACTGGGATCGCCCCCTGTCCATTGTACGGTATCCATAGTACCAGCGTTGCTTAGTTTGGGACGATACAGTTGGTGTGTTCGTCTTGGGTTTTTTTTTGTTTAATATCGTTTAACATAAAGAAGTCGTCAAGACTGGCATTTTGACTTCGGCCCTCTCACTCATCGTATTAAACGCATCTTTATTAGCTACTTTACGCTGTTTTTTCAGTGGGCGATACTACCCCCTTCGAGCCAGCCGGCATATGAGCTGTAGTCAGCTGGCATATGAGCTGTAGTCAGCTGGCATATGAGCTGTAGTCAGCTGGCTACAGCTTAGCCCTACCACCGTTTATTTATTTATTTATAATATTATTATATTATTTATCATTATGTCTCTTACAGCAGCAGTGAAAGCAGTGACAGCCGATTGGTTAAGCACGCATCTTGCGGGCTACCAGGTCTCGGGTTCAAACCCCGGCTCCAACCTCTGGATTTTTCGAAATCTATGTGCGAATCATAATTTCTATATGATTATCACTTGCTTACGGTGAAGGAAAACATCGTGAGGAAACCTGCATGTCTTAGAAGATTTAACCAATTTTCGAAAGACATGTGAAATCCGCCAGCCCGCACTGGGCAGGTGGATTATGGCCTGAATCCCCCTCGTGTTGAGGGGAGGCCCGTGCCCAGGAGTGGGACGTCAAAAAGGGCTAAAATTATATATTATTATTATATTTAAATTATTATGTCTCTTCCAGACGGCCATCGGCAATAATCGCAGCGTTCCGCCGGCCGTCCCAGGCGCTCGCTCTGTGCGCGGCCACGCAGCGCCGCTTCCTGTCCGAGCTGGCTCCCCACTCGCGGGCATCCGTCGCCTCCACCACGCACGACACACCGCCCTCGGCTGCTGAGATACTGGGACAGTCTGTATCACTGCTACAACTTTCTCTTACTCAGTGGCGGATTTACCAGCAGGCTGAGTAGGCTGGAGCCTAGGGCGGCGGATTTTTGGAACGGCAAATTTGGGGACCGATATTTTTTTTTGCTACCTCATAGAAATCAAAAAGATTGCTGCTTGACGGTTTTCTGATGTTTTACAGATAAAACTCTGCAACAAATTTTGCCGATGACTTTCCCCTCTCACTTGTACATTCGGTGTACAATGACATGATAATTGTAGAGGCAAGGGCGGCTAAAACTTTACAGCCTATACCATGGAAGTTTGTAAATCCGCCACTGCTCTTAATCTTATTTTCATCGTGTACATGAACCTGTTCTGCTAGTCTTTGTCTTTGTTATTGTTTTTACCTGGTAAAACCTAAGCACCTATAAACTTGAAATCAAATAATCTTCTCAATTCTAACTGTCTGTAATTATTTCACAATAAAAAAATAAGTAAAAGACACATACGTTCAAACATAGCACTTCGTATAATAACACAGCTACACGTGCCAAAGCAGATGTTTACACGGAATATTCATATCTCTAAGCTATCAAAAAGCATAAATCAAAGTGCCAGAAAATCCTTCAGTAAATATTCGTAAAGCCGTCGGGGTACATAGCTACACGCACTATAAATCAGGGCGGTGTCGAGCGCTGGGATCGCATGTGCGCGCGACGGGCTCATCTTCACCGCCAGATCTACGAATAGTTGACATGGGCCTCGTTGACCACAAACTTACGTGGAAACTACAAATTATGAAACGGCATGAATGGACTTCAAAGTTTTCACAAAAATACTTATAACTATTAAAATTTCATATAACCTCTTAGATTTTCGAACTAAAACCACATCCAACATAGGTGATTGTTGAAATGACCTTTGCAATATAAATTAATTTGCTTTGTATTGACACCAAAAATATGTCATTCAACACCAAAACTATTCACGGTCGAACAATTTGAACACTTCCGCTTACCCCATATCTTTCCACGCAATACGCGGCATGACATCACCAGCCACTATGAATGAGCGGAGACCAGAGACCTATTTAGAGGTGAATAATATACAGCTGGATAACGTCATGTAGTCGGCAGACAATACAGAGAGCCTCCGTCGCTCCAACACCATTCACAAACACACCCTTTATTTGTTAGATAGACAGCCTGACAATGCCACTGTGAACATTCAGCGCAAAAGCGCGACGCTTCAATGTAATTAAATTGCGAAAATGTTTTGTATAGACTCCTTCTGGTGCGATTGATGTGTGTGAACAAAAGAACATTTACATAGATAAAACTAAATCACCCACATTTTGCTGAACTGATCTCTATAGTTGCGTGTGAAACTGTAAAATGATTCACTACAGAGGTATAAAAGATTAAAATAAATAAGGTGCCTGAATAATCCTACTAATATTATAAATCTGAAAGTTTGTGAGTGTGGATGTATATATGTTTGTTACTCCTTCACGCAAAAACTACAGAACGGATTTAGATGAAATTTGGAACACAGATAGTTTATAACCGGGATTAACATATAGGATACTTTTTATCCCGATAATCCCGAAATGTTTGTTACGTTAAATACTACGCGGACGAAGTCGGGGGGCTCAGCTAGTGAACAATATATTTGTCGTTTACAGCGAAGCTTTGAGCAAAGCGTTATCAGCATTGTACGCCAAGCTGCTAGTCGTGCTGGGCCTGGCCTTCCCCGTCACTGAAGTTATCGCCAATGGCGTTCCCGACGCCTACTACCAAGTACGCTACCCATATTTTCATAAAATTTGTGGATTTCATCTATTTTAATTGCAATATTAACGAAACTTCTTTTTCAGGGATTTTATTTGTACCTCTACTTAGTATCATTAATATTCGTAGTGTTTCAATATGTAAATATAGTGCGCCAAAAGGCTGTCAACTTGATTATACATGACTACGGTAAGTGCTTCCAGTTTGTTTAATAACAATGCAAAATCCACCGGCGTGGTTTGGTAATTAACCACATTTGCCTAACAAAATGAGACATTAAAATCACATCTGTTTGCATAATTACGACCGCAAAGAATATTACTTCTTTAGTTTGCATTCCACTAACGTTTTCAGCCATTCGAATAAATGTGGCGGAAAATTTTCTAGACACACGTTGGCTAATGACAACGTATTCAATTAAAACTAGCATTTAAATTACAGAAGACACTCATACGGAGGAAAAGAATGGAAAAACTACACCTGCAGAAAAAACTAAACCGAAAGAGAGCCTATCTCGATACGGCAGTTTCTACCTGAGACTCGGTGGAATCGGTAATTTAATTACCTACTTTTATTTTATGGACTCCCTAGTCACATAAGCGAAATTACACCTTACGATGTCTTTGTTACAGCGTTTGGTATAGGTTCCATGGTATACAGTGGTCTAGAATTCGGGGAATACTTTGAAATGACGGACAAATGCCGTTCTATTCTCTCAGTGATTACGCCAGCTCTGCGGATGGCCCTCACCCTAGCACAAATGCAGTTCATGTTCCTAACAAACAAAGATATTGAAGCAGGTAGCTTCAAGTTGATCCAAAGATTTGGGTTTATGCATATGATAGCAACAAACTTGTGTGAGTGGTTGTACGTTCTAGTGGAAGAGACTAAACATGAGATCCACCATCTGGAACATTCAATATTAGCATCTAATGGTACGCAACATGTAACAGAAGAGATGCCGTGTAGAAGATCAAATATTATGGGAGCGTTGCTACAAAATGCTGCACCATTCCTGTTCCCGTGTACTATAGAATATTCCCTAATAGCAGCTGTGATTTTATATGAAATGTGGAAAGAGGTATGTATACCTACCTAGTTTTATACAGAGTCCTATGTTCATATCAATATTTATTTAAAATTAATTAATATTTTCCAGGTAAAATGCACTCCAAAAGACTTCGAAAAGAAATTTCATATTCACAAAAACAAATCGCGCAATAACTCCGTGACACCTGAGAAAATTCTGCAACAGTTTGGTAATATTATTTACCTATTCTAGACTCAATCAATCATTCGTATTATTAAGTGCCTTGAACTTTGTTTTATTATATTCTTTCAGCTGGCATGCTTGGAGTTAGTTCACCGCACGGCAGTCGAGCCGCCCTTCATCATTTCTCAGTGGACTGCTCGCACGCCCACCGCGGCCTCTTCGCCGGCATCTTAGTTATCGTCCTTACCATCATCTCCCTTATCATGTTCTTCGTTCTCGCCAATAATCCTGCTACAATTACTGTAATTATTATTTCTGTTTATTTATTTTCGGTGTTTTTGAATTTATAATGATTAGTACTGATATTTTCTCCTGCTTTCAGGATGCAATATTTGAAGTAAATATATGCGAGTTGATATTATACACGCTGACTATCATCGCATCTATAACAGCGTTGATACAAATGAGAGCATTGAATTATAAGAGGAAATCGAAAGGTATGATCTTCTTAATCTTTAGAGTTGATCGCAAAAAAGTGTTTTAAACCAAGTCTCATAGGGTATTGTTTTCTATTTCAGCTATCCTGGGCCTGGATCCGTTCCTTCTGATTCTAGCTCAGACGGGAATGTTTGTGTATTGTATGTTCAGCTTGATCGGTAGCCATCACACCGTTGACAAGACGAATAGTGTCGGTTTGACTGGCTTCTTCTCTGAATTCTTATCTCTTAACCAGGTACCTTACATTTACTTTATAAATACTTAAATTATAATTATTTAAATTTGTTCTAAGATACTTTGAATATATGGAAGCTTAAACTGTGGTATACATTGAAATAATTTGAGGCTTGCTTATTAGTGAAATGAATACAACCCTATTATTTATTTTCCTTTTTCCCTACACTTATTTATGCATTTTTCTTTTCAGACGATCCTCCAAACTTTATTTATAATCGACGCTTGGTGGCGCCGCAGTACCACGTCTGAACAGAGGAGGAATAAACCTGGAAGGCAATTAGTGACCTTCCTCCTCGTTGCCAACATGGCTATGTGGGCTATTAACACCCTTGAAAAGGTATATTTTTACTACAATATATATTATGATGATGATAACCGCGTTTATTACCAGCTCCGTATGCTATACACAGCAACTTCCGTTGGTTTCCTCCCGAATATTTCCTATAACTGCATTCTTTGCTATGAGACAAATGACGTAACTAATGACCTGTGTTAGCGTTAATTACCAAATGAAATGTCTTTTTCAGAATCGAGCCGAGTTCAGACCAGCCCACCTGGCGTTCTACGGCCCGTGGGCGTGGACCATCATCACGCACATCTCTATGCCGCTCGCCATCTTCTACAGGTTCCACTCCACCATCTGCCTCTTCGAAATCTGGAAGAACTGCTTCAAGAACAAACCTATTTACTTAAACGTATAGTTTTGAAGAAAAATTATCTCAAGATTCAAAATAATGTTTAAATAAATTTACGTAAATAAAAGTCACTTTTCACCAAGAAATTATTTTTCTCTTTTCTTATACTGCAATAGCATATTTTCTAAATGCGGAACGAAAAGTAACTTTCTTGCATAATAAAACCTTAAGCTACAAGTAACCTATACACAAGTTATTTATCTCTACTTTTAAAAAAAATTTAAGTATCCACTGAAATAACACTCCAATAATAATTTTATCTCGCACAAATCCTTCTCCTACATTCCATTATCTAACAGTAAGTAGGCATGTCAAGGTCTTGTATAATCCTTCTTCAAATTTCGTTGCAATTTAAATCCTTATTCAGATCATACTTTAGAACAACATGATATCACAGTAGACTGTAACCCAATAGGTAGAGAAATTTATTTTAACCAACACAGAAGTACCTATTAGAATTGTCACAAGGAGGATTCCACTTAAAGATTACAAGACATTTCTTCTTCTAAGTCGTTACGCTCTTGACAGAGCGGTCGTGGTCGTCATATATTGTTTACGGGGCAGATGTTGTTTGCCTCACGATGTCTCGCCATCTCTCCCTATTGGACGTCATCCTGGTGCACTCGTGCAAGGGACCGCCAATGGCAGATTTAATCTGATCGGTCTATCGCATGACAAGACATTTGGGTAGCCTATAAACTGACATAAATTAGTTGACAGTCAGTAGCTAAGCCATGTGTCGTGATGGAGTAATTAGCACATCATCAGCGCCCTATGTCACGCGCTACCATCCGGCGACAATGTACGCTGTTTACATTACATGGCCCGTGAAATTTGCGTAAAACATTGCAAGTGTTTGCAACACGATTAAAGTTTTGGATTCCGCAATTTTCCACCTCCCATGATTATCCTAATATGCAGCGAGTGTGATAATACTTTTGAGGTAAAGACAATTAAGTCTATGGCTACACTATGCTAATATGTAATTGAGCAGTTGTATTCTCATTCCTCATATTTATAAACGTGATGTAGCGGGCGAATAGTTACACTCCGAATTATTTATTTCTGTCATCAGTGAATTGACATTTGAAAGAAGAAAACAAAGCGTGGTGTAACTATACAACCGCTAGACCACTTTTATTCATAAGGGGGATTGAGTTTACCTACAAAAGAAGTAATCGTCCTAGTATAGGTAGCTTTCAAATTCCTAGTATAATAATAGGAAGATAAAACCAGTTACCATTGACCAGTAAACTTATAAATAATTTAGATTACTTAATGTAAACGTTTGACGCTGCATCGAGTACGCAAGAGACGCAAGAACTTTTCATCGCTCGGAGACCGCAGTATAGGCAAGATCAAGTACTTATGCCAATAAATTGATTAAAAGTAGAGTCATAACATTGGGTTTATTATCCTGCCTAAACAATAAATACAATTACTAAAAGTCGTCGTAGGTATGTAGTTCAATGACTTACTATAAACTTTATGACACGGTACTCATAAGGAATTACAAACAGCGTCAGAGCATTATAACCTTCTCTGCGCCTAAACTTGTCAAGATAAAGGCGAATATCTTAGATGGTTTGTTTTTGCCGCATCTGATAGGTACTAGTAATCATAGTGATTCGCACCGCCGTGTCGGTAGTGATCCTTCGATGTAGTTCAAGTTCTAAAAATGGACGACATCATTCAGGAAGGAGTTGAGTGGTGAGTATGATTTTTTTTTAATTAAAAAAATATACTTAATATTATTCAGTTCTCTACTAAGCATGGCGGGATGTTTTGACCACCTTTGCGAGAGATAGCTAGGATAGCCGAAACGGCACAGAACCGTATTTTGCGGAGAATTCAGGGAATATACGACCTTATTAATTCTGGTATTAGTTTTAATTTATAAATAATTTTCATCATTGATTAGGACACCAGAGTCGAGGGATGGCAGGCCAGTGTGGTATGAGCACGCGTCGCATCACTACCACCCCGCACGACAGACCAGCACCGCACTAGAACGAAAAATTCGACACAGTAGGTTAGTACCTATCACTTTGGCGTTAATCCAATACCTATCTACTAACAATTTTTAACGGTGTCAGTTTGTTAATGCACTTAAGATTACAGCAAAAGAAGTAGGTAATATTCATGAGCAATAACTCCACTGCGTTATCTTAACAAGGTAATTAGGCGAAATAGGTTTTGTAGGTTTGAGTAAGAATCGCGCAAATACGGCTGAATTTACCTACAGTCTATTCCACATGCGGATACCGTTTTGCAGAATAGAGTCAACACACATGCTTTGCTGACGACCAAAACCAACCTTTTTTGTAGTGTTTCTAGGTTGGTTTCAGTTTGCAGAAGTGTGCGTGGATTGGTTTCATTTTGCAAAACTAAGGCCATACGAAGTTCCGTAAACGCGGTGATGTAGTCGCGTCTCGGCAATATATTTACACTGCAACAATTTAGTTTCGTATTTTTTCCGCGGAACCTCGTATGCTGCATGACTGTAGATGATTCGATACAAGAATAAGTCATATATACTCTGAGTAACACTATCATATGTTCTAACAATTTAAAATACAACGTAAGGGCCTGTGACACACAATTGTAAATTTTCCGCAGAAAAAATGGTGAAAACGTCGAATTTATTATGTGAATACACGTTATCTGACGATTTTGAAGCAGGTCCTATAATTCTAATGCAATGAGCGCTACTAGTGCTAATTCTGTTAGCTTCAAATTAGGAGTAAACTAAAATTGACGAGCTAAAAATATTGCCATCTTACATGCATTCCGAGAAATACACAGACAGCAATACACATAGTTTAGTCAAATTTAGTGTGTAAAACAATAGCGAAAAAGTACAATTTTCTAGTAAAAATCATGAGTATTAATTAATCCCACCGTGTGGATAAGGGGGTGCCTTGCACATGCCAGCCTCGTTAGAAACCCCGTCTGAAACTGACACCGCAGGCACTAATTACCCATGAGGACGTCTTACAGACTAGGCGACTCTAACCGATGCATATTAGTATTAATAAACGACCGCCTCACATATTTACCTAACCTATACTAAACGTTCTTTTAAATTTTTCAATATTGAGTTCAAAAACTGAAGCCCGACTAGTGAAAAAGCATGGTCTAAAAATTATGAAACAAGAAAATATTTTCATTTGAAATTGTTAGGTACAAACTAGCAAAATTGCTGTGGTCTTATGCCACTTTGCACTAAAGCTAGTACGATTGCTTACTACGGTTAGAATGTATTGTTTTTTTAAGTAGATGGTCAGTCTGTGTACCAACAGAATTAGGGCCATTATTCCGTAGCACGTGTCGGTTAACAAAAATCATTATTCGTTTTTATACTACCTACCTTTCTACTAATACTATTCTCTTTTCGGAAGTGTTTTTGGAAATATTTCCTAAGGTCATTGTTGTAATGTCAGTGGTTACGTCATCGTGGATTGATAGTATCGTCACGATGTAAACGGCTATGACGTCATAGATATCGCGGCGTATTGTCGTCACGTATTCCCTCACTTCCTATTGTTTGTACGACTTTTTCGTACACTTTATAACTATAATGTGTCCCAAACAGCTTATAGCGTGCACTATCGGTAACATTGCTGAACACGGCCAATATTGACCGGACCTAAGATTGCCTAATTATGACCTTGAATTTTATAATTCAAGGGCAAAATTAGGCAATATTTGCTCTTGAAATATTTAAAACGTGTTTTCGGTTTTCTCTATCCATAAACTCACTATCGACCGATTTAGAAAAAAAAAGTATTTGGTAGTTTATAATCATAAACTAAAATTTCGAAGTCTTACCTACAACAAGGTTATCTATTTTAAATACTAGTAATTATACATAGCAAATACAAATACGGCTAAGTACCTAAACTGAACTGAACACCACACATTTACATTAAAAGGCCAGCTATTAGCTGTACCTGCACGAAAAACTTAAAATGAAATACCGAAGACTTCTTCCAAGCAATCTATTGTATTTTAATATCATATCATTAACCAGCTACGCCTATGTTAAACTTATTATAAACTAGTTTCTGCCCGCGACTTGGTCTGCGTAGACTTAAGTAAAGTGTTATATGTGTTAATCCAGGTTATAAACTATCCGTGTTCCAAATTTCATCCAAATCCGTTCAGTAGTTTTTGCGTGAAAGAGTAACAAACATACATCCACACTCACAAACTTTCGCATTTATAATATTATATAGTAGGATATATCCTACTACTCGAAAAATTCTAGAAGAAATTATTAATAAAAAAAACACAATTTAGGAAATGTTACCAATTATGTTTTCGCTCCATTGCCTTATAAGTTACATACTACAGTAGCTCTACCATGGGCTTTATGCTCGCTAGTCGCTAGCGTCTGCGTAAAATATTATGGCAAATTGTATAACGTTCCAAGGAAGTAACGATTCACCAGTCCAAAATTGGCGTAGACACTAGTGGCGAGTTCTACTGGAACGTTTAAGCTCATGATAGAGTTCACATTATTCATAAGTGCAAGTTTAGCCCTGTCGCAAATGGTAACTAATTATTTACACACGTTAACCGCCGCCACGATGTATCAGCTCCATTCAACAGTTCATAATTCGCTTCGCCCCGAACAACACCTTTACATATTATCTATTTTCGTAGTATAATAACGAGTTTTCAAAGTGAATATTTAAATTTAGAATTTCATAACGGCGGGTGTTTTAAACGATGAAAAATAAAGAGAAATCCAATCAGAGCGCGTCGAAGGATTGGCGGAATAGGTCGGAGCCTCTCCTCGCAGTGCCTGAAGATGAAAGGTGAGTCGGTGCGCGCTTCATTAAAACACACTATTAGACGATAAGCGCTAGCTCAAACAAAACAACTTCCTGCGGTAGGTATTATTATTTATAGCTTGAAGACACGATATTAAAATCACGCTTCAATTTTTCACGGCATTTTGAGTAGTTTTACCGATCGTAAGTTCTATAAAAACCGGTTTTTTGGGATGATTTTAAAGCAAGTACAAAATTGTGTCGAGAATGAACATTCTCGTAATAAATAGAGCAGCGATAGCTGGCTCTAACAAGGCTTCTATCTTTCGGTAGCTAAGATGATATCACACTTTAAAATTATCATTAGAGATTACTGGTCTTAAAGCGTGCTGACGTCATTCGTGAAAAGGGATTTCAATAATGATATTCTAATGGGAATACAAAAAATTACAGGATTTTATATAATTTTTGACTGCCTTCAAAAAAGGACGTGTTTTTGTCTGTTTTGAAACAAAAGTTCGTGTTTTCTTTCAGAATCGAAATCTTTGGTTCACAAGAGCTATATTGTAATGTTATTTTTAACAAGTATTTACCTATTAAATCCTAGTTAGGTCTCAATTGATTACAGACCTACCCCATTATTAGACGATAGATGTAGCCACTATTTGACCACGTCATGTTACAGAGAGCATCCACCACACTCCTTGCCCAGGCTGAGCGTGGTGCTACCGGCCAGCAGCAACTCCAGCATTGACAACATACCGACCCCGAGCCCACCGCGCAGGCGGCCGCTGTCACATGGCGAGTGAGTCAGCGCGACTTCAACGTCATTATAACGATCTGCTTAAACATCGGAGTTGAACAACGTTTATCAACATTTTCAATACTATCGTTGGATCTTTTTTGTTCACACACTAAAGTGTGAGAGTGTTTGCTACTGATGTAAACTGCTGTTGATAAATGTATTTCTATTCGACACCGAGCAAAGAGCGCCCCGTTAGATAAACAAGCGAGACTTTGATTCGTCTCATAGCATTTCACTTTAAAATAAAGATTCTCTCTGCTAGCAGTAAAAGCTCTGCAGGACTTGAAGACATTGATATTGATTTAAAGCATTCGATTTTACACAAGAATGTTCAACATCTTCCTAATCGGAAATTTTGTTATACTTAGTAACAAGTACGTACCCAAAATAAAATTGAGATACAATTAAACATCGCAGCATTCGCAGTAATAATGATTAGCCCATTCGAAACACATAAAGTTCATGGAATTCTCGCAAAATATTTCCCGGCGCTTTTGCCTAATTAATTTACTTGATTCGTGTCCGATTTTCATTGTTATCATATTTTAGATTACTAACCGTTAATTAATTCAATATATCAAATTGTTTCAGTGAATCCATGACTGTGGTGTTGTCGGCGTTTTATGCTAAATTGTTAATCGTGTTAGGAATAGCTTTACCAGTGACGAGTACCATACAAAATGAACTAAACACAAACTACACATCAGATGTAAGTATAGAAGTAATTACCTACTTTAGATTTAAATTTGTTGTGCCAGCTCAGACGTCTTATATTAATCTTAAACTCGTTCTTTTCTCTGAAAGTAATTATGAGTAAACGAGTCAACAGTTCAATGGCTAACTTAATGTCCTCATGCTCTATTGCAGGTGTTCACAATGTACCTATACGTCGTTAGTATGTTATTCTTAGCATATACGTTTTACCATTTACGAATAGCCCGAAGAAATAAAGACGGTAAGATGTCATTCCACTCACTTTATATTTACATCTCCAATGTATTCTGTCTCATATTACCGACGTAGATGGGTATCTACTTAATCTATATTATTATTAGTTAATTGATGGCTTTTTGCTGGTCACCGTTTGTTATTCAAACAAACGGGTCTTCTAGAGGGGTATCCATTAATAACGTGTGCTCTAAATGGGGAAAGGTTTATTTTCATTAAAACGAACTAAATAAATGCCCCCGAGCATAATTGAAAATCTCAAGATTTTAAAGAAATGAATTGTCTACATACAATTTTATTAAATTTAATTAAATACATTATAGTGCACCTTAACATTGCATTATTTTACTGCTTTATACAACAGCTATAGCGTAAATCTCACCAAGAGGGGTGAGGAGTCCAAATTAAAAGAAAAACAGCTCACATAATTAATGAATTTCCTCTAATAACTTTATGATCATTAACTGAAGATATGACAAAATAATAAAATAGTTTGTCATTCTCTACTGTGCAAAAATATTTGTCCAGAGTTTATTAATGAAAAGGAAGAATCCTAGAGAACACATCTCACATATTAATTTCTCAGAAATGGTGAAACGCACCCGCTACGGCAGTTTCTACTTACATATCGGCGTGGCTGGCTTCGGGGTGGGGTCCATCATCTACTCATGTCTACAGTTTGGGGGCTATTTCGACCTCTCCGGAGACTGTCGACTGGCAATTGTCGCCGTAAAACCTGCTCTGAGGATAGTATATATTGTAGCACAGACCGTATTCATATTCTCGTATACTGATGTGAGTATACCTTTTTACCGCTTGAATATGTACTTACTTGCCTACTTATATTATCTAGTTGCCTACAATTGCTTGTCCGTTGTGCTAAATGAACCGTACATGATACTGATCACCTACGAGGGATGCCTTTTAAGTTTTGTCGTTTGAAGAAAAAAACACAACTAGAACCTTATAGTAATTTTTATTGTTTTTCAAAGTATTCACCACGTAGCTTAATACACTTTTCCATTCGCTCAAACCAGTTATTATAACATTTATACCACTCTAAAGTGGGGGTGTTCAAAATGGCTGACTTGAAAGCGTCGACTGCTTTTTCACCGGACTGGAACCTTTGACCACGAAGACTTTTCTTAATTTTAGGAAATGTAAATAAAACGTTAGGGCTTAGGTCAGGACTGCATGGAGGATGCTCAAGAATTTCTACTTTTTCCTGCTTCAAATACTCAATCGTTTGACGAGCGCTGTGTGAAATTGCGTTGTCGTGGTGCAGGATGATGCGTCGCTTTGAGTTAGATTTTCGAAGTTGGCGATGACTTGTGGTAAACAAACTGTGGTATACCACTCTCCATTAACCGTTCTACGATCTTCAAGTGCAATAGTCGCAATATGGCCGGTTTTTCCAATGAACGTGGCCACCACCTTCTTTGAAGTGCTTCAAGAACGAACAACTTTAGTCGGTTTTAGCTTGTCTTGAAAGACCCAGATTGTAGATTGTTGTTTGGAATCAGGATCGTAGGCATAGATCCAAGATTCGTCACCACTGATGATGTTGTAGACGTGATTTGACTCTCCTTGGTTGAACCTTTGCAGAGTTTTCTTACACCATCTGACGCGGGCCGCCTTGTGATCGTCGGAAAGCAGATGCGGTATCCAACGGCAAACTAGCTTTCTTACACCAAGCGCTTCATGCAAGATTTTCTGAATGGTTGTCCCTGAGATGCCTAATAGAACCTCTATCTCTTGATACGTCACATGACGATCTTCGAGAATTTGTTGTCTCACAGCAATGATGTTATCTTCAGTGAAGGCGGATTTTGGCCGTCCTTCGCGAGATTTGTCACTAAGAATAGTATGTTTACGCTGGAATTATAAATACCAGCGTTCGACAGTCCGCAGACATGGGGCTTCATCACTGAACACAGATGTTAGCTCTTCAAAACACTGAAGCCGTGTCAGGCCTCTTCTAAAGTTGTAGAAAATTATTGCACGAACATTTTCCTTAGGAAGATTCATTTTCGTACGTAACCTGACAGATTCTAATCGACGCTGTGACTAAACAATAGCATTAATCCTAAAAATTTCAATTGTTTTGAGATTCGAAATTTAAACACATTCGAATATAGAACAGTTCCAAATTCAAAATTGCCGGGAAATATGGAAACGACAGAACTTAAAAGGCATGCCTGGTACCTATTATAAAGTATCAACGCTTTTTTGGCTCTTCCACGTCCAAATCTTTTCTTCATATGTGTGCCAAAGTACCAGGGCCCTAACCACGCTAGCTACTCAAATCGTAATGGAAAAGCAAACGCTCGCGATTACGTTTCAAACGCTCTGCTTTTGACGTTTTGCTGATACGAGCTTCACGATTTCTACTGACATTTATATGGTATGGTGTCAGCAAAACGTCAAAAGCGGAGCGTTTGAAACGTAATCGCGAGCGTTTGCTTTACTATTACGATTTGAGTAGCTAGCGTGGTTAGGGCCCAGAAACAATAGAATAGGACTAGGTGACCAGAAGTACACCTACTTTATGTAAGTAATACCATCAGTTAGTAATGAACTGCGTGGCAAAGACCGCAGACTTTGTAGTTTTCATTATATTTTTATTTTACCTACATATTTGCTTATTGTAAAATTCCTCCTAACTGGAGTATCACGTACGTCTTGAGTCAATCTGTATTGTGTCTTGTGATAATAGGCAAACAATTGGCTCGTGAATCCATTGCTTCCCGATTCCAAATTCCAAGTATATTATGAAAACGAACCTATTGAGTGGATTTACATGGAAATATTGTATTATAAATAATTTATAATGTATTCGACGCAGATAAATATATAAATAGTAAATACACCATGTAATAATTACTAATTAAAAATGTGGATATCAGACCCGCAAACCCGTACATCACATATTCGATAATTTCCAAAATCATAAAAATTATGTTTTTGAGGTCTTGCCCTTATTTTGGACGAGGTAATTACAGGTTGTTACAGTCAACATCAAAAGACGCTTGGTATCTGAAATATCCGAATGAATCACATTGCTAATCACGTTATATGACACTATGAAGGTCTCCACAGTATACCAACACTATACATAATATTGTAAACAGCTATACATATTTTTTTACAGATATTAGACCCAATGCGTGGTGTGGTACTCGACAGATTCGGCCTGATGCACTTAATAGCGACGAACGTTTGCGAATGGCTCAACGTAGTCGTTCAAGAGACAAGAGACGACATCATCTCAGTAGCATACAACCGGCCAGCGCTCCTGCGATACGCTAATATCAGCGGCCATTCCAAGACCTTCATCAGTGACAGTTTAGACAACATTACTTTCATTGAAGAACAGAAAATAGTAACCAATACGAGTGAAGATTACCTCACAAATATTACGTTAAAATTTCTTAACCTAACCACGGAACGTGATAATTGGACTTGTATAGTATCTGACATGATAACGCCGTTGATCAGGAGTGCTAACCCATATTTGAGGCCGTGCGGGGTAGAGTACAGCCTCCTGTGTTCCGTCATCATAGTCGTTATTTGGAATGACATCTGCACCGTCCCTGGCTCGGTAAGCTGTCATAAAAAATACAACCGCATTGAGAACCTCCTCTATTTTTTTAAGTCGTTTAAAATTTGTTATCCATCCATCCTAAATTATCCATACTTTGTCTTCTTTAAAATGCTATGGATCATTCAATTAGAAATCGATTTTAACATTTTGTTGATTTAGTGATTTAGAATACTGAATGTCAATCGATGCTGGCGTTTTAACTCGTGTGAATGTAATTTAGGCAAAATACTTCAACTCTCAATATTGGTTTCTTAATAAAGGGTGACCCGGAATTAGTAAGCAATATTTAAAATTACGGCTCTACACTATGATTCAGGAGGATCAGAATCATTTCAGGAAAATTAATCAGTGAATTGATAGATTACAAATAAATTTGGAAGAAAACTGAAAATTACACGCGTAGGTACCTACTGCTCAACGAATCTATTCGCTTTTTAATGTTCTTAAAAATACCTAAACCATGTTCAGCCGTAAAATATTGAAAACGATTTCGCCGTTTATGGAACCGTTTTATGTCCAGATAATATATGGGATGTTCTTCATTGCAGAAGCCAATTAAGAAAACAGTTTCCGCATCAGCACCAACCAAAAATCGTCAGTGCTGTGCGAGAGCAAAATCCCACAACCATTTCTCAGTGGACTGCGGCAGTGCTCACAAGGGTCTCTTTGTGGGTATCGCGGTACTAGCTGGCACCATAGTCAGCCTTATGTTATTCAATGGTCTCTTCCAGAAAGAGGAACACATAGACTTGGCTCTATTTCAGGTATTTTATGCAAATCCATGAATTCATAAATATGGTAGATTGGGTATTCATAAGATCATAAATAACGTGCCTATTTTCTGTCACATTATGCTACTAATTTGTTATACAATTTTCAATCTAGTCTGACCGTAAGTAAAGTAGTTGTCAGTTGTCTTTAATTTAGTCATCCGTTGACCTACCGACTGAAACGACTTCTTTTCTTGTTTATCTGATTAAAATGAATAAGACTCATATACTTGCGGTAACAAACATGAGCCGAACCAAAAGCGGAAGGCGCTTTTCAGTGTTTTTTGTTGTTTTGCATCGCTCCATAACGACAGCTATCTACGATAGATACTTGTAGACGCAACTTAAAACATGATTTCTCTATTAAGATTAACATCTGGGAATCAATCCTATTCTTGCTGATGACCATCGGTTCGGCGGCATGTATACAAAGGATGAGGACATTACCGTTGAAACGAGCCGTGTCCGCAATGCCGTTGGAGCACGCCTTATTGCTGGTCACACAGTGCGGGGTGTACCTCTACTACTTGTTCCAAATCATCGGAGCTGGATTCCTGATAAAACGCTTCCCGGAGGAAATGAGAGCTACCAGGTAATGCAACACATAAAGGCAGATCGGTCTTTACCTTGTCGCTTTATAATTCAGAAATTATAAAGCGATTACATAACAACGATTCATGCCTTGGTCGGTCCATTACCTGTAACTGTACCTGTGTATCTATGGGATAGCTTCCTATTGACGGACCGATTTTAACAGGGCTAGGTTCATTTGATAGCTGGTATCTATGAGGCGGTTCTTTCTTATGCAATAATGAAGATAGTGTCTGTGGTTGGTTAATGTTAAACACTCTTACATGTTGTGTAGTCTCTCGTGTATTCTTAATAAGTCATCCCTACATAGCTTACACCAACTCCTATCTCTATACTACACTTACTTATATATTTGATGAAAATCGACTAAGCCGTTTTCCAGATACACGCATCAGAGTTGCAAAAGTTACCAATGCTATAATATTACTTCGTAAGGTGTTTACGGTCTATCAAGAAGTGGCCCACACTGTTGAGCGTACCTATACATTAAGAGCTGTTACTTATTCATATTTTGTTCCCAGGATCGTGTCCCCATTATGCGCTGTTATCCAGAGTTCCTGCCAAACGCTGTTAGTTCTGGATGCGTGGACGCGTCGCTGCGCAGGCACCGGCCGCCAACGGCCTGGTCGCCAACTCGTAACCTTCCTGCTTGTGGGGAACTTCGCGTTGTGGCTGATCAACAGGGTTAAAAACGCGAGGGCAGAATTTCATCCATTACAGGTAGGTAATACGACCGCTTGGCGCAGTGGTTCGAGCGTAGGTCGCTCGGCTCACTGCACATGGTGGTTACGGGTTCGATTCCCGCCGGGGCAAATTTCGGATGTGTATTTTTCGTAATTTGGCCAGGTCTGGGCGTCACTGGGATCGCCCCAGTCCATTGTACGGTACCCATAGTACAAGAGTTGCTTAGTTTGGGACCATACAGTTGGTGTGTTCGCCTGGCGATATTTATTTATTTAATACCTAAGCTTTATAGCAAAAGTTGATTAGAACATTATGAGTGTGTTCGCGATGGTTAACTTATTTTCGACAAATTCCCCGTGTTTCGTGAACCTACCTACCCACTGAATCCTGTTAAAATATAAAATTGCCATCTCACTCAACCTGTGCAAACTAGATATAAGGCTGCCCCTCCACTCACTCCACAGCTCATACAATGAGATATAATAAAATTTTGTACATGGTGGGTAGGTTCCACTCTGGAATAAGTAACATACTTATAGGATACCTACCTTTTATCCCCGATTTCTATGCGTATAATAATATGAATATATAAACGTATAATTAAACTAGCTGTGCCCCCCGACTTCGTCCGCGTAGTATTTAACCGTGTAACCTATCTGTGTTCCAAATTTCATCCAAATCCGTTCAGTAGTTTTTGCGTGAAGGAGTAACAAACATACATAGATCCACACTCACAAACTTTCACATTTATAATATTAAGTAGGATAATAAATAAAAGTTTAATATTGTTTTCACAGATGGAGTTCTATGGAGTCTGGGCCTGGACTCTAATCACACACGTGTCTGTGCCACTTTTAGTGTGCTACCGGTTTCAAGCAACCGTTTGTTTCTACGAAATATGGAAAAATTCATACAAGAGGAAGAGAGAAGCCAATAATATTAATGTGGATGAATTAGAATTAAAAAACCACGTAGCGTAAAAGGCGTGATCATTTCATTATCCCGTTGACCATTGTTAAACCACGCGTTTCAGGTACTTGTACCTACTGTACGTACATACAGTATACCACAAAAACTACTTACTCAACCGATCACAATTAATCTTTCAGTTACTTGTATTAAGTAGGTACATAACATGTTATGTTACATAAGATGCATTATTTTTAGGAAATCTAAAAAGAACAACAATTGAATTCTAATTTTTTCATCTATACAAATAAATAAAATTGGGGTGTCTGTTTGTAATATCAAAATAACACACTTTCACTAAGTGCATATCAAAGTACATACGACACCTATAGCAAAAACGCGATTTTTTTTTTTTTGTCTGTCTGTCTGTGTGTTTGTTCCGGGTAACCTCCGAAACGGCTGGACCGATTTTGACGGGATTTTCACTGGCAGATAGCTGATGTTATAGGGAGTAACTTAGGCTACTTTAATTTTAGAAAAAAAAATAGGGTTCCGCGTAAAAAATAAAAACACATGAATTCAAAGAGTATCTCCGAAATGGCTGGACCGATTTTGACGGGACTTTCACTGGTAGATAGCTGATGTTATAAGCAGTAACTTAGACAACTTTTATTTTAGAAAAACAAATATATTATAATATTAAAAAATGGGTCTTGCCGCGCGGGCTCAGAACGCGGGAGCGGGCGTTTTTGTTAAGTTAAATTCCACGCGGACGAAGTCGCGGGCTCAGCTAGTTATCTTATAACTATGGTCATTACAAAACATTCTGTTCCCTCTCTCTAACACACTACTCTAAGTATAATATATAATTATAATATTTATATTCTAAGTAAACAAAACAGGACATAATATTCGAAAATCCTTGGCTCCCTGACTGCCAAATAAATCTTCGAGTGCCTTTTGTTGTTTCACGCTCCCTTCCCCTATTATAGCATTTCGTTTTTTTCTTACAAGTGATATGTGAAGTGTTTTCCTTTATCTGTCTTCGGCAGAAAGCTTTTCTTGTCACCAAGAAGCTTAGAATGTATAAAGTTCTTGCTTGTCACCAATCGTAATATATAAAATTCTTGCACTTATCCATAGTCGAGTGTAAACATCAAGATGATATATATAATCTTCTTGGTCAACATGGTAACCTCTATGGTTAACCTCCAAATACCAAATACAATTTTGAGTACCGGTTTTGGCATAAAAACCGGTCTTACCGTTTTGTTTGTTATTTATCATTAATATTTGCTGCATTTCTTGATATATCACAGGCTTTCGACCGTGTCTGGCATGATGGCCTACTCTACAAAATTAAGAAAGTCCTACCAGTAAATTACTACATATTCATAAGATCATACTTACAGAATCGACATTTCTTTGTTCAGCATGGCAGTGAAGTCAGCGGACTTAAATAGGGCAGGGCAGTGTGTTGGGACGGATCGTTGTACTTACTCTATACGGCGGATCTTCCTGTTACGGAGGGAGTTGTCATCGGTACATTCGCTGATGACACTGCTGCGCTGGCCACCCACGACGACCCGGTTGAAGCATCCAGAACGTTACAAAGAAACCTTTCTAAAATAGACCATTGGCAAAAAAAATGGCGCATAAAAGCTAATGAAACTAAATCAGTACACGTAACATTCACAACTAGAAAAAGAACTTGTACACCAGTGTATCTCAACAACATTCAGATCCCACAGGCAGAAAACGCTAAGTACCTTGGAATGTATTTAGACCGACGTTTAACTTGGAAAAACACATTTTTACCAAACGCAAGGCTCTCAGTCTCCAACTGAGAAAAATGTATTGGTTCTCAACAGAAAATCAAAACTATCAATGGAAAACAAACTCTTATTGTATAAATGCATATTAAGGCCTATATGGACTTATGGTATCCAGCTGTGGGGTACTGCAGCCAACTCAAACATAGAAATTCTGCAGAGATTCCAGTCAAAAACACTCCGTATGATTGTTAACGCGCCATGGTTCGTCACAAATGACCGAATACACATAGATCTTAAAATCCAGACGGTAAAGGAAGAAATAAAAGAGAGATTTCAAAAGTACAAAAAGAGGATTGAGAACCACCCAAATATTTTTGCTACAGAGCTCATGAACGAAGACCTAAAATTTACAAGACTAAAGAGAAAAGCTCCAATCGATTTGGTTAATTAGCTAAGAATTGGGCAGGTGCAAAGACTGTCTACCCTAAAAATAATAATAGGGCGGTGTTACTGAACACTGACCTGCATGTCCTTCTAAATTAAAACCCAAAAAAATGTTGAATGTCTGCCGAGACTGATTACAATGAAAAATATAAAATAAAAAATCATTAATATTTAATAACAATAAGAATGAGCTCATTAAAGCTCCACTCCTGGACACGAGCCTCCCCTCAGGATTCAGGCCATAATTCCACAACACTATCCCAGTGCGGGTTTGTAGATTTCATAAATGTCTTTCAAAAATTGCTTGAAAGATTCCTCACGTGTTGTTTTCCTTCACGGTAAGCAAATGATGATCATACTAAAATGATGATTTGCACATAGATTTCATAAAACCCAAAGGTGCAACCGTGTCTTCAAACCCTGGACTTAAAGCACGTGATGGACATGGCAAAACAAAACTTGTGTAGTTTGACTACGAAACCCTAAAAATGGGCAAGCTGCACGACTGGATACCAGCTAGTATAATAAAAATTTGGTGGATGAATTAAGTTGTCTTCGCACATTTCTATTGGTGTTCCATTCCATTTTTCAGATAAGACTATTTGATCGCGCTAGCTGTTTGGATACATAACTATGGCCCGTATTAATATATCGATCTCTAGTCTAAAAGCCACCTAAAAAATTTCATTCCTGTACAAAATTACATGTCGAAAGCTTACTCAAGACCGCTCTCAGACTTGAGATTGATTTATTAATACGAAGCTAAGATTTAATTGCGCTTCAAAATTCGGATGCAAGGTCTAAGGATGCACGTAGTCATTTTTTTTAAATATAAGTTTTTTACTAATCCGGTTTTATGAAACCGGTTCACATCACTAGTTCTAGCCGAACGAAATAGGTTCTATTCTTGCTAGCTGTCATTCATGTGTGTTTGTCAGTCAAATAATTTTGTGTACAAAAATTTTCCCTCATTTTAGATCGCAAAAATAAGGTATTTATAAAAAATAATGGCTTCTGTAATGGACGTTGATGAAGAAGAAGTCGAAATGGCTTCTTCGAGTAGTGGTAAAGGAGACAAAAAGAGATTTGAAGTTAAAAAGGTAATTCTTATTTTCGCAAATCATTCACAGTACGCGTATTTCTTTGTTGAGCTTGGCCGTATATTTTCAACCGTTTATTAATATATTATTAATTACAGTGGAATGCCGTCGCTCTGTGGGCCTGGGGTACGTATTTATCGTATTCGTATACTTACGCTGCCTTTCTTTTGGACATGCTATAAGGCTACATATATTGACGTATATTTCTTTGTGTTCTAGATATTGTGGTAGACAACTGTGCTATCTGCAGAAATCATATAATGGATCTGTGCATCGAGTGCCAAGCTAACCAGGCATCAGCTACTAGTGAGGAGTGTACAGTAGCCTGGGGAGTTTGCAATGTAAGAAGATCCTACTCTAGAAACTAGATTATTATAATTTTACTGGTCATACTCAATGTAAAAATGCTAATTTTATTTCAGCATGCATTCCACTTCCATTGTATCTCACGTTGGCTCAAAACTAGACAAGTATGTCCTTTAGACAACAGAGAATGGGAATTCCAAAAGTGAGTATTATATTAATTCATATGTAAGATGTATGTTACCACATGGACTTGTGGTCTTAGTCATTAGGAGCTGTTCTTACATGTACCTACTTTACTATTACAACTGGGAGTATCACATACAAGGGCTACTCTGACTGCATAGTGGTATATGGAGTAACAGATTATCACAAATAATTATTTTTCAGGTATGGACACTAAAGCATGACACAGCTCCAACAAGAAGCCACCATATATTGAGAATGGGGATACCTATGTCAATAATGCAATTAAGTTGTTAATAAACTCACTCAAAAGTATTAGATTTTTCGTTATTAATTTTGCGAACATTTTGTATATTGTAACTATGGAACTCTTGTAATTAAAATAAAAAAATACAAAAAAATAGTAAAATTCTATCAGCCTAATATGAAATGTTTATTTTTTGGGGATATATAATTTGATCCATATTAATAATGTTAATGCAGGCACAACAATGAAAACAAAATGTTAGAAAGAAACTTGAGGCAATTTATTGTGATAATTATTTAAAATGAAAATATTTCATAATGTTGTCAACAATATGCAACTTGTCTAAATTACAGATTATCTTACATACACTATTCCAAATTGGAATATCACAATAGCTAGTTGTGGAACTAGCGATTCTTTACAGATATCTACTGCATAATAAATTGCTGCAGCCACATCACAATGTCTGTGCATCCTTTTCCTAATACAGCCAAAATACTTTTTGTAAAATAAAGCAGGTATGCTACAAATTATAGAATTTAAGAAAGTACTGCTTTTAAAGTTACCTATTTACATAAAAACCATCATAATATAAATAATAAAAACAATATTACTCAAAACATATTGGGATAAATAGAGGTCATGACTTCAATAATTGATAAGATGTGTGGCAATTCTGAAATACCATCATTTTTAACCAAAAGTGTATGCAGATTATTTCCATTCAATACCTACTTGTGTTTTTCCACGCTAATGAAAGCGAGAAAACCTACATTCTTTCCTTATTCATTCCTAATTATGATGTCACACCTAGTCAAAGATTCCATTCTACACATGTGCAGGTAAATCGATCCATCCTAATAACATAGGTATACAAAAGCTTACACTTGGGTAGATTTTGTCACTTGTAATACCGCATTTTTTTAACATTTTAACTAACAATTACATAATCTTATCATTTTTAATCAAACTAAGTTGCTACAAACATTTTATTTAGAGCTTCACTCTTTAGATTGATCTACACTTTATCCCATACAGGACATTAGAAATCTTTATATTATTTTAACAAGTTGTGGCCTGACTATAGTCTCTGCTTTGAAGACTAATTACATGATGATGTAGTGACATAAATACAGCCAAATTATTAATCTATTTAACTGAATGAGCTCATTTGTTTAAATACCTCAAATATTCATAAATGAAGATGACTTCTAGAGGTTACATCATTCTCAATTTGAAACCCATATTAGCCTTATTACAAAATACTTAAAATGCCCATAGGGTTCGCAAAATTGTTCAAATAGATCGAATATTTATCGCTATTATTACTAATAATTAATTTATTACTCTTTATAATTTTTTTTTTTTTTTTTTTTTTTTTTTCTCTTAGCTTATCTGCGATCAGTCAAAGACTATAAGCGGATGGGTTGTGTGGAGCTTTGTCGTTTGAGTGTGTCTCCCATCGGAGGCAGCTCCTCATTGGTTTCTCAGAGGCTAGATTTAGTCCAGCTCTAGGATGACGTGTCGTTTCAGCCGCGTTTTCCGTTCGGCTCTTATCAACTGGGCTGCTAGGACGTTTGGATGATTAGCTAGCCGCTTCTTGTAGGTCGTAGTGGAATTTCGAATTTCTTCCTTTATAGTTGAAATGTTTAGATTTTCATGTATTTCATCATTAGTGATGAACCATGGAACGTTTGATATAGTCCTTAGTATTATGTTTTGTAGTCGTTGTAAGATGTTGGTGTTTGAAACACAAGCACTTCCCCACAGTTGGATCCCATACATCCAGCGTGGTTTTAGGATGCTCTTGTATATTAGAAGTTTATTGTCGGTAGAGAGTTTAGAGTTCCGTCCCAATATCCAATGAAGGTTCTTATATCGTATATTGAGCTCATCCCTTTTGGTTTTTATGTGTGTCTTCCATGTCAGTCGACGGTCCAAGTGCATTCCCAGGTACCTCACAGAATTTGTTTGTTGTAATACATCGTTTCCGAGTCTAACTTCTGGGCAGTTGCCATGCCTGAGCGAGAAGGTTACTTGTACAGATTTGTCTGGGCTAGGTTTTATTCTCCATCTGTTAAGCCAGTTATTTATTTCATTAAGGCCCTTCTGCAGCATTGCTGATGCAGTGCTGGGGTTTGCGTGTCTGGCTAGGATGGCTGTATCATCAGCATAGGTGGCCGTAGTTATTCCTACTGTTTCAGGCATGTCTGCAGTGTAGATTGTGTACAATATAGGGCCAAGAATTGATCCCTGGGGTACACCTGCCTTTATCTCATAGAAGGGTGATGTGAAGTTACCTTCATTTACTTGGAATCTTCTGTTTGACAGATACGAGGCCATAAGTAGATAGTAACTGTGGGGGATATTTAATTTTATCTTGTAGAGTAGTCCTGTGTGCCATACTCTGTCAAATGCCTGTTGGATGTCTAGGAATGCTGATGAACAGTACTCTTTTCTTTCGAATGTGTTTCTTATTTCATTACAAACTCTGTGGACTTGTTCGATTGTGGAATGATGACGCCTGAACCCAAACTGGTGGTCAGGAATGGTGTTGTTTTTTGTTAGTATGGGTAGAATTCTTCGTAATAGTATTTTTTCAAATAGCTTAGAAAGTGTTGGTAGGAGGCTAATAGGCCGATAGGAGGTAACTTCATGAGCAGGTTTTCCTAGCTTATGGATCATGATTATTTGAGATGATTTCCATATCTCCGGGAAATGTTGCACGCGTAGAATGCCATTAAAGAGCGTTGTTAGAAGAGTGACAACCTTTTTCGGGAGTTCTTTGAGCACTTCCTTAGTAATTAGGTCAAAACCAGGTGATTTTTTGTCTTTCAGTGAATTTATTACTCCCCAAACCTCTCTGGTCGTCGTTGGTTTTGGCGGTAAGTCCAGTTGGAGAGCTTGAAGGAGACTGCACTTCACCCTTCTTTTAAAGTGAGCATCGCCCATGGTGTTTGGAGTGAATACCTGTGAAAGGTGCTCAGCAAATACGTTAGCCTTATCTTGCCTAGTTCTAGCCCATCTATTTGTAGGTGTTCTTATAGGAGGCTTTGCTTCCTGTGGCTGATCCAACGATTTGGTGAATTTCCACAGGGAATAGTTTGTAGCTGCAGTGGCTGTTAGGGATTCTAGTCTCGACTGGAGAGTTTTGTTGTGCAGATTTTCTATTAGACCTTTAAGTTCAGCTCCCACTTTGTTCAGTGCGGTTTTGTCTTCTGGGTGTCTGGTTTGGTGCCATACCCTTCTAAGGCGACGTTTCTCAAGAACCTTGTGTTTTATTTCCAAGGGTTGGTTTGTGGTGACATTTTTAGGTTTTGTTTTAGGAGTACACATCCAGCAAGCTTCTTGGATGAGACATGTTATGTACTTGGTAGCATCCTCCACGTCATCTGGCGATTTAAGTGCGATCTTCATTTCTATGTTGTTTTCCAGATATTCACGAAAGGCTTCCCAATCAGTGTGTTTATTGCATAGTGTGGCCTGGGTTTCGTACTCTATAAGAGTGGTGCTCACTGTTAGCATGACGGGAGTATGATCTGAGGAGCTGTCCAGGCAGGACTCTGCTTTGAAATAATGCCTAGAGAGTCCCCCTATAACAAAAAAGTCCAGAAGGTCTGGCACCTTATTTGGGTCTGTTGGCCAGTAGGTAGGTTCTGAGGAGGATATTGCATGCAGATGGTTATTGTCAATGCATCCTTTTAGCTGTCGGCCTCTGGTCGTTATTAACCTGGAGCCCCAGTGAGTATGTTTGGAGTTCCAGTCGCCGCCTGCAACAAACCGGGGTCCGAGAGATGAGAAGTAGTTGGTGAACATTGTTTGGTCTATTTTGTGTTTAGGTGGACAGTAGACAGCAGACACGTTAAAATAGCCGCAATTGTCCTCTAGGGCTATTGTTGTACCCTGCAGATAGTCTGTCTTAAATTCAGGCATTAGGTGGTGCTTTATAGTCTTTCGGACGATTATAGCAGTTCCTGCATGGCCTTTTCCATCCGGGTGATTTGTGAGGTATATATTGTACCCTTTTAGTTGGATGTTGCTAGAGCCTGTGCAATGAGTTTCTGAGACTAGGACTATATCTAGCTTGTGTTCGTGTATTAGTATCTCAACTTCATCCTTGTTTGGTGCAAGTCCATTTGTGTTCCATGTAGCTACTCTAAGGGCAGTCATTTTGACATTTTGCTGATGAGAGTTGTTATGAGACCTAGCATGGTGCTCATTTGTTGTAGGAGTAAATCAAATTTTTCGGATTGTTTTAATAGCATATTCTCTAAAGATTTATTATAGTTGTTTGTGTTATCTATTACTTCAGTATATTTGGGTTTCAGTTTTTCAGCATAAGTGTTTTTGTTTAGGGTTTGTTCAGTTCTTGGCTTTATCGATGGCGTTATGGCTTTGATATCTTGTACATTTGTCGGGTGGCGGGTAAGTGTGGGTCTAGATGTTCTACGGGACAAAATTTCCCGGTACACTTCACATCCCTTATAATTTGCGGGATGAGGGCCATGACACAATGCGCACATTGCTGGGGTGCTTCGGTCGCGCTTTGAACACTCTGAGGTCTTGTGAGATTGGGCACATTTCACACATCTATATGGTCGCAGGCAATAGTTTTTAGTGTGCCCGTATTGTTGACATCGTTGGCACTGTACTATGGACCTCCTTTTTCTGGGGTCTTCAATGATTATGGATTGGTTAAAAATATACTGGAGCTCCTTGGCTGCTTTGTTGTTTGGGCCAGCCTTCAGATTTACGAAAAAGGTGGAGGTTGGCTTCTTCTCTGGACCATATTTGGAATTAATTATTTCTCCTATTACAGTGTTACCAGTTTGTTCAATTTCCTCTTTTATTTTATCTATTGGAGTGGACGGGTGCAGATTTCTGATGACGATTCTAAAGCTTCGCTCATCCTTTCTATTGAAGGTATGGCCGATGAGGCCATGTTCCCTTACTAAGCTAATCAGTTTTTTATATGTTTCTGTTGTAGTACTGATTATTCGTAGCTGATTTCTGTTGACTATCTTGTAAGTAAACTCACTCTGTTCAGCATCAGGTCTCAGTAGTTCTGTAAGTTTATTAACATCATCGACACCATACAAGACTATGGGAGGAGGTTTTGGTGGCTTTTTTTGTGGATCTGGTTCGTTTTCACGTTGATCAATGGGCAGGTCACTGTATCTGTTGGTGAGAGATACATTTGGTGGACTATCGGATATCTTCTTCCGCTTGGGATTTCTTGTTGTGGGTACCCTCTGCCAGTCTGGGGGACATGCGCTTTTGCTTTGCTGTTCTTCTACCATATGTTGACGGGGTTGCTGTGTTGCAGTCTCATTGTGGTCAGCTTGCTTGCTGTCCATGGGTTGGGTTCTTGTTTTTGTTATAAACATAGATGTGTGAAAGGCTTGCTGTACAAGTTTTTTGTTACCAGTAGCATTTACTGATGCAGGAGCCTGGTTACCCGCTCCTGCATAGTCTTCGGTAGTCCATTTCACACTCCCTAGCCCGGTTACCGGGGAGCGCCGGGGGCTAGCCGGATCGCACGACATAACATTCTCTTTATCTGACATTTTCATATTACGTTGGGGTATTACGCACATATCACTTTCCCAAGGTGTACGTGGCCACACTTTTAGAGGTGATTTAATTCCTCTGGGCTTGTGGAAGCCGTGACAGGTTATTTAACCGCCGCCTGTGGCTCGGCGTTGTTGCTCTTTTGGCACCACCCAGAGGGCACGTGTAGGGTGGGCCTAGGAATAGGTGGTAAATCCTACGGACGCGAGCAACATAGCCCCCCCAAACTCTTTATAATAGAGAATTTATTTTACTATGCTCATCCATACATATTCTATACCATTCATATTTTACACAGTACAGCATGACATAGATACAAAAATAATAAAATTATACAATGCAATGAGATCTACATGCAGCAAGTCAACAAAAGAATATCTAAGTTAAAGTTTACAAATGAACAATAACATATCCAGAACAAATTTCTCTAACCAGAGAGAGAAGTTTTTTCCCTACCCAGGAGTTTATTTCTTCATATAAGTTGCAGTAAGTGAATAAATAAAGGGAACATAAGTTAATTAACAATAGACGATAAAACAAGTACATGGTAAGTATATAGGTTACACTTAAAACAACTTATATGATAACAGTCACCTGTGTGTTGTGGGTGATATTTATGATTTGGTGCTAATTAAATAAGTAAAATGTTTTGAAAGTTTGTTTTAATAAATATTTCATGGAATCATTTAAAATCTGATGCTTAAAACGTACATACATTACTCAAATGTCATAACTTCACATCACAAAAATAAATATGTACTAGATAAAATAATTCTAGTCAGTGTCAATTAAACTAATAATTGAATAATAACGGTGGAGAAATAACCACAAGGTATTTGCGGCTGTCAGTCTGCTGAGATAGCAGGCGGCAAATCAATAGTACGACTCTCATTGCCAAAAATTAATCTTAAGCGTTTCATTGGAGGCAGGGGACGGATGGGGCTGTGTTTACGGTGACGTTCCTTCGAACGGCGGCGCTTCTTTAAACGTCGCGCCGTTTCGGGGTCAACGCCCTCCAGCCGTAATACTTCATATTCAGTTGCTTCTGTTGTGGTTCCACAGTCCATCACTTCCTCCACAACTGGACTCCTCTTAACCCGTAATGTCAATTTTAAGCCTCGCCGTGGCGGCGTGCATGGGCAGTCATTGCTTTTATTCGAGTTATCCACCAGCCAGGGAGGACCAGATACAGTTTCTTTTTTAGATTCCTCAGTCCTATTTGATACATCTACTCTATGATTCTTGCTCAGTTTACTATCTTTAGATTCACTTGGGTTCACATTTTCTCTATAGTCATAAATCTCACTTTTTACACATGCATTATCACTTACACACTTATCCTCGACAGTTTGTTCTTGAATATTGGAATCACATACAGAGGTTACTGATTTTCCTTCAGCAGAATTAATGAATTCTTTTATTTCCTGTGGAGATTCTTTTGCATCACAATCTTTTTCAGTTTTAGCTTCATGTGAATCTATGATTGTAGATTCAGTAGTTTCTTTCTGGTGGTCATGTGACGGTTCAGTTTTGATGCTCACTTTATTCATATCTAAAACATTGGATAAATCAGTTTCCACTTTTGGTGTACACAAGTTTCTTTCCGATTTAGCCTCCAAGCCTACTTTTGCTACAGTTTTTATTTTAGAACAAGTAATAGGCTGTGTGCAGGAATCAAGTAATTTTTTATGACTTCGTAAAACTATACCAGTATGAGAATCTCGACTGCTGCGGGAGCTGGCGTTACTACAGCAACGCGACGGCGGTGCGCGGCGTTTCACGTTGCCGCTTGGAACAATCACGCCATTGGTTACTCTACTACTGTCTGTCCGCCGCCGCAGCCTCTCGCCTCTACTGGAAGCGGAGGACTCTCTACTACACTGTGCCTCTTTACCAACAGACCCATCTTTGACGTCAGCAATACAACCCTGAGCTATTAAAAGTTCAGCATCATATTTTGTTAAACCTTTCTGTTTCATTTCTTTGATACTTAGAGGAGATACTATGTCAGAATTTTGTCTACTAGATATTCGAGATTTTTCAGGATTTTTACCATTCGTATTTTTTTGTGATTGCTTTGCTTTTGTTCTATTTATTCTATTGTCAGTTTCTCTAAACCTGTATCTGGTGGCCTGCTCGTCATCACATGCATTTTTTACAGAAAATGCACCTTTACCCCTTCTCTCGCATGTCTCACATTCACAATAGCAATTGCCATTCCCAAAGAAGTCCTCTCCATAAAAACAAGTGATTTCTTCGCCAACTTCGATGTCTCTCAACACACGCACAAAAGCCTTACCACGGTCTGTAGCTTCAAATGTGCATGTAGGTCGACAATCGTGATTGATGTATGCAGCAGGGCCAAGCCAAAGCTGTGCACAATTTTTTCTACAACTGTACATGACTGAGAAATCATTTTTTCCTGGATGTAATAACTGTTTTTCTTCCTCATCAGTCATTTCAGCGATGCATCCCACTAAAAAATCTATCCTTTCGTGTTTGAAAAATTTTTTGGTTGTAGAAATCTTGGCTCCCACTCCGCCCTCCAAGGAATATCTATAACAAGGCTCTATAACAAAGCCTGCTTTTTTATCGAAAACTCGTAAATAACGGTATATCTGAAATCATAATAAACTTTATAAGAAATCATACTGAAATATTCTTCAATCATTCAATATCATTCTGAAATATACTTCAACAAAAATAGTGAGAGACTTATATTATAAGAAAGATATTGATAGATATCACTACTAACATTTTTGTTATTAAAAACATACATAGTACATGAAAATCAAAATATACTAACATGATCTCTTAATTTGCCCTGTTGATGTTTATTTTTGCTAAAATGTCTTGGCATCCATTCTCCATTTGCTAGTTTAGTATAAGCCTTATTGTAGTCCTGTGTCTGTACGAATTCCTTGATTATATTCTTGAGCTCTTCTTTATTGGTCTTCAGGGGTCTATATCGAATATTCATTTTGTGTGTTGTGATGCCAAGGTAAGGGTCCACTATAAGAGCTGTAGCCAAGTCGTCATACTCGGACAACTCGCGGGGAGTCATGCCCATCGGCTGCATCTTGTGGAGTACTTGCCTCCCTGGGTACGTTGCTGAGCCAACAACCATCCTGAACACCTGAACAACAAAGGATGCGATGTTTGTAGCTAACTACACATAAGACGTCCCTAATTTAATCCAGATCTATTTTACATGCTTTCGTGGCTTTTTTCATACAGAACCTATTGCCGCATTCCTGATTTGCGCTGGCAAAATGTTATATGATTATCCATACAATATCATAATTTCTAAAGAATAAAAGGACAAACATGGCGGCCGAACACGAAAACCAAAAAACGACACGTCAAAACTTTGACACGGTTTTATGTCCTTTTGAAATGCTCAAATATTAAACAATTAACTTATATATGCAGAATAACTATTCAACTAACAATAACACTTACTTATATCATTGAATGTACGTCAAATTCATGATTATTATTAATAACAACTTCACTATCTAAAAGCACTTTCAGACGCTAGCCGTTAGGTTATTTACATCTATTAACATTAAAATATATTTATATTTAAATTCTAATGTAACTTCATTATTATTTATCGGGAATCAAAAATAAAGCAAATTGGTCATATTCAAATTAATCGCCAAGGAAAGCTGAAAAACAACCATGTTTTCGTGCACTCCATTCAAGTACCACGACGTGCATTTGCAAAGATAATCTATGATTCAATGACCTGCACACGAATTAATCTCAAACTCTACCAATTGGTCTATAAAACCTTATTCATCAAGTTTTAATTTTATATATAGCTTTGAGGAGTAACAATGTCAATATATTCATATAAATAAATACGTAGGTTTCTAATATTGATTATCCATAACTATCTTCATAAACCAACAATAGGTATAGCGGCACAGACAGAGAGGTGAGAGAGTTATGGGAATTGGGAGGGAGGAAAAATTGAAAACTGAAAATATATAGGTTGGTATTGGGTAGGTATAATCGTAAGTTGGTACTCCTGGTGTACCTTTTACCATTCGCTTTATTTCGCAGTTTTCGCAGCATGCAAACTGTTGTACTGTGGTTATGGTTATGTAGGACTTTTTAGCGGGAAGTAAAAAAGAGATGTTGTCGTTTTCGCTTTCATTTCAATAACTTGTGCTTGTGTGTTGTGGAATGCATAAGTACTTATTAATTTCATGGTCGAATGTTTACCATTATATTATAAACGTTTTTATAAAACTGGTGAAATACGATATTTTCGGTCCCTAATCAGTAAATAATCCGCCACTTTACTGATATGATTTGGGAGAGTAAATTAACTTACACCTCTGTGAATGAGACTTAAAAATATTATTTTACTTGACACTGGCTAAATGCGAAAGTCTACACCAAAAAACCCTCAAGGTAAATCGGTCATAATAATAAATGGTCTAAGGTCATAGGTCCTGTGTTGGTTATCTATCTCTAAAATCACAAATTTGGCAATGGTGATTATGTGTTTTGTTGGCCTATGGGTGGGTATGATCTATCGGTTCTTCTTATCAAATCTAAATCATTAAAATTGTATTGAACGCCTTAATATAGCGTTTTAAAGCGTTGAATTAGAATTGATAAAAAAATATAGTCGATTATTTTTAATAATCGATCGTGAAAATTAATTAGCCAATCACTACCGACTAGTGGTTACATACTCTTTGCTACATATCTCCAAAGAGAGAGAATACAATACTTGTATATCCTTCTCTAATCTGTGATCTGTGTGTGTGCCGCGCCGGATTTTGTTTTGATTTTGAATTGCATTTAACCAAGCATTTAGTTCATATAATAAAAATGATAGACTACGTTAATAATTAGAAATCTCAGATCATAAAATTTTAATATTATGAATTAGAATAATCGGATTTTATACATTAGTGAGTTTAAAATACTTGGTACCAATAATTTGATAATATAAAACCATCAGTGTTGGTACAGTCTCCTTATCAGTTATCTACAAATAGTTGTGTTTGCAGTTTGTAAAGTAAGGTTGGTCAATGAGAATGTATTGTTTTCGTTTTTATAACCTAGGCCAGTTATAGACAAAATAGGAATAATAAAATATGATTATGTAGTTTAACAAAATCAGATTGCAGACTGGAATTCTGTCCTAACTCATTGGAAATTAAAAATTAAATATTTATTTTTAGTGAGTGAGATTGTGTGTGATAATTATTACTCTACAAACAAACCAAACCACCATGTCCCATTCATCTGGATCTTCAGGCAACCTAAAAAATGGGTTAATTGATTTCACAGCGGGCTCACTGGGTAAGTTTTTTTTTTTTTAATCTTACAAACTTTCAGCCTAGCATGATGCAATTCTAATAAGCAATTTCTATTTACCTTTTTTTTATTTTTTTATTTTTTATTAGGCGGTGTGGCAGTTGTATATGTTGGGCAGCCACTTGATACAGTGAAAGTAAAAATGCAAACATTCCCACATTTGTACAAAGGAATGTACCACTGCTTGAAGCAAACCCTGAGGAATGACGGGGTGATCCGTGGGCTGTATGCTGGAACGACTCCTGCGATCATGGCCAATGTTGCTGAAAACTCTGTGCTATTTGCTGCTTATGGATACTGTCAGAAATTTGTATGTGGACTAAGTGGAGTTGAGGTGTGTGTTCATTTCCTTTTTAATTTTTATCCTAACCTGACTCCGGCAAGAACCTCCCCTTTCCCACTTGCTCTGGTCTTTGGCCTCATCTTAATTTGCATTGCACATGCAAACAATTTCAATGAACTATATGTGTATGGAGTTTGTATGAATTCTTTCTGGGAGTGTTGCCTTTTACGATAAGGCCTCCCTACCCATCCACCACGACTACCTATTTTGCTTGGGCTTTATGGTGCCAGTGTTGTTCAAGCCACAATCTCCTAGCCCTGCTGTGTTAGAATTTCGAATACTTGAACATAATCTAAATTCTGATTATAATGACTAATGTGGCGGAAAAGTGCTTGAATGGTGACCACACCCCGGAAGACGCAGCGTAGATAGGCCCCCCACAAGGTGGACCGACAACCTAGTGAAGGTTGAGGAAAAACACTGGATGTGAGCAGCACAGGAGCAATTGTTATGGAAATCTATGGGGGACGGCTATGTGTATCAGTGGATATATTTCTGCAGAGATGAATCTAAATTAATATGTATGTCCCAGGAATTAAAACCAAGCCCTTATGATCAGGAAGTCCTCTTCAACCTCGAGACCCACAAGCCAGCCTAGATAACATAGTGTATCACAGATAAGGCTTCAGATACAAATTAAGAGAGATAAAAAACCCTATAATTAAATATATCAATGCCTCTAAAACCAAGATTGTTAAAAAAAAGGTTATCACGACGACATACTCTTATGTTGTGATCATTATTATATGCCTATATAATATTATATAATTATTTATACCACTGCCATAAATTGGAGGTAACAACATAAACCATAGCACTATGTTCTTAGGTACCTCTACTGAACTGACATCGACTCCAAATGAAAGAAATTATAAGGTCCCTGGTTATTACAAGCTTTTTAGTGCACCCAGGTTTTTTAAAAGTGGTTACAATTTTTTTTTTTTTTATATTGGCAAAGTTCTTTATGCGTCATCCTACAGTTAAGCAAAAGTCTTCCTTTCCTACCTCCGCGCCTCCCTAGCCTATGCCTTCCTACAGGTGTAAAAATATTTTGATTGGTTATATTGAAGCATGTTCTAGAAAGTGGAGGATCTGTCCGCGCTGGGCAACGCCTCGGCGGGGTTCCTGGCGGCGTTCTTCTCGTCCTTCACGCTGTGCCCCACGGAGCTGATCAAGTGCCAGCTGCAAGCCATGCGCGAGATTAGTGTGCAAGGCTCACAAACTGCTGTACGATGATCATTATGGGTATTTCACATAGATGCAAGAATGTCGCAAGTACGCAGTCATAGGCAGTTGACTATAACTGCGTACTTTAAAAAAAGGCGTCAACAGCCTAATGTTTAGAGGAGATAGCGCTCGCCGCTAAGAGGTAGCTTTTTAAAATCAATGGTTCCAAAATACGCACTCCGTGATCTGTGTATACTAGGTGAAACATTATTTTTAAAGCAACTTTACTTTGTAAATCTACAACTATTGGCTTTGTGGGACAGGTTTTGTAGACTTGTGAAATCTGTCTACAGCTGTATTCCTATAACACTGTTTGTTTGTCAAGTTTCCTCCAAATCTGATAGTTTTAGAATAACAAAGTTAAGTTTTGAAAAAAAAAAAGTATACCCTTTCTGTTTCGACCTGTATACCGCACGGGAGGCGATACCAGTGGCTCTCGGGCAGTTCGTACAATAATCATTTGGTACCTATCTTCAATGATATCGGAAGTCTTAATACGTATAATAATAATGTTACAGACAGTGAAGCGATAATTAGACATCATTATGAACTTTTACTGCATTCTAAAAGTCATAGGTTCGCTTGAGACGATTCAAAGGTCGGGTGGCTATTAGCGCATTGAGCGTTAAATGAAAATAAGTCTTCTAGAAATGGATATAAAGTTTAAAATGTTTAGTAATTTTCGCTTTGCTGCCGGCTGCTGTTTCCTGATGGATAGTAAGCATACATTAAGTAATTATTATTAAACACGTGTATCATTGAATTTGATAATACATCTTATATATAAAATTCTCGTGTCACAATGTTAGTTACCATACTCCTCCGAAACGGCTCGAACGATTTTCATGAAATTTTGTGTGCATATTGGGTAGGTCTGAAAATCAGCTACTATCTTTTACCCCTAAGTGTTACATACCCCTAAGTGATAAGGGTTGCCCACATTCCACGCGGACGGAGTCGCGGGGCACAGCTAGTTAAATATATTTTTTTTCTACAAGTTTAAATCATGCACTCGTATTTTACTAGCCATATCTGATTCAAGTTGTAACGACAATGTCGTATCTGAGTAGGTAGGTATATTGTTTAATTAACGCTATCATAAGAAACACTTCCTATCTTATTTGCGTATTAATTTAATTGCGAACTTGATCTGATTCAATGTTATTGCGATGTTTACACAAGATTCATTTTGTCAGGTTAAGATAACACCGTTGCAGTTGACGCAGCAAATATTTAGAGAGTATGGCATCCAAGGTTTGTTCAGGGGCCTGGTGCCGACCATCATGAGGGAGATGCCTGGTTACTTCTTCTTTTTCGGTGGATACGAAGGTGATTTTCTACAGTGGTTTTTTTCTTCAATTATCACTTACATTGTCCGATGCTAGAAGCTAAATGCTTGCGCTGTGAGTGACACTATATGACATGACACCTTGTCATGTCATATAGTGGGCCCATGGTGGGAATTGAACCAGCGAATGACCGCTAAGGTTTTGGCGTACAATATTGAGTTAATACTTATAAGAACTTTGTGGAACAATATTTCGGAACAGAATCAACTATCATACTATACTATATACTAGTGATGTAACGAATGTTGAATTTTTGACATTCGCGAATGCGAATGCGAATGCGAATATATGGCTCCAACATTCGCGAATGCGAATGCGAATGTTTTGACTTTCAAATACAAAATTTAAAGAGAAGAATTTAAAACTTAAAAAAATAAAGTTGTACTTTTTAAACTACAAAAGAGCTGATTATTTTCAAACGGCTGAACCGATTTTCATGAAACATATCTAAGAACACTCTCAGAATACGTTTCTAACAAAAAAAAAAAACAAATTTAAAATCGGATCATCCGCTTGGGTGCTACGATACCAAACACAGACACACAGATACACAGGTTGAAAGAACGAAGTTAGTCACATGAAGTAAATACGAAGAGATTTGTTTTGATTTCAGGGTAGCTTAGTATTAATGCATAAATCAAATAATTGTAATTGATATTCAAATTTTATTGAGTTTGTAAATTTTTTTTATTCAATTATAAGTGCATTATGTACAAGTGAGCTAAGTTAATAATTACATTACGATCGAAGCTGGTTTGCAGGCCGAGACTAACGCGAGGGCTGTGATGGAGCTAAAGGTGTAATGAACAATGCTCACGCGTTTCATACGACATTTTACAACACACTTCGAGTATATTGCAATCTTAATTGAAAAAAAAATAACAATTCTCGAATTTGTGTAAGACCTAGAGAATTGCAGGATGAATGAAAAATAAAACAAGATGGCGCGCCGTAAGTTGCTAGGGTTCCGTAGTCAAACTTGGAACCCTTATAGTTTCGCCACGTCCGTCTGTCCATCTGCCCGTCCCTCTGACATCACAATAATTTTATTTAGAGACTATTATTGCAAAGTTATTCTATTGTAACTCCCATACTTAAGAAACGGCAGTGAAAAAATGTTTACTCACCCTCTCGGGTGTATCATTATGTATTGTTCAGTAGGTATTTTAAAATAATTTATAGGATTCTTTGTCAGTTTTTCAGTATTAATTCCCATTTACGAAATACTGAGATACAAAGTGGGCTGTTTTACGTGAACAGCGGATTCATCCTTTAAATTAGGACCACATTATTAATGGTTTATTATAGGAAATAAATAGTTCTTTACTTTTAAATATAAATATAATCAATTTTGAAAAAAACTTAAGTTTAGACTGAGTCTCAAACCCACGCGCTACTGATTGTGCACCCAGTCTAATCACAACTTATTTATTTGAATTACAGCTCCTTATAAGAACTTTTCAGTCCAAAAAGAAAATAAAGGTTTATGTCACTTTCCTTAAGATTAAGATAAGATGTCTATGAGTGCAAGTTTAATAAATTTTGTAACAGAATTTCTTACTATTTTATTCATACGGTAGCCAGTAATTTTTAAATTTCGCAGAAATTAATCCGTTGAGATGTTTCATATCAATAAAAAGACATAACTTTATTTTTAAGGTTCCATATTATCGAATCGTGGCGGGATGTCTACGAAACCCTATAGTTTGCGTAGTCTGACATGCATTTGGCTAGTTATATTTATCTATGGGTCTGGCAAGGCCCCTAACAATGATTATACTATTTGGAATATAATAAATCGAATGTTTATATAAATAATATTAATAAATAAATAATTTATAATGTTTTAATAAAAATTGTTTATTTATTTTAGAAAAATGCTTACTATTTTTAAGATAACTCTGTACTAAGATTTTTTAAAATGTAATTACAATAGCACTAGTGCGTAATAACGCTACCCTTCGAGCAAGTTTGTTGAAAAAATATATAATTCTTATTAGTTGTATTAAATTCCATATCCATTTATACATAATTTCCTTTTTATTTTTAAAAAACATTCGCATAGATTCTTGCGAATGCGAATGCGAATGCGAATGTCAAAAAATATGCAAATATTCGCGAATGCGAATGCGAATATTCGTTACATCACTACTATATACTATTGACTGCTCCAAATAAATTAGAATCTAAAGTTGGTAAAGCCCACTTCAGAACGGACATTGAAATCGGCGAGAAAACATGAATTTTGGCAATACTTCACCAAGTTTTACAACATGGCTTATTTGCTCGATGATAATTTAATACAGCATGTCTTATCTTTCTAATACTTCAGGTGCCAGGGAGTTATTGAAGAAACCAGGTCAATCGAAAGACGACATCGGTTTGTTGAGAACGATGATAGCGGGCGCCGTCGGCGGGCTGGTGCTGTGGACCGTGATATTCCCCACAGACGTGATCAAATCCAGAGTACAAATATCTAATAAGAGCCAGAAGTTTTTGACGGTCGGATACGAAATTGTGAAGAAAGAAGGTTAGTACCTATCCAGCCATATCAACTTCTTATTCAGTAGGCATTAATTTTGCAGGTTTATTGTTTATAAATAATACGATAACGTAATATATAATAAATAAATAATAATAAATATCGCCAGACAGACACACCAACTGTACGGTCCCAAACTAAGCAAAGCTTGTACTATGGGTACCGTACAATGGACTGGGGGCGATCCCAGTGACACCCAGACCAGGGTTAATTACGAAAAGGCCATTTCCAAAATTTGCCCCGGCGGGAATCGAACCCGCGATATACTATTACGTTAGGTACCCGCTAATGGGTATCTTTAGAAAACTAGTAACTTGCACTATTGCTGTATGCCCACAAATGCCTGGATTATCGTGTTGTTTATAATGCGCGATTGTTCTATCATAGCATGTCATGTCTGTTAAAATAGTTATGAAATTACATCAACAAATAGCATTAATGTCTCTTATAATAGTTATGAAATTACATCAGAAAAATGTTTTGCATATTTCGACCTCGTGAAATCTATGTAGACTGATAAGAGAACAAGGGCACACGAAGCACTCGTCAAAGACGTTCGCGTATCGTTAAAATGGACGAACTGGACCAAGAAGACGATAGTTATATTATAATCAGTGGCGGATATACAAATTTCCAAGGTATCATAGGCTGTAAAGATTTTGCCGCCCTTGCCTCTACAATTGGCATGTCCTAGATTATTTTTACAATCCAAATATATCGTTGAAATTGCACGTAATAGTACATTGTTACATGAGTGGTGAAAGTGACTTATTTAGTCCCGAGATGGGGTTTGGCGCCCGAGCGCAGCGAAGACGCAAATAGTTCGAGGGACAAAATAAACTGTAAACACTATGCTTAAACACTGTGCTTTTCTTTACGAATACAAGTAAAGTAAAAATAAAAACAGAAATTGGCTAAATAAATAATACAAGGAAGTATGAACAATACTCTACAGCTCGATAAAATAAATAAAGATCGGATTGCCGCCTATTTTGTTTTTTTTTCGTTGGCCGGCCAACTTCATTATTTAGCCATTATTTTTAATTTTCATCTTTAAATATTTTGCCCAAATCTATGTTATTTTGAATAAATTGTTGAAACTAAATTATAATTAAGTCATTTAAAAATATATATTCTTTAATTAATACTTAACTTTATGTTATTTCAATTTTACATCGTGCTGTAAGTAATTGAGTGCTGAAAAAGTTTGAACATGGTTCCATAGAAATGTGAAAATGGAAATAGTTTTTTTTTTTATAATTTGACAGCCGTCAGTTGAAAGTGATTCTCCCGGGCCGGAAAAGTATTACTTTCAACCCGCTCCTCAGGCAACTTCAGATGTACTTTCAGAGTATGAGTATTGAAAATAATCTTTATTGCGCTTAATTTCTATGAGGTAGCAAAATAAACTTCGGTCCACATATTTGCCGCCCTAGGTTTCCAGCCTACTCAGCCTGCTGGTAAATCCGGCACTGATTATAATCTTCTTGAACTGGTCACACGGGAGTGCGTTCGAATTTTCAAGGTGACAAATGTTTTTCGGCAGGTGCCCTGGCGCTATACAACGGCCTCAAACCCACGCTAGTCAGAACTATCCCTGCGACAGCCGCGCTGTTCGTGGTCTACGAGTATTCCAAGAAGTTTATGCACCAATCGTTTGGTGACTAGTTGGTGTTTAGTTGTATTCTAGTATAATTTGCAGACTGTTGTGGATATTTGAGCCTGTGTGCGCTCGTTGTTATACCTGATTATAGTGATGATATTATGTTATAGATATGAATAAATGTATGGTTACTCTACTGTTATAAAGGATATTTCATTGTTTGTGATAGTCAAAGACTTGGGAAATCCAGATTGTTAGGCATATGGTGTGCCGAAGAGATGTTCTGACTTAGTATTGTATTCTCTTTGGTTCTGACCACAGTAAGTGAAGAAATTAGACTCTGTTTACGTTTACATTTAATAAAATATGGTTGTACGAAGAGAACGAACAATATAACACTAAAATACCGCATCCGAAAGACTGCGGCCAGGATGACATGCACAAAATTATAATATCACAGTCCATGTCGGTATTCTCCACCAAAGAGGATATAGCCCATGCATTATCTTTTATGGTGCTTTGATTATATTCTTTATCTATGCTTCAAAGAATTTACCTTGATTATTCGCTTCATAGTATTGTATTCTCTTTGATTCGCTTCTCTTTGTTTATCAACATGAATAGCAAAGACAAACTTGGACAAACTCTGAACGAACTCCACACAAATTTCATGATCTTATTTGCATTCAATTCATAGTCGAATGTCATCAGACGATTACCAAGTGCAGAACGTTTATAGATACGCGAGGAAGACTTATAAAAAGAATAAGAGAGGAACGCTTGAGAACGACATCGGTCAAAATGATAACGTGGACGCCGGTGAAGCTTCTCCTCGGAGCGACGTCCGCATCGACGGACTGGTAGACTCCGCAGGGTGCAGCTGCGATTTGGACCCCGAGGGCGAGATAGCCAATATACTGCACAAAAAGTGCCCGGTCATTACGTTGGCCCAGCAACAACTGCAACGGCTCCTGAATGAAACTGATAAACTGCTCTGTGACAATACCAGATGTTGCCGGTACTAACTCAAATCACACAATAAACATCCTCATGTTATAAGCATTCGATCTCAGGCTATAGGTAGGTATACACTGAGAAAAAAAAACGATATTAAATGATTTTTGTAGTTCCAAGTACCAATACTTCTAAGTATATTTACCAACGTTTTGTAATTACAACACCGATTTATGTAATGCCTCGTTTTCATAATTTTCTGTAATTACAAAACGTTAAGTAAAACATACTAAAATTAATAAGTACTGGAAAAACACACAAATCATAATTTACTCGTAATTTTTTTTGTCAGTGTAAGTACTTTCTCATATAAGTACCTTATTTTGCTTTTAGCAGACAAGCAATTCCGTTGTGTGAGAAAAGCTGATTTTTATATAAGAACTAGCTGTGCCCCCGACTTCATCCGCGTAGTATTTAACTTAACAAAAAATTCGGGATAAAAAGTATCCTGTGTTAATGCCGGTTATAAACTATCTGTGTTCCAAATTTCATCCAAATCTACTCAGTAGTTTTTGCCTGAAAGAGTCACAAACATCCACACTCACAAACTTTAGCATTTAAGTATAATATTAGTAGGATTCGGCAAACAAGCGACCCGCGTGTTAGCAGTGCTCGTAGCCTATAGATAGATAGATGCTTGCCAAAGGCATTGTCGGCCAAAAGGGGATGGATAGGGGGAGGGGAGTTGGTCTTGTGGCTCTCGTACGAAACGTAGCTATGATAGCAACTTCTGTGAGAGAGCGTTACTACATCGGTCGAAACATCCCGAATAAGAGCTGTCTTCAATTGGCAACAACTGGGCTCTACACCATCCTTTCCCAAAGTGGGCGATAACGCCCCCTTGTGGGCGCTGCAGGCCTAAAGGGGGCGGTAAGAGACCCAAAAATAAATGGGGGCGTTGTGTAGCTCACAATATGTAATCAATTAATTTAATTTGACGTTATAGTGGTTTTTAAGTAGGTGAAAAATGGGGGCGCTAAAATTAATTTATTCACAAAGTGGGCAGTATACAAAATAAGTTTGGGAACCACTGCTTTACACCATCACCTGTATTCTTCGTGTACCGCAAAGATGCACTGAAGCACACCGTACACGTCAAATTTGGACGCGTCGCCAACTAAAGCCGTCTCTACACTCACGCCCGTGAAGATCTGCGAAGCTATTATTCTCACCGCGTCAACAATGGAATCGCGGGTCTTCACACCACGAGCTGCGGTGGGGCTGTTTGTTTTACAAAATAAATAATCCTTTTCTGTTACAGATCTGTTTACGATTTCGTCTGTCTTTGTAAAGAAATTTTCCTGAGCCAAGAGAAGTGTCGATGTGTGCTATTAGTCTTAATTGGTGTTGCATTCTTCCTGGGTGTCGTGTTCGGTGCCGCCTCCTGCGGGGCTCGCTTCGGCAGATTCAACAGCCCTATACTTACCTGCATTGACAACTTCTTCATTTCTAATACATGTCCTAATAATATAGAAGACACATATCGCAGTATAGCATAACCGCGAGTTTGCACTGGCGAAACATTTACATCGGTTTAGGTTAGACAGCACAAATTAGGACGACATGAATCGGTATAGTATGTTTAATCAATGCAAACCAGGGGTAACATTATGAGTAGGTAGTTATACCTATTATATAATATACCTACCTGCCAACTACTTTCTAATGAGTGTGCAATTTTAATAAGATTGAAATAATTACTATTTTATTTAGCGTTACTATTTTTTATGAAATAATTTAAAATAACATCAGAATTTACAATGTTTGTAAACGATCATAGCGGCGCGCGGCGGTTTCACCCAATGCAAGGGAAATGATAGATTGCCTTCCTCCTGTTAATGTAAAATGTCAGGTCGCCTTTATTGTTTACAATATTGAAAGTGTATTTGTGATGTATATCTACCTACCCACTCCACAATAAAATAAAGAAGCATGTATTGTGTACTCACACAGATTGCGTGGATCGTGCTTAAACACCCCTCATAGGAGTGAAATGAGGGTTCATATGGGAGCACTTAAAAAATAAAAAGTAACAATCATGGCATTTTTGAAAAAAAAATATAATCAGAAATATTGAGTCACATTATTTTCAGTCAGAGCCAATTTAAGTTTAATTATTTCAGACACTAGTGCTCTAGGATTTTTAGTCATGTTTTACTAGCATTTAAAATTTTCTTGGGTTTTGCTTTTATAATTCAACCAATTAATGAAAGAAGGTATGTGACTACCTAAAATGTCTTGTTATTTGTATATACATAAATCAAATATCAATTAGGTTCAGAAATTTATTCTATATGTTAAATATTATGTAATAGGTGTCCCAGGCAGACATCCAATGATCCAAAAGTCCATTAATTTAACATTCAACGGGTGCTTGTGCACTGAATCACATTTGGTTTGGTTCCACATTTCAACATAATAATATACTGTTTTTAGATTTATCGTTTTTTATTTGTATTTTGTTTTAAAAAATGTGGATACAAACCAAATAAGTGCAACTCTTGCAGCATTATTTTGTATAATACATTAAACTCTGCTTGAATAAATTTAAACTTGTCTTGTCACAGAAATTACAATACTTTTAATTTTAGACTGATGGTTAGGCAGGTGTTTAATACTTATATTTTTAAATATTATTAGCCTAGATAGTGATCACCATTATTATTAAGGCTTATGAATTACTTTTCCTCACACCACTCATTCTCCTTGCGAACTTGGTCTTCTTCAGCTGCAGTGAAATCATTTTTGATGTTGAATGTTTTACGAATTTCTTCCGGAGTCTTACCCTTGATCATATTCGCTACCGTCTTACATGTGACATCGAGCAAGCCTTTGATATCTAAATAGTTGGCTGCTAAGATTAATTCAAAGAGAGTGCCCTGATCAACTTTTAAAAAGTCCGCATCCCACGACGAGATATCGTCTGTTCGTTTTTCTTTGTTCTCGTCATCTTCGGGCAGCGGCGGGTCATCTTTGTGATACGTAGCCCACTGGATCACTTTTTTGAGAATTGCAGAATTTACATTCGGTAAAGGGACTACCTCCTCTTCGTCTTCCTCCATTCCCAAGTCTTCCAACATTGTCTTTATCGTAACGGAGCATTTAGCAATCTCAACATCGACTGTGAAAATCTCACTATCGGAGGACTGCAACTTTATATTTGGCATCTAGAACAAAGCAAAATTTGTAAACATTATTGGAAAATAGGGCGCCATCTTACTGTACATATACCCAGCTGATATAAAAATAGTGTCTGCAGCAACCTGAAAACCTTGGTTTTAAGACAATTATAACAATTCGTTAGGTACTCACCTTGAAACGGGAAGCAAGTTATAAAGTAAGAGTTCTAAATGGAATACGCTAAGCAGAATTATTTTGATTTAGATAAAATCCACAATCCAAGAAAGAAAAGGTTGTGACATTTACTAGTGATGTGCAGAACGCAACTAATCGATTATGAATAGATTAAACGATTTTTTATTTAAATGGTTTTGAAGTCGATTAATTTTAATAATCGAGTAATATATATCGGAGCTGCAAACAAGGACAATATTGCTGAAGTCATGGAACAAAGATGGGATGGAAACGCAACATTGCGTACACCTTTTAGCATATAACTATTCCCTCAAGGTTGAAGGAACTGCAATAGTACACTACACAAGCGAAAATGGTGAGTACACAACACAAAATATAATTAGGAAATATGGATCAAGAACATCCAAGGATGGATCCTGAAATCGCTTGCAGCTTTGCAGCGATGGGGTTTAGGGTTATCCAATTTATACGGCCGAAGATTCTGATATCGGAAACCGGAAATGACAGCTTCCAGCCTTCGTTTCACTTCACAAACACAGTTGTATTTAAAGTCTGTGTTTTCAAATGAATTAGAAGAAGGCTGGAAGTAAAAAAAAAAAGCGCGGGAATCGTCGAATTTGATAGGCGCGTTTTTTAAACTTAAATTTATAAATAATAATTTTATGATAGTTAAGTGATCGGTAGGGTAGTATTTTGTATTTATTATTATCTATTCGTTTATTTTTTTGTTTTAGTGTATATATTTCTGCTGGTAAGTTAAGTTTTTCTATTTCTTTCATCCATTGATGGAACCGCCGGACCCGGGGGGCACGGTCCCCCCGGTGGGATGCAATATTACTATATCCAATGAATCCGGCATGGATACCGATTGTTCGTCCCGTAGTAGGGATCGTAAATTAAAACGTTCACGACAGACTAAAATTTGCAAGCACTGCAATAAAAAAAAAGGAAGAATGCTAATACAGAAGCATATAGCATTTCTGATTGTATTTGTGTACATAGTAACATAGCTATTGAAAAAATTACTCCATCTGGGTCTTTGGGGGAATCAGATATTGCTGCCCTTAAAACCCCAGAAACGCCTAATTCGAACTCCTCTCAGCCGCCTCAAGTAGGTCGTAAGATTTATTCTTCGTCTGACTCTGGTCCATACATTGTACATGTGCAAAAGATTCTTACCGAAGAAAATGATGGAACTTACCTGCATCCAGTTACGTTTGGAAAGTTTTTAAAGAAAAATGCCTTCCACAATATTGTAAATGGTAGTGTTAAAAAAATTGGCAGAAACAGAGTTTCACTTGCGTTTATCAATTTCACAGATGCTAATACTTTCATATCACATAATAGCCTACAAACAAACAATTTTAAAGCTTTTATACCCTCATTTAATGTTACAAGAATGGGTTTAGTGCGTGGTGTTCCAGCTGAATGGTCTATTGATGATATTAAGGAGAATATCTCTGTTCCTATAGGCTGCGGTGAAATACTAAAATTAAGGAGAATTAATTATAAAGTTGTTGTGGATGGGAGTACTATATGGAAACCTACACAAAGTGTGGTTCTGACAATAGATGGTCAAGTTTTGCCAAAGCGGATTTATCTGTGTTATAATGCCTTACCAGTTGATTTATACACTTTTCCTACTGTTCAATGTTATAATTGTTGTAGATATGGTCACACAAAGCTTCAATGTAGGTCCAAGCCTAGGTGTTTTAAGTGTGGACAAGGTCATGCCGGGTCTTCATGTAATTTAGAGGAGGATATGTCGTCATGCTGTATGTGTGGCGGTTATCATTTTGCTACAAATAAATCCTGTCCAGAATTTTTACGACAAAAAGATATCAAAAGTTCAATGGCAAAAAATTGCATTTCGTACCTAGAAGCGTCAAAATTGCATCCAGCAACTCATAAGTTACTTTATTCTGAGGCATTAGGCCAGGCAAGTTCTAATAAAATCAATGTTGGTAAAGTAATTGATAATAATATAAAAAAACAAAATTTAAGCAATAACAGTATTTCTTACAGGAAAACTATTTTTAAGCCCCGTGGTGCTAGCCCTATTCTATCTAAAGGTTATGATCGGGAAGCACACAATTCATTAATAAGAGATTTAAATTATCAACCATCCTCAAATGGGTGCGCTTTAAATGTGAATAAAACTGACGATAAATTCACCGAGTCTTCTGTATCAGAACTTATTGTTGCATTAATTAACGCACTTTCTCAGTACAAGTCTTCACCGTCCAACGTTGCCACTAATGTAGATGCTGTAAATAACTATAATACTCATAATGGATCTTTCACACATAATCCAATGGAACTGCCGGAGTATAGTCAGTAAAAAAAGTGAGCTTATTCATTTGATAAACAAGTATAATCCGTCAGTAGTCTGTCTTTCCGAAACTTGGTTGAAGTCGGAGTCCAATTTCAGGATTTCTGGCTTTACCTGTTTTCGACAGGACAGATCTGACGGGTATGGCGGTGTTGCCATTCTTGTTCGTAATTCTTGTATTTTTTCTGCATTTCCTCTCCCATCGCATTGCGATGATATTTCTATTGTTTCAATACATGTAAATAATTTATGTATTGTATGTGTTTATATTCCTAAGCCTTCAGTGACAAATTTTAGAGAACTTAAAAATATGATAGGTCTAATTCCTAAGCCTTGCTTAATTTTGGGGGACTTTAACTCCCATCATCAAGTATGGGGTAGTTCTGTTTCTAATAGTTACGGTGAAGATATCTTAGAGATGGTCGACACCTTTAATTTATGCATTCTAAATACCGGATCTCCCACTAGACGAACTGCCCCATATGAAAATATTAGCGCTGTAGATTTATCTTTTTGCTCGCCAGATTTAGCCTCACGTTTGTCTTGGCAACCTCTTCCGTTTACCTTTGGAAGTGATCACTTCCCAATTTTAATTTCTTTCCCTTATCCTAAACCTATTAAATTTGTTAGATCTTCACGGTTAAGGCACAGATTAAAAAAAGCGGACTGGGATAAATTTAAATGTAAGGTTGATAGCAAAATTCCTCAACTCATTTCAATTTGTGAAGGGAACGAAAATTCATGTAATCAGCAATTTTCAAATACTCTTTTAGAAGTGGCCGATGAACTTTTCCCAAAGAAAACTCCTCTAAATTCTCTTCCTTCCCCACCGTGGTGGGATAATGAATGTACAAATGCTGTGAAAAAAAGGAAAGAGGCTGAAAAGATATATTGCGATGAAATGACTTCAGAAAATTTTCAGGCTCTATCTGAAATTATGGCTGAAACTAAACAATTATTAAAACAAAAAAAATTTGACGGTTGGAAATCCTTCTGTTCATCTATTTCTCCTTCAACATCTTCTGCTACTGTTTGGGAAAACATAAAAAAATTCAAATCTGCTGTCATTAAACCCCCTGTGTCTGTTTTGCCTCCTTCTTTATCTGATTCTTTTTTAGACATTCTTGCTCCACCCTCTGTGAAGGAATGCTCTGTATCATTGTCTCGTCCTTCTATTACTCCATCTTCCCTGGACTCTTCCTTCTCGTTGTCTGAGTTAAAGGGTGTGCTTTGTGGCCTGAAAGACTCATCCCCTGGCCTGGACAGTATTCCATACTCTTTCCTGTCACATCTCGGTGATCCCGCTCTTTCTCATTATTTAGATTTAATTAATTCTGTTATGTACACCGGTAACATCCCTGACACGTGGAAAACACAATTAATTATACCGTTTCTAAAACCTGATAAACCTCCTGCCTCTGCATCATCATATCGACCCATAGCGTTGTCTTCAGTTTTATTAAAAGTTGCGGAACACCTAATTAAAAACAGACTCGAATTTTTCCTTGAAAATAACAATTTGCTAGCGGATAGTCAGTATGGTTTTAGGAAGGGCAAAAGTACAATGGATAGTCTTGCTATACTTACTACCGACATCCGCCTTGCATTCACACAGAATAAATCCGTTTTGTCGGCATTCTTAGATATTCAAGGAGCATATGATAATGTAATAGTATCAATTTTAATCAATAAATTACAAAATTTGCAAGTTCCATATGTGTTAATTAATTTCATTTCAAATATATTATCAGAACGATGCATTCAGCTATCCTTGGATAATGGATCTACGCTATCCCGAAACGTTTATAGAGGTCACCCTCAGGGATCTGTACTAAGTCCCTTGCTGTATAACATTTACACATATGACTTGGAGTCTGCCTGCTCTCTAAAAGATGAGCCTAAATCAGTAAATGTTCTTCAGTATGCAGATGATTTATTACTGTATGCCATTGACAGCTCAGTTGATGATGCTTCTTACACTTTGTCTCGATCGTTGGGGTTTTTGGAGTCTTGGTTAAATAGTAATGGCCTGGAGTTGTCTGTGTCAAAAAGTAATATTGTATTATTTTCCAGAAAGCGTACGCCTCCTCCAGTGTTAGTTCAATATAATAATTCTTACCTTCCTGTTAAAAATCAATTTAAATTCTTAGGAGTAATACTGGACTCAAAACTTTCAGGTTTACCACATTTCGATTTTCTTGTAGCAAAATGTGAACGTCTGATTAACATGATGAGATGTCTAACAGGGGTATGGTGGGGGGCTCATCCAGCTTCCCTTAAGTTGGTGTATAATGCTTTGATTAGAAGTGTTTTAGACTATGGCACATTTCTTTTAGAACCCGGTAATATAGCAGGCTTCAAGAAGTTAGATCGGTTACAATCCAAGAGCTTAAGAATATTGTCAGGAGCTATGGGTTCTAGTCCAGTAAACGCCCTGCAAGTTGAATGCTGCGATCCGCCTCTAAAATTACGGAGGCAGTATTTATCAGATAGGTTTCTATTTCGTTGTTTACAATTTTCTAATCATCCTATAGTTTCTAAATTATATCAGTTGTCACAACTAATCTCTTCATCTTCATTTTGGGCTCATAAAGCTCCTCCCTGCTTAATAAAAAGCTTTGAAAAATATTCTTCTCTTTCTGCTCAAGTTACAAACTCATCACAACTTCCATTATTTAAGTATGATTATCAATCGCTAGTCCTCTCTCCTGTCTTAGAATATAATATAGGTATTAAAAAAAATGATTTGGAACCTAATTCTGAATTTTTAACCGTTGTAAATAGTAAGTGGCCTGAATGGCATCAAATTTTCACGGATGCGTCTAAGCATTCTTCCGACACTTGTGTGGGTGTTGGCGTTTATCACGCCCAGTATAATGTAGTACAAAAAATTAAACTTCCTTCTGAGGCATCTGTGTTTTCTGGTGAATGTTATGGTATATATAAAGCCTTAGAGTATATTAGTATTTGCAAACTACGTAAAACAGTTATTTTCTCAGATTCTTTGAGTGCATTACAAGCAATATCCAGGTATCCCTTCAATTCAAAAGTCCACTTCCCAATAATATACGACATCCGTAATTTATTATATAAAATTTTCTCTAATAATTTAACAGTTACTCTCGCTTGGATTCCGAGTCATAACGGTATAAGAGGTAATGAGAAAGTTGATCTCCTAGCAAAGGATGCATGTAATTCTGGTGATCTATTCCCATTTAAGAATTATTTCCATGATTTGCTAGCTTTACCCAAGACTTATCTCTATAAATCTTGGAATATGCTATGGTCAGAGTCAGCGAAGACTAAAGGATCATATTATTTCCAAATTCAAAAGTGCGTTCCCGTAAAACCCTGGTTTTTTCGTATGAATTATCCTAAAACATCCACTTCTATAATCACTCGTTTGAGGCTAGGGCATACTTGTTGTCCAGCTCACCTCTTTAGACTCCATATAATAAATAGTCCGCGCTGCGCTTGTGGCGAGGATGTAGGAGATCTAAATCATATTATTTTCGCGTGTCCTTCTTATAATCATTCTTCCTTTTTTGACGTGTTAATATCCCTTCGTGTTCCTCTTCCAACTTATCTTCCTAGTTTATTTATTTATGACGATATAAATATATATAATGCCCTTGTTTCTTTTATATCATCCAATAACTTGAAACTTTAATTATTTCCTTCCTTTATGTAAATTATATGTAGTCAATTTTGATTTAACTATTTTCCCGATCCGTTTTTATTGTTTTTCTCGTTCTCTTACTTTGTTCGTGTTATCGATTCCTACGTTTTATAAATTAAAAACTTGAAATTGGCAAAATACACACAGTGTGACGCCATTAAAAAAAAAAAAAAAAAAAAAAAGGCTGGAAGTAAGTTTGTCGTTTTCAACACGGAAACTTCCCGTCGATTGTAAATAATACTTTGGTAATAGTTGGTACTGTTGGTAAGTTTTGATGTTTACCAAAGAGAATACAATATGATGTTTACTAAAGAGGAGAACACGATTATAATTATGAATAGGTACGAATGCAACGTAGGCATAGATTAAAGAACGTAGGTATAAATGTTTTATTTCGAAAATATCAAAATTGTATTAGGTGTATGTTGTATTTCTGTGTGTAGTACCTACTCACAAGTTTAGTTAATTACGATACAGTGGATTTTGTAGGATTAGCTCTTGCTTGCAAGACGGTTGGGTCGAGACTGAGGGTCCTAAGGCGGTCATCAGCTACTGCAGCCCAAAATGCTGAGTCGGTAAAACTGCACCTGTGTGGAGTTAGGTCAGCATTTTGGCTTACAGTTTTGGGGTATAACAGTATCGTACCGAATATGGGCCCTTACTAGTATTTAGAAGTCTGTGATGGGGCCCACATACTTCTAAATACTACGAATGGGGCCCTATAATCGAAAACTACATCGGAGGTCGTAAGTGTTACAACACCCCATGCAATCTTGAATATTGTAATGAAAAATCGACAGTGTATAGTTACTTGCGATCGATGATTCAATTTTTATTTCAGTCTGACTACCTACGAAGGTACATGACGACGCGTGCCGTTGACCAGCACATTATGATCGCAACGATCAATCGCTTCGTGTATGAGCAGCAAAATTAAAGCGATCGATCGTGACGACGTTGATTTTACTTCTAGATCCATCGAAGCTTCAGATCGCACCGTATATTTAGGGTCCCTTTAGAGCTAAATGAAAAATAACTGCCCATATGATCCTACTCGTTTATTGATACGTATTCAGATTTAATTCATCTACTCAAAGCAAACACTTCAATTAGGTAAGAGCTTCATTTGGTATTTTGGGTAAGTAGTAACCTATATTCTTTATATAAGGTGAAATCTTGTACCTACATGTAACTTTGAAATGGAAGCTCAGACAGAGAAAAGAAGTTGTAACAAGAATAGGGTCTATTTTTTTAAAAGTACCTAGGTTATACTGATCTTGCTGAGCAGGTTACCCACTTAAGTACTGATGATCACGTTTATATACCTAACAAGTGTTATGATAACATAGACATAGACAACATCACACCAAAGGTTACATTTTACCTAGTCTAAATGATTACTACTTTTAAGTGTAGGAGATCATTCAGTTACATAAGTAGTAAGTACACATACACATAAGTACTTCTACAAAGTGAAACCAACCTACAACCACTTGTATTAGGGTTGCTTTTGGTTATGTGGTTTGGTAGGTACTGTTTTGTAAATTTCAATTAGAAAGTAGGTTACACCCCCTTATTCTTATTTACTACCGACGGACGACAATATAATTGTATAGTTACTAATTGTAGATAAATAAGTTCTTTTAACACTTTGAGACTACAATGATATAAATAAATAGTGTTCTAATAGTAGGTATACATAATAATATATTATTTCTAAAAATATAGTGAATTTTGAAGCCAAGTTGGATTAAATATATTATTTATAAGTATAATTTGGCTCAAGTATAATATTACAATTATTATTATTAGACAATAGCCTATTATGAAATATATGTAAATCAGTTAACTACTGTGTGTTTGATATAGTTGTTCATTGTATTATTATACACTTTTTTCATACTTCATATAGGTACAGTCAACCTCAAAATTAGCTTGGTATTTGAAATGACCAAAAAATCATGATATTGACTCTACTACATAGGTAAGTATATAATATTTAAGAACATTCTTGTTAAATAAATTATGCACCATAATATATGTGATAGTAGTTGGTACTTAATAAATAACATGGCTTATATTTGCTACCCTCCTCTCTAAAGGTGGTAGAAAAATTATATAAAAATAAAAATTTAGAAAACAATCATTTTAAATCTTTATAAAATGTTATATAAAAATAAAATTTGTAGCAAACTTACACAAAAATATGTACTTAAAAGAAAATATCACACTTGTTTTAGTAATTATCACATAATAGCTACAAACAAAATTTGGCAATTTTACAATAATACACACTTGTCCACAAAACAAGACTGGCAATCAATAATAGTTAGGAAATTTGGCTGTTAGAACTACAATTATACCTGATTAGGCTACATTACATACATATAACATGAATAGAAAATATTAATTTGCATTTTCAAGCCGTTCCTTCAAACGAAAGTATATCTTTAAACTGGGCCTCAATATTGTAAAAACCATTATCATCAACACCAACGTGAAACTTGTATATCGCAATATATCTCCAAATTTCCACCAATGGGAAAAGAAAGCAAGTGAAATGGTTATTATTCCCAAAACAAAAGTCATCAAGCCTGCCGTTGCATGTAGCAGTTTGGTGTAAATGGGAGCCAGATAGTACTTTAATTTTAAACTGTACAAAGCTCCTATCCCGCCCAACATAGTAAGAGCCATGAAAATTATCGATGCCAAACCAAATTTACCATGCAAACTAGTGAAATGTGCTGAACCTTTATTTATTTTGTTTATTAAGATGACTAGAAACCCTATTAATATTATTGTACCACCCAGCAGTTGCAGGACCCAGTGGCGAGCGCTCCGTAAACGTATGGGCATCCATTCAGTAGCCAGGTCGCCTGGAGTAACTGCATTGATTGCTGACGTCATAAGCACTACCCACTGAAATTATAAATAGGCAATTAATACCTACGTTATCTTTACCCATTCATGGAAATAAAGCTGCGTATAATCGCTATGACTGCGCAATAATTTCGTGGTGGTGGCTTACCCCAAGGGACATCAGCGTAGGATGAAAAGAGAAGAGCGAAGCACCATCTTTAAAACAACAGTATAAAATAATTCCAAGAAATATCAGCGCACATGTGTTGCTGATTACATTTATAAAGCTCGGCTTTATTGTGCTGTTTGGAGTGACCAACCGCGATGTTTCGGAATTTCTATCGGCCACCATTTCGTTTAAATCCGTATCTGCTTCTAAGTTTGCCATGTATTCAGCTCAATATCGCAAGACACTGGTAGACAACTAGTTCCTTCTCTACGCAACGAAAACTTTTGATATCGATTTACATGTAAGCGTTTAGTCTGAGATACATTGATTTTATTTCACTCACTGTTCTCTCTGATTATATACCTATATATAAGAGAATACAATACAACAAAGTTGACAAACGACACACGTCAGTTAAATGAGAGTCGGTGTTTTGCCTTAACTCGTGTTTATTATTATTGAGCTTTTAAATAGACATCGAGTATTTTCCAATCATGTATTTTGATAGTTCATGAAGTTGAAAATAGTTGAAACTAGTACGGTCGGAACAAGTTACGATCGACTATCGATCGTTAAGTCTTGGTTAAGTCGACAGGTTCTGAACGCAGCTGGTCTTGATACCGAAACGTCAACATGCCATTTATTTTTATATTTTTTCATTTGACATCCCGTTGACATACACGTTTAGTGATGTGCGATGTGATTATTTGATAATCGTGTATGGTAAAACATAAATCACATAATATATTTTTTAATACTTTTCAAATGTCTTGCAATCATCACGACTTTTACTTGTATAATGCATAATACACAAACGAAGACAGTCTTCTACACGCCAGTATGTTAGCTGAAATTATTTTTGACAAACAAAATAAACAGAGCAAAACGGACTTAAAAAAAAAAGCTACCTAGACCACTGTTTAAATAAAACCGTTTCATTTTGATAATACTCTAAATAGCATGTAATAATTAATATTGTTAGGTACTAAGGGGTAGGTACAATTAATGCCGACTACGTGTATAAAGGGTTTATTCCGCTCTCCACAAACTTGACAAATACACAGTTCTACACTAGTTCACTAATACTAGTTACACACAACAAGCACTGTTCCAAATCACTTAGCAGACTCACAGTATTCCAATATTATCGCCTAGGTCACTGGTATATCACTCTTCGTTCGCTTACTTAAGTTCCGTACACTGTCGCTTCCAAGAAGAAACTAACTCGCTGCCCGTCGTCAACACCTTATATACGGAATAAAGATGCGAGCTGGTATTTTCCTGAACATTCTCGGTAGGTATGTAGGTAATAATAATCGCAATCGAATGGTCTCGAGACCCAATGTCGGCTTCCCTTTGTATTCGTTCGCGAGTACGTATTCGCCGGCCGTCGCGCCGATAACGCAAGGGCGTTCACCTTATACCTACATACCTACAGTCTCGAACATTTTTAGAGATCCTTCGTAACTAATCGATGGAGTATATCTAGAATAACAATGCGTTTTTGTATCAAGCTGATAAAAATAAGGATCCTTCGAGATATTTGACCAAGAAGTTTCTAGGTCGCAACAATATAGTCTGGCACACGAAAGTTGAGCCTGAAAAGCGCGGCAAATTTAAAAAATCTGCGTGTGGTATTTCTAGGTATATGAGAAATAAATGGTCTTGATACTTTACAAAAAAAAAAATATTTAGTATAGGTTAGATTTTCCTAAATAAAATACGCATATAAATGAGGTAAAATTTTACCTAATCTTGTTATCTATTATAAGTTTTATAAAATGTTATTGTAGATATAAATAAATAAAATGTTAATTATTTAAATATAATTTTATTTTAGGAGTCATAATCAAAATCAGAATGTAAAAATTCAATTTCTAGTGAGGCATCCGAATCACTGCTATCGTCACCTACATTTATGGTGATCCGCTATATGGATATTAGTGATGTAACGAATGTTGGATTTTTGACATTCGCGAATGCGAATGCGAATGCGAATATTTGCCTCCAACATTCGCGAATGCGAATGCGAATGCGAATGTTGACTTTCAAATAAATCTAAATTGAAAATTTTAAAATCCCCGATGCGACGACTTTTTAAACTACAAAAGACCTGATGATTTTCAAACGGCTGAACCGATTTTCATGAAACATAGCTAAGAACACTCTCGATCTCGAATCCCTTTCGAACAAACGAAACAAAAATAAAATTGAATCATCTGCTGCGGCGCTACGATGCCACAGACAGACACACAGATACACATATTAAACTTATAACACCCCTTTTTTCTTCGAGGTTTAATAAAGAGCGCGGAAAATGTTAGATTGTTTTGACATTTCGTGTCGGCCGAACCCAGCCGAACCCATACCAGTTGAAATAACGAAGTTAGTCTCACATAAAGTTAATACGAAGAGATTTGTTTTGATTTGAGGGTAGTTTAGTATTATTGCATTAATCAAATTTAGTCGATATTCAAATTTTATTGAGTTTGTTAATATTTTAATTAGACTAACAAGAACAATTGTGAAACATCCTATTAATAATTTAGTTTCCTACCTCAAGACCTACCTATTTAAAAAAAAATGCAAATATAAGTAAATAAGTGCATTATGTACAAGTGAGCTAAGTTGATAATTACATTCCGATCGAGGCTGGTTTGTAGCTGGAGACTAACGCGAGAGCTGTGATAGAGCCAAGGTGTGTAATGAACAATGCTCACGCGTTTCATACGACATTTTAAAACATGCGAGTGAAAAATATTACAATTTTCATTGAAAAAGACACTATTCAGGAATTTAATTAAGACTTAAAGAATTACAGGACGAATGAAAAATATAACAAATAGGCGCGCCATAAGTTTTTAGGGTTTCGTAGTTAAACTACCCTTATAGTTTCGCCACGTCCGTCTGCCCGTCTGCCCATCCCTCTGACATTACAGTAATTTTATTCAGAGATTATACGTTATGTACCGCTATAAAACTGTGTATTTACCCCTCGAGTTCGGTATTTTTCAGTACGTATTTTAAAATAATTTAAAGGTTTCTTTGACAGTTTTTCAATATTAATTCCCGTTTACGAAATATTGAGCTTCAAACTGGCCTTTTTTACGTGAGAAGCGAGATTCATCCTTTAACTTAGAACCACATTATAAATGGTTTATTATAGGACAGAAATAGTTATTTACTTTTAAAAAATCATATTGTAATTAATTTAAGAAATCGAAAGTTTGGACTGAGTCTCAAACGCACGCACCACTGATTGTCCACCCAGTCTAATCACAACATAATTATTTGAATTAAAACTGCTTTTAATAACTTTTCATCAGTTCAAAAAGAAAATAAACGAAAATAAATGAATGCCGGTTAATAAATTTAGTAACAGAATTTCTTACTCTTTATACGGTTGCCAATAGCATAGTTTATTTCGCAGAAATTTATAGGTTACGAGAGCCGCCGTATTCGATGTTTCATCAATAAAAACAATATCCCTTTTATTTTTAGGTTTCCCTATTATCGACAAGTGGCGGAATGTCTACGGAACCCTATAGTATGCGTAGTCTGACATGCATTTGGCCGGCTATATTTATCTATGGGTCTGGCAAAGCCACTAGCAATTATTATATAATTTGAAATAGTAGTAAGTTTCATTTACAATGAAATTTAATGTGATATAAATATTTAATAAAAATAATACTATTTTTGGGATAACTCTTTAGGTACTAAGATTAAAAAAATGTAAAGTCACAAGCGCTAGTGCGTAATAAGCTTTGTGAACCAAAATCGGTGCAATAAGGGCACCCTACGAACAAGTTTGTTATAAAAATATATATCTCTTACTAGTTGTATTAAAATTTCATATCCCATATATACAAAATTTACTTTTTGTTTTTTAAAAACATTCGCAAAACATTCGCATGGATTCTTGCGAATGCGAATGCGAATGTTAAAAAACATGCGAATATTCGCGAATGCGAATGCGAATGCGAATATTCGTTACATCACTAATGGATATTATTTAAGTATCAAGAGTAGTTCTAGTAACTATTTAATATTTATGCCGGGTGACATTTATAAAAAGTTGCCATGTAAAAAGTTGCAATAAATCTCAGGTTCAACTTTCAAGTGCCAGACTCTACATTAAAATGTTATAATTACACATATTCGTCTATTATATTTTGTTTCACTAAACTTGTACCAAATTTAAAGTTGAAATGAAATCCAATGGATTGATAAAAAAAAACTCGATTGGAAATGATGCTTATGAAATTCGCTTACTTGTAGGTACACCACTAGGATCATGTGTGCAAGTCGCAACTTGTCGGATTCAGTTGTTGTTTACCAAAATAATTTTGTATTGTGCTTCAGTCATTTAAGTAGTTGAATGAGGTGAGACAGGTCCTAGTCACATGCGTGTGAAAAATGTGGTGGACTGCGGCTTAATAAATGCTTACTTCTTTATTAACTTTTGTGATCAGTCTGTGTACAGCTAGTGATTATTGATTATAAACTTATTTAAACATACATCAAATGCAGTTCTGTTTTAATTTAGTGAATAAACCTACCTGTGTCCAAGTTGAATTGTTTTCTGCACTGTGAATTGAGTTTTTGTACTTAGTCTGATGCTGCATGAAAAAATCTGAAGTGAAGTTAGAACTTGATAATACAAGCAAGAACAATTTTATAGTTTCATCAACATGCTGAGGTGAGTCCTGTTCCTTATTAATTTCATTGAACTCTGTAATGCATAGGAAGATTATAATGACCAGATATACAGGCAGTTAAGCACTTGCATGCATAATTTCGGATTAATTTTACCAAAATTTTTACTTTACATAATCTTGGTATGTCTTTTTGAATATTGTTTAAACAATATTCAAAAACTACTTAAGTTAACTTATAAGGCGGTGTATGAGGCTCAACAGCATGAAGCAAATATTGGTGTTCATTCTGATGGTACAATCCTTAAATTCTCTAAACTTAATGTATTGTTTTCTTATATTTACGCGAATACTACACATTGAAATAAAACTATTTTTCGGATTTTATCGCGTTTATTTAATTTATGTTCCCGACGTTTCGGCTGCTTTACAGCAGCCATGGTCACGTAAATTATTTCATTAATGTATTGCCATTCTTTTGATGTGAAGGTAATTGATTGCTGAACAGTAAATTGTATTCTTCTATAGTTATGAAAAAAATAGGTTTAGCTATTACTTATATAAATAACATCAATTAAAATAGGTAGTTATCATCAGCTAAACAACTTCTTACTTTTAATTCTACTCAACAGTGTAAATTAGTTACCTCTATCTCTATTTACAGCTATCTAAACAGAGTTGTTAGTATTTGGATGTAATTGCTTACTCATGCTGAACATTTAACTACATTGATTTGTGTTCTTGTGTATATTTTTTCACTGCACAAAGTAGAGACAACATCAGAAGTCAGTTAAATATAAATTTTTCGCCTCTGGAGAAAACAAGCGGTAACCCGTAATTAAACCTGAATGAACCTGTGAAGATAATAAATTCCATTGTTGAGTATTACATCTGGGTAGTTCCTCTACATACATATATGTAAATAATGCATCATGGGTTTAATATAAACCTCAGAAAAGCAAACAACACAATGTATATTATCTCAGGATTTACAAAGAAGGATGGGCTGGTTTACCTATGTGACTAAATAACTTTAAGCAATAGGTAAGTATATCATCAAAAAGCTATTTCCATGTTCTAAAATGTTTACTATAGCGGGAAGTATAAATTCCCTGCGGATAAGCCATTGGTGTTCATTGATTGATTAGCGACGTGGGAGCATGTCAGATGGAGCTGCTGACAGTCAGCCTACATAGACTACACTTCACTGAACTCAGTCTTATTGCCTTGCTTCTCATGGTGGTAAATCAATGAGCAAGACGGCAATATTTTTAGTTGTATGAGATTAGGTTTAATCATAATTTGGTGCCAGCAGATCCCCAGTTTCGTTAGCAAAGCATCTTTCTTAGATACCTACCTACTACTCCTTAATCTATGCAGGCAGGCAGGCTACAATTTTTTCTCGTTATTATGAAAAATTATGGCATGAGGAATTTAACAGGCGTCCACATTCGGTTCTCTTCTCCCCAAATTCCAAGAACCCGACCTACAATCTGTTTAACCTAAATAGATAGGTAGGTAAGTACTAGGTAGGTAGTATGTAAGTACCTAATTAATTATAAATCTAAGTTAATATGTATAGGTATACGATATTATAACCGTTACTGCAATACTGGTTGATATTGCGTAATACCAACTCATATGATGTTAGTCCTTCGTCCAGCGATAATGGTAAAATAATTTATAATCTCGTCGCGGCCGCCAGCCATAGAATGATGTGTGAGTTAGGTATCTTATGTAGGTACCTACCGATTAAGCGTGTTGTGTGTCTATGCCCTGCCTGCTCTTACCAAAGCTGCAGGTTTTATTTTTAATCTTGTTCGTTTTGCCTCGCAATCGGCACCGCTCGAGCCAGTCACAAACCGGTACCGTGGTGACTCATTCGCTATTCCAGATAACTAGGGGCAAAACAAAACAAAACATGGTGCATCAAAATAAAAAAATCGCGCCTCATGCGGAGAAGTATTAGGTAGTTAGGTATCCATGTAGGTAGTTAGGTAAGTATATGGCTAGGTAGATAGATATTAGGTACATCCTAATTCTATTAAGCTGGTTCAGCACGTTATCGGCTGTAGATATTTTCATATCAGCAGGACAGGATAATACCTATATGTACCTACCTAATATGATGATGCCTGTCAAGGCCGGTACTGAACACGTGTTTATTTATAACTAGCTGAGCCCGCGACTTCGCCCGCGTGGAATTTAACTTAACAATAAAGCCCGGTCCCGCGTTCTGAGCCCGCGCCACAGGACCCATTTTTTAATTTTGTTTTTCTAAAATAAAAGTAGCCTCAGTTACTGCTTATAACATCAGCTATCTAACAGTGAAAGTCCCGTCAAAATCGGTCCAGCCGTTTCGGAGATACTCTTTGATTTAAAGTGTTTTTATTTTTTTACGCGGAACCCTAATTGTTTTTCTAAAATTAAAGTAGCCTAAGTTACCCGCTATAAGATCAGCTATCTGCCAGTGAAAGTCCCGTCGAAATCGGTCCAGCCGTTTCGGAGATTACCCGGAACAAACACACAGACAGACAGACAGACAGACAGACAGACAAAAAAATTTTAAATCGCGTTTTCGCTATAGGTGTCGTATGTACTTTCATATGCATTTAGTGAAATTGTGTTATTTTGATATTACAAACAGACACTCCAATTTTATTTATTTGTATAGATAAAATAATAATATTATATTAATGTATGTAGGTAGGAATAGATCTACCTAACTCACTACGTAATAGGCGTTAAGTGCGTAATTCCGCACGGTCTATTTTCTTTAACGCATTAGTTAAGTAGGTATTAATTAATTACTTATACATAGAGAAGTAGTTACGACCTATTTTCTGTAGCCAATTTGTCTATTGACACAGAATAGTAAGTAGGTAAGTACCTAAGTAGGTACCTACCTATCCAATTATTGATTTTACTTATCTCAATACTTATTGCTTTTGCAACTCAACTCCCCAATGGTCAATGCGTAATGGCACCAAAGACGTAATTCTATGCATGGCACGTAGGCAGGTACCTACCTAGTACCTACCTACCTACTTCAGCTATAGGTACTTGTATAATATTAGGTAGCTATAGAAAAGAAAGCCCATAAAATAATAGGTACGTAGGTATTTGCAAATAAACAAACACTGAACTAGGTAAGTATCATGATTTTTGTAAGAAGAACACACTTCTATTGAGATATAGGTAGGTAGGTCCTAGTACCTACCACCTACCTACTTATCTATAATTTTATTTCGGTGTTAGAATAAGTTTCGTTGCCCACCCACTAAGATATACCCACTTACCTATCTATTAATAATCTGCCTACAACGCTCGAAGGTCATTAGCAACTTGACACACCGCCACCAGCAATCTGACCCACTTACCTTACATACCTATCTACATATTAACGACTTTTTTAAATACCGTGTAGGAAAGAAGGGAGTAGGTAATTTGCAGTCCTCAAGTACGTACCTAGGTAGCTAAGTAAGTATCTACCTATGCATTGTATAGAAATAGAATGTGCCCTTCGCAAAATGTGCACTAGACAAATAACGTGAACTCTTCTAACAGAAAACTTTTAAAAATAAACACTTCACAAAATCTGCATTTTTTGTAAGTAAGTAGGTAGGTAATTGGATTTGCTAAATATTCTGATCCTTTGCTTTTAAATAAGTAGATAGGTAGATATTTTATTTACCTAGGTACCTATCTATCTATATTACTTAATTGAGGAGACGTACGGCAGTAGCAGGCGAGTGCTCTTCGCAAAATGTGCAATAGTATCACGTTAACCTATTACAGCTGCCTACTTTGTGCGAAACAAATAAAAAAAAAAGTAAGCTGACTTATACCTAGGTACTTACCTATTAAAACCCATACAAAATTACAAATAGGTAGGTAGGTAAGTATTACTTCCCACTTACCTAAAACCAACCAATGATTGTTGATAAACATCTGTATCGAGTTTGGCTTTCAGATAGCCTACGTAGGTATCTACTTACCTTTGTCGTTGGCGATCATTAATTACAAATATCCAGCAACCTTGAACGAAAGCGGATCTCACTTCTTATGTTTTTCGTGCGCATTTTCCTCTAACGGTATTGCACTGGATAGATAAGTAAGTAATATAAAAAAAAAAAAAGTAAAGTAGGTATACTCTGGGTATTTTTTATTACCGTAAAGCCTACATACCTACCTATCTGCAAGCAATAGGTATAAGTACAATATCAGTGTAGCTCGGTACAGGGCCTGTACCGACACTAATATTATACTAACCTAAGTATCTTATTTAGATGGTTTGAAATACCCTAAAAGCACTGTTGTGAAGGTCACCAGTACAACGAACTCAAGAGAACCGCGCGCGGCGCGAATCGCGACTACCTATCCACCTATAGATAATTGTTGCATCATCTCCTATTTGATAGTTTGAGGCAGGTCGTATACCTAAGTAGGTTCCTATTTGTATCGCGGCAGGCGTGTTTTGTATTTAGAATTAAAATAGTCCAGTGAATAAGCGTCTGTTCGAATGAAACTCTTCGCACCACAGCTTTGTTGATAACATACTCTGTAGCTTCTAGGTCTAGTTAGCATAATGGTGTTGATTCTGTTAGCAAACTTAGCTAAAGCTTAATAGGACTTACCAATTTAAATGTATTGCCATCCTTATAATTGTTGTAAAGCACAGGTTCTCAAACTTATTTTGACTACCGCCCACTTTGGGATTAGTATAAAATCTAGCGCCCCCATATTTGTTAACTTAACTTTTTACTTTACCATTAGTTGTCTATTTTAAAAACAATCATTGCAAATAGGTACCTATATGATTAAATCATACATTATTATATGGATGGGTACCTATCTTATTAGTAAGTAGGTACATAATGTTGTACAGAGGGCTAAAGATAGGTATAATTTGTCTCCCGTCGCTTGTGAATTGCTTTAAAGCCCTTTTATTTTCTCTGAGCCTTCTACTGCCACTTTGAAAGCCTTCAGCGCTCACAAGGGGCGTTAACATTATAGATAAGACTAATGTTTGAGTCAGGTAGAAATACATTTAGATGTGTAAAATAAAGATTAGACGTCAACAGAATTGGAATCAATTAATAGGTAGGTTGCTCTATACTGTCTATTCCTTCTATCCAGTCCTGCTTCTAAGTTTTACAATTTCAGGTTTTTCCAAGTAGGTATGAATATTAAGTTTAGTAAGATATATAATTATATAATATTAAGTATAGAGTAAGTAATTATAATGCCTATGTAGGCATTATAATTATTAGGCTATGTAGCCTACACTTGAAAATGGTCATGGTCTTGTACTAAAAATAAAAAACCTTGCAGTCTGATCTAATGATTCGGACGTCAGTCGTCAGTAGTCACCGCACCGCCCATACTGTTTTGTAAAATTGACCTGAAATACCACGTACCTACCTACGATCTGCATTTATTAAATGACTAGGTGAACCAATAATAATGTTATTAATGATGTGTCATCGTATTATTTTGCAAGATAGATTTGTCACTTCTGATAGCGGGATAGGTACCAGGGTAGGTTATATTGGAAAATCCAGACTTTTTAGTAAATTCCCCAAATAAAATAATTTGCGTGGGGTGCTACCTACATAGGTAAGTATCTATCTACCTACCCATTATGCAGCCGTACAGTGGATGCTCCTGTCCTACAAATTTTCAAACGCGACTCAAACTTTAATTTTCCCCATTTTGGAACATCCAACCTAACTGAAATTGTGATTTGGTAAATGATTTCACCTTTATATCTATGTTCCACTCCACCACCCTTAGGAAACAAACGTGATGGTGTTTCATTGGCATGTTTCTTTGTTCTAGCATTCTGCCAGTGTGCCTGGCGCTGGTGTGCGTTGCCAGCGGCCAGCCGCTGGTGTGCAGGGAGGACTACGAGTGTCCGGAGAAGTACTACTGCGAGACCGACGCCCACGTTTGCCGCGAGTGCCTGAGCTGCAAGGTCCTGAAGCGGGATCCTCCTGTGGCTTCTACACCCTCGTGCATCAAGTCTGTCGCCGAATGCGGCGGGTGTTATAAAGGGTTGGCATTATAGCTTTTACATACCACTTGGGGGCTAAGTCTGTTATCCGCTCGATTCGCGCTCGACTTGCAAACGACTAACTTTTGTCACTAATCAGTCGCCGGACGCCGCCGATTTCTACTTGTATTCGGTCAGTACGGGTGGGCGAGTGGATAGTAATCTACCGAAAACTGTAAAAAAAAAAACAAACTTATCCATTGCGACTTGTGAGTCGAGTGAAATTCGAGTAGTAAACGGACTTGGGTCCCTGTGAGGCCGAGCTTTACGAACCAATAGACCAGTGTTTCGAGATAAGGCGTACCTAACCGCGGTTTTCATATAGGTGACTCTCCAAGCGCGAGCTAATGAATCTTATTTTGTATCATGCATTTTGCAAAACTTGTAAACCGACGACCGCTTGGGGCAGTTGTTCTTACGTGGGCAGCTCGTCTCACTGCACATGGTGGTTGCGGGTTCGATTCCCGTTTGGGAAAATTTCGGAAATGGCCTTTTCGTAATTTTCCCTGGTCTGGGCGTCACTGAGAACGCCACCACGGTACCGATAGTAAGCGTTGCTTACCATACAGTTGGTGTATCAGTCTGGCAATATTTTGTAAATGCGGTTGTCAACGCAAACTAGCAGCGCGCGGTAGCAGAGGACATGGACTCCGTCTCTTCCTGTTGTCAGAAAATGGTTTATGTAGCTTATTACATTAGATGCCTACCAAAAAACGAGCGACTTATCAAAATAATTGGTAAAAGGGTTTGTTGAGTACCGGTAGGTTTTAATTCTACAGGTTCATATTGCTTTATTCTATTGTTTGCATTTACACTGCAACTAGGTAGGTTCCTACAATAAACCACAAATTTGGTTAGTGCCTGTGCGGTGAGAAGATAGAGTTATCGTTTCAATGTTATATGACATGTATAGTTATAGGTACGTAAGTATCTAATGTTGACTCACGCGCTGCCATTTCCACGTATTGTAGCTTCTACCTGCCTACCTACTTTGTTTGTCTGTTAAACGATCAAATTAAAATAACCTTTGGTGGAATGATATGGTAGGTAGGTAGATAGGTACCCTATGTTATGATTACATTTATGACAAGTCTAATACTATGTAGAATATAGGTAGATATTTATAGGAGCTTGTTCCAGTACGAGCTCATACATAACATACTCAATATTATGCAATTTAATTACGCCTAGGGAATTCACTCCCGATAAAAAGTTTCCAAGGCTGAGGCTTGCTATTTATTATTCGTCCCATTAGATTTACCTACGAGCGCTGGACTAATGTCGCAAATCCTGACAGTATCCCGAGACCGGTAGATAGGTAAATAAATAAGTAAATATCGCCAGACGAACACACCAACAGTATGGTCCCTAACTAAGCAACGCTTGTACTATGGGTACCGTACACCGACTGGGTTCGATCCCAGTGACACCCAGACCTGGGAAAATTACTTTACGAAATTTGCCCCGGCGGGAATCGAACCCGCAACCACCATGTGCAGTGAGCCGAGCGGCTTACGCTCAAACCACTGCGACAAGCGATCGCCAAATGACGTCAAGGTATGATTAATTACCTACTTACCTACTAATTTTGTTTCTATTTTTTCAGTTTGGTGCCGGACCGTCACCGCGGCGATGTGAACGCGGAGTGCGTGCCGCCGGACCCGGCGATGTCGGACGGCATGACGTCATACCTGTGGCTCTTCATCATCGTGGGCCTGCTGTTCTTCGGGCTGGTCGTAGCCATCATCGTCTACGTGGTGCGCAACCCTGAAATTTTCAAGACGACTGGTAAGTTTTATTATTATACTAAAGTGGTTTGTTATAGCGACATTTACTTTCAAATCTTCAAGTTTAGCTTTCGTGAGACAGCGTCTGGGTGCTCCATATAATAAAATACCGATTTGCATGGCACGAACGCGGGCAAAGACTTTTGTCATGCACTAAGTCATATGTATGTATGTTAGTTTATAAGGTATTTATGTATGGGCCTGCGATGCTTAAACATAAATAAATAAATTAATATCAAGACACGCGCAGAAAATGAGACAAAATTTATCTCTCATCGTCTGGGCACAGTTGAGTGTACGAGGTCTTCTGATAATCACAGATGTAAGAACCTACCTATTTGTTTGCCGCCAGCGCCGAGTCAGCCGAACGTGACAGCGCTGATCACGGCGAGCGCGCCCGATGCGCCGCCGCCGTACAACTCCGTCCCGTACAAGGACGCGCGGCCCGAGTCGCCGCCCTACCACTACACGGGCGGCGGCCACGGACACACGGAATTCGGTAAGCTTACAGCAATTGTACAGTACAGGACTTATCAATAACAGTCATCGACACCTGCATAGAATTAAAAATATTGGCCGCTTCGATTACGCGATTAGATTAGAATTTGGACTACGCTACCACCAGTAACGCGTGCGTTTGATGCAAGTAAAGTAATATTGTTTTTTACTGAGAGCGTTAAAGTGTATGTAGCACTGCCACTGTGGCAGTTTCTGTAGCCTGAAATCATAAACTACATAAGGAGAACGCACATTGCCGCTCACTCGCCTCAAGCAACTTCGCAGAAAGATATGTTCTTTACTCATTATTTAGGTATAGTCGCGCCGTATCCACCATGGATCACTTTTAAGCACTCGTTCAATTAGGATGAACTATCAGACAGTTGACGGGTTTATAACTTTATTCATCTTTGCTCTCCATGTGTTTATTTGGTATCCAATATAATAACTTAAGAACACTATGCATACTTGGTGATGTAAAGTTGATTATAAATAAGTTAAACTGTTGCCATGGTAGTAATCACAGATATAGATTTACATAGATAACGCAAATGCATGTACTTCGCGTGTACGAAACCCCGACCAAGCGCCAAGGTTGGTCGCCGCTAACTTACAGTCCGCGCGACTACAGATATTAAAAATATGAGTATGAGCGAGATAATCACTCGAGAGAATCGTAGCGGACGGATGGGAATCGGCGGTATCGGTCTTTGAATCGGTTTGGATTTCCTGTCACTTAATTTCGGCTGTGATGTCACAGTAGCTGTTAAAAATTCGGCACGCTTTGTTTCAATTCAATACAAATCGTGATACTTGCGTTATCTATGTAAATCTATATCTGTGGTAGTAATAATGATGATTGAATGTCGGTCGTGCAGCGGAACACAGCCGGTTCATCGCTGGTCCGGCGGCACCGGCGCCGCGCGGCGGGGCGCGCGAGCCCGAGGCCAGCCAGACCGCCAAGGTGTTCAACCAGCCCGCGTACATGCGCGACACGCACTCTCCCAGGTACACTTGTTAATAATAATAATAAATATCGCCAGACTGACACGCCAACTGTATGGTCCCAAACTAAGTAACGCTTGTACCATGGACTGGGGGCGATCCCAGTGACACTCAGACTAGGGCAAATTACGAAAAGGCCATTTCTGAAATTTGCCCCGGCGGGAATCGAACCCGCAACCACCATGTGCAGTGAGCCGAGCGGCCTACGCTCGAACCACTGCGCCAAGCGGTCGTTCTTATTATATCCTTTTTCCTCTCATATTAACTAATGGCTCTGGTGTCGGTTTTCAGGCCGCCTTTATGACTGTGATAGCCGAAACCGACTGCTTAACTAAATTTAACAGCTTAAATTAAAGCTTATCGGGCCCGCCGGAGCATGAACTGAAGCGCTCAGTTGTAAATACCGCTGTCGGTCCTCCTGACATCCTGAGGGGTTATTTTAAGCCACTTGAATCGATATCGGAAACTACAAGCGTCTGTATATTGGCCATTATTTTAAATTTTGTAATATAATTTTAAAAAATGTAATGGAAATTGGAATTTTAGTAATAAAATTTGTGATTATTTACAGTGCAATAATTTTCAAAATAACTCTAAAGAAGGCTAATATACAGACATTTCCAGTTTACGAATCCGTTTCCGATATTGATTCGAATGATTTAGAATACCCTCTCAGGTGTTTACCGCCATTGCCATTTCTGTTTTAACAACATGGTATGCGCACATAGCTTTTTTAACTTACTCACTTATATAACTAGGCTATTATACTAACTTATATAATAGTGAAATCATTGTATTCGGCCCAATAGTTTTACGTGATGCTCGAACAAACAGACAAGAATTCTAAAAACATATTGATTCCAGTCCAGATCCGGTGAGTGAGCCAGACGAGTCCACCGGCTTCACCATCCACGACGAAGAAACCACGATGAGCACGTGGACCCCCCACAGTGTCAGCGCCAGCAATGATGACGTCAACGATAAGTAAGTGCAGTACCGAATAAGACTGATAAAGCACATCGTTTATGGTTTAGGATAGCCTGACATAATCACAATTTTTTTGGCAGAGATATCCTATAATTTATTACTGACCTTAAATCAGTACGTATACGAAAGGTATGCAATATTCGCATACGTTTCCTTGATTTTGTATATCATACTAGCGACCCGCCCCAGCTTCGCACGGGTGCACCAAACCTCTAAGATTATCAGTGTTTCTCTACTATATTATGCATGTACATATTATACATATTATAAACCTTCCTCTTGAATCACTCTATCTATTAAAAAACCGCATCAAAATCCGTTGCGTAGTTTTAAATATCTAAGCATACATAGGGACAGCGGGAAGCGGCACTGTTTTATACTATGTAGTGATTCGGGATTTATCCCACAGCGCGGCGAGCAACACGGATAGTGCGCTGGTGCCGGCGGGCGGCTTGCAAGGTCCCACGCCCGCCAAGAAACGCTGCGTCAGACAGGTCAGTATCTATTTCATTTTAAATCTCTGTTTGTAAGGACGAGTAAATCTATAATACTGAAGTCCGGTCGCGGAACACGAAAAATTTCGTACATTAATCTGTTATTACCTGTCTCTGTCACTCCCGCGTAAATCTAATACGTCTCGCTCACACAATTCCCGTGACCGCCGTGCTCAGGGATTGTAAACCTTTTACCTGAGTGCTAGCTATAAGCTAGTATATTTTTTTCCACTTGAAATATATCATATAAACCGCACTTGATGCAAAAATGTTAGTGACCACTGTCAGTAGGCAAAGAGGTCATTGTACGAAATTCTTCCTGCTCCGCAACCGGACTTTAGTAAATAATGTTAAGATAACAGCGCACATTACTGGAAATTCTAAAGAAAATAATAGACAAAAAATTTAAAGAGACAGATATATTTACTAAAAGAAATACATTATTTCGATGATGACGTGTAAAAATGGAAATTCACTAACATTAATTGTGATGTACAGGACTCCAACAACAACAGAAATCGCGACAGCAGCGACGACAGCGAGGGCCCGCCGTCGCCCGGGCAGAGCGCGCCCGCCATCAACCTGACGCAGATCTTCAACGTGCAGATCAACAAGTGACCCCCGCCTCGCACACCTACCAATAGTGCCTTATGCCATAGTGCCTTATGAACATGTGTTATGAACTAATTGAGAAAGATGGCAGACGTTTCCGTTTAAATAGTGCTCAATTTACAAATGAGATTTTAGGTTATCTTAGTCTTAACACGTGGTTGTAATATTTTTTATAATATTTTATTTCTAATTAAAGATATTGGATCTGCGAAATTAATAAAGGTCTTCCCGTACACTGTGATGTAAATATTATGTAGTTTTATGCACATTCTAGGCCAGTGATGCAATAATGGTTCAGATCTGTTTGGTTAAGATAATTAAGATCTTAGTGTTATGAAATGAATTCGGAGAACTAGGTGCTCTAGCGATAGAACTAGTAAAGGAGAGAAAAAAGACAAGTTTTGTTACAATCAACGTTGCTCAATTATATGTATGTTGTACCCACTCCACTAGAAAGAGAAATCTAAAATGGGATAAATCAGGTTGAATTTGGAAAATGCATTGTCCGTTGATTTCCGTTGATTTAATAATATAAAGTGACTCCATTCTCTATCATTCAGTATTTAATTTAATTTTGTAATAAAATAGCATAATTTCGAGGATGCTAACTCACTTATATCAAGCTATTTTTGTATGTTATGAAGTAGAAAAATGTTATGTGTGCAACTATTTATTTAGCATAATATTAATTTACATAATTCCTTGTAGTAAAAATATATATAATTCCGATTATTAGTCCGAATCAAATACATATTATAGGCAATAGGAAACCGCTGCTATTTCATATTACATTGTACACCCATACACCGAAAAATTGTTTACCCTTATGAGTCCAGCGACCTGCCTCACTGGTCCTCTGTGGACTTAACTTTTAAAATCATATTTTGTTATGTGTCAGACAACAGTCCCTGTTAACAGTTGTGTGTGTTATCACAAACAATCTCTTTAAAAGGGATGCAATGTATACTGTTTATCTGCTAATGTGTGTGTTTTAACATTTTTATTTAATGTTTGCCACATTTACTTGTGCATGGAGTACTAACATTTTAAATTTACAATATTATTAATTAGTATGTAAATGAAGTGCCTCATGTTTGGGCTGTGAAGCACATATTGTTAAACTTACACAAATAGTTTCCTATTGTTATGCTAGTATTAGAGAAACGTGTTCGATCGTGTTTCTGTGAAGTGTACAATCAGCATGTAAAGTAGTTGATGAGCCTACCAGTTTCACAACTCATGATTACATCCATATATTATAAATACTGATAATGAGATATGAGCTAGGCGGGGTGCGAATGACTTATGATGTAAAATATCGATCAGAAGACTACACAGTAATTGTGAGCTTTGAAGCAGAATATACTTTTAATGTTGACTGTACATGAAGTGTCTAGTCCCTTGCGTCTAGTGTCTAAAATAACCTGGAAATAATGAATGTACGTGCCTATATATGAGAAGGATGTTTTAATAAAGTTATGAAAAGCAATGTGTTTTGAATCTGTCTACTTATGTAATAAGGTTTATTAAATGTAGCCATATGCTGCTTACGAAATCAATTTATTGGTAACTACGTGTTGCCGAAAACTCCGCACGCGTGGTACTTCGATAATATGAAAGTAGCCAAAGTTGGGGAAACTATGGCTACTTTCATATTATCGAAGTTATAACATCAGCTATCTCCCAGTAAAAGTCAACTCAAAATCAGTCCAGCCGTTTCGGAGATTACCCGGAACAAACAGACAAGCTGTTATTTTGATATTGCAATCAGACACTTCAATTTTATTTATTTCTATATACGTATAGATTTTGACTTTGGTAGCACTTGATGCTGAATTTAAAATTACTACTACCAAGCTCTTTTAAATTTGTGACAGCGCTTATTCTATTCTACAGACAACAGTATACAATTATATTATGCTGTTCTATTTATATACTATATTTTTCAACTTAAAAGGAAAAGGATTATCCCATAATATAGGTAGGTACCTACTATTACTTAATTGTTACGATTTTTATTATTATTCGTAACAATAACACAAGTACCTGTACTTATCGCCGTAGGGACACGATCCGTTTGAATGACCCATTGTTAAATGTGACATGTTTGGACATGACTCCAGTACTTTTGTTTTACAAGTTCTTTCTTGTTCCTTTACCCTCCTAACTTACACCGATTTACTACTTTAGTTTGCTAAAACAAAATGTAGAGAACGGACGGAGTTGAGTGAGTGGTTGTTACTGAAATTAAGGGATCACCAGACTTAAGAATCTATATAAGAACAGGAGCTTGGCTTGGAAGACGTGTCTTTAAAATGATCAGGTAAGTAAGTAATTCACACTTTTTACCTTTTCCAGAATCCGCCGTATGTAGGTAAGTAATTGACTGGGTATCCCGCCGCACCCCGTGACATATAGCACTACTTTCCCTGTTATGCGATCAATCATTAGTCTGTCTGTTCAGTTTTACATGTAGGTAGTAGGTACCTACAATCTACCTACCTATGTCTTTTTGTAGCATCGATGTTTACATGACACTACAAACTTCAGCTTTTATACCTACCTATTAACCAACATAAATCTACACAAACAATGATTGGTGATCTAAAAGAAGGATACAGTTACGGTTATTTTAGGGTAGCCTGTCTGCTGATGTTCTTCTTCCTATCACTCGGGCAAGCACCGCCAGTCCCGGTGGCTTGTATAGAAGATACGCAATGTTCTGTGGGATACTTTTGTGAGGCGCCTTCACACACCTGTCGCGCATGTCTGCGCTGCCAAGACTACAAACGTGAGGCTGCGGTGGAAATTAAAATATGCCCAACGTCTGTACAAAACTGTGGACCTTGTTTCCAAGGGTAAGTTGTATTCTTTAATAACACAATTGTAATAAATAATTAGTGTAATTAATATAGGAAACTACTTTTATCATCATTACATTACACCGTCGTCATCAGCATAGTTAGGCAAGTATATCGTACTTGCTGACATGGCTAATTAGAACAACGCTTGGCAATGCCACGGGGCTTTCGTTACTCGAGTATATAGTTAATAAAACAAAAGCTATAACATGCACTTGATTAATAATTGTTGATGATCGTGATTGGTCGTCTATAAAATTCAACACAGTTGTGTCAGGGATTCATCCGAGATCATCCATGTAGGTGTCTCAATGCCCGTGATTGTTACCGCATCGTCAGATATAAATCGATCATTGTACCTGTGTTCCGTCGGCAGTTTATTTATATTGTTCCCTATTCCTTTTCAGCTTAGTTAACATCTACGGATTAAAATTAAAAGGAATATGCGTGCCGCCAGAATCTTTGCAGCATCTGTACTTCTATGGATATCTGATCGTTGCCATTATTTCTCTGCTGATTGTCGTGTTCTTTGTACACGTATTGCACCATACTGTTGTATTCAAGATTAGCTACTGTAAGTGTAGTTATAGTACATATATTTGTATTTTGCATCCAAGCTCATGAGTACATATTACATGATTAAATATACATGATTTTCAGGTGACTCTACGGCGCGCGGCGGCGCCATCACATCTAAATAATAAATAAAGCCTACCCGCTGCAGAGTAACATCCGACTAATCCGTCACTTTTCTTATTATTAATATATTTATGGGAAATAATAAAGATGCTTACATGGAATAAATACCCTACCTAAATATGTCTAAGTAAGATTGTCTAATAACATTAAGTAAATTGTTAACTATTAACGTAAACACCTATAAACTCTACACATTATTATATTCACTTTACTTTGTGAATACCTAGACTGTAAAAAAATAGAATATCTCGGTTATGCACTATGCAATGCAGACCTAGAAACCAACCTATACCTATTGAAACGTTTAATGTAAAGTTTATTTTGAATGCAATGTGTTCGCGAAAATTAGAATAGTAAATAAAAAGCTTGAATAATTTTGTGAAATCGCATTTTTATTGAAATATAATTAGTTTCTAAATGTTGACTAGTCTCCATAGAGATCACTTACAACTTACAGAGTGTAGGTACTTACGGTATCACGCAGGAATAAACTCGTGCAAAAACATGTGTAGGTAGTGTTTAATAAATATGCGCGCGCACACACCCAAGGGAGTCGAGAGCGGTGGCATCGAGGGGGCATGAAAAAGCGTCACGCCGTTTGCCGTGACGGCAAACTGGTCGATTTTACTACCAAAGTGCGCCAATAGATGTTTCACATAAAAATAATGTAGTGACAATACTACATCTGGTGAAGGCTGTGGTGCAGTGGTGTTCAATCGGCGTGTGCGATGTACAGCGCGATGGCGTGGAGCGTGGCGACGTCGTGGTCGAAGTCTGCGGCGAGCGGCGCGCGCGCGCTGAACACGAGCTCTTCGCGCGAGCTGCTCGTGTACACCGGCACCTCCAGCGCGCTTTCAGACACCGTCGCCGACGCCGATTGCTGTCATCGACAAGCATTATTTTAATATTCTTATGTTATCTACACTATCTTGCGTAATAAGAATAAGTACAGATAGGTAAAACCGTACGTACGGTGGTCCAAGACCTCTCAATTATTTATTTGTTCAGCTGTATGATTTGTAGTAGGTAGGTACTTTGCGATCGTTATAAAGAGTTCTTGAGACCGAGGAATATTCTTAATTTGGTTAGTATGTCGGGATGGAAACGCCCGAAGATTTTGGAAGTGATTGCAATGAAGCCCGTAAGCGGTGACGATATGATACCTGCGGCAGGTATCGCAGCAGCAGCGGCGGCGCGCGGGCGGCGGGCGGCGCGCGCGCGGCGGCGGCCCGCAGCGCGCCGCCCGCCCACGCGCCGCCGCACACCACCAGCCCGCGCACCACCAGCCCGTCCTCGCTCGATGCATCGCCTAACACCACACAACACCAAACTTATATTATAAAATAGTTTATATTTTTTACCTATCGCCGTTAAAGAGAACATAATACAACAAAATTGTATAATAGGAACTGAATATTTTAACATTATATTGTATCCAAAACTCAAGCCGATAGTAGATAACAATACAAAAACTTGTAAAGAACAGATATACGTTTTAAAATATTACACGTGTACAAAGAGAGAGGCAGGCTAGGTATAATAAGACTAAGTGTGTGTGTACCGGTGTGATCCCACTGGACGGTGAGCAGCAGCTGGTGCACGGCGCAGGCGAGCCGCGCGGCCGCGCGCACGCGCAGCGCCCACACCACGCGCGCCGGCTGCAGGAACGAGCGCAGGTCCACCTCTGCATCATATTTAGAATATTTGGCCAAAACTCCCAATAATAAATATTTTATTAACAAACGTTTTGTTCGCGTTTGATTTATCTACTTTGTGAGTAATTTTGTGAGTAAATTATAAAGATTTTGTACTTACTAATATTATAAATGCGAAAATAACTCTGTATGTCTGTCGCGTTTTCACGCCAAAACTACTGAGCCGATTTAAATGAAATTTGGTACAAAAATAGTCTAGAGCCTGAGAAAGGACATAGGCGACTTTTTAATACGAAAAAGGGTTGAAAGGGGGCGATGAAAAGTTGTATGGAGGTATCGTCATTTTTAGAGCTAGAAGCTTAAAACTTATTTTTTAAAGTTTGTAAAAGTTTTAATCTCAAGGGTGTAAAATATTTAGCCTAAATAATGAAAAATCGTACCCTAAGACACTATTTGACGCGGACGAAGTCGCAGGCACAGCTAGTCAGAAATAAGAGTAACGATAAGTAGTATAATACAGTAGTGTACCCGCGGGCATGTAGTCCGGGGGGTGCGTGCGGTCGAGGCGGGCGAGCGCGGCGCGCGCGCGCAGCGCGAACTCGCGCACGTAGTCCGCCGCCGCCGCCGGGCCCGCCCACGCCGCCTGCCACTCCGCCGGCGCCTGCCCACACCGAATACACTTGTATCTATTTTGCCACCCGACAAGCCCGCTGAATTTCTTGCCGGATCTTCTCAGTTGAGGTCGCGTTCTGATCTGGTGGTAGTTTTACCCCCGCCGACTCTCTCGGCAGCGGCCCAAGCCGAGGTCGTGCCCCTTGTGGAGCCCTTGAGCTAGCTGCCCCCCTGCCCCGCTAGCTAGAGTGCACTCACGTTCACCCTCTGTCCGGGCGAAGTTCTTATGGCCAACAACATATAGTCAGTCAGTCAGTAAAAAAAAACCATTTGTATAGGGTTCAGTTTCGGGACTACTGAATTCTGATAGACGCTGAAAGTTAAGACAGAATGTGGACTAATTATTAGTCGATAATACTGTTTTGGGATCGATGGCGCTTTAAAACGGAATCCACATTATCGATTTTGCTCAAGTATAATCGGCAGGAATACCCTGTCTGTGGCGCTTGGTAGGTACGTTCTAAAAGGTGTAATGCGAAGGGGCTATAATAGGTACTGGATGTGGGTATATCGCTACCTCGAGCAGCCGCGCCCCGTGCAGGCGCAGCGCGGCGGCCAGCGCGGCGTGCAGCACGCGCGCGCCGCGCGCCGCCCGCCGCGCCTCCGCCGCGCACACCCCCCCGCCACCACCCGCCGCCCCCGCCGCCCGCGTCACCCTCGCCACCCCCCGCCTCCTGCACACCACACCCACCATATATCCACCATATATCAGTAGTAGCGACATCCCATGTTTAACCTGTCTGGTGACCTGTACTACACCAGACGGCGTACCTACCTACTAACCTAACCTAACCTAACCTAACCTAACCTAACCTAACCTTTTTTTTTTTTTTTTTTTTTTTTTTTTTTTTTTTTTTTTTTTTTACAAGGGGAAATCCATCATGGATACCAGTCTGCCACGGGGGAGGCAGACTGGTGATGTGAGACTCCTACTCACTAAAACCCCTTGGTGTTCCGCCCCTCCGCTATGTTGCTGGTCGCAGGGATCAGATGCAGTCTTCTGCAGACCACCAGCGGCTGTCCGTTTTCACGGACCCTCTTTCTTGCGGGTACTGCCCCGCCCGCGTACTGCTCTAGGGGGAAAGGGTGCATCCAGAACACGTGATGCGCCCTACAGACTCGAGGGCCATATACTCTGCCTGAGCGACAGGGAACCCCCGTTCCTGTCGCTCGCAGACCCTCGCTATGGCGGCATGAGGTCAGCGGCTGCTCGCCTCCTCCGCCCGGTTCTCCTTCGGCGGATGGGATTTGCAAAGGGATCAGTCTCCCTGATCCTTTCCGCCGCCTCCTTTTGTGCCATTACCTCCTCGCAGTATGAGGAGACAGCCGCCCATGACCTCTCATTTCCGACCATGGCACGGACCACAGTCGGAAGGGAGAGATCCCTCCCTATGGCGTCGATGAGAACACCACGCTGCTCCTCCCAGTTAGGGCACTGCTCGAGCGTGTGCTGCGCAGTGTCCTCCTCAGCGCCACATTCGTGGCATGACGTGCTCGCCTCCCTACCGGCCACCTTGGCCAGGTACTTGCCGAAGCACCCATGCCCCGTCAGCACTTGCGTGAGACGGTAGGTGAGCGTCCCATGTCCTCTGTTCATCCAGTCCGTTAGGAATGGAAGGAACGCCCGAATCGTTATGTGGCCAGCTGAGGGTACCGCCAGCCTCTCTTTCCATTTCCTGAGCGCTGCCCTTTGGGCCAGCCGCCTCCATTTCTCTATCTCCTCCATGAGAGCACCGCCACGGTTCCGCTCTAGCGTTTTTGGCGGAACACGGCGGCCAGGACTTCCGCCTCTAAGTCCCATGGTGGAGACCCTGCTAGAACACAAGCCACCTCGAATGAAATGGTGCGGTACCCACGTATTGCCCTGATCGCCATCATCCGCTGCGGCTTTCTTAACAGCGTCCTATTTTGGCTGGTCAGGGCGTCCGCCCATACTGGTGCACCATACAGGGCCATCATTCTGAGCACCCCACTATAGAGTCGGCGGCACCCTACCTCCGGGCCACCTTGGTTCGGCAAGAGCCGGCTGAGCGCTCCGGCTGTCCCGACAAGCCTCGGAACCAGGCTCTTGAAATGCGCGCAGAAATTCCATTTGCTGTCGAGGACTAGGCCTAGGTACTTCATTTGTTTCCCGACCTCGACAACAAAGTTCCCAACTGTGATGTGGAGTTCCAAGGGTGGCCTCTTGTGTGGCCCATGGAAGCACACCGCCTCAGTTTTTCTGAGAGCCACCGTTAGCCCGAGTCGCTCTATCCTCCTTATCACTGTCGCTGTTCCCTCTTCTGCCAGCTCAGCCGCCTCCACGGCGTTTCTTGCCTGGGCACAGACAAGAGTGTCATCTGCATAACAGATGACGTAGAGCCCACGGTCCAGGGAGCCGCGAAGCACCCTGTCGTACCCGATGTTCCACAGGAGCGGGCCCAAGACCGACCCCTGTGGAACACCGCAGCCGACGTCTCGGCGCAGCAGCCGGCCATCTCCTCCTTGGCAGACGACACTCCTCCCCTGAAAGTAGCTTGCTACTATTTTCTGCAGGTACAGAGGCACCCGGTGACGCCGGAGCGCCTCCAGAACACGGGAGAAGGGTAGGGTGTTAAAAGCGTTGGCGATGTCAAGGGACACCGCCAGTAACACCCCGCCCCGAGCCACCGCCTCCTCCGAAAGGGTCTTAACACGCAGGATCGCGTCTATGGTTGATCGACCCTCTCGGAACCCATATTGCGAGTCCACCAGGTCTGGGCCAATTTGTTGCAGGTGTCCAACGATTCTAGCGGCAAGCACCCGCTCGAAGAGTTTACCAGCCTCGTCCAGCAGTACAATTGGCCTGTAGGCTGCTGGTGTGTTTGCGGGATGCCCATCCTTTTGGAGAAGGACCAGCCTGCCACATTTCCACCTCTGCGGAAAGTACCCCTCCTCGAGGCACGCATTTAGTAGGGCGCGGAACCGATCCCCAATGTCGTCTAGTGCTATAGCTAGCACTCGCCCCGGGATTCCATCCGGCCCTGGAGCCTTGCTTCCAGATTTTATTTTCCGGGCCGCGGCGCTGATTTCCACTGCTGTTATAGGAATATCAGCAGCAGCGTCCACCTGTTCCAGAGCTTGGTTTATTGCCAGGGTGTCTCCATCAGTGCCTACTGGAAATAGGGCCGCCATGATGCTCTCTAGGAAATCGGGCTGTAGGGTTTCCGTTAGCGGTAGTGCCTGGCCTCGCAGTTTGTTCATTGCGGCTCGGTAGGGACGTCCCCAGGGATTCTGGTCCAGTCCCTCCAGCATTTCTCCCCGGGCTTCTGTTTTGGCTTTCAGAATGGCCAGTTCCAGTGCCTCTTTTCTGCCCCTATAGGCAGTGTATAGTTGACCCTCTAGTACCTCATTACGTGGGTATCGTCTACGGTGCCTAGTGTACTCGCGGCGCGCCGCCACGCAGGCCTCCCGTAGATCCGCAATTGGTCTAGACCACCAGTACACCTGCCTCTTAGGAGGTTGGCGTCCGGCACGTGGCATGGCTGCATCGCATATTGCAGTCATGGTTCTCCCAAACCATGCCACCTCCTGCACTACCTCAGGCGGTTGATCGGACTGTGTAAGCCATGCCTGGATAATCAACGCCTCTTTCAAGGCGTCCGGATTCAGGCGGCTTATTGCCCACCTCGGAAAGAGCGACTGCTGGCTTGAGGGGCGGCGAGCCCGATTCGCCCTTCGAGCGGGGGAGACGTCGAATCTGATGTACCGGTGGTCAGACAACGTTTCGACGCCCTCGAGAACCCGCCATTCCCGCACTCGCAATGCAGCAGCGGGAGAAGCAAACGATACGTCTACAATAGAACCTCCTCGCTGCCGCACGCAGGTGAAGGCAGACCCTCGGTTTAGAATTGAAAGACCGACCATGACGAGCCACTCTTCTAATGTCTCGCCTCGCGGATTTGTTGCGGGACAGCCCCATGCACTGGACTTGGCGTTGAGGTCCCCCAGAACGAACACCGGCAACGGTGACGCTCTTCTCACTGCTGCCCCAACCTCGTCCAGGAAGACCTCAAATTCCGCCAGGCTTCTATTGGGGGAGAAGTATACCCCAATTAGGGTGGCTTCTCCCCACTTCACGACCACCATCCCTTGGCGTCTCTCAACGGCGGTAAGAGCCGGACCAACTATTGCTACCAAGCCCGCGGTGTCACCCACCCAGTTGGACCGATCGGGGATAAAATATGGCTCAGCGACCACCGCTGCGTCTATGGACCACTCTAACATCGTCTGAACCAAAAGGTCTTGGGCGCTGGCACAGTGGTTGAGATTGCCCTGCAGTATTTTACATGGGCGACTATGGTCCATCAGTCGCCATGATTTCTGCCTCCCCGACCGCATCTTGGGTCTGGCTCACTCTAGGAGCCCGTATGCCACCCTTCCTCTTGGCAGGAGGAGCGGTGCAAGCTCCACTCGCTGCCAAATGGTCCGCCGGCCTGTCTGCAGCTGCGCAGAGTGAGCAATGCGGTGCTGCAGTACACTCTCCTGCCTTGTGACCTTGATGACCGCAACGATAGCATTCGTCACTGCGGTCCACCTCTGCGTCGCAATTTGCCCTAACATGCCCTCTCTGTAGGCAACGGAAGCACCGAAGTGTCCTCGGCTTCAGAAGTTTTACGCTGGCGGACACCCAGCCCACCAGAAGCCTCCCATCGCCAATAATCTTTTTGGCCACAGTCACTGGGCAGCGAGCTACGACAGAGCCAAGGCCGGAGGGGCCCTGACGGATTGTACCCACTTTAATAGCATCCTCAGAGCATTCAGCCGCACGCATTATCGCTGCCACTACTTCTGCGTTTGTAACTGAATCATCCAGACCCATCAGGCGCACATCGGCACATTTTGTAGGTCTGGAGATACGGATGTCATCACATTTCAGCTCCTGCCGCAACTTTTCTGCCAGTTCATCCGCTTTGCCTCCACTCGCGGCTCCTGGAACCTCTAAAATCCTTGCTCCAGTGGCCGCCGTTCTACATCGGAGTGCTGTGATGCCCAGGCCAGCCAGATCTATTTTAGATTTAGCCTCGGCCAATATCGTCGCGTAGCTCGCTCCTCTCTCCTCAGCTCCAGGCTGCAGCGTGATCACAACTGCAGCCGAGCGTGGGGCACGCAGTCTACCAGCCTTAGCCTGCTTGGGTCCCGCTGCTGCACTTCCCGATGCCTGTGCGGCCTTTCGCTTCCTTCTCCTCTTTTTCCTGGTAACCGCCTGCATCCAGCCTTCCTCGCCTGTTGTAGCCGCTTGGGTTCCAGGCTGGTCACTTGAAGGCGCTGTCCTTCGTTGGGATTTGGATTTTCCCAGCTCCGCACCTGTTGGCACAGCCTGCATGGACGTCTTGTCCATTTTGGTCTGGATCCGTCTGGGTGGAGCACTTTGCCTCAGCACCCTGCGGTTATCAGCCTCTGCAGGCGCTGCCCCTTGGGAGGATTCCCCCGCTGTAGCACGGGGTGTCGCCGTGGTAATTCGCCCGTCAGCCCGAGCAGGCCGGAGGCGCCTCTCCGTGAGGAGCCTGCTCTCCAGGTCCTCAAACCGCGCGGTGATCACGGCCCCCAGCTGCTCCATCAGAGCGCGTGATCTAAATTCCCATACGGGGTCAGCCTCCGCTACACCCGAGGAGTTCGGGACTTGAGGCAGATTTTTGGCCCTTATCAGCTCCACTCTCAAGTCAGCTAGCTCCTTGCGGAGTGTATCCATCTCGGATTGCAGGCGAACGTTATCCGCCTGCAATTTTGCCGTCTCCTCCGTAACGGAGCGGGAGCACAACAGCCTGGTGGCTTCCCCTATGGAAGCTGCCGCATCCTTAAGGGCACGTGTGAAGGTGCCCTTAAGGTTTCCAGATTTGGTGGCAACCATGTGAATTATGGCGATGTCCTTCTCAACCTGTCGATTTAAGGCAGCGGCGCAAGGACCCTCGTCAGAGGCAGAAGGTCTTATGCCTGCCTCAGCTCGGGTCTGCTCAGACTCCTCGGCCAATCGCATTACGTCCTCCTCTGCGCGAAGTTTTTTCTCCTGGCGTTGTGCGGAGGCCTTCGTAGGAGCAGCCAGAATAAGGGACATTTCCGAGCCCGCCGAATCTGCCTCGCTGGCATAACTCTGTTCAGCAGGTGTGTCCGGCCGCTTCAAGAAGCTCCGTCGACTCGCATGATTCACGCCAACAGACTTACCACCTCGTCCCCTCTTCGCCGCCTGCTTTTTAGGCTTACTCTTTGGAGCAGGCACATTTTCATCGCACGACGATGATTGTGTGCGGCTTGTCGTCGAAGATCGCATACGTTTGCGACCCTCACTCTCCCAAAATTTGGGGTTTTGGCCTCCAGATGTTGGATTGGACCGCCCAGTCGCGGAACCAGCGGAGTCAGAATCCACTGGTTTCGCGCCTGCGCGGAGCAAGCTCGTTCCTTCTCCTTTCTCCTTCTCCAACTCTATTAAATGATTTGTGTCCGATTCGGACGATAGGCGCTCTTTGGCCCCCCCAGAATACGATTGGGGCCTGACAGGACCTAGTCCTGTGGAGGATTCTCCGTCCGCATCGCGTCCGGTACCTCCCTGGGTTAGTTTTTTCTTTAAAAGTGCCATCATAGATTCCTTTGAAGGGTGCGGTCCCTGAGATTCCCCCCCCCCAGCGCTAACGACGGAGCTTAGCCCCTCCGCCTTTCAGCCTATCAGCACGCTTGGACTTTCAGCATTGGGCAGAGCCAGTAGTGCCTGTCATCACCGGCTATCACAACGAGAACAAAGGACAAAACAGGACGACACAACACGCCTTTACAGGCCTCCTCCTAGTGACATTGCGGGTTCGCTCTCACAGTCTGCTCTGCTGGTCAGAGTGGTACCAGAAGCGACGTCCGCAACGTTTCTCCGCTAGGCCCACCGGCCTCCACACGCCTCGCATCGACAGCCGCTCCACAGCACTCTCCAGAAGTAGGAGAGTGCAGGGAGCCGCAGTCTTTGCGATGCCTCCGCGTCGAACTATTCGCCATCGCCGACAACCTCACCAGGGAAACTGAAGAGGTTGTCGACGATGCCCAGGGTGCACCGCGAGGAGGTTGTCCGACCCAGCACCCCTAACCTAACCTAACCTAACCTTTTTTTTTTTTTTTTTTTTTTTTTTTTTTTTTTTTTTTGTTCTCGGGGGGGAAAATCCTCATGGATACCCGGCCACGCGGGGGCGCGGCACGGGTTATGCCGGACTCCTACCGGCTAAAAACCCCCCCGGCACTCCCGCCTCGTCTATGAGGAGGGGGACTAGGAAACCGGCAGAGCCTTTACATCTAGTCCCCCTCAGACGATCGCCCGCCTTACAGCGGGCCCTTCACGCCCCTCCCTGTGGGGAGAGGCCCGGGAATGACCGCGAGTGCTCGGCCATTCCCGCCCGACGGGGGTGGTGAATAGTGCGGTGCGGGAGAAGGCGCCCCCGCGCCTGACTCCCGCTATTCACCACCAGGAGGGAGACGACGATCGTACAGTCGCCTTCTCCCTCCTCTCCTTCGCCTACGGAGCGGCGCTGCGAGAGGGTCATCCTCCCGCGCACGCTCCGCTGCCTCCTTCTGCGACATGACTTCCTCGCAGAAGGAGGCGAGCGCCGCCCAGGCCACCTCGCCTCCCAGCATGGAGCTGACCACGCTGGGAAGCGACAGGTCCTGCCCAACCACCGCGACAAGACCGCGGCGCAGCTCGGACCAGGCGGGGCACACCTCGAGGGTGTGCTGTGCCGTGTCCTCCGGCGCGCCGCAATCGTGGCACGCCGGGGTTTCCTCCCTCCGGATTCGGTGCAGGTGGGATCCGAAGCATCCGTGGCCGGATAACACCTGCACCAGACGGAAAGAGAGGAAACCATGGGACCGCTCGAGCCAGTCTGGCAGTACTGGCCCGAGCGCGTCCAGCGTTCGACGGCCAAAGGCGGCGGAGGCGAGGTCCTCCGTCCAATGGTGGACGATTGCTGCCCTCGCCTCTCGCCGGACGGCCTCCCGCTCTTCCGCGGCGGGGTGCTCCCCAAGCGCCCTTCGCCGCGCCGTCCACTCATAGACTCTGGCAAGCACCCACGCCTCGAGCTCCCAAGGAGGGGTGCCGGCCAGAGCGCACGCTGCCGCGAAGCCTACCGAGCGGTAGGCTCTCGCCACCCGCAGTGCAATGGCCCTTTGGGGCCTGCGGATGGCGGTTGCGTTCTCCCTCCTGTGGAGGGAGTCCGCCCAGATGGGGGCCCCGTATAGAGCCATGCTCTTCAGGATGCCGGCATACAAGTGCCGGCATCGAGCCTTAGGCCCTCCCAGATTCGGGAGGAGCCACGAGAGGGCATCCGCGGCCTTCAGCAGGCGGGTCGACAACGCGCTGAAGTGCGGGCTGTCGAGTATAAGGCCCAGATATTTCATCTGGGCCCTGACCGCGATGGTGACGCCCTCCACAACAATGTGGGCGTCAGGAGGGATGCGCTGCCGAGGCCCGTGGAAGAACACGGCCTCGGTCTTGTTCAGCGCTACCTTCAACCCTAGGCGGCGGATCCTTCCTGAGACCAAGGATCCGCCAGCCGAGGCCAGACTGGCCGCCTCCCTGTAGTCCCTCCCCCGGGCAGTGAGAAGAGTGTCATCCGCATAGCAGATGACACTCGTGCCACGGAGGAGGGTTCCCCGCAGGAGCCAATCGAATCCGATGTTCCACAGCAGGGGTCCTAGGACCGACCCCTGTGGAACACCGGACTCCGCGCCATATCGCCTGATTCTGGCCGTCTTGTCCACAAGGAGGACAGCTCGGTCCTCCAAGTAGCTGGCCAGGAGTTGGCGCAGATACTGAGGCACTCCGTGGTACCGGAGTGCCTCCAAGATTGTCGAGTGGGGGACGGAGTTGAACGCGTTGGCTATATCAAATGACACAGCCAACACTCCGTCCCCTGCCTCCACTGCCTGCTTCACTTGGCCCTTGAGCAAGGCCAACGCATCGATCGTCGAACGCCCCCTCCGGAAACCGAATTGGGCGTCCGACAGGTCCGGCCCCACCAACCGCAGGAGGCCATTTAGCCGGGCGGCGACGATCCCCTCGAACAACTTTCCGACCTCATCGAGCAGAACGATGGGCCGGTATGCCGAGGGGGAGTCCGCCGGGCGTCCCTCCTTTCGAAGGAGGCACAATTGCCCCTCCTTCCAAATTTTCGGGAACCTCCCAGTCGTGAAACACGCACTGAAGAGGTCCCGAAACCTCTCCTCCATCTTGGAGGCGGCGATGGCCACCACCCGTGCGGGCACCCCATCGGGTCCAGGGGCGGTCTTCTTCGCGCGGAGGCGAAGTGTCCCCGCGCGAAATTCCTCCACCGTGACCGGGGGGACTTCCTCCTCCGGCGGGGCCGCCTCCCGCGGAGGGTCCATCACTGGTGGGGTGAAGTCGGTCCTGCACGGAAACAGGGACCGGACCACCCCATCCAGCAATGCCGGCTCGAGGGTCTCCGTCAGTGGGGGACCAAAGGGGCGCAGTTTATTCCGCGCCGCCTTATACGGTCTCCCATACGGGTCCCTGTCGAGACCCTCCAGCATCTCGGCTCTCGCCGAGTCGTCGGCGGCGCACATTGCCGACCTGAGGACCGCCTTTGCCTCTACGTACGCGGCGTAGAGGCGATCCTCATTGGCCAGGTCTCGGGGGCGGCGCGGTCGACTCCGCGTGTAGGCCCTCCTGGCCGCCACGCAGGCGGCCCGAAGCCCCGCTAGTTCCGCCGACCACCAATAAACGGCGCGACGGGGGGGTGGGCGGCGAGACCGAGGCATGCTGAAGTTGCACACCTCGGTAAGAGACCCCCTCAGCTGGACCGCCGCGGCGTCCACGTCCAGGACTCTTGGCGAAGGCGCGAGCCAGTCCTGGAGGAACGCCGCCTCCTCAGCGGCCTCCCTGTCCAGGCGGGTGAGAGCCCATCGTGGAAAGGGGGATTGGCCCGAGCGGACCATCCCCCGGGGGCTCTGGGTGGAGATGTCGAACCGCACATATCGGTGGTCCGACAAAGTCTCCACCATCTCCACCCGCCAGTTCACGACGCGGGCGGCTAGCACGGGGGTGGCAAACGAGACGTCTACCACTGACCCTCCCCGTTGCCGCACACACGTTTGGACAGTCCCTCGGTTTAAGAGGGACACACCGGTCGAGGCCGCCCAAAATTCCACGGCACGACCCCTGACGTTGCAAGAGGTGGCCGGGTTGCCCCAGGCCACCGACTTGGCGTTCAGGTCGCCCAATAAAGCGACCTGGCGCGGCGCCGCCCTCCCGACCACTGCGGTGAGGATTTCGAGAAAATTCTCGAAATCCGACAGAGGGCGGTTTGGGGAGAAATAGACCCCCACAAGGGCGATATCTCCCCACGCGGCGGCCACGTATCCCGGTCCCCTCTCTAAAAGCGAGAGGGGAGGGGAGTCTGTGGAAGACCGCGACACCAATGCCACCAAGCCGTCCCGATCACCCAGCCAACGGCCAGGGACCGAGTACGGCTCGGCAACCACCGCCACGTCCACCAACCACTCAGCCATAGTCTGCATCAGCAGATCCTGGGCTGCTCTGCAGTGGTTGGTGTTCGCCTGGAGGATGCGATGTTGGGCCCTATCCATCAATGGACATCACACCCCCTTCCTCCACGGCCGCCGAAGTTTCGGTAACGGCAGTAGTAGCGGCAGGCTGGGTCGGCGCCTGCGCTTTGCCCTTCTTAGGGGGAGGATTGCAATTCCTCCCCTTCATCACGTGGCCCGCTGGGCGGCCACTAGCTGCACACACCGCGCAGTGTGGCGTGGCGGCCTTGCAGGAGGCGGACTTGTGCCCGTCCTTGCCGCAGCGGTAGCAGCTGTCCGTCCTATCAACCTTGGACGGACAGAGGGCCCGGGTGTGTCCAACTCCGAAGCACTTGTAGCAGCGCAGAGGCTGATCTACAAGTGCCTTGACGGCACCCGAGCTAAAACCGACGGCAAGCCGTCCCTTGGCGAGGACAACTTTGGCGGCGGCGACTGGGCACTCGAGGCGCATGGTGCCCATGCCGCCGCGGCCGGGTCTGATATCCCGGCCTTGCACCGCTGCGACGTCACAACCCCCTATTGCTGCGACCGCCGCCACCACCTCCTCTTTGGTGACCGAATCGTCCAGATCGGTCACCTCTAAGGTCGCAGACTTTACGGGCCTGCCCACCTTGGCCACGTCCGCGATGACCTCCTGCAACTTGGTCGCAAAGAGGTCCGCGTTTGCGCTGCCCTGAGCCCCAGGGAACTCGAAAATGCGAGCCCCAGCCTGGGTCCGGCGGCACGAGACTGCGCCGATCCCCAGTTGGGTGGGATCAGCGTTGGTACGCGCCCGTTTCATCACGGACGCGTACGTCACCCCCCGCTCCTCAGCCTCCTTGGTGAGCGTCACCACGACGGCTGCGGTTTTAGGAGGAACGAGGTTCTTCTTTTGTCCGGCGGGGGCCCTTTTTGCTGCGGGAGCAGCGGTGGCGGGCTTGGGGGCCGACTTTTTCCCCTTCCCCTTCCCCTTTCCCTTGCCTGTCGTCTGAGACGAGCCAGGGAGGGTAATTGCAGGGGCGGCAGGGGCGGCCGCTGCCTTCTTCTTGGCCTTGCCCTTCCCCTTGCTGACCACCTTCGTCCACCCTTGCTGGTTGGATGGGGTGGTAGAAGGGAGAAGGGCGTCCTCCCTCTGGGAGGACGGCCCTGGCTCGTGCTGCCTCTTGTCCGCCGCAAGCGGCGGTCGCAGGCGTTTCTCCGGCAAGAGCCGGTCTTCGATGCCTGCGAAGCAGGCTCTCGTGAAGGCCCTCTCCTCCATGATTACCTTGCGGATCATATCCTCAAGGTTTGAGGAGGTGGGGCCTTCAGCCGCAGGTCTCGGCTCGGCTTGGTTTGGCCGGGCCGTGGCTTCAGCCAGCTTCTGATGCAGCTGGCTGACCTCTGACTGCAGGCGATTGACTTTCGCCTGCAGCTGCCGCGTTTCGTCAGTGGCCTTGCGCAGAATCAATTCCCCGACGATGCCGCGCATGCTCGCGGCCCTACATTTAAGGGACTTTTGGAAAGTCCCTTTTAGGTTGGAGGACTTAGAGGCGATCTCCACGATCTCCTCTTGGTCCTCCTGAGCCATCTGCTCCAGCTCGGCCAGGGAGTGGTCCGAGTAGAGGACAGTGGACGCGCCATACCCGGATTTTGCCCGAGCGGCGCACGTCCGTTGCTCTTTGGCAGCAACCCGCTCCTCCAGGTCTTGCTGGAGCTGCACCCGCCGAGCTAGATCCAACTGGCGTTGGGCGTCTGCGAGACCCACGTCGTGCGTGTCCGCGACTGTTGTCTTCTTGGCCTTTACCTTCTTTTTAGGCTTCCCCGTTGAGTCCGAGGAGCCTTCGGACCTTTCCTTCAGGAAGGCCCGCTTCCGCGATTCTTGGCGACCGCTCGCCGTCGAACATGCGTCTGACTCCGACATGATGGACACGTTGTCAGTGTCCGAGAACTCGTCCGCCCCACAAAAGAAGCTAGCCGCAGAAGGCGCGCGGCTGGACTTCGACGCGTCTGCGTCTTGGGGTTGGCCCTGAGAAGGGCCTTTTATAAAACGCCCAGTGGCGTCACGCGTAGGTTTTGGCATCATAGCCTCCGCATGTGTCGTAGGTAACCGCAAGGTAAAGACTACGACGTCACAGTGCACTTTAGCCGAACACCGGTCTGCCACTCCGTTACGGTGATCAGAACCGGGTCGTTGCCCAGGGAACGCGACGAGGACGCAAGCACTGTGGGGGGTTCCCCGAACCTAACCTAACCTAACCTAACCTAACCTAACCTAACCTAACCTAACCTAACCTAACCTGTCTGGTCTTTGTACCTATATCAGGCACCAGTGATCCACAGTCAGTATACACATTTGCTGTGTACACTAATTTAAGCCAATTGTTGTATTTTGTATCTGTCTGTGGTCATAAATAAACAATTATTATTATTATTAATTATAAAATTAGTGTAACCTTTTCTTTAATCAAAGGTGTAATAGTTATAATCGGCGTTCTCGAGAAGCCAGTAAATAACACCTATAAACACTTTTGTTTTCACTTCGACCACCTTGGCAGTAAGTTGTAAAAAATGGTTATATTAAACTACCTGATGGGTGATCGAATTTCGTTCACTTATCCCCATAATCATGTGCAGGAGATACTTCTCACACGCTTTGTTGCAGTAGAAGTAGACATGTTAAATGAAACATTTTAATTGCAAACCTCATCTATTTGAAATTCGCCTTTTAAAAACGGACTTCCGGACATCATCTTCTTCCACAGCGCTAGAATAGACTTCAGGGGTGTTACGTTGTTTTTATTGCTCACGTCGACAGTTGAATTTAATTCTAAAACATATGAAAAGCAATGTCAATACAAGACTTATAGGCTCACTTCAAAATCAAAATGATAAATTATGGTGCGTGAACTTGACATACCCCTCAATTTGGTCACAATCTCGTTAGCAGCGTTCTTCTCCCACGCAACTTTGCAGTTCGCCGGCAAGCCCAGCAACTGCGGCGAGTCGATGTCTGGCAAACCGTCGAATGCTGTTATGTAGTCCTGCAACAAGAGACACGTGACGTGGGCGGGAGCGGGACAATAAATAAATGATTAATTTTACCTGTGTGAGACTAACGACTGAATACACGAATGCAACTCGAAAACGATACGAATGACACCGATCAGAAACGCATTTAAATCGAAGCGAGTTTCTAGTTAAATTCAGAATGATGAAGCGGCGGTTCAAGCAGCACGTACCTGCAGTCTGGTGGAGAGCGGCAGCGCGAGCTGCAGGCCGCAGGGGCGCCAGGAGTGCGCGAGCGCGGCGGGCGCGAGGCAGCGGCGCTGCAGCGCGGCCAGCAGGCGCGCGTCGGCCGGTTCAAGCAGCACGTACCTGCAGTCTGGTGGAGAGCGGCAGCGCGAGCTGCAGGCCGCAGGGGCGCCAGGAGTGCGCGAGCGCGGCGGGCGCGAGGCAGCGGCGCTGCAGCGCGGCCAGCAGGCGCGCGTCGGCCGGTTCAAGCAGCACGTACCTGCAGTCTGGTGGAGAGCGGCAGCGCGAGCTGCAGGCCGCAGGGGCGCCAGGAGTGCGCGAGCGCGGCGGGCGCGAGGCAGCGGCGCTGCAGCGCGGCCAGCAGGCGCGCGTCGGCCGGTTCAAGCAGCACGTACCTGCAGTCTGGTGGAGAGCGGCAGCGCGAGCTGCAGGCCGCAGGGGCGCCAGGAGTGCGCGAGCGCGGCGGGCGCGAGGCAGCGGCGCTGCAGCGCGGCCAGCAGGCGCGCGTCGGCCGGTTCAAGCAGCACGTACCTGCAGTCTGGTGGAGAGCGGCAGCGCGAGCTGCAGGCCGCAGGGGCGCCAGGAGTGCGCGAGCGCGGCGGGCGCGAGGCAGCGGCGCTGCAGCGCGGCCAGCAGGCGCGCGTCGGCCGGTTCAAGCAGCACGTACCTGCAGTCTGGTGGAGAGCGGCAGCGCGAGCTGCAGGCCGCAGGGGCGCCAGGAGTGCGCGAGCGCGGCGGGCGCGAGGCAGCGGCGCTGCAGCGCGGCCAGCAGGCGCGCGTCGGCCGGTTCAAGCAGCACGTACCTGCAGTCTGGTGGAGAGCGGCAGCGCGAGCTGCAGGCCGCAGGGGCGCCAGGAGTGCGCGAGCGCGGCGGGCGCGAGGCAGCGGCGCTGCAGCGCGGCCAGCAGGCGCGCGTCGGCCGGTTCAAGCAGCACGTACCTGCAGTCTGGTGGAGAGCGGCAGCGCGAGCTGCAGGCCGCAGGGGCGCCAGGAGTGCGCGAGCGCGGCGGGCGCGAGGCAGCGGCGCTGCAGCGCGGCCAGCAGGCGCGCGTCGGCCGGTTCAAGCAGCACGTACCTGCAGTCTGGTGGAGAGCGGCAGCGCGAGCTGCAGGCCGCAGGGGCGCCAGGAGTGCGCGAGCGCGGCGGGCGCGAGGCAGCGGCGCTGCAGCGCGGCCAGCAGGCGCGCGTCGGCCGGTTCAAGCAGCACGTACCTGCAGTCTGGTGGAGAGCGGCAGCGCGAGCTGCAGGCCGCAGGGGCGCCAGGAGTGCGCGAGCGCGGCGGGCGCGAGGCAGCGGCGCTGCAGCGCGGCCAGCAGGCGCGCGTCGGCCGGTTCAAGCAGCACGTACCTGCAGTCTGGTGGAGAGCGGCAGCGCGAGCTGCAGGCCGCAGGGGCGCCAGGAGTGCGCGAGCGCGGCGGGCGCGAGGCAGCGGCGCTGCAGCGCGGCCAGCAGGCGCGCGTCGGCCGGTTCAAGCAGCACGTACCTGCAGTCTGGTGGAGAGCGGCAGCGCGAGCTGCAGGCCGCAGGGGCGCCAGGAGTGCGCGAGCGCGGCGGGCGCGAGGCAGCGGCGCTGCAGCGCGGCCAGCAGGCGCGCGTCGGCCGGTTCAAGCAGCACGTACCTGCAGTCTGGTGGAGAGCGGCAGCGCGAGCTGCAGGCCGCAGGGGCGCCAGGAGTGCGCGAGCGCGGCGGGCGCGAGGCAGCGGCGCTGCAGCGCGGCCAGCAGGCGCGCGTCGGCCGGTTCAAGCAGCACGTACCTGCAGTCTGGTGGAGAGCGGCAGCGCGAGCTGCAGGCCGCAGGGGCGCCAGGAGTGCGCGAGCGCGGCGGGCGCGAGGCAGCGGCGCTGCAGCGCGGCCAGCAGGCGCGCGTCGGCCGGTTCAAGCAGCACGTACCTGCAGTCTGGTGGAGAGCGGCAGCGCGAGCTGCAGGCCGCAGGGGCGCCAGGAGTGCGCGAGCGCGGCGGGCGCGAGGCAGCGGCGCTGCAGCGCGGCCAGCAGGCGCGCGTCGGCCGGTTCAAGCAGCACGTACCTGCAGTCTGGTGGAGAGCGGCAGCGCGAGCTGCAGGCCGCAGGGGCGCCAGGAGTGCGCGAGCGCGGCGGGCGCGAGGCAGCGGCGCTGCAGCGCGGCCAGCAGGCGCGCGTCGGCCGGTTCAAGCAGCACGTACCTGCAGTCTGGTGGAGAGCGGCAGCGCGAGCTGCAGGCCGCAGGGGCGCCAGGAGTGCGCGAGCGCGGCGGGCGCGAGGCAGCGGCGCTGCAGCGCGGCCAGCAGGCGCGCGTCGGCCGGCGCCGCCAGCCGCGCGGCGTACAGCGCGCCGCACAGCGCCGGCCCGCCGCCCGCGCGCAGTGCTCGCGCGCCGGCGCCCACCTCGCCCCACTCCCACGCGTACCAGCGCGACCATCCTACGTAACCGGCTTCTTATTACTATCTTGTATCTATCATTATCTTGTTTCAATTCGTGCTTCGGAGGGGCCTTAAGTTGTTGTTGTCTCAGCAATTATGGTCGCTAAACCGTATCGGAGGCCCTTGGGCGGCATACAAATTAGCGACACCAGGGTCGATCAATAATTCAAACGAGAAGAAAAATAGTACATTGTGACACGAGTGGTGAAAGTGACTTATTTTTCCCGAGACGGGGTTTGGCGCCCGAGCGAAGCGAGGGCGCTAATAGTTCGAGGGACAAAATAAGTCTTTCACCCGAGGAAAACACTGTGCTTTTCATTACGAATACAAGGAAAATAAAAATAAAAACAGGAATTGGCTAAAGAAATAATACAAGGACGTATGAACAATACTCTACAAATCGAAAAACGAAAATTAAGATCGGATTGCCGCCTATTTTGTTTTTTTTTCGTTGGCCGGCCAGCTTCTTTATTTAGCCATTATTTTTCATTTTCATCTTTAAATATTTTGCCCAAATCTATGTTATATTAAAGAAATTGTTGAAACTAAATTATAATTAAGTAATTTAAAAATATATATTATTTAATTAATACTTAACTTTATGTTATTTCAATTTTACATCGTGCTGTAATTGAGTGACTGTAGAAAAAGTTTGAACATGGTTCCATAGAAATGTGAAAATGGAACTAGTTTTTTTTAAATTAATTTGACAGCTGTCAGTTGAAAGCCATTCTCCCGGGCCGGAAAAGTATTACTTTCAACCCGCTCCTCAGGCAACTTCAGACCGACTTGACTTGACTTGAGAACTTCAGAGTATGAGTAATGAAAAAATATTTTTATATCTTTGTGTATTTATATTATTTTTTACTATAAAGCCCGATGTGTTGATAAAGATGCCGAGCGCACGGCTTTGAAAGTGTTTCTTTACCCTGCGGTATATAGGCGCGGCGTTCCTGCACGAGCGCGTGGAAGAGCGCAAGGCAAGCGTGGAGCCGCACCGTTTTGGGGTCCGCCTCGTAGTTGCCCCACGCCAATAGCGTACTCATCACATTGTTCTTGACACCTTCTGGCGCCTGTCAAGCCGTATGATAAAAACTTGAATAATGGGAGTTGTATCTGATGGAAATCCTAACAGCTAAAGATGCACATAGATTCACCAAAAAGAAGCACTAAAGGTTCTTAATCTCAAGGTAATAAGTCACGAATAATAATAATAATGTGTTGTGTCAAATTGGGAACAAATGTGGTGCCTGAGCATACGTGAAAATCAATGTTTTTTTTTTATATTGAAGCGAAGCTTCTTTACGGACGTTCGGGGCGCTCGCTACCCGGGCACTAAAACGGTGAAAAGCGTAACGCGTAACGCGTTACGCGTTACGCGTTAATATAATATATCTAATATCTACTGCAAAGCTTCGCTTCTTTCGGGCGTCCCTAGACGGCACTGATTTTTTTTAAGCTTCTAAAACCCACAAGGTTTCAGAAAAAATGCCTACCTCAAGAATAACATTTACGCAGGCATTGGATATAAGTGGCGGAATATCGCGATCCTCTGACAATATCCAAAGTCTGAACTCTTCATGGAATTGATCACCCTGAAAATAATACAATAGATTACAAAACAATGTTACGTAGTTAAATTTAACGTCCGAGCAAGCGCTAGGGTACACTGTATTTTATTTAATTATGTTGGGTATAACTTTGACAATTTTGGCGAAAGCGAGTAATGCTGTTCATAGATGACATAAAATTTTCTAATGGTTAGCACATCATAATAAACCACATCTATTTTGGAATCCGATAAGGCGTTAAAATAAAATAATACCTTATCTTTGGAAATAAAGTACATACCGGTGTTTCAATGACGTTGCTGATGAACGCTTGCAGGTCCTGCGTGAAAGGCGACGCGCCGACGAGTATAGCGAGCCAGCCACCACCGCGCGTATCTTCTAGCGCTCTCTCCCAGCAAATACGACCCTCCTCTATTCCCACCTGTGTGAGAAAAGTATGAGAACACATAGCATTTGACAGTAAAGCAACCGATTGACAGGAATTTAATAGTACATTGTTATCCTAGGGGTGAAGGTAACTTATTTTGGCCCGAGGCAAAATATTTAAAGATGAAAATGAAAAATAGTGACTGAATAAGAAGCTGAGGGGCCAACGAAAAAAACACAAAATAGGCGGCAATCCGATCTCATTTGTTTTTTCGAGTTGTAGAATATTATTCATACTTCCTTGTTCCCTCATTTTTTCTTTAGCTAATTCCTGTTTTTATTTTTGTAATGAAAAGCACAGTGTTTACCTCGGGTGAATGAATTATTTTGTCCCTCGAATAAAACCCCGTCTCGGGCCAAAATAAGTTACCTTCACCCCTAGGGTAACAATGTACTAGTAAAGAGTGAAGAAGTTTAGTGTGTGTACCTGTGTGAGCGCGTGCGAGTGCGCGTGCGCGGGCAGCACGTCGGCGGCGTGCGCGGCCAGCAGCAGCACGGGCCGCGCCGCCCGCCCGCCGCGCCCCCCGCCCCCGCCGCCCCCCGCCCGCCCCGCGCCCGCCCAGCGCCCCGCCCGCTGCACGCCCGGCCCCGCGTTCATCACGCCCATGCCTGCCCACCACTCACTAACATTTACTACCTATCAACACGGTCTGCGGCCCGTCTACGTGGTCATCAATGTTATTAGTTGCATAATCCATCAACACAAGCACATAAAAACTTCGTTCATTTAAAGCATGGGTGAATTGGATTTGCCTTAAATAAACCGTATTAAAACAAAATAGGAAAGTCAGATATATTTGATTCGACGATAACATCGCACTAAGCGCATACGGAACACACAAAACACTAAGCTGGGTAAATTAATTTAGACCTTAACTGGCTACAGTTATGTAGGTATCAAAACTGTGGGAAATTTGTGTATGACTGTTTCTACTCACCAAGGACGAGATCAACGAACGTCACAATAGCTCGGTACGTACTGTCCGGCCTGACAATGGACACGGCTATTAGCGTCTCAAAAGTACTCAGCTTCAGTCTGCTCAGCATATTAATGTCCCCCGACTGTTGGAACTCCTTCCATAACTCTACGTTGTTCAGTGACATTCGATTATACAGATCTTGGTTCACCGTCTAAACAAACAGTAACTTTAGTCCCCTTATTAATAAATGCGGATTAGCGGTTGTATAGTTACACCATGCTTAGTCTTCTTCTTTCGAATGTCAAATTACTTATGACAGAAGGAGATAGTTCAGTGTGTCCCTATTCGCCCGTTAATCCGCGTTTATTAATAAGGGGGTTAATGTTTAGGTTGGCAGAACTGCTAGGCAAATTGGTAGACTTTAGATGGCCTGAAATTCCCCCGCCACAATTTAGAGGAAGGGGATCGTAGTAAAGCACAGAAAGGCTGCGCCCACGCAAATACGCACATAAGGGAATTAAACGCACACTCGCTTGTTTTGCGATTAGACCCTGTTATAGTGTGCAATGGTTTGTAAAAATTAAGAGATTAAGGTGCATTTTCCTAATATAATACGTTGCAATTCAAGCTTTGGTACTGCTGGGATATTTGGAAATGGAATCAGACCTTCAGTTTCAGCAATTTATTGATACACTCTTCTGGTATCCATGAATGTTGATTTTTAACTTCGTTGACATCACCAGTATCATCGTTCACATCAAACGTGCCGATAAATATTTGCCATAACTGAAAACACAAAATAGCAATGGTGGTCCTTTACAAATGTATACTTACGATCCGATACTGAAACACTTCTCAAATGTTAAGCGTAACTTAACTAATTGAGTTTTTTTTTGGATGGCGCGTTAAAATTAAGCAGTCCTCAAATATGATTGGTATTCAATTATTCGGTGTTTATTATATTCTCCTTAAAATGACTAACCTCATCTGGCATCAACTCATTGTAAACTTGTCTCAAAATGTGGAGTACAACAATATATTTGTCTTTTTTGTGTAATCCCAATAGGACCCTTTCAACAATCCGTCTCGTCATGTATTTCACAACCTCCTCGTTATTTATATTTGATTGATCCTAAAATCAAATACAATATAATTATAAAATAAAAATGCATCCGGGAAATTAGTTATATTGCGCTTTTTATACTCACCGACTGTCGCCGTATAGCATCCACAAATACATCCAAAACGACGTCCACTGGTAGAGCTATAAGTGGCCAGCGACTAGCCAGCCGCTTCACCGCAAGCGCTAAAAGCGCTGCCCGGCTCGCAGTGGGCTCGTACGCGTCACAAGCGGCGCGACTCTCGCGTTCAATAGCTAGGGCCGCTTCGAGCGCCTCAGAGATGGTAGTGTTCGTAGCACGGGTCTTGTTTAGGGAGGCGAGCAGGTTAGCGTCGTTGAGTATGTCGCTGTTGTTTGACAGGTCGCGTAGAAGGTTTTCCTGTCGTCATGGAATTTAAGATTCAAATACTAGTAGCTGAAAGGACACTATAGCATAGAATGGTGAGTAGACCGGTACGAACCTGTAATTCATGTTGTTGTTTTTGTAAGGTTGCCTTCTTCAACTTGATTTCTTTAGATTTTCCATCCACTTCTGGATTCTGTTGTTGCAAGGCATAATGAACGAGTTGATCTGAAATTGAAGGATGTAGTTTTTATAATCACCCATAAAACTTAGCCAGGCAAAATAATCTAGGTGGTTTAGGTTAGGGTTTGTTTTTTTATAATCACCCAGAAAGCCTAGCCAGGCAAAACAATCTATAGGGGATTTAGAGAAGGGTTATTTTTATATAACTAACCCAAATATCCTGGGCTCACAGTTCAACACAAGTAAGTAGGTAGGTACCTCCTTATGTTTTTTGGGTTTATTTTATTCTGATAACTGACAAAACCTAGCTAGCCGAAACTACATATAATTTCCTCATTGAATTGGCTACGGAACCCGTTATTGTGCATGGCCTAACATACACTTGCCTAATTTTATTTACATATACGCATTACACGTTAGTCTTATTTTAATCTATACAAATAAATAAAATTGGAGTGTCTGTTTGTAATATCAAAATAACACCTTTTCACTAAATGCATATGAAAGTACATACGACACCTATAGCAAAAATGCGATTGAAAACATTTTTGTATGTCTATCTGTCTGTCTGTCTGTGTGTTTGTTCCGGGTAATCTCCGAAACGGCTGGACCGATTTTGACGGGACTTTCACTGGCAGATAGCTGATGTTATAGCGAGTAACTTACGCTACTTTAATTTTAGAAAACCAATTAGGGTTCCGCGTAAAAAAATAAAAACACATGAAATCAAAGAGTATCTCCGAAACGGCTGGACCGATTTTGACGGGACTTTCACTGGTAGATAGCTGATATTATAAGCAGTAACTTAGATTACTTTTATTTTAGAAAAACAAAATATTAAAAAATGGGTCCTGCCGCGCGGGCTCATAACGCGGGAGTTTTTGTTAAGTTAAATTCCACGCGGACGAAGTCGCGGGCTCAGCTAGTATATAATAAAAGTGAGCAAGAGTGCTTGCGAGTCCTGAGTGACGGACCAACGCGCCTTCACTCTGCACCGTTTGTTTGGCAGTGCACTGACCGGTGAGCGCGTGCAGCGTGGCGGTGAAGGGCAGCGCGGACAGGCGCGCGGCGGCGGGCGGCGGCAGGCGCGGCGCGGCGCCCGCGCGCGACTGCAGCACCAGCCGCGGCCCGCGCCGCCCGCCGCCGCCCGCGCCGCCCACCACCGACCACCAGCTCTCGTGCAACTCCTCCACGTCCGTTATCACCAGCGTGCGGCCCAGCCTGCGGTGGACAGGTATAAAGAACACGCCGTGTATAATAAAGTTCAGGGTGAAATAACTTGGATACCTGGAAACTACTTAGTTCGTCAACAATTTTTGTAACTGTGTTTTTCAAAATCATTATGACTGGGATAATAATAAATAAAATAAAATAAAATGATTATGTCTATTTTGAAATCCAGGTATGGTGGAAATGAAAACATGTGTAGATATGGGTGTCATTTTTCGGGACTCTCGAAATACTGATTAGGTGAACAATATATATCTTTAAATCCAAGTCCAATGCAATCCAATTTATATTGGGTGATATTTATTTTTGGCGTTTGAAGACGTCGTTTACGAGCTTACATCAATTCGAACTTACCGGACGGCGTATTGTACAGCCGTCTGTAGCTTGTCACTGCGCTGTGAGACGAAATCGCATTGTGTTTCCGCCAGCGTGTTCTTGAGCCAGGCCAGCCCCGAGCCGTCGGGGTCAACGAGCAGCGGAACGAAACCGCACTTTGAACTCTCCAGGTACTGCCGATTATATGGATATACATTCAAAAATGCAGCCCATATACGGGGTAATACAACGCTCTCACAGAAAATTGGCGTAAAGTAACTATTGTAGCTGTATTTCGTGTGTTGAGTGAGATACCCGGGAGCCTAACCCGCCCTTGAAACAAATACACAAATAAAATATTTAAAGAAATAAACGAAAGTTTGCTTACCTGATCTATCAATACAGCGTTTTTAAAAGCTGAAGTGTCAGACGGCAGGCCTTCGGCGTCCCATTTCAACTGTTTCTCGGTCGACGACAGGAAATTTATTATAGAGAATGACGTGTCCTCGAATCCAATAAGGCCACTCCATTTGGCAACATAATGCCTGAAATACATACGACATAGGTAAACAGTTCAATACTATGTGGATTTTACAATAACTTTTAGGAAAGAACTTTACGGAAAGTAGTTTGTTTCTGTCAGGATTTCGATATGAGTTCATAATGTTATACCCCACATACGTACTGACGCAATATTCAAACCGATTCATATTGTTTACTCATATTTTGACACTTCAACATAATGACAATAAGAGAAGTCCAATAAGGACCGTAATAATCAATCGAGAGCGATGTTGGTAATGTCATCCCAGTACAAAATGACCTATCTAAAGTATACTCAAGACGGTTCTCAGACTATAGATAGATGTAGTAATACGGACCTTATACTGGAGGATACCAAACTTATAAAAGAACATGCCTGGCTTGGGGTTCGGTGAGTTCGGGCAAGTAGACGATGTACGCAGCGGCCAATAGAGATCGCAAATCCAGTTCCGATATTTCCGTCGATATATTTTCCAGCTGAAACGACATCATTTATTGTTGTTGGTTGAATTAAATAGCTGCTAGTACAAATCGAACCCGGGTTATATTTCAGGTATCCACAGTATCAATAAGAGCAATAAAAAATTATTGAGTAAAATACTGGGTTAATTTCTGGATCATGTATTTTCTGAAGATTCTTTTATTGCACTTTTTCTTAACTCTAAAATCGACGCTATGGTACTTAAGAACCAAATAAATACACACATCACACGCGTACCTCAAAGGACCTCAAATCAATGGGTCATATAGATGGATGGATGGAAGGCCGGATGGCTGGTTGGATGGAAGGTCGGATGGATAGATGGATGGAAGGCCAGATGGATGGATGGGTAGAAGTAAGGCCAGTTGGATGGTTCATCTCACATGTGTCTCCCAGGCGATGTACTCGTGCGCGAGCTGGTCGAGCAGCTGCGTGGCGGCGCGGATGGTGTGCTGCGCCTGCGCCAGCCGCAGCTCCAGCGCGGCCGCGTCGCGCGTGTGCTGGCCCAGCTGCTCCTGCAGCGCCGCCACGCGCTCGTCCACCGTCGTCAGCCCGCTCGACAGCGCCGACAGCTGCGCTTCCGCTTCCTGCAGATTCCTGAGCCGGGGGGGGAGTGGGGAATGAATTAAAATGGATACTTATGTGCCATTTTGTAAGGCTTACATACAGGCTGATAAATACGTCTGCAGCGGCTGCACGCGCGCCAGCGCCGCGGCGTAGTCCATGTTGGCGCGCACCCAGGCGGACTATATGTGTGTGTCGAGTGAGCGTGTAGTGGGAGCAGTACCGGGCGAGCAGCGCCTGGTGCGCCTGCAGCGGCTGCACGCGCGCCAGCGCCGCGGCGTAGTCCATGTTGGCGCGCACCCAGGCGGACTATATGTGTGTGTCGAGTGAGCGTGTAGTGGGAGCAGTACCGGGCGAGCAGCGCCTGGTGCGCCTGCAGCGGCTGCACGCGCGCCAGCGCCGCGGCGTAGTCCATGTTGGCGCGCACCCAGGCGGACTATATGTGTGTGTCGAGTGAGCGTGTAGTGGGAGCAGTACCGGGCGAGCAGCGCCTGGTGCGCCTGCAGCGGCTGCACGCGCGCCAGCGCCGCGGCGTAGTCCATGTTGGCGCGCACCCAGGCGGACTATATGTGTGTGTCGAGTGAGCGTGTAGTGGGAGCAGTACCGGGCGAGCAGCGCCTGGTGCGCCTGCAGCGGCTGCACGCGCGCCAGCGCCGCGGCGTAGTCCATGTTGGCGCGCACCCAGGCGGACTATATGTGTGTGTCGAGTGAGCGTGTAGTGGGAGCAGTACCGGGCGAGCAGCGCCTGGTGCGCCTGCAGCGGCTGCACGCGCGCCAGCGCCGCGGCGTAGTCCATGTTGGCGCGCACCCAGGCGGCCTATATGTGTGTGTCGAGTGAGCGTGTAGTGGGAGCAGTACCGGGCGAGCAGCGCCTGGTGCGCCTGCAGCGGCTGCACGCGCGCCAGCGCCGCGGCGTAGTCCATGTTGGCGCGCACCCAGGCGGCCTATATGTCTGTGTCGAGTGAGCGTGTAGTGGGAGCAGTACCGGGCGAGCAGCGCCTGGTGCGCCTGCAGCGGCTGCACGCGCGCCAGCGCCGCGGCGTAGTCCATGTTGGCGCGCACCCAGGCGGCCTATATGTCTGTGTCGAGTGAGCGTGTAGTGGGAGCAGTACCGGGCGAGCAGCGCCTGGTGCGCCTGCAGCGGCTGCACGCGCGCCAGCGCCGCGGCGTAGTCCATGTTGGCGCGCACCCAGGCGGACTATATGTGTGTGTCGAGTGAGCGTGTAGTGGGAGCAGTACCGGGCGAGCAGCGCCTGGTGCGCCTGCAGCGGCTGCACGCGCGCCAGCGCCGCGGCGTAGTCCATGTTGGCGCGCACCCAGGCGGCCTATATGTGTGTGTCGAGTGAGCGTGTAGTGGGAGCAGTACCGGGCGAGCAGCGCCTGGTGCGCCTGCAGCGGCTGCACGCGCGCCAGCGCCGCGGCGTAGTCCATGTTGGCGCGCACCCAGGCGGCCTATATGTGTGTGTCGAGTGAGCGTGTAGTGGGAGCAGTACCGGGCGAGCAGCGCCTGGTGCGCCTGCAGCGGCTGCACGCGCGCCAGCGCCGCGGCGTAGTCCATGTTGGCGCGCACCCAGGCGGCCTATATGTGTGTGTCGAGTGAGCGTGTAGTGGGAGCAGTACCGGGCGAGCAGCGCCTGGTGCGCCTGCAGCGGCTGCACGCGCGCCAGCGCCGCGGCGTAGTCCATGTTGGCGCGCACCCAGGCGGCCTATATGTGTGTGTCGAGTGAGCGTGTAGTGGGAGCAGTACCGGGCGAGCAGCGCCTGGTGCGCCTGCAGCGGCTGCACGCGCGCCAGCGCCGCGGCGTAGTCCATGTTGGCGCGCACCCAGGCGGCCTATATGTCTGTGTCGAGTGAGCGTGTAGTGGGAGCAGTACCGGGCGAGCAGCGCCTGGTGCGCCTGCAGCGGCTGCACGCGCGCCAGCGCCGCGGCGTAGTCCATGTTGGCGCGCACCCAGGCGGACTATATGTGTGTGTCGAGTGAGCGTGTAGTGGGAGCAGTACCGGGCGAGCAGCGCCTGGTGCGCCTGCAGCGGCTGCACGCGCGCCAGCGCCGCGGCGTAGTCCATGTTGGCGCGCACCCAGGCGGCCTATATGTGTGTGTCGAGTGAGCGTGTAGTGGGAGCAGTACCGGGCGAGCAGCGCCTGGTGCGCCTGCAGCGGCTGCACGCGCGCCAGCGCCGCGGCGTAGTCCATGTTGGCGCGCACCCAGGCGGCCTATATGTGTGTGTCGAGTGAGCGTGTAGTGGGAGCAGTACCGGGCGAGCAGCGCCTGGTGCGCCTGCAGCGGCTGCACGCGCGCCAGCGCCGCGGCGTAGTCCATGTTGGCGCGCACCCAGGCGGCCTATATGTGTGTGTCGAGTGAGCGTGTAGTGGGAGCAGTACCGGGCGAGCAGCGCCTGGTGCGCCTGCAGCGGCTGCACGCGCGCCAGCGCCGCGGCGTAGTCCATGTTGGCGCGCACCCAGGCGGCCTATATGTGTGTGTCGAGTGAGCGTGTAGTGGGAGCAGTACCGGGCGAGCAGCGCCTGGTGCGCCTGCAGCGGCTGCACGCGCGCCAGCGCCGCGGCGTAGTCCATGTTGGCGCGCACCCAGGCGGCCTATATGTGTGTGTCGAGTGAGCGTGTAGTGGGAGCAGTACCGGGCGAGCAGCGCCTGGTGCGCCTGCAGCGGCTGCACGCGCGCCAGCGCCGCGGCGTAGTCCATGTTGGCGCGCACCCAGGCGGACTATATGTGTGTGTCGAGTGAGCGTGTAGTGGGAGCAGTACCGGGCGAGCAGCGCCTGGTGCGCCTGCAGCGGCTGCACGCGCGCCAGCGCCGCGGCGTAGTCCATGTTGGCGCGCACCCAGGCGGCCTATATGTTTGTGTCGAGTGAGCGTGTAGTGGGAGCAGTACCGGGCGAGCAGCGCCTGGTGCGCCTGCAGCGGCTGCACGCGCGCCAGCGCCGCGGCGTAGTCCATGTTGGCGCGCACCCAGGCGGCCTATATGTGTGTGTCGAGTGAGCGTGTAGTGGGAGCAGTACCGGGCGAGCAGCGCCTGGTGCGCCTGCAGCGGCTGCACGCGCGCCAGCGCCGCGGCGTAGTCCATGTTGGCGCGCACCCAGGCGGCCTATATGTGTGTGTCGAGTGAGCGTGTAGTGGGAGCAGTACCGGGCGAGCAGCGCCTGGTGCGCCTGCAGCGGCTGCACGCGCGCCAGCGCCGCGGCGTAGTCCATGTTGGCGCGCACCCAGGCGGCCTATATGTGTGTGTCGAGTGAGCGTGTAGTGGGAGCAGTACCGGGCGAGCAGCGCCTGGTGCGCCTGCAGCGGCTGCACGCGCGCCAGCGCCGCGGCGTAGTCCATGTTGGCGCGCACCCAGGCGGCCTATATGTGTGTGTCGAGTGAGCGTGTAGTGGGAGCAGTACCGGGCGAGCAGCGCCTGGTGCGCCTGCAGCGGCTGCACGCGCGCCAGCGCCGCGGCGTAGTCCATGTTGGCGCGCACCCAGGCGGCCTATATGTGTGTGTCGAGTGAGCGTGTAGTGGGAGCAGTACCGGGCGAGCAGCGCCTGGTGCGCCTGCAGCGGCTGCACGCGCGCCAGCGCCGCGGCGTAGTCCATGTTGGCGCGCACCCAGGCGGCCTATATGTGTGTGTCGAGTGAGCGTGTAGTGGGAGCAGTACCGGGCGAGCAGCGCCTGGTGCGCCTGCAGCGGCTGCACGCGCGCCAGCGCCGCGGCGTAGTCCATGTTGGCGCGCACCCAGGCGGACTATATGTGTGTGTCGAGTGAGCGTGTAGTGGGAGCAGTACCGGGCGAGCAGCGCCTGGTGCGCCTGCAGCGGCTGCACGCGCGCCAGCGCCGCGGCGTAGTCCATGTTGGCGCGCACCCAGGCGGCCTATATGTTTGTGTCGAGTGAGCGTGTAGTGGGAGCAGTACCGGGCGAGCAGCGCCTGGTGCGCCTGCAGCGGCTGCACGCGCGCCAGCGCCGCGGCGTAGTCCATGTTGGCGCGCACCCAGGCGGCCTATATGTCTGTGTCGAGTGAGCGTGTAGTGGGAGCAGTACCGGGCGAGCAGCGCCTGGTGCGCCTGCAGCGGCTGCACGCGCGCCAGCGCCGCGGCGTAGTCCATGTTGGCGCGCACCCAGGCGGCCTATATGTCTGTGTCGAGTGAGCGTGTAGTGGGAGCAGTACCGGGCGAGCAGCGCCTGGTGCGCCTGCAGCGGCTGCACGCGCGCCAGCGCCGCGGCGTAGTCCATGTTGGCGCGCACCCAGGCGGCCTATATGTCTGTGTCGAGTGAGCGTGTAGTGGGAGCAGTACCGGGCGAGCAGCGCCTGGTGCGCCTGCAGCGGCTGCACGCGCGCCAGCGCCGCGGCGTAGTCCATGTTGGCGCGCACCCAGGCGGCCAGCGGCGCCACGGCCGCGCTGGCGCGCCGCGCCGCCGCCGCCGCGAACGACGCGCCGCGCCGCTCCAGCAGCGCGCGCACGCCCTGCAGCGCGGCGGGGCTGATCTGGCTCGCGTCCAGGCACCTGCCGACACACTCTCCACTGTGACTCGGGCCGTGGGGCGCGGTGCAGGCTTCCACACCCTCCTCCCGTTCGATCCCGTCGGGGCAAATTTTGGCCATTTCGTAGTATGCCCAGGTCTGAGTGTCACTGGGATCGCCCCACCCCCCCTGCCGTTAACAGAACGGCGGTGTTGAACAGCTGAAAATGACACTATCCAATCACCTGATGTCCTCTTTAACACCTCGTTTGGAGAGGAAGTTCTTCATGGAGTGCCAGGAGGTGTCCGCGATGCCCATCAGCCGCAGTACGCCTTCCAAAACGTCACGAACTACGTCCGGTGGTGCTCGCAATGAACGCACCTATTATCACAAAATATTTCTTTAATTCAAGGAATTAGCTCTATTTACTTATTAAAGTCCTCTCTAAAGGAAGCGAAAGGTATAGTCTATAAATGACCTTAAGCATAAACTACAAAAAATGGAAGGTAAAGAAAATCACATTAAAAACGAATTAAATAATTTCATTAATAATAAACAGATATTTTAATTTAATATATTTTTTTACTTCGCTGAGTGACTCCGGTCGTATGTCTCCGACGGCAGCGCGCGCCGCTGTTATCACCGGCTCCACTGCCGCCAATTCCGCTTCGATCTCCTTTTTTCTACAAATACACAAGACTAAATATTTATTTTTCTATTATTTAACTGTATTCATTCATTGACTTACTTGTACATATTTATTCAGATGTGACCAACGGGTAAGTTTTTTTTTTATTGTACTTTGTACCAGAAGCTCTGTAATAACAATATACGGGCGTTCACCAGAAGTTGGTATACATATTTTATTTATACTATAGCTTAACACGATATGGAATCGTCATAACCAATGACAGATATTATGTTAACAAGCTGTTAGAAAAATTTTATGCAAAAAATATAATTTTCGCATAGGTAATTACTATTTCTACCAAATCAAAAACAAATATAATTCAAAACAGAAACATAACAAAACATCAACATTCCATATCGAGTTCGTCTTCAGTACAGGCGCTGACGAGCAGCGCACGTAATAGTAATATGAGAGCGGTACACACTGCGCCTGCAATTTCTCGTTCTCGATCTCGATGCTGGCTTTGAGGCGGTGCATCTCGTCCTTCTTGTCGGTGGTGGCGCGCACGGTGGCGCCGATCTGCTGCAGCGCGGCGGCGGCGCGCGCCTGCTTGTCGGCCAGCGCCGCGCGCTGCGAGCCCGCCTCCGCCTGCAGCCCCGCCACCGCCGTGCGCGCCTGCCGCAGCGCTTCCACGCCCGCCTGACAGTATTTTTTATTTTATGTCCCACTAGTGGGCAAAGGCCTCCCCTTCTTGGCACCACAGACCCCTATCTTGGGCTTGTTGTGGCCACGTTTTACCCGCAAAGGTGTTCAAATTCAAATCTTCGCCTTGGCCGGCCACCGATGTTGGGTGACCATTTTGGGCGCCCAGGTATTGATACGATTTGCCCACCTTTGCGGATCCATTCCTGCCACGTGGCCGGCCCAATAGCCTATTTAGAGGGTCCCTCGTAACTGAGAGGTTCCGGGTTAGAACCACATACTCAAACTCAAACTCAAAATTGTTTTTATTCATGTTAAGCCAACAAAGCATTTATGAATAGTCAGAATCTACCACCGGTTCGGAAAGCTGCTTCCACTGAGAAGATCCGGCAAAAAACTCAATGGTTACTCTTTTCAATGAATAAAAGATGGTGTACATTCTCAGGAACAGCAACAGAATATGAGCAGGCAACACTGGTCATTTAACTACTTACGTGAACCCACAACTAACACAAGCAATTATATTAGCTGGTGGGGCTAACGGGATTACTAGTAATGTGATAAACTCACATTGCTAGTCATCTTTATTAAAACAAACAGCAAAAAAAAAATCGCCAGACTAGGCGCGTCCCTAGCTCCGAAAACACTGGTCTGCTAATACTGAGGGAATTGAACCAGCAACTGTCAAGACCAATGAGTCGTACTATATATACTATAGTACTATAGCTTTTAAATATTTCATGATATTCAGTCGTACCGATAGCATAGTCTGCCTCTGCACTAGCGCAGTCTTCTTCTTGGTCACGATATGGTGATAAGTCTTGACGAAGTTGACGTATCTGCAGGGAGCCTTCATCCATTCCTCATCGAGACTGTTGTGGATGCTCACGAAACCTTCCACCGGGAGCGAAGCCTGCTGCTCTTTGGATAACTCCAACGCGTTTTCCTTCAGCAGTCTAGAATAAAGATCGCGGAAAAATAAAGGCTGGAACGGCCTTACTACATATGTATCTTTAAAACTAGTGTGTGTTGTTTTTACGCAATCCAGTGCCAGTTCCAAGTAATTCCTTTTTTCATAGGTACAAACAAACCATGATTGATATATAAGGTGGATACAAAAATGGTATACAATTTTTTTTGCAACTTAACTTTGTAAATCTCAAACTATCGGCTTTGTGGGACAGTTGAAGTACTAAAGGTTTTGTAGACTTGTGAAATCGGTCAACAGCTGTATTCCTATAACAACTATATAACTGTATTCCTTTTGTTTTTAAAGTTCCCTCCAAAGCTGATGGTTTTAGAATTACAAAGTTAAGTTTTGAAAAAAAAGTATACCCATTATGTGTCACCTTGTATAAGGTGGATCTTTGTAACGTGAATAGTCGTGGTAAGAGCGACGTGTTGAAGCGTGATGTTATGAAATAAATTATACAGGAATACTTTTATTAGTGAACTAAGGCTACAGATAAAGACTAGATACAACAGCTGACAAACAAGGAACGCAAATTTATTTGTAAAACCCCAGGCCCTTATATATTTTTTGCGGACAAAATAACGTGCAACTCTCCACTTTGTGTCATATTATGTATCTAGTCCAAGGATGACTACTTACCACGAAGCGAACATACAATCTTGTGCTAATACACGATCTAAAATACCTACCTACTGTTGAACTATAAAATAGTGCAACGGTGCTACACACAACACGTGTCTAGTGCCCAATATATATAGACCCAGTTTAATACCTTTCCACAATAAGCCGTGGCATCTCCCGCAGGGTCTCCTCAGACCAGTGGTCCAGCCAGACTATGTTCCCGTCGTTATAGAGGAACGGATAATTCTCCATTATATCCGATAGATTGTCTTGGCTCTTATCCAGGAATATTACTATTCCAAGGTTTTCTTTTATATCTAGAATTTTATGTTAAAAGGGTCAATCATCATCTGTTTTGGGATCGTATGTAGGTGTTCCGTGCACTTTAATTTGCGCTGACCTACGATGGTAACGTCACAGATCTGTAGCTATGTATTTTTCTCGGTTTCTTCAGACTGAAAACTTTACGACTGTATTTAGTGTTTTCCAATATTATATAACAGGTAATTAACGGGAGACATCAATCATACAATCTTCTTCTACTCAATAAAACTCTATCACTGACTCTAACTCTAGTGATAATGCACAGCCTAACCGGTGGATCTAGAAACATGAAATTTTGCATAGAACTTTGAAAATTCATCCCAAAAGGGGTTAAAACGAAGATGAAAGTTTGTATGGAAGTTCGATCGAGTGCGCGGCTAGGCTAAGTAGTAAAAGGTACTCTCGCCACGCGGCTGTAAGGTGCAAACTCGGATGGCCGCAGTAGTTGTTAAAGGTCGGTAAGGGTGCGGTACTGACCGCGCCAGGGGCGGCGGACAGCCGCGGCGGGCTGCAGCGCGTGCGGCGCGGCGGACAGCGCGCGCGCGCGCCGCAGCGCCTCCACGGCGGCCAGCGCCGCGCCGCCGCCCGCCCACTCCGACACCACCACCAGCGCGCGCCCGCCCTCGCCGGCACACGACAGCGCCTGGTTTATACGGTGTTGCACATGTAGCCACTCATAACTCAAAAATTATTTCATATAAATATGTCAAATTTGGCTTATATATTGAGACTTGCAAGACAGATACATATGCTCCAAATTAAAAAAAAATCGTCAATTTTATCATTGACTGACCTATAGACCAAAACTCTAACTTAGTTCCAGAAGACCTAGTAAATTGAAATTTGGCATCCAGATAGGTAGTTGGGTGAATACAAAGGAATAAGTCAGAAACTAGTAATTTTTTATCATTTTATTAAGACTTTTTAATTAATTGATTCTATTAGTAACACTCACTTATAGTGCCCGTAATGTAAGAATCAGCAATCAAAATTTATGATAGCTGGTCTTTATGTGGCTTTTAAGGTCTTCACGAAAACTTAGGAAAATACAGTAGAATAAATAAAAACATTTGCTATTAATTTTACTATGAATAAGCTAATAATTTCTGTACAATAATGAATGATATCCCATCCAAAATATAAATGTGAAATGAGAGCCAAGTACATGGTCAGTCCTGAATTGTATTTATAACAACATAAAATATAATTTCTTCTTATAACTTGGCACCCTTTTAGATCTCACTTCTTTTGTCGTTGAAGTCAACAACCAAGGCATATATCATAATATTGAACTTGGCTCCCATTTCACATTTATGTCTTTCTTTGATGGGATACATTTTTTCACGAACTCTTACCGTGAGTTCGCACTGGACGAAACATGTTGGTGAAACATATTGTTGTCTCAAATTTTTGTTTTCATAAAATAGACGCAACAAAATGTTTCGGTACGGTTATAGGTACAAATTATTTTTTGACATATTGAGAAATAATTTTCAAACACGAATGAATACAATGATTTTCGCTATTAAAGTTTACTAAATGCAATAGTGAGGAGAGAGTGAGGTCACACTTACTATAAGTACTTAAGTATCTATTGATGCATAAAAATAAACCCAATTAATATATTTTCATTTCATTATAGTTACGAAATCTTTCATTTGTTTATAATGCTATTGAAATTATAATACTTACGTTCTTGAATTGCAAATTAAAGTGTGAGGGGTGGTGGATCACGAACAGCGCGGCGGGCAGCGCGGCGGCGGCCAGGCGCGCGGCCGCCAGCCGGCCCCCGCCCGCGCTGCCCACACACACGAGCACGCCGCCGTTCGTCTGAAAACAGATCAAATCACCAAAAACTTTAACTAATTGTTCCGGTGAATTTACACTAAAATATTACCATTAAAATTTCAACCTTGCTATCACACAATGAACATACAATATCCTATACAAACTATTTGTAATGTCAAAATAACTGCTATTTACTAAATGCATATAAAAGTATATACGGTATTTGTAAACAAAAAACCGTCTTTCTGTCTATTTGTTCCGGCTAATCTCCGAAACGGCTTGATCAATTCTAACGGGACTTTCACTGGCATATAACTGATGTTATAAAAATAACTACGGCTACTTATATGTTATCGAAGTAACACAGGGGCGGAGCCGCGGGCAACAGCAAACTACTACATAAAAAAATCAATAGTTACCGTTCGTGCCATCGCAGGACACAACACTGCCAACTCTGAGCACACTTCGGCACCAGTGTCATCGAAAGCATTGTTCTCGTATTCCGACACTAAAATAACAATAAATATAAATACACCATCAAGCCTTCTTCCCCTCAGGGGAAGACAGAGAGGCACAGCAGTGAATCAACATTTTGCCGATGGTATTTTTAGTTCCATCCAATATATCAATAAGTTTGGTTCAATAAGGGACACAAAACAAACATAAATATGAACGATAAATACCTATGATACAAATCAATATAATATACATTATAACAATTTAAGAGTAGGACATGTATATATAATAATACATAATTAAGTAAAAACTATGATAGTCCGAATAAAATGAAATAAGTTGGACTAACGGCACTGGTTGATAAGATTCTGCGTCGTCCGATACCAGTCGTTATAATCAGTTGGTTCCAGGTAGACGCCGTCGCCGCGCAGCTTGCACGCGAAGTACATCGCGTCGCTGTTACTCTTCAGATGGCCGCGGGATATGGTGTTGAACCTGGCTTTTTCCTCATCGGTACAAAGACGTTCTCTGAATATGAAATTCGCTTCAGCACTAATAGCCTGAAAGTATTAGAAAACAGCGGATGTGTATTGATGGTAGCAATATCTTAAGAGTCAACAAAATTGTGGCAGATTTTTTTTTGCGTCGGTATGATTTGTGTTTGTTTCCATTTGCGACAGGAAAAACAAAGAGTGTTGAAAATTATAGACGCGGTTCTACGATAATTTATTATGATTCCATGATATTGAATATCGACCGTTGAAAAGGACAAGCAACTAAGTGTCATTATTTCTTTAAAGGAATATCGCCAAACTAAAAAAACCAATTGGATGGTCCCAAACTGAGCAACGCTTGCATTATGGGTACCGTACAATGGATTGGGGACGATCCTAGTGGCACCCAGACCAGGGCAAATTACGAAAAGGCCCTTCCCGAAATTTATCTTGACGGCAATCGAACCTAAGCGGCCTGCGATCAAATCAGTACGCCAAGCGGTCGTAAAAAGTGTCAAAAAGCGAATAAATTAAACTTTTCTTTAAAGTTTTTTTTTATTTTCTACCGTTGATAACTTAGTCGTATGATCAAATTTTTGTCTGCATATATTTTGTACCTATACCCTGTGATTTGCATGTACACAAGGCTACTTAGCAAACGATACATTTTCAGTTTATGCAGATCTCGCGTTGTATAGGATTTTAGTACAATGAGAGGTCAGCTTATACTGGAAATGTATAGCTTGATATGTAGTCCTGCGTAGTAACATTCGATATTTTAGAATATTAACTATACTGTACCTTCACAAGATCGTCAATATTAGTTGGCGAATACCACTTGACATTTTCGCACAACCTCCTCAAATGTGATGCGTTCCACTTGTAATGTGACCGTGAATAGAACGTTTCTGTTGTCTGAAATATTAATATTTACTTATAAATTATTTTATTACTCGGTCACACAAAAATTGTGGCAGTATTTACCTCTTTGAACATAGATAAAATGTTTCCGGCTAGATTAGATAACTCCTGTAGTGAAAACCGCTTGTCAACGCTGGACTTTAAATAATTTGTTGCCAGTTCCAAAAGCTCCTCGTCATCTGGGTCGCTGAAACGAAAAATACAAATTTAAGTGTATGGCAAAAAGTGTGTTTTAGTAGGGATCCCTAATTTTTTCTAGTAATTAATATAGCCTATGTTACCCAGGGATAATGTAGCATTCTAATGGTGAAATAATGTTTGAAATCGGTCAAGTAGTTTTTGAGTTTGCTCCTTACAAACATACATAACTACAAATATTTTCTCTTTATAGTATCAGTGTAGATTACCCGATGAGTGCGAGCGGCAGCGCCGCGGCCAGGCGCTGCGCGGCGGGCGGGCGCGCGGCGGCGGCCAGCACGCGCAGCCGCGCCGCGCCGCACCACACCGCGCCCTCCGCGCCCTCCGCGCCCGCCGCGCCCGCCGCGCCCGCCGCGCCCGCCGCGCCCGCCGCGCCCGCCGCGCCCGCCGCGCCCGCCGCGCCCGCCGCGCCCGCCGCGCCCTCCGCGCCGCGCGACCAGAACCCGCCGTGCTGGATCAACTGCCGAAGCAACGTCCACTCTAACCCAAGCTAGTAGCGGGTATCTTCCTCGTCTCGGCCCATGATGTTAATAAGACTCCGTCAAGTTTTAAAATGTTGTATTTTTAAAAAAATTACAATATTTTTTTTTACTTTAGGTACTATGCCGATGAAATACTCACCTACAGTCTATTTCACATGGGAAGTCCCACGGAAACATACGAATCTAAATTGTATACAGTTTAAATTATACTGCCGACGCAGACTACATCGCCGCATCTACGGAATTTCGTATGTTAAATAGACTGTGAACTAACTACAAACTGTTTCAATGAGAAAATGATGAGTAAAGTGTTACCTGCAAGAGGAAAGAGTGCACGGCGCTGGTGCCCCAGGCGTCGCTGCGCGCGCGGTGCAGCGCCCGCACGCACAGCGTCGCCCGCGCCGCGCGCCGCCCGGACCCCACCAGGTTGTTCTGAAATTAAAATGAAATGAAATGAAAAATGTCTACACCGCACAACACTACATACAGTACTAGCGGTGTCTTTGGCTAGTGATCAAAGTATTACAATAAATGTTGCTTACAATGCAAGTTACAAGTAATCTGAAAGCGCATTTCAAATATCGAAAAGTACAAAAATATTGTGTGATACGCAAAACTTACCCTTCTTAATTCTTCTATAATGTCGGACGGCTCCAAGATTGGCGTACAGTCTATCGTGACGACCGTTGAGTTGCATTCTTTTAGAACGTACTCGGCTAACACGCTGAACAAAAAATAATCCAAAGTTGTAAAACAAAAAACAATCGCCATAAAATAAATATATGCTACTAATATACAATAGTACTTATTCCATTGACTACAACTAAGAAATAAACCATAATGAGAAGAATGGTAATACAGTTAGTTTAATTGTACACTAAGAGAATGGGGGCGAAAAAATCTGCTCATCCGATAATAGCTCGATTGGACTTCTTTTTGGAATCTGATATTATCTGTCACTTCATTTCTGTCAGTATCAGTACAAATACAATGTATAGCGAGGCCGGGTGGCAGAGAGAAAGAGAGAGAGAGAGAGAGAGAGAGAGAGAGAGAGAGAGAGAGAGAGAGAGAGAGAGAGAGACTAACAAAACTGCCAAGTGACAATGACAGCCCACTTCGCGTATGCGCGATTCTGGTGGCAAAAACTCCTGCTCGGCCTTATTAGTAGCGATATCTATCAACTGACTTCTTAGCGCACGCCTCGGGCCCCACGAGCAGCAGGTGCGAGTGTTCGGAGGCGAGGCAGGCGCGCAGCGCGGGCTCGGCGCCCGCCAGCCGCGCCGACATGTACAGCGAGCCCATAGCCCACGCGCCAGAGCCCACCGCCCCGCCCCCGCCCCCGCCGCCCCAACCGCCCACTACCGACGACATCTGGACAACACGTTTACAATATAACTTATTACATTGTATCCAATATATTTGAGGCGTCCATAGCCTAGTGGTTACAGGTTAGAGGTTCCGGGTTCGATCCCCATCCGTGCCATCAAATTATTGACGTGAGCCCACTCCTAATACAAGCAATTAGCTTAACTGGAGGGGCTAACAGGAATACTAGTAATGTGATCCTACTCACATTTCTAGCAACCTTAACAAAAACTCCTTACATAAACCTTGATACATATAACATCTGACAGACTCGCACAGCCTTAACCAACTAAACACAACAACATTTTGCACAGTAATTCCTTATACATCGTAGGTGAGTACTAAAGTAGGATTTTATAAAAACAATGGTAGATGTTGTCTTAACAGATAGAACAGTTCATGAGAGAGAATACAGCTGAAGCTATCTAAACCCGCCTCAAGTAGAAGTGTATACATAAAATAACAATTTTATTACCTCATCATAAAAACTGTCGACTGCATTATCCTTCACAAGGCCGATAACGCTCTGTTCGACGGCAAGGTAAACCATTTCTTCTGCAGACATACGCGTCGAGTTAGATGCTGAGTTCTGCACTATGTACTCAAATTGCGTTAGTATCTGTTTTACCTGCAATCAAGTGGTTGTGTTACTAAAATATTCAGGTGTTAGTAATACGCTGTAGCCTATTAAATACAGCTCATAATATAAAAGATTGGCATAAATAGCTATCCCATCAAAAACATAAATGTGAAATGAGAGCCAAGTTCAATATTATGATTTATGAATTGGATTATGATTTCAACGACAAAAGAAGCGAGATCTAAATGGGTGCCAAGTTCAATGGTCAGAGTTGCCATTTTTTTATAAAAACATAAAATATTTTATAACTATTTTGAGTTATGAGGTCAAAAGTGGCTCCAAATGGTTCGTGTAATATTACACACGGTTTTTTTTTTATATGACTATATGTTGTTGGACAGAGTGGCGTTGGGGCGAGCGCAAGTGCGCTCCAGCCAGAGGGGTAGGGAGGCAGCTAGCTCGCGGGCGCCACAAGGGACACGACCTCGGCTTGGGCCGCTGCCAGGAGAGGTGGCGAGGGTAAATCTACCACCGGATCGGAACGCGACCTCGACTGAGAAGATCCGGCAAGAAACTCAGCGGGCTATTACACACGGTGCTGCTCACCAGTTATGTTAGCTTGAACTTGGCTTGACACGCCACCGCGTGTGTAGATAATAGCTGCGTTTCCTGCGATGAGTGAGAGCCGGAAACACAACTTCCCCTTACCTGCCCTCATTTCCAACTACCACTCCCTTTTAGATCGGCAATATAAATCGAAATATATATAACTCAAAGGTGACTGACTGACTGACATAGTGATCTATCAACGCACAGCCCAAACCACTGGACGGATCGGGCTGAAATTTAGCATGCAGGTAGATGTTATGACGTAGGCATCCATAATTCTACCCCCAAGGGGATAAAATAGGGGATGAAAGTTTGTTAAGTTAAAGTCCACGCGGACAAAGTCGCGGGCTCAGCTAGTAATGTATAAATTCGTGGTTCATTGCGTGGCGGAAACCGTTATGGTAATTAATTAAAAAGAAATTAAGGTGAACGTTAAATAAATTATTAAATAAATAATACATTATTATAAACTATTAACTTTTCTTATCGCTTTTTGTTTGCCGTGGTATAGTGGAAGTATAAAAAAACTCAATAGATGAGGCTTTTAACTATCTATAGCGACTGGCATATTTATTTACACATACACGATAATAGCAATTTATCTCTGTTTCTTATAGATTTCTCTAAATAAATGCCATACATACGACAGTGACATTGTACAGTTTGTATACGACGTCAGACTTGTGGTGCTTCAGCCACTGAACGCATTTCTTGACAACTTGCTGCAACAGCGGCAGCGCGAGCCTCGTGTTCTCAGTATCGTAGTCCGCTTTCCGCATCCAATTGTCCAATACAGCCAGATCGCAGCTCACGTCCTCGCTAAAAATGTTATCATTACACATATATTTTTTAAAGATTTTATTAACATGAGGTTGTCACGTTGCTAGCAGTTACATATAGTTAGTAGTCGCGTTAGCCCCTCTAACTAAGCTAAGTACTCGCACTTACTAATAGTGGACACACGTCAATAGTTTGATGGTCACGGTAGAGAAAGAACCTGGAATCTCCCATTTACGAGGACAGCCTTCGTAATGGAATCTCTATGGAAATTATGAATTTTATTCACACAACAAACAGATATAACAAGTTTATCTACGACCGCTTTGCGCATTAGATTGAGCGTCGGCCGCTCGGCTCACTGCACATGGTGGTTGCGAGTTCGATTCCCGCTGGGGATGATTTCGGAAATGGCCTTTTCGTATTTTGCCCTGGTGTGGGTGTCACTGGGATCGCCCCCAGACCATTATACGGTACCTATAGTACAAGCGTTGCTTAGTTTGGGCCCATACAGTTTTGATGTGTCAGTCTGGCGATATATATTTATTTATTATTGTCTAGATTGAAATCCAAAACATGTTGACACATAGAGATGAAGAGATATACACAAATACGAAACAAAAAGTTACTGTGAAGAGAACTAAATTTCCCGAACTACATTGTAAATGCGCTCCGCTCCAAGGCAATCGCACTTAACTGATTGAAATGTGCCAGCATCAGTGGCGGATTTACAAATTTACAAGGTATAGGCTGTAAAGTTTTTGCCGCCCTTGCCTCTACTATTGTCATGTCATGATGAATGATTATTTTTACAATCCAATAATTTCGTTCAAATTGCACGTAATATAATTTTTGGGTTTATTTTTGAGCTAATCAAAGCTCAATCATGTACGATTAATAAAGGCGAGGTAAGATATGCTACTTACACAATAATGTACATTCGGTAAACGTGAATAAATAATCTTATTTGCGCTTGATTTCTATGAGGTAGCAAAAAAATTATAATTCGGTCCCCAAATTTGCCGCTCCAAAAATCTGCCGCCCTAGGCTCCAGCCTACTCAGCCTACTGGTAAATCCGCCACTGGCCACCAATATTGCTGTCATCTTAAAACGAATAAAGTACGTATGGTTTATAACAAGTACCTGAACAGTATAATCCCCATCCGTGAGACGGTAGCGGGCGAGGCGTGCTGCAAGCTGTGCGTCTCGAACAGGAAGTTGACGTTGGCGCCGAACTGGATCCTCCAGCCGGACGGCAGCGTCAGCAGCCGGTTGTCGTCCAGCACAGAGTTCAGCGCCTCCACCCACTCGGGGTCGATGTCGCCGTCGCACACCACCCAGGACCATACATCTTCACAATATATGGAAATATATATCACCCACATATACTTTTGCAATGTGGAACCGACATACTTATACTCGCACTGGGGTTAGTTTTTGCAAAACTATGTCCATTTATCAGTGACACTGTGATAAATTATATGAAACGAATTAGATGACACTTGTCGAGACTCTATCTCCCTAATTAATAGACGTGGTAGAGCAGGTGAATAGTTACACACCGAATGATGTTCTCGTTCTATCATCAGTAATTTGACGATGGTTTACCGTGTAACTATACAACCGCTAAACGTGGTGGAGCGAGATTAAATAAGTAAGTAATTGAGATTAATTAAATAAGTAAGAGGGTATAACATCAACATTTATAAATACGTCTGAGTTAAAGTGAAAAATTAAATCGTTAATTTTGTTAAGGTCTACGGGGGCATTTGATTGACCGCGTGTTACCGGCGGGCTGGTGTGATATCTGCAGCGCCGCGGCGGAGATGACGCCGTCCGTCCACTGGCGCGTGTCGGGCTCCACGCTGCCCAGCAGCGCGGCGCGGCTCATGGCCTTCGGGCAGATCACGTACTCCACTATGTTCCTGCCGCGCTGGACGAGGGCCTACAGAATATAAATCCTACTAATATTATAAATGCGAAAGTTTGTGAGTGTGGATATTTGTTGCTCTTTCAGGCAAAAACTACTGAACAGATTTGGATGAAATTTGCAACACAGATAGTTTATAACCGGGATTAACACCGGATATTTTTTATCCCGATAATCCCGAAATTTTTGGTAAGTTAAATACTACGGGGACGAAGTCGCGGGCACAGCTAGTAGGTTATATATCTGGGCGTGTGCCGTGTAGGTGTGTATATCATCCGTGTTCCCCGGTGGGATAGGCAGAGGTGCACTGCGATTGACAGCTTATAAAGCTGGCTTGACCAGGGTAGTACCACCCTCTCACAGAGGATCACGTTTATTACGATGATTGAGACAGCAAGAAGCCCTCTCTTCCTCTCCGACTCACTTCAATTGACGAAACCGTTCAAAATGGCGTAAGCGAATATGTATAGCAGAATCAGTCAGTTTGGGAGATGCCTAAGATCATAATGGTCTGCATATTTACTTACACTTTTCAGCAAACTTCTGATGGTCGATTTGCCAGAGCCCGGAGGACCCACAATCACGACTCCCATACGTTGTTGCAACTGTTCATACAATTCTACACATTTTTGTACCTGGAAAAAGCAGTGTTTTGTGCACTCTGAAATATTTGTTTGTACATCAGCCTGATTTCACTCCCCAGCGAGATAAATAAATAAATATCGCCAGACTCACACCAACTGTATGGTCCTAAACTAAGCAACGCTTGTACTATGGGTACCGTACAATGGACTGGGGGCGATCCCAATAACACCCAGACAAAGGCAAATTATGAAAAGGCCATTTCCGAAATCCACAACCACCATGTGCAGTGAGCCGAGCGGCCTACGCTCGAACCACTGCGCCAAGCGGTCGTCTAAATTCAGCTAACATTAATTATATGGCGTAAAGGTGATATTCCCGCGGCAAGGCTGTACCACACCACTTTGTAGACCCACCTGTAGTTTATTATGCATAAGGTTCAGTTTCTCAACGGCAGTCTCGAGAGCGGAATGGATTGGATCCGAGGAACATTCTTCAGCGGGCACGTCGGCGAACACCAGAGATAGAATATTCTTAAACCTGCAAACAAAAACCAAGACTACATTTGATACCAGAAATAAGATTGGACGTCATACCATATCGCCATAGGGGCTTGCCGATATTGATATCAAGGAGAGCCAAACTCGATTTAGAATGTTTGTCACCAAACCTGGTGTTGTTTTTAGGTAGGTATTTCTAGTAAATACTAAATACTCGTTCGGTGAAGTTGAGAACCAGTTTAAAAAATCCTAGTGGTTTATTTTTTAATTCAATTCATGATAAAAAAAAAAAATTGAAAACCCCGATGCGGCGACTTTTTATAAACTATAAAAGGGCTGTTAATTTTCAAACGGTGAACCGATTTTCATGAAACATAGCTAAGCACACTCTCAATCAGAATACCTATCTAACAAAAAAAATCGGTTCAACCGCTTGGACGCTACGATGCCACAGACAGACACACATATACACAGATACACAAATACACATGTTAAACTTATAACACCCCTCATGTTTGTCGGGGGTTAAAAACGAAGAGCTTAGTTCCAGTATACCTCTCCGCGTCGTGCGTGGTGAGCTTGGACATGTTGTTGAGCGTGAGCACCCGGCGGGCGGCGGCGCGGCGCTGCGCGGGCCCGGCGCGGCGCCCGCCCAGCGCCGCGCCGCAGCTGCCCACCGCCGCCTTCAGCGCGCGCAGGCCCCAGTCGTAGTGCCGCTCGTCGCCCAGCAACGAGCTGGGGAAGCAACACCGTTACAAATACCATTCTTTTTAACCATTGTACAGATCGTTCAGTTCACGATCTTATATCACTAGTGTATGGGTCAATTTGCAATAATTCACGAGTCATAGTGAAATTAACTGAGTAAAAGACAATGTGAATTTTGCAATTGGGAATAGATGCTAGATGAGATGAGAAGGAGAATGTTTGAGCGAGTGCCGTACAAGTATACAGTGGTGGTCATATAATTAAGAACGCTGATAAATTGGGATGATTTTTTCAAACTAAGACGTATAACTAAATGCATGCAATTTTTTTTTCATTACTCATACTCTGAAAGTAGGTCTGAAGTTGCCTGAGAAGCGGGTTGAAAGTAATACTTTTCAGGCCCGGGAGTTTCGCTTTCAACTGACAGCTGTCAAATTATAAAAAAAAAACTAGTTCCATTTTCACATTTCTATGGAATCATGTTCAAACTTTTTCTACTCAAACTCTTTCTAAAATTGAAATAAGATAAAGTTAAGTATTAATTCAAGAATTATTTTTTTTTATTACTTAATTATAATTTAGTTTCAACAATTTCTTTAAACTAACATAAATTTGGGCAAAATATTAAAAGATGAAAATGAAAAATAATGGCTAAATAATGAAGTTGGCCGGCCAACGAAAAAAAAAAACAAAATAGGCGGCAATCCGATTTTTTTTTTCGAGTTGTAGAGTATTGTTTATACTTCCTTGTATTATTTCTTTAGCCAATTCCTGTTTTTATTTTTATTTTCCTTGTATTCGTAATGAAAAGCACAGTGTTTACCTCGGGTGAAAGACTTATTTTGTCCCTCGAACTATTAGCGCCCTCGCTACGCTCGGGCGCCAAACCCCGTCTCGGGACAAAATAAGTAACTTTCACCACTCATGTAACAATGTACTATTATTTCTCTCGGCATTATAAAAATTTTCCATAAAACCACTGAATTCATTGATACACATGATTAGCTAAAAATAAATAGGCAAACTTTTTTTACACTACTTCTAAACATAGTATTCCTATTTACTGGCTGGTCATGTAATTAAGAACGCTTTATAATTTATAATTTTATTCAAATTAAAAAAAACACTCAGTCGATTTGCGGTTGTAGGTTACTGTTTGTGTAATTTTGGCGCCATTTAGTGCTGTAAAAGATTACAAAGTGAATGGTTCTTATAAAAAAACGATGGGGTAAAATAAAAGTTGTGATAAATCTACAAGGGAAGTAATAATAAAACTTCGCCGGAAAAATTGGTATTATAAAAAGATAGCCGACCATCTGCAATGTTCAAAAACAATGATTTTCCACACTGTAAAGCATTTTGCTACGTATAAAACTACTTCGGATGTTCCACGTGTACCTACACAGAGAAAAACAACTCCTCGATATGACCGAAACATCGTTCGTATGGCAAAACAAAATCCTTTTAAAGGGTCAAACGAGCTGAGAAAAGAATATTTTGGTGAAAATAACCCTTCAGCAATCTCAGCACGCACTATTTGAAGACGTTTGGTAGAAGAAAAATTGCACGGAAGGATAGCAAGGAAGGAACCCATGTTGAAACTTTGCCACAGGCAAGCCCGGCTTGCATTTGCGAGAAAGTATGAAAACTGGACTGTGCGGCAGTGGAAAAATGTACTTTTTTCTGACGAGACGAAAATAAACAGAGTATGTTGTGATGGAAGACGATATGTACGACGTCCCCCGAATACAGCTTTCGACCCTAAGTACACGAAAGTTACATAAAAGCACGGTGGTGGAAATGTGAAAATTTGGGGGTGCTTTTCTGGACATGGTGTTGGACCTGTAAAGTTGATAGAAGGTAACATGGATCAATTCCAATACAAAAATATACTGGAAGAAACAATGTTACCTTATGTTGAAGACGTTCTACCGGTTATTTGGACATTCCAACACGACAATGATCCAAAGCACACTGGACGCACCGTAAAGGAATTTCTTACAGCGCAATCAGTTTCTGTCTTGGACTGGCCGGCTAACAGCCCAGATCTAAACCCAATAGAGAATCTGTGGTTTGAAGTAAAGAAAAAGGTTTCAAATACACAGTGTTGGAATTTAAGAGCTGTACGACGTTTTTTTAGAAGAATGGAACTCTATTTCTCTTGCGAAATGTCAAAAATTAATAGAGTCAATGCCTCGTTGGTGTTAAGCAGTAATTAAAAGCCGTGGACATGCTATTGACTATTAATTTTATTTAGAAATGTATTAAATTGCTTGTTAAATTTTTCGCGCTATATATTATTGTGATTTTTTAAATGTAAATGTCATAGAAAACAATTTCCGTTCAGTTTAATAAATCGTTCTTAATTATTTGTCCAGCTTCAGTACTATTTGAATGTGTTACTTTGGTAAAATAAATTAAATTTTAGAAAATATAGTTGTCAATTTTATTATTTATTCCCAAGCCACGTTGCTCTATTAATGTGGCTATTTTATAACATGACTAGTTGCTTCTCAGAAAGTACACATTTCTGTGTATGACATTATTTAAATAAAAACTTCTAGAACTTCAAATCGTTCTTAATTATATGACCACAACTGTATAAGTACCTGGCTACAGTGAACACGTCGTGCAGGTCCTGCGCCAGCGCGGGCGCGCCGGGCACGCCGCGCGCGGCGAGCAGCTGCGCGGCCAGGCGCGCGGCGCGCGGCCGCAGCATGGCCACGGGCCGCAGCACGCGCTGCAGCGCCGCGGGCAGCGCGCGCCGCCCGCCGTAGCCGCCGCCCGCCGGGTTCATGGTGGCCGCCACGCCACACCACTCAGATACTTTTATCTATATGTTAATCAAATAAATATATAAGTAAATATCGCCAGACTGACACACCATCTGTATGGTCCCAAACTAAGCAACGCTTGTAGTATGGGTACCGTAAAATGGACTGGGGGCAATCGTAGTGACACACAGACAAGGGCAAGGGCAAATTATGAAAAGGCCATGTTTATGTCCTCGTATTATTCTGTTAGTCGTATAAACTATTCGATAAATTGAGCTAGACCTATTTCATCTATACTAATAAATAAAATTGGAGTGTCTGTTTGTAATACCTATCAAAATAACACCTTTTCACTGAATGCATATGAAAGTACATACGACACCTATAACAAAAACGCGATTTATTTATTTTTTGTCTGTCTGTCTGCCTGTGTGTTTGTTCCGGGTAATCTCCGAAACGGCTGGACTGATTTTGACGGGACTTTCACTGGTAGATAGCTGTTGTTATAAGCAGTAACTTAAGTTACTATTATTTTAGAAAAACAAAAAAAATACAAATGGGTCCTGTAGCGCGGGCTCAGAACGCGGGAGCGGGAGCGGTTAAGCTAAATTTCACGCGGACGAAGTCGCGGGCTCAGCTAGTTAAATAATAAAAGTAATTAGGTAACTAATTATCTCAGACGCAAAGCAATTAAACAAACTATTTAAACTCTGTCCGCGCTCATTTTAATCCTTTAGAAGTCGTTACTTTGCAAATCAAACAAAGGTAACGGAGAGTAACGATCTATAATGGAAATCACTGATGAATAATTGAACACTGACATGCTTCCCATTGAGTAGTGCAGTGGCGTCCGCGCCGGGCGGGCGGCGGGCGGTGGCCGCCAGCAAGGACGCCAGTTGGTGGGACACGGCAGCCAGCGTGTCCGCTGTCAGGCGGTTGAACTCGTCGAAACAACCCCACGCGCCGCAGAGAGCCAGTCCGCTGAGCAACCGACCCATGCATTCTGCGTCCATTGCCTTCCAAATAACATTTAACCTTTCTTTATGTGCTGCCATTACAAATGGTATAGATATTTGTTAAAAGATTTGCGTAATCATTATAATAATTTAGCCCTTTCAACGTCTCACAACTGGACACGGGCCGGTCAATACGAGGGGGATTCAGACAATAATCTACCACTCTAGCCCAGTTCGGGTCGGCGGATTTCACATTTTCACACGATTTTTCCTTCACTGTAAATATTTGTACGAATACAACACGTGAATTGAAAGCATTTCATTAACTTATATGTTTTTAACGATGCTTTGGTTTTACAAAGTTTTAGGCAGTCACAAAATATACCAAAGTTAATTGAGAAGGTTTACCTCATCGCAATTAAAGACCAACACTAAACGGCCTACTAATCCTCCTAATGCTTTCACAGATTCCGTTTTCCCAGTTCCTGCTGGACCGAAAGGATTTCCCACCAATCCAAGGTGTAAAGCCTAAAATAATGCATAAACGTTAAAATCAGAAAGGTTTTATGGTCAATCGCTGGACACAAGCTGGGACATACTGAACTTCTATTTCACAACATACAAAGATGTGAATGAAATAACCTGTTTATTGGGCATGTCAATATAATTAGATCGTACCTGTGTTAAAATAAGAAAACAGTCATCAGCTAATTCGGTGCGCACAAATTGTCCCGTACTGACGCCCAGATACTCATACGAGTAAGATATTTGGGCTAGGCCCATCTTTGCGACCACCTCCTTCGTATTCAGCAAGTAAAACCTGCAGGTCATTACATAATTGTTTTGGAAATCACATCGAGTGCATTCAATAAATAAAAAACTAAATGGTTCACTCGAACAAAACCAATAACTTCTCAAAATAATCATTAACTCAAATTTTAAGTCCTTCATAACCGTACGACGCGGTATTTGCATGTTTTGCCAAGGTGTTAAAATAAGGTAGGCCCCTAATTTGAGTTGACATGAGTACCTATGCGCTGGGTAATCAAAAATCTTATAATATATTTAAAAAATCGCTTACCTCAATTGTTTTTGCCATAGCCAGTCACCAACCGACACCACATTGTTGTCTATCAGAATTGTGATTACGGACAAATAATGAGTGCACTGTAATATGAGAGCTTGTCTTTTGTTTTGTTCACTTTCGTCTTCCAGTTCCGCCGCCGCATAATATGAATTCTCCTTTTCGACGGTAACTTGTAGTTTGTGGAGTTCTTTTGACGCGATGGCCCTTTCAGCTTGCTCCGTGAAGCGTATGTTTTGTGCCAGGCAAAGTATTTGTGTCGGTAAGGAGAACGGATCTTGCTCTTGTAGGGAATTTGTTACTACGCATTTTAAAGTCATGTTTTTGAGCGAAGAACGCATCTCAGTTTCTAAGTTCTTAAGCCACATCTGTAAATACAATATTAAATGAAATGTTGGATTTTTTTGAATTTGACCTTGATCCCTGCCCACATTGTTTTTCGGCGAACTGTGACTGGCAGCGGGAAGCGTGGCGCTAGAGCAAAAATTGCCACAGTCTAGTAAATCTTACAGTCAGTCATCATCTCCCCAGTGTCCAAATAATGTAGACTAAGATTGTTAGCTACTCGAGCCGTCGTCGGACGACTGTATGATTTACTAGACTGAGGTATTGTCATGCAAAAATAGCCTTGATGACTTGCACCATCACAAGTGATCAATGTCATTTTCGCATGGCAATACTTAGCTCTAGCCCTACTTATGGAAGTGATAGGTATATTAAAACACACATCATTTTCGCATACCTCCACAGGGCAGTCGATATCCACGGGATGATCCAACTGGAATGTCTCTCCGTACTGGCTACATAGAGCTGTAATGGACATGTCGCCAGGGCCCAGGCGTACACCAGTGGTGCCGGGGAAGAGTTTCTTGAGATGCGTCTGCATAACTGCCGCCCTGCCTTCAGCGCCGGCTCGCGCTTGACCGAGCAGCTCCAACAAATCATCATCGCTCAAGAAATAGAGTCGCGGGAAAATTGATCGTTTTTCCTGCAATCGTTTTTACTTTCTTTGATCCCCATTATACTTTTAAAACCGTTCAAACACGGCTCAGGGTAAATATTGTTATTACTTATCTAATACTACCTAATAACGTCAAAGTTAAATACTCCGTTTGAACCACATGTTGTAGTTATTCCTGAGTCAGCGTAATACATGACGTCATTGTCAATAAAAAACTTGCCGAGGTAACCAAACCTGATTCCGCGTTGCTATATTGATCATGTCATATCGCTTAAAAGGGGATAAGCTAAGCATAGACAGCTACATTTATTTATTATGTACTTACTGCTTATACTTATTCCGCGTTTAATCTACCTCTAAGCAGATATATTTGTTTTACCCATATGGGAATTGTTTAGCCGTTATGCGATCAAACACAAACCCGAAATATAGATAGTTCTTCCAACGAAACTTAGGCCCATATTAATAAATCGATCTTAAGTCTGAGAGCGATCATGGAAATGTCATTCTTAGGACATACCAATACAAAATTGCATGTCAAACCGTACTCAAGACCGTTCTCAAACTTGAGATCGATTTATTAATACGGGCCTCACTTAGTCGTAATATAAGTACCTACATCAATGTACTGGTTCAGAGACGACTGACACGCGAGGAGTTGCTCCGATATAGAGTCCAACATAGGCTGGAGCCTCGCGGACTGCAGCAACGCGGACAGCCGAGGATCCGATTCTAGTATGCGCGTCACTTGTCGGAAACCCTGATCTACTTTCCGAAACCTGACGCCTAAATCTCCGTCGTCATTGGATAGAATGGGTTCGAGATACAACCATCTGGAACAAAGTTATCTGATGTTACCGTAATTATTAACATATTGTAGGTTTTGAACCGGTCAAGTGCTCATTTAGGTACTTTCCATATTAGTGCTTCCCACACTGGAGTAAAATACTTTCACAATGAACAACCAACATTATTAATGTTTATTGCACAAAGCGAATATAAATCAAAGGAAATGGACAGCGATACTAAAACGTTACAACGATAAGTAGTCCCTGTCTGCTTTAAAACATGCGAGTTTATATTTACTGTCAATGGTGATTATGATTCATTAACTAAAATCAAAAAATATACTACTTACTCAACTCAAATTATTTCAAGTTACCCTAAGACTCATCTAAACACGTAATTGTGTCAAGTGTTATTTAAATTTACATCTTTATTATGTTCTCGCTTCAATAGGTACGACTGGATCATCGTGGTACCTAAAAATACTTACCCGATAAAAAATCGTACCTATTTTATTGGGACCAAAGTTATTTTGAAAGAAAATAATTAGGCCAACGGAGAAAGAGAAAACGTTTAAATGAATTATTATGTAGTAAATATCCAAGGATTAACATAATATATAAATTTACAGAAATAAAACCGAACGCACGTTATGAAAAAGTTTTATTAACAATTAAGTATTGGTGCCTTGTATATGACAATATAATTACATACATTATACTATTGTACGAAATGTAATATAAAATAGCGTCTCAAATGCATAAGAAAGTCTAACTTATATGGTAAAATAAAATCTCAGTATTAAAGTAGTAAATATCTAAGTAATTAAATGCAATCAATCAAAACTATTTTACAACTGAGGATTAGTTTGAAAGAGAATAATGATAATTAAATGAAATTACACTATTTATGTCGATCCTTACAAAATACTGTATCAATATTTCTTTATGTCACTATGTCTGCCTAGTCCTGGCACAGGACACACGAAGATAGGTAATCTATATATGAATAGTTATAGACACTGAGAACATATTTTATGGCATAGACAGCCCAAAACATCATATTCTAATGCGCATAAATTACCTAAAATAATTATTAACAAAGAAGCTCTTTATTCATTTAGTTACAGTTATAGGTTTGAATCATGTGTGTTTATAGTTTATATGTAATTAAAAATTTGATATTACATTATGTCACCATACCAGAATATAAAATTAACTTCTTTGGAATATTTTAATTTTTTTGATATGAAATTTATTCACCTAAATTCACCAAGTAGGTATACCTAATTACTAAACATAATAAACTCATTATTACAGTGGAATAAGTTTGAGGTCACATTACACATTAATTAGGTTAATAAATTTTTTCAACTGATAGAACTAATTAAGTGCACTACATTGTTAATATTAAAAATTGTCTTTTTTAAATGATGACAGTTTATATATTAAAAAGAATACAGTGTTTGATATACATATATAACTCGTTCTATCTACAACCCACACTTATTGCAATATAATACGGACACAACGTAGTCAAACTACATGCCTCATAATAACGAATAATTACTAACACTGCGTAACAGTATTATGGCACATGTGGAATCAGTAACAACATTCGGAAGTAAATGTTAAAAAAATAGTTGTAACTCCGGTGTAAAACCTCAAAATAAATTATTTTATGTAGTGCATGCTCTATAGTAATCAGAACGCTTTGTAATTTCCGATAAGTAATAGTTCATTTGAGTATTAAGTTCAGATATTTCTTTATCTAGTGTATTCAATTGTTCATTGTGATCGTTATATAATTCTTCCATGTTGGCTAAAAGTTTAAGCTGCATCTGTGTGTCGCTAGCGAGTTTTGTAGCGCGCTTAAGCAGCAGCTGAGCACGTTCTCTAGAATTCGATGTTTGGCTTGCCCTTTCTGTAAGTGACATATTTGTTTGCTTGAAATCTTGTCTCAATTGCCTTGCTTTCTGTTCTGCGCCTTCGGCACGATTCACCACATCATTCGCTTCTTGTTTCACCTGTTCTGCGTCACTTTCTATCTTTAAAATATTTTTTTGTAGGTCTGAGAGCCGCAAACGCAAACTTTCCACCTCCTCTTTTGTTTCATTTGCTTTTTTCTGTGCCTGTTCAGTTTCAATCGCTATAGGAACTAAATCACTTTTCGCAGCTTCGATGTCGCTATTTGCTTTCTCAATAGCGTTTTCTGCAGCATCTTGAGCTGCTTGACTCTCATCCAAAGCTTCCAAAACTTTATTTGCCATTTGTAAAGTTAAATTAGCAGATTTATTAACTGTTGTAGCGTTAAGTTTTAATGATTTAGCTCTTTCTAAGTCCGGTTTAGTTTCTGTAATAATATTTTCTATGTTAGTTAGTTGTGATACTGATGTATTGATACGTTGGGATAGTTCGGTTATTTCTTTAGGCTCTATACTAATAGACAAATTAAGTATATCATTGGCTAAAGTTCTCACATCAGCGGGCGTACTAGATGTATTTGATAAAAATTCCTTTAATTCCGATGTCAAAGCATTACTTTCATTGGTAGTGCGTTCGGCTGATGTTTTAAACTCGTACGCTTTGTGGAATAAGTCCTGTGCTCGTGCTTTAACAGCTACAGTATCTTGTTTCACTTGTGAAATCGATCTGTACAAATCTTCAGCAGTAAGTTCATGTTCTTTAATTCGATGTTCAGTTTTGGTTGCAAAATCTAAAGCTTGTTCAGCTTTAGTAACCGCTCCTTGGTCACAAGATATTCCACCGCATTTGCCACATCCAGCACCACCACAGATATCACAACTATCACTTTCTTGACCACACATTTTCTCATTTAATTTCGGAATTTGAGACTCTAATTGTGACAACTGTTCACGAATATCGTCAAGCTTTTTATCGTTTTCGTTTTTAGTGTTATTGAAATTAGTATATTGCATTTCAATAAGGCGATCTGTATTTTTGATTTGTCGGTCAGTGTTAGCAATAATAGTTTGAACACTTTCAGCTTCATCCGCAGCTTCAACAGCTCTTTGTTTAGCTTCACGGGTCAAATTAAGAGCTCCTTCCAAATTAGCTTCTTGTAATTTTGTTGCGTTGTTTCCTAATTCGAGTGTCTTTCCTTTCAATTTTTCGACGCCTGCCTTTAATCCGTCTAACGTGACATTACCGAGATTTATTTTAGATGAAAGAGCATTAAGATGGTCTTTACTATCTTTTACTTTTGTACCTGCTTTGGCTAACAAGTTTTGCAAGCTGGTTACATTGGCTAATAAGTCTTTAACTGTGCTCTGTCCTTGTTTAGCACTATCAAGCGTATTTTCCACCTCTGACAGCTTTTTAGTCATTTCATCGAAATCTCGTGTATAAGCACCCGTAGCACCAACAACTTTGATTTTGCTAGCGTTACCAATTGCATATTCAGTTTGTATCCGTAATTCTCCTATTAATTTATCCCAATTATCAAAACATTCGCCACAGGCATAACACGAAGGTGCTTCACCTAAATAGCCTCTAGCACAGGTATCACATTTATATCCACCAATTCCTGGCCTACATATACAAGAACCATTTTCGCGCATACATTGGCGTGATACGGAGCCTTCTAAGTCACAATCACACTCATAACATTCAATATTTGGATCACCCCAATGGTTTTCTTGACATTGATCACATTGCCTTCCGCCATGACCTGGTTTACAATCACATTTACCAATATATGGGTTGCATTGGGGGGATAATGAACCAATAGGATCACACTCACAAGCGTCGCAACCAGTTCCTAGGGCAATACGCCAATGATTTTCTGTGCATTGATCACAGTTTATTCCCATAACATTTTTGAAACATGGACACTGTCCTGTGACTTTATCACAATTCCCTAAAGTGAAGTTTGTACCTAGTTCTGAGCAATTGCATTTGTAGCATGTTTTATCGGCAGCATTTCCATAGTATCCCTCTGCACAGACTTCACAGTGGTCACCAGCAGTATGATGTAGACACTGTAAACATTTTCCAGTGTAAGGGTCACAATTGCCGGGCTTCGTGATATCTATGTTGTCATTGCATTCACATTTCTCACAAGTTCCGCGTATAGGGTCACCGTAGTAGTTATCGGCACATACGTCGCAAAGTGGCCCCGCATATCCTTCTTGGCAGTCACAGAAAACATCTTTAGTTTCCGAGTCAAGTTCACAGCGGTCTGCATGACTACTTTTGTTAGGGTCACCTATTACGCCAGGACACGGACAAGGTCTGCAGGCTATGTCAATACCCAGTCGGGGGTCTCCATAATATCCTTCAATACAACTTTCACAACGACGTCCTTCAGTAAAGTCATTACAATCTTTGCATGTGCCTGTCCTGTCATCGCATTCTATTGCATGGCCATTGCAATCGCACTGTTGACAGTTGGGGAAATTGAAATATCCGGGTTGGCATAAGTCGCAAGCTCGTCCATAAGTATTAGCACTGCATTTACATTGACCACTGGTAGCATCACAGAAGTTATCTAATGATCCTATACTGTTACAATCACATCGTTTGCATCCAAACTTGCTAAATCCGTATGTTCCTGGTGAGCATCGGTCACATCTTGCGCCAACAATATTTTCTACGCACTGACAATAACCTGTGTACGGATCGCATTGATGGCTCTTTGATCCTGTGGGGTCACACTGACATGATTGTGTTCCGTTTCGTACGTAGAATCCAATACTGGCATGATATTTTTTACAGGTTTCAGGGACATTTTCTCGGTTCAAATCATAAAAATATTGATTATCACAGTTGTAACGCCTAAATTCCTCTCCCATTACACTGTTATTTGCGAGAAATGGTATATCATCGAATGATGGAATGAGTACAATCGAATCAATCAAGATAGATGCTCTGCTGTTTGAAGTACGTCCGTCTTGTAATCCCAAATAAAGACGAATTTCGGTTTCCTTATCCTTTTCTAAACAAATTGGTGGTAGAACTAAAACACTTCTCTGATTTGCCGGCAAAACAGTACGTATTTTATCATCTTCTGGAGTAACATTAGCACATGGTGAGTCGGCATTAATTGGCAATGGCCTTTTTACTAGTATGGTAGCTTGTTCCCAATTTAGAGGTGATTGCGGTGCATATCTAATTAAAACGTTGTATTTCATGCTTCTCTTCAAGTTATTTATAACAAAAACTAAGGTGCTACTTTCCGGAAGTTTCATGAACCCAGGTCCTGTCCATGTCTCTTTTCTTCCGTCTGGATAATTTTCCCTAATAACAACATGACATAACTGACTTTGAATAGCGTTATCATCTACTTGAGAATCACACTGACTCGATTCAGCCTCGAAAACATTAGAATCAAGTGCTCCAACGTAAAAGTTTTGTATAGGTTGATCACAACGACGACCAGTAACGCTTGGTCGACATTTACATTGCCCTGTTATCACGTCACAGTCTCGGTCTATGGAACCACCAACGTCGCAGTCACATGGTTGACAACCGTCAACACTATCAGACAAACCATAAAATTCTGGCAAACACTGATCACAATTTCTTCCGGTAACATGACGCTTACAAAAACAATTTCCGCTTGCAGGGTCACATCCTCTTTCATTGATAGTGCCTAAATTATTACACGTACACGACTCACATCCATCAGGGTTTTGTGGATCGAAATTCCAGTACCCATCGCGACATCTATCACATCTCGCACCGTCGACATTGGCTTTGCAAAGGCACCGTCCTGCTGTTTTGTCACTAGCATTATCTGTTTCATCATCACAGAGTATCTCTTTATCCGTTGTTCCCTCCGGATCGCAATCGCAAGGTTTACATATATCTGGACTTTGAATATCTAAGTTAGGATCTTTGAAGAACTTTGGCTTACAGCGTTCACAGTTTACTCCTATTGTGTTATGCTGGCAATTATCACAGACACCTCCGCTGATCTTTCCAGTTTTATTATAAACAGCGGGGTCAAAGTGACATGTAGTCGCATGGTTGTTACATGTACATCTCTTACAAGCGTTTGAAGTTTTTCCGACAGCCGGTTGCCATGGTAGATCATTATAAAAATCTTCGCAATATTCGCAGTTTAATCCTCTTGTATTATGAGTACACTCGCATCGTCCGTGCACCATATTGCTTTTCGATTCAACTCCTGGCATAGGCAAACAACGAGATGCATGACCATAACATGAGCAGGAACCTCTTACTGTCATTTCATATATAGAGTAGTAATATTTTTCCTGTATCTCTCCTCTATTGTCAAGCTTATCGTCACCCAGTGTATGTAATTTAGTAAAATTTATTCGCAGGTTTGTCATACGCAGCAAATTTTGCACTTCTTCCGAGTAAGGATTTGTCACAATTATATTGGGTGGCAAAACTCTAAATATCACTTCACCTTCGGTTGACGGCGATACTCCGGAGTAGCGAGATTCGCACACAACTTCCGTTAGAGACCGCTGGGTGTGCTTGAGAACACCGGGAAAATAATCATCACAATTATGCGCAAAGTATCGATAGACGCGCCAGGTCTTCCCAAAGTCGAACGATCTCTCTACCAACATAGCCGCGGGTCGAAATGTTTTAAATTGAATTATCAAATGCGTAAGATGGAATTCTGCCTCCATGTTCAACTGGACCGTGACGTTTTCTTTTCCATTTTCCGATTGCCACCAAGACTTCGTTCGCGTTCCGGGATAATACTTATAGATGATATTCTGTATCCTATGGTTAACAAAGGGATTGTTAATCGTAGCGTTGGACGAGTCGCACCAAAAGCATTTCTTCGCTTCAAGATGCGAGACGATGCAATAGCGCTCGCGGCCGTGCACCCCGCACGTGGAGGACGCGAAGAGGCGCGACTCGCGGCCGATGAGGAGGTTGCCCGTGGCAGGGTAGCAGGAGCTGAGCTCGCATGAGCGGTCGTAGAGGCGCGGGTCGGCGTGGAGACGGTCACGCTCCCGGCTGTAGACCGCGGCGCCGGCTGCGATAAGCGCCGAGAAGATAAACAAAGCGCGCAGAGCCATGGCGCGGTGCGGGCCTTGGGCGCGCCACTTACTGCACTGGCGGGCCGGCCCGCACGCCGCACTCTCACGCCGCGTCCCGCCCGCGCCGCTGCCGCCCCGCTGCCCTATATACACAGGGGCGAACTGAAGCGCCGCCGCGCCGTATAATAAATTATACATACATTCGTCTTACTCGTCAAAATGTTACCACCTTTTCTTTTATATCGTTGATTTGTAGGTATTGTTACTCAATACGCCACAAACGAGTGTTTTAATTTTAAAATAGATTCACGACCGGATACTAAAAGCTTCTCAAATTATTCAGTCCCACTTTGCAGTTTGGAATATGATAAAAGTTATCTTTTCGTATGGCGCGTCATAATTTAGCAACTCTCAAATTTGGCTTGCGTTAGAGAATTTAGCGGTTAGTATTGTTATTATTACAAGCAAGGCATGGTTCTTGCAAGGCTTTGCAGGTAGGTAACGCAGAGCTTTGGAATGCGGCCCTGGGCGAGGCGACGACCGCTCCCGCCCGCGCGCCCGCTCGTGCCGTTCTCCGAAACGGCCACTAAGCAACAAAAATAACACCGTGATTCGGGATGCGCTTTTTGTTTTCATCATTATTATGGCAACAAGCTTCCTCGTGCTCGCCTAACTTGAGGCCATTTGTACTTAACTTTGTACTCATTTCTTTTTTATCAGCTGTGAAAGCATGGAATGACGTATTTATTCTCAAGCTTATTGTCCAACATTTAGTACCCACCAATTTGTTTCGTACATGATACATTTCCACTCATTTATAATTATAGGCAATGCAAGTCTTCTATTATAAATTAGTTATAACTTAGATAATGCTTTAAATGGAAATATTAAAAAAAACTTTGGTAAGTAAATCACATGACATTAAAATAGTATCGGGTTCTAAAGCCATTATCGTTCCAGCCCTTAGAATAGTCTAAAAGCTCATATTTTGTGGCCTGGTTTGTTGGCCAAATATAGTAAAAATATTTGAATAAATGCCGTTTCATCAGGTCACTGGGACTGATACGAGTTGGTTCGTCACAGCCGGCCTTCCGCCCTTCGCATCCGCCGTTGATAATTCGCGATCTAAATGAACGACCACCCAGTCTGAAGGCGTACAATACAACTACTACTACCGAACCTACGTTACATATAACAATGTAACAAATTTGTAACAATCGTTTACAATACGTTTTAGATTGGTAAAATATTGTTAAGAGTTGTAAGTTCTCAAATGAGGATAGCTATAGGTAAGCAAACATAATTTTGTTTAATATGAAAGATCGTCTAAAAAGGCAATGTTGTGAAACATTTTATTCATGCACGATTAAACAAAATTTTAATAATACATAAGGCCCTAACTACTAAGTATATTATTATAAAAACTCTACCAAAATTACGTCTAATTTAACGTATTAACCGATAAATTTGACGTATTTTGGTTGGAAATCTTGGACCGTGGTGTTATTTCTCTATAAGGCGTATAGAAACACTACTCTATGCATAGAATAAAACTTTACAAAGGTAATTTGCTTACCTCAGGGGGACCCACTGTTTAACGAACCGATGTATAGGTTGGAGTTTACGTTCAGTTGAATTGAAAGGGCGTTCAAGTATATGTAAGTAGGCAAGTTAGTATAATATATACCTATATAAAGAACGCATATAATAAGTTGTGTGATACCAAAGGCTTGGTAGATAAATCTGTTAGTAGAGCAAGATGTAGACGAAAATAAATGTTACTTAGACCCCGGTATATTTCATATCATTGTCTTGATATTGATTTATTTGGAAGGAAGTTCCGAGTTACCAATTTCACTTGTTGCGAGTACAAATTTTAAATGTTATAACTACTTACGTCATAATATTTTATAAACACTTCTTAGATTTGGTAGAAGGTACAAAAAACGTACTTATAACATACTTCTGGAAATCACACGATATAGTTATAAGAATACAGTGTAACTCCGTCGAGATGGATGTGTAATGTAAAAGTAGAGGAACAACAATCAGATTGTGAAATCAAAATTGTTTGCTCAGACACTGCTCATATATTCAAGGTAGGTATCAAACAAGAAATAGTAGCTACCAATTAGCAATTATTTATCTGATATTAACACCTTTACCACCTGTCATTAGCAGCAACTGAGTGCCAGAACACAAGGAGAGACGTGTTAGAAAATTTATAATGTTGCTTGTATAGGCCCGTGTCTATTTACATTTATGGAGTTACAATGCTTAGGTATTTGAGGTAAAATGAGGGTTATAAGAGGTCGGTATTTCACAGAATTATTTCCTCAGCAGTGTAAATTGACAATTCATTGACTATGTATATGTCGCCGCCAAATAGCTTAATTCGCCGTTCAATTAACAGCCTAGGCACTTAACTAAACAGCGCCGTTCAACTAACTGCCTGAATGATATTCAGCCGTATCGTCTATTACAACATTTAATAAACTGGCTGGCTAATGCTTAGGCAACTGGTTGACATTTAAGTACTACAAAACTTTTTCAAAATACTACCCAAGCAGAACGACCTGGATGAGTTTAGGTTAGGGTTATTTTTTTTATGACCCTACAGAAACCCCACCCGGCAAATAGAGTCGGTGGATCTAAAAAAATCGTAAACAACCTAAGTACCTAATAATATTATTCCATCAAAGATGTTTTTTTCCGACGCCATATTGACAAAGAGAATATAGAATATAGAGATATTGACAGTTTGGTGAGTTTCGGCGCTAGGTGGCAGAAAGTAGAACTAAATTGAAATGAACAGGCTAGGCAGGTAATTAAACGGCTAGGCAAGTAGTTAAACGTCATCGATCTGTCGCCGCCAAATAGCTTAATTCGCCGTTCAATTAACAGCCTAGGCACTTAACTAAACAGCGCCGTTCAACTAACGGCCTGAATGATATTCAGCCGTATCGTCTATTACAACATTTAATAAACTGGCTGGCTAATGCTTAGGCAACTGGTTGACATTTAAGTACTACAAAACTTTTTCAAAATACTACCCAAGCAGAACGACCTGGATGGGTTTAGGTTAGGGTTATTTTTTTATGACCCCACAGAAACCCCTCCCGTCAAATAGATTCGGGGGATCTAAAAAAAATCGTAAAAAACCTAAGTACCTAATAAAATTATTCCATCAAAGATGTTTTTTCCGACGCCATATTGACAAAGAGAATATAGAATATAGAGATATTGACAGTTTGGTGAGTTTCGGCGCTAGGTGGCAGAAAGTAGAACTAAATTGAAATGAACAGGCTAGGCAGGTAATTAAACGGCTAGGCAAGTAGTTAAACGTCATCGATCCAAGTCATTTGCCTAGCTGTTTAATCAAATGGCTGAATATCATTCAGGCCGTTAGTTGAACGGCGCTGTTTAGTTAAGTGCCTAGGCTGTTAATTGAACGGCGAATTAAGATATTTGGCGGCGACAGATCCAAGTCATTTGCCTAGCTGTTTAATCAAATGGCTGAATATCATTCAGGCCGTTAGTTGAACGGCGCTGTTTAGTTAAGTGCCTAGGCTGTTAATTGAACGGCGAATTAAGCTATTTGGCGGCGACATATACAAAATATATATTTGATTGCGATCTTGCTTTCACAACTTTTAGGCCAGGTAAAGACTGCAGTTGTAGACTATATATTATCTACTTATGAGTTAGTGTAAGCTAGCAGGTAGGTATAGAGAGAAATAGAGACTAAACTTGTCAATAGGAGAATCTGTTCATATTTATGCTTTTTATTAGTATCACACATGTACGCAATGTAACTCAACTACATATGTTGCGTAGGTATACCAGGCATGCCTTTTAAGTTCTGTCGTTTCCATATTTCCCGGCAATTTTGAATTTGGAACTGTTCTATATTCGAATGTGTTTAAATTTCGAATCTCAAAACAATTGAAAGTTTTAGGATTAATGCTATTGTTTAGTCACAGCGTCGATTAGAATCTGTCAGGTTACGTACGAAAATGAATCTTCCTAAGGAAAATGTTCGTGCAATAATTTTCAACAACTTCAGAAGAGGCCTGACACGGCTTCAGTGTTTTGAAGAGCTAACATCTGTGTTCAGTGATGAAGCCCCATGTCTGCGGACTGTCGAACGCTGGTATTTATAATTCCAGCGTAAACATACTATTCTTAGTGACAAATCTCGCGAAGGACGGCCAAAATCCGCCTTCACTGAAGATAACATCATTGCTGTGAGACAACAAATTCTCGAAGATCGTCATGTGACGTATCAAGAGATAGAGGTTCTATTAGGCATCTCAGGGACAACCATTCAGAAAATCTTGCATGAAGCGCTTGGTGTAAGAAAGCTAGTTTGCCGTTGGATACCGCATCTGCTTTCCGACGATCACAAGGCGGCCCGCGTCAGATGGTGTAAGAAAACTCTGCAAAGGTTCAACCAAGGAGAGTCAAATCACGTCTACGACATCATCAGTGGTGACGAATCTTGGATCTATGCCTACGATCCTGATTCCAAACAACAATCTACAATCTGGGTCTTTCAAGACAAGCCAAAACCGACTAAAGTTGTTCGTTCTCGAAGCACTTCAAAGAAGGTGGTGGCCACGTTCATTGGAAAAACCGGCCATATTGCGACTATTGCACTTGAAGATCGTAGAACGGTTAATGGAGAGTGGTATACCACAGTTTGTTTACCACAAGTCATCGCCAACTTCGAAAATCTAACTCAAAGCGACGCATCATCCTGCACCACGACAACGCAATCTTACACAGCGCTCGTCAAACGATTGAGTATTTGAAGCAGGAAAAAGTAGAAATTCTTGATCATCCTCCATACAGTCCTGACCTAAGCCCTAACGATTTATTTACATTTCCTAAAATTAAGAAAAGTCTTCGTGGTCAAAGGTTCCAGTCCGGTGAAAAAGCAGTCGACGCTTTCAAGTCAGCCATTTTGAACACCCCCACTTTAGAGTGGTATAAATGTTATAATAACTGGTTTGAGCGAATGGAAAAGTGTATTGAGCTACGTGGTGAATACTTTGAAAAACAATAAAAAGTACTATAAGGTTCTAGTTGTGTTTTTTTCTTCAAACGACAAAACTTAAAAGGCATCCCTCGTATCTACGATACTTAGCCTATCCAGTATGGGCATCGGTGTGTGGAATTGGAGTTATATTAGAAATGACGTCACTACCGGTCAAGTTAAAATAATAGGCAGCGGCCTCTTTAACTAAGCAGATAACTTGTTACAATTTCAACAGTTTCGACGATAACCCCTTATCAGTGTCAAGTTGACTAGAAACGCCATAATTAACTGTACAAAAAAAGATAATTTGATATATAGGTAGTAGGTACCAATCTATAGGTGTCTAAATGTGTTTATCATTTATTAAAAACATAGGTTAGTACTTAGCTACGTACGTTAGTACCTACTTATTGCCTCTTCATGGCCTGCAAGTTGTGAATTCATAAAAGTTTAGCATCGTGTTGTGTCCACTTAGTTAAACCAACATTTTGTATTTTACCACCTTCAGTCCATCATCGGGCTATCTAATGGAATGACAGACGTACGTCGCTAACTCGCTAGATATTATTTGATTAGGCAGTTTCTGAGAAATTAAACTGGATTAGCTACGCATATACCTATTTGGCTCTACAGTTGTTTCATCGGGTGCCTATATTTATTTTAAAAGAGAGCAATTAATTCTATCGCTGATATTATGCAATACACCATTATTTATCAAATAATCTAATATGTACTTTTGAAATGGTTAAAGTGCAAATTGTTTAAAAATTATTTGTCAAAAATATTTTTTGCTTTGAGTAGGTATTTGTGGAACAACTTACTTCTTGTTTACTGGTCAGATAAGCGTAGATAATACATTAAGCTAAAACCTACATTTTTTTTTAAAGTAACAAATACTCGTAGGCCAATCTCGAAAAGAGCACGATACACCGCTGTGAACGAACGCTTTCGTGATAAGGGTTCATTCTCAAAAGGCGGTTATGATGCCAAAGTTCACACGAGATAAACGGTCGACTACTGATCCGAGCCGCTACTATCTCTACGCCACCGTACGCAGATGGACAATTAGAATTTTTATGTAAAACATGTTAAATTAAAATACTGAATAAATATTGAAGTCGCAACTGTACCAAGAATAGAAGCGCTGATACCTATATAAACTGTCATATAATAATATTCGGTAATGTTGGAGACGAGCACCTTTAGGCTAGCTTATTGATAAGCTGTGTTAAATTAACGACTACTGGCCGATCACTTAACGTGATCAGGCACCCAAATTTAAGGCTTTATCTTTCTTTATAATATGCCTAATACAGGGGATTTTTAAATCGGGTATAGTTCATAATTAGGTTCTAAAACCGCAAACAGGAAGCCGTGGGTTCTATAGTTAGCTTTATGGCTGCGGCTTAGAAGGGAGCCCTCGTAAACGGCCGTTCGACTGAAGTTGCCGGAAAGCATGTAGGTACTCCATAATTCATATTTCAAAACACTACTATGTTTAATTCAGTACTTAATCTATACAAATAAATAAAATTGGAGTGTCTGTTTGTAATATCAAAATAACATTTTTTCACTAAATGCATATGAAAGTAGGTACATACGACACGTATAACAAAAACGCGATATAAAAATTTTTTGTCTGTCTGTGTGTTTGTTCCGGGTAATCTCCGAAATGGCTGGACTGATTTTGACGGGACTTTCACTGGCAGATAGCTGATGTATTAAGGAGTAACTTAGGCTACTTTAATTTTAGAAAAACATTTAGTGTTCCGCGTAAAAAAATAAAAACACATGAAATCAAAGAGTATCTCCGAAACGGCTGGACCGATTTTGACGGGACTTTCACTGGTAGATAGCTGATGTAGTGAAGTAACTTAGGCTACTTTTATTTTAAAAACAAAATTAAAAAAAATGGGTCCTGTCGCGCGGGCTCAGAACGCGGGAGCTGGCTTTTTTGTTAAGTTAAATTCCACGCGGACGAAGTCGCGGGCTCAGCTAGTTTTCTATAAAATACATTTTGTGTTATAATAAGGCTCTTTCAGGTTTACAGTTACCTAAATTGTGTTTAATGGAATTTAATAATAGCTTTTCATGTTGACAGTATTTATTATGAAGAGGATAGGAACGTCGTTGATAGAAGCCAAAGAAAGGGCTTATATGTGTTACATTCCACTGTACAATGATACTTTCATTAGATAATATTCCGCTTATTGACTAATATGAACACAAACAACGGGTCATGTATTATTGCTCATAAATGGAGACTGTCGAGATATTTTCAGGAATTTGCATGTCTTCATTATTATAAAGGTTGGTTGGTATTAATAAGCTAGGTCTGAGACGGAAGGGCCTATCCGTACCCTATGCTTAAAATGATGGTTTGACAAAATCTCACTGTCCTAATTCCCAACCAATTTCTGCATGGTAGAGTTTTCATAGTCTTTAGTTTTGTACAGAAGTAATAATCATCTAGATACCTGCTGACTAAACAGATTTTGTTTGAATAACAGCGGTAACTCATGTGTTAATAGAGCTCCTAGCCAGACCCGGAGAAAATAGTTAGTTTAAACAAAAATATAGTCACTATAAAAAAACATTACATTTTTACCTCCTTTCTTTGTGAGCTAAAAGAGATTTGATTGTCAGAAACGGCTATTTTAGTAGGTAATTAAATGGCACCATCTCTGTATCGTGTCGCCTAATTTTGTAACATGTTTGAATCTCGGGACAGTGACCCCGCGTTATCGAGACAACTTGCATGCTTACGTACATCCTCGTCTAATCTCGAGCTTATAACGTTAACCAAATTAAGGAGTACGTACTTGTCTGCGTTGCGTCATAATAGGTACCCTAAACCATTGCAGGTGATTAGGTAATAACACTCTTGAAGTTTGGCATGGCAAAGGCAAGGGCGGAGCCATTATGCTAGAAAAACGATTAATTACCTATTCAAGACGCGTGCTGTGACTCTCGAGACACTGGCATCTATATGTCGCAGCCAACTAGCTTAATTCACCGTTCAATTAACAGCCTAGGCACTTTACTAAACAGAGCCGTTCAACTAGTGGCCTGAATGATATTCAGCCATTTGATCAAACAGCTAGGCAAATGACTTGGATCGATGACGTTTAATTACTTGCCTAGCCTGTTCATTTCAATTTAGTTCTACTTTCTGCCACTTAGCGCTGAAACTCACCAAACTGTCAATATCTCTATTATATTCTCTTTGGTCAATATGGCGTCGGCAAAAAACAACTTTGATGGAAACATTTTATTAGGTACTTTACGAAATTGTTTAGATCCACCGAATCTACTTGCCGGGTGGGATTTCTCTGAGGTCATAAAAAAAATAACCCCAACCTAAACCCATCCGGGTCGCTCTGCATGGGTAGTATTTTGAAAAAGTTTTTTAGTACTTAAATGTCAACCAGTTGCCTAAGCATTAGCCAGCCAGTTTATTAAATGTTGTAACAGATGATACGGCGGGATATCACGTAGGCCGCTAGTTGAACTGTTTAATAAAGTGCCTAGGCTGTTAATTGAAAGGCGGATTAAGCTACTTGGCTGCGACATATATATTAATACGTGAAGGAAAAACTTTCAAACGCTTAATACGAAATATGCTTGGACGGGGGAGTATGAAATTTGGCACACTTATAGTTAACATAGAGGAGTGCAAAATGCTAATATTTCTATATTATAATGCTTAGAAATACATTTAAATCAATAAATAAATCATTACACACACTACCATGAATTGACATAGGTACACACATTTGTAACCTCCACACCGACTGACTGTCTGACTGACAAACGGTGACAGTTTTTGGAGGGCCAGACTTCCATAGTGCATTCTGCGTACCAGCACCAAATAGTATTTGACAATAAAACCGTAATCACGTTTAAAATTAATATTTAAATGAATAACCATTACAACAGGAATACTAGTAGGTATGGATAAATTTGCAATAATTCACGCGTCCTCGTGAAATAGGTAAACTGACTACAGCTTAATACACATCTTCTCAATTTGTTACTGAAGGCCATTAGCGAATTTCCGATAACTTAGGAATTTCCATATAACTTTAAATTGCGATGAGTGAGTGTAGGTCTTTGAATTGTAACTTTAGAACTTTGTATGAGAATCAAGGTAGATATTTAAATACAAATGTAACAGTAGCGCTACATGAAATATGATTGCTTTATAAGCAAACATTATCATATTTCATTTAAGACAATGCATGTACATTTTTCAATCGGGGAATCCCAGATATCAATGGCACAGTTAAAAATACCTATTTAAATAACATTAATAGGTACCTATGCTGGAATTCATTTTCGCTTGTTCTGACCCGGTCTCCTTCTCAGTTTCGCAACGTACGAGCAATGCCATTGGTATTTCAAGCATCTAGGTATATGCTACGGTAGTTACTTAACATCAGGTGGTTCGTATGCTTGATTGCCGACTTGTTCCACTGTTGTATTACTATTAATTATTGTAGGTACCTACTAAAAAAATCGTTACCCGTTTACAAGGTAAAAAAAATTAAGATTACCATACATATACTACTGCCAACGACAATAGATAGGTAGGTACGAAAATAAATTGATTAGGTAAGTACCTTATTTTATTAAATAAAATTTGGTTTTATTATTTCATTTATTTTTAAAAAACGTTACAGTTTTCAACACAGAATTAACCACGAGTTTTTAAAATGGCTGCTTTAATTGGTTGGTACTACTTAAACTCGAACATTATTACCATTTCGTATCGCTTCTCGTTGGCTTAGGTATATACCTACCTATTATAAACATATCCTATGAAATACTATCTTTATCATATTATAATAACGTGCAGTATGAAACTGTTACTATGTATATACCGTCATAGACACAAAACGACAAAACAAACCGTGAACAAGCTGAATAGTCGGTCAAAATAGCCGACACATCTGTCGCGCACATGTTTGCTAGGAAGCGCAAATCCCTCGCCTCGCCCGCACTTTAATAAGTACCTATGTCGCTGTATGACATAACATATTTTAAAGGATGAGAGAAACATAATGAAAACGAGTACTTAATGTTTTAGTCTTGATTTGTACTAAAAGCACATACCTACCTACTACTCACAGAAAATATCTTCTAATAATAGTTTTTATTACTTAAGTATATTTTTATTTTTAGTATCTCTTTCCCGAACCTCTCAATTTAGAGTTTGTGCTGCGTATCGTGGAAATAAACTTCCCCTATTTTTATAGACGCGTTGTCACCATATATTATCGTTATGGGAACAAGCTCGATTTTCTTTTGTGAGACGTAGATCTTAAATTAAGCTGTAGGTACACCAGCAGCAGTAGTACCTATTCAATATTGTTGGATAGTTCCGTCAGCCCGTGCACCCTTATTTGTCAATTCATTAAATAATATTAGGCTGTATTTTATTTAGGAAATCGACGCGTTTGGCAGCAGAAACACCTTCTACCACTTATAGCCGAGTCCTAGAGGAACAGTAGATTGAGTTTGGCATCAGATCAGTCAAGTCAGATGAACGAATTTGAATACAAACAATAAATAAATGTCGCCAGACTGAAACACCAACTGTATGGTCCCAAACTAAGCAACGCTTGTATGGGTACCGTACAATGGATTGGGGGCGATCCCAGTGACACTCAGACCTGGGCAAATTACGAAAAGGCCATTTCCGAAATTTGCCCCGGCGGGAATCGAAGCCGCAACCACCATGTGCACTGCGCCAAGCGGTCGTCAATAATATTACATGTCATACATCGATGTTGAAATCAGGTTGAGAAAGGTTCAATACCTATTTAGTGTAAAGTATATAGCTGTATTAGAGTGTCACGAGACCGATCCATCGGTTGTCTGATCGAGCGTTGCTCTACTAGAAACTGTTGATATTAGTCAACCTATCTGATTCTACCGTCCCCCCCCGACCCACTCACCGCTCTAGGGGTGTCCACTTCGAAAAAACATCGATGTTTTTTTCGATGCGATATATCGCAAGTGTGTATCGATGTCTTTCGATATATCGGTTACAAACATCGATGTTTACTGAAAATCGAGTACTTTTTCTAACATAACATCACACCACAAAGCCCTCACCTAGTCAGCCTTCTGACACTCCACGCAAGCGTCAAGTTATAATTATTATACTACTCCTACACCAGCACTGTCCATGACTGCACATTTATTGTGTGTGTTCAAGGATGCTGAATGTTGAAGAAATCTATATAACTAAGAAAAAACTACTTTTCATGGTGTACGACCATACACGTACATTTGCCGAAGCAGCATTCACACTTTGATCCAAATGTTCACATTTACGCAAATTGTATTGCAACCAAAATCAGTTCGTCATCGGTCATCATGCAAACCGCTGACCGCACGTTCTCACCCCTCATTAAATTCACTCCCATTACTTAAGTTTAATGTCAGTTTTATAATATAACTAGCTGAGCCCGCGACTTCGTCCGCGTGAAATTTAACTTAACAAAAAAGCCCGCTCCCGCGTTCTGAGACCGCGTGACAGGACCCATTTTTATCATTTTGTTTTTCTAAAATAAAAGTAGCCTAAGTCCTTAATATAAGTCCCTAATACTCCTTAATACATCAGCTATCTGCCAGTGAAAGTCCCGTCAAAATCGGTCCAGCCGTTTTGGAGATTACCCAGAACAAATACACAGACAGACAGACAAACATTTTTTAAATCGCGTTTTTGTTATAGGTGTCGTATGTACTTTCATATGCATTTAGTGAAAAGGTGTTATTTTGATATTACAAACAGACACTCCAACTTTATTTATTTGTATAGACAACTTTTATCAGCTATATCAGTATTTATATCAGCCCTACCCAACCCCTATCAGACAAATTAGTACGGGCATCCCTGTACACATGGAAACCATCACTGATTCAAATATTGTTTATAAAAAAATAAAACCATGAATGAGAATGATTTAGAGATCAAACTGAGTTTTCATTAAATTCACTGGTATTCGATATTTTATGAAAATACATCGATACATCGAGTGAATCAACAGTTTGTCAAAACATCGGATCGATTCGATGTATCGAATTAAAAACATCGAGCGATTCGAAAAATCGATGTTTATTGAATATCCCTACACCGCTCTCCTAGACTCAGATGTCGAGGAGAACGACACACGCACACTCCCCGCCAGACACCGACCTCGCCGGCGAGGTCGACGAACCCCCGCTTCCGCTAGAAGGTGCGTCTACTTACCTAGACGCACCTTGGCACCCGACAAGCCCGCTGAGTTTCTTGCCGGATCTTCTCAGTCGAGGTCGCGTTCCGATCCGGTGGTAGATACCCTCGCCACCTCTCCTGGCAGCGGCCCAAGCCGAGGTCGTGTCCCTAGTAACGCCCTTGAGCTAGCTGCCCCCCTGCCCCTATGGCTGGAGCGCACTTGCGCTCGCCCTCTGTCCGGGTGAAGTTGTTATGGCCACTCTGGCCAACAACATATAGTCAATTCAAAAAAAAAAAAAAAATTCTACCGTCGAACGAACACTCTGACTGTGCGGCACTGACCTGCGCTGCGCGTGGTGCGCGGCCCGCAGCAGCAGGCGCGCGGCCCGCAGGCGCGCCTGCCACGCGCCGCACGCGTCCGCGCCCGCCACCGCGCAGCCCGCGCCCTCCCCGCCGCTCAGCGACGACACCACCCACTGCTGCTCTTCAATCTGGGGACAGCGGACTAATAAATACCATGCCACTTTAGCTTGAACTTGCACACTAAAACCAAACTCGATAACAAACTGATGCCTAGTAACCTTTGTGGTCACCGTCTTCCCTCTATTATGGTTGAGGAGAGTGATGCCGCTTTTAAAGTCATGTCGTGCCCGGGCGCTGCGTGCGGGGATTGGTTCACTCACTTTCCTCTTAACAACATTGACTTTAAATCCTATTCATTTACTTACCATATGGAAGGCATCATACCAAAGGAATTATCTTATCTTAATATGAGTAGGTATGCACACCCCACTAAACTAGCTTTCTCATTTTATTGAAATACCTAAATCTGAGTGCGATTTGATTATTATTTACTATTACTTATTTAGTGACAATGGTGTTCCCTGCTCATATTTTTTATGCTGTTCCTGAGAATGTACACCATCTTTAATTCATTGAAAAGAGTATCCATTGAGTTTCGTGCCGGATCTTCTCAGTGGAAGCAGCATTCCGAACCGGTGGTAGATTCTGACTATTCATAAATGTTTTGTTGGCTTACGTGAATAAAAACAATTTTGAGTTGAGTTGAGTTGAGTAACCAATGACTGGCAGATGTTAACAATCTGTTAGCAACATATTTTGTTATTGATTCCTATTTTACTATTTATATATAAGACAATGAAAATACCAACAATATAACAATAACAGCAAATACTTTACAAGTCAATATACATTCGATATCGAGTTTGGCTTTAGTATAGCATCATTTATACACCCACTATCATCAACACTTAGGAAATTCATAGTTACACTTTATTATGACAAACTATTCAAATTGGCAAGTTGATAAGTTGAGTCAACATGTATTGTAATAGCTTGGTAAGTTAGTAATTCATAAAACAAATAATGTATCTCTCCTCGAATAAGCGATGTAGAGAACCGTATATTATTCTCTAGAAAGAAGAAACTCTCAAACTCAAACTCAAAATTGTTTTTATTAATGTAAGCCAACAAAGCATTTATGAATAGTCAGAATCTACCACCGGTTCGGAATGCTGCTTCCACTGAGAAGATCCGGCAAGAAACTCAATGGTTACTCTTTTCAATGAATTACAGATGGTGTACATTCTCAGGAACAGCATAAAATAATAATAATGTGAGCAGGCAACACCATTATCACTAAATAACTAATAGTAAATAATAATCAAATCTCCCTCAGATTTAGGTATGTAGATAAAATGAGAAAGCTAGTTTAGTGTGGTGGTCATACCTACTCATACTTACATCAAATTAAATGTTTACGAACCAAAATAACAATTCATAAAACAGGTGCATAATAATATAATTGCTTTGTTGTGATGCCTTCCATGCTAAGTAAATGAATAGTTTTTAACGACAATGTTGTTAAGAGGCAAGTGCGTGGCCCAATCCCCGCAAGCAGCACCCGCGCACGAGCATGACTTGAAAAGCGGCATCACTCTCCTCAACCATAATAGAGGGAAGAGGGTGACCCGCTCCACAAAGCCACCGCAAGCAAGAACATTAAAGTGAGCATGACCAACCTCTCGTAAGGTTATTAAAATTTCTCGTCATAAAAAATTGGCAAGTCTTATTGAAAATCAATATTAAGTGAAACAACATACTAGATTTGATTAGGATTGATAATTATGGAGTTTTAAACCAGAATCTCACCTTACTAAGCAAATCCTTGAAATCCTTCACGATAGGAGTGGGTCTTTTTGTTTTGTCGTTGTAGTAAATAATATTGAATCTCGCGCCGGCAAACCAGATTTCTAAATCGTTCAGAGCGCTTCTGATGGCAGATTCACTCGAAGCTGCAGTGCATATTTTCTAAAGAGAAAACATATTTTTGGTCAATGTAAACTAAATAAAATTTAATAGCGAATAATCAATAGGAACAAACTTTTTTCATAATATATGTATATATATAACAAAGCCATATGCATATAATTACAGAGTAGATGCTGTTTGGGTGTCTTGATAGTGAAAACCACGGACCAACAACCCATTGGAGTCAGAACTGTAGGTCAGAATTTTCCGAAACACATTCGCTGGTGGTGTATATGATTTACGATCGACCAATCGCACACCATTTTCATTTTTGATAGACCCATCACAATGCGTTGCCTCCACTCCCACCCCGCAAGGCTCACTACACCGGGTGGTTGCGGGTTCGATTCGCGTGAGGATAAATTTCGGAAATTGCCTTTTCGTAATTTGCCCTGGTCTGGGTGTCACTGGGATCGCCACAAGTCCATTGTAGCCATAGTACAAGCGTTGCTTAATTTGGGACCATACAGTTGGTGTGTCCGTCTGGTGATATTTATTTATTATTCAAGGGTTTGCTGACGTTATTTATGGTGGAGTAAAATATAGAAACCGGTCACCTGCAAGTGTTTAACGTTTTTCTTGATATTCACAGCAACATCTAAAAGATCTTTAACCCGGAGTGTGTCTGGTTTCTTGTATTCCATGTCCAGGAGGCTGAAAACTTCTCGCCAATGGCACTCTGTGTAATCATTTCCTCGCAGGTATTTCAGCAATGGTGCTAAGTCCTGACAAAAAAAAATGTTTCTCTTATTTTAAAAAGTAAGCTTATAGCTAGAATTAGGTATGTAGTTTATTCGCATATTAGAGTGTTCTATACAACAGCCTCACCTAGTCATGTCATAACTGATAGACGATGAGTAAAAGAAACGGCAGCCCTACCACTCCCAACATCTCCCTTCCTCTTCTTCTGACCTCTGACACACTCCCCTAAAGGTCGCAACGTGTGAGAAATGCCTTTGTTTTTGCAAGCATCTATAAGCTACAGTAATTGCTTACGTCAGACGGGTCATACGCTTGTTTGCCGACTTTGTTATATAAAAATAATTATAACGAGAAAATATTATGTAAAGTATAAATTACAGATGACACAGTTATTGACTTTCTCGCTGAATAATGTATGTAGCTATTGCGATTAACTACGTTTAACCCCTGACGAAAAAAGAGGGGTGTTATAAGCTTAACATGTGTATCTGTGACTCTGTGTATCTGTGTGTCTGTCTGTGGCATCGTAGCGCCCAAGCGGCTGAACCCATTTTGATTTTATATTTTTTCTTAGTAAGGTATTCTGATCGAGAGTGTTCTTAGCTGTTTCAGGAAAATCGGATCAGCCATTATAAAATTATCAGACTGTCGCATCCGGGGTTTTTAAATTTCAATTAAGAGTTATTATAATATTTCGGTGGTGTAGACATGGTGGTATAGAAATATTATAAAAACATACATATTCAATGATGACCACATGATTGTGATATCATCTAATGTGGATTATGATGTCATGATAAATTCGCACATGGGCATAAATACACTTGGGAATAAGTAACAAAAGTAATGTTCCAAGTTTTTCATTGCATATCAACACATTTTTATAAATAATCTATTTACAACGCCAGCTCGTCAACAGCTAATAGCCATAAACACACAGTGTCAGAGCTCACACCACAGAAGAGCCATTCCAAATCGGGAAAGAGAACTGAGCCCCTAGCACGAAATATTTACGTTAGCTATAACGTAACAGTGTGCCGTCCCGCTTTCATGACAGATTTCGTAAATAAGAATGACAGTGACAACATGCTTTCTCGATGACGATAAGATTATGTTTGGAGTTCCTGCAGACCTGCGAAGATACATGAAAACCATTCTTAAACGCTTACTAGCAAGAATTTACGAAATGCTGGTTCTATTCATATAAATAAATGACGTGAATAAAAAAACGGAAACACAAAAAAAAATGGGTAATAGTACATGGTTTCACGAGGGGTGAATGTAACTTATAGTGATGTAACGAATATTCGCATTCGCATTCGCATTCGCGAATATTCGCATATTTTTGGACATTCGCATTCGCATTCGCATTCGCAAGAATCTATGCGAATGTTTGGCGAATGTTTTTGAAAAACAAAAAGGATATTATGTATAGACGGATATGGAATGTTAACAACTAGTAAGAATTATAAATTATTAAAACAAACTTGCTCATAGGGTGGCCCTTATTGCACCACTTTTAGTTTCATAAAGCAGCGTATTACGCACTAGTGTTATAACTTTAATTTTTTTAATCTGAGTTATCCTAAATAGTAAACATTTTAAATAAATAAATAAACAATGTTTATTAAAATAGTATAACGAAATACATTAATTATTAAGTTAAACATATTTCACATTAAATTTCATTGTAAATAAAACATGTTATACCTAAACATTCGATTTAAATAACATAAAAATAGTTAGCGGCTTTGCCATACCCATAGATAAATATAACCGGTCAAATGCATGTCGGACTAAGCATACTATACGGATTCCGTAGACATGCCGCCTCTTTTCGATAATATAGAACTCTAAAAATAAAAGTGATGTTTTTTTATTGATATGAAACATCGAATACGGCGGCTCTCGTAACCTATAAATTTCTGCGAAATTAATAAATTTTGGCTACCGTATGAATAAAATAGTAAGGAAATATGTTTCAAATTTATTAAAACGGCATTCATAGAAATTTTAAAGAAGTGACATAGCCTTTATTTTCTTTTTGGACCCATGAAAAGTTATTATAAGGAGTTTTAATTCAAATAATTAAGTTGTGATTAGACTTGTTGCACAATCAGTGGTGCATGGGTTTGAGACTCAGTCCAAACTTTAGATATTTAAAAAAATAAGTTTATTTGGAATAGTATTTAACTATTTATTTCCTACAATAACCATTAATATTGTGGTTCTAATTTAAAGGATGAATCTTGGTACTTACGCAAAAAAGGCCACAATGAAGCTCAATATTTCGTAAACGGGAATTAATATTGTCAAACTGCCAAAGAAACTTTCAAACTATTTTAAAATAGCTACTGACAAATACCTCGATCGAGGGGGTGAATAAACATTTTCAACTCCTCTTACCTAAGACCGGGAGGTACAGTGGAATAACTTTGCTTTTAAAATTTAAAAACTGGTTTTTGCCGGTACATAAACTCAATTTTTTTCGCTAATTTGCAGTATTTTAGCTCTAATAGTCTCTGAATAAAATTACTTTACTGTCATATCAGAGAGACGGGCAGACGGACAGACTGACGTGGCGAACTGAGTTCCAAGTTTGACTACGGAACCCTGAAAAGTTACGGCGCTGTAGTTCTCTCGGTATTAAACAAATTCGTGAATTGGGTTTTATTTTTCAATTAAGATTGTAATATTTTTACTTGCAAGTAAATTGTAAAATGTCGTATGTCACGCGTGTTTATTGTTAATTACACACCTTAGCTCCATCGCAGCCCTCGCGTTAGTATCTGGCTGCAAACCAGCCGATCGATCGCAAGTAAGCTCACTTGTACATAATGCACTTATTTACTTATATTTATATTTCAATTTTAATAAAATATGAAACTATCTTGAAATCGGAACCTAAATTATAAATATGATCTTTCTCTATTGTTATTGTAATTAAAATATTAACAAACTCAATAAAAATGGAATATCAAATAAATTCGATTAATGCAATACTACTAAACTACCCTCAAATCAAAACAAATCTCTTCGATTTAACTTTATGTGACTAACTTTGTTCTTTCAACCTGTACTCGTATAGGTTCGGCTATGTTCGGCCGACACGAAATGTCAAACTAGCGCTCTTTATTAGCCCCCGACGAAAAAAGAGAGGCGTTATAACTTTAACATGCATATATGGGTGTCTGTATGTGGCATCGTAGCGCCCAAACGTTTTTTTAGAAAGGTATTATGATCGAGAGTGTTCTAAGCTATGTTTCACGAAAATTGGTTCAGCCGTTTGAAAATTATCGCCTATTTTTAGTTTAAAAAGTGAACATTCGCATTCGTATTCGCATTCGCGAATGTTGGAGCCAAATATTCGCATTCGCATTCGCATTCGCGAATGTCAAAAATCCAACATTCGTTACATCACTAGTAACTTATCTTGGCCCGAGACGTGGTTTGGCGCCTGAGCGTAGCGAGGGCGCCAATAGTTTGAGGGAAAAAAGGTATTTCACCCGAGGTAATAAACACTGTGATTTTCATTGCGAATACAAGGAAAGTAAAAATAAAAACAGGAATTGGCGAAATAATACAAGGAAGCATGAACAATACGCTACAACTCGAAAAAAAAATGAAGATCCGATTGCCGCCAAGTTGGCTGTTGGTCATTATTTAGCCAAGATTTTTTCATTTTCATCTTTAAATATTTTGCCCAAATCTATGTTATTTTAAAGAAATTGTTGAAACTAAATTATAATTACGTCATATAAAAATATGTATGTTATTTCAATTTTACATCGCGCTGTAATTGAGTGAATGTAGAAAAAGTTGGAACATGATTCCATAGAAATGTGAAAATGGATCTAGTTTTTTTTAAGAATTGCACAGCTGTCAGTTGAAAGTGATTCTCCCTAGGGCGGAAAAGTATTACTTTCAACCCGCTCCTCAGGCAACTTCAGACCTACTTTCCGAGTAGTAATGAGTAATGAAAAATCTTAATTATGCATTATGTTCTCACAGAATACTTGTCCAGCTCCTGTTGTATATACAAGGTGATAATAGTGTACGGCTCCAGTTTTCCTTTCCATTTCGACGAGAATTCATCTAATAGATGTAGTTTTTTCTGGAACACTATCCAATCCTGTTCCGCGATTGATTCATATTCTGCAAATAGTACTCGTAAGTAAATACCTACTGATATGAGTTAACAAATGACTTACAACTCTATGTGTCGAATTTAAGATTCCATTTTAAATATAAATAGTTACCGTCATTGTACTCTTTGAGCACAGTCCATAATTTGATATACTCTGTCATAAGTTTCTCAGCTTGTTGCCAAACGTCTGACCGTTTTGTTTCCATTTTAAACTTTTCGCATTCTTTTCTGTAAAAAAAATAAAAAATAACACATACATATACTTAAAATAATTTAATATTAAGCTATTCAATGCGCCAATCACACAATATTACCTTTATCCTTACATAATTATTTATAAATGCTAAGATTTATTTGTTCAAAGTTTGATTTGTGAACAGATTTGAATGAAATTTGGTACTTATACAGGTAGATTTAAAATCTGGAATAACATAAACGCTACATTTGAACCTCGAACTCCACGCGGGGGGGGCCGTGGGTAGTACTAATTCATAATATAATCCCAACTTACATCAAGTCGTCTCTATCAGCGACGAACTTATCGTATTGCGCATGCGCATCGAACACGGAGCGACATCTATCGACCATCTCCTGGTACTGCACGCTGCGAGTCTCTTCAAGCCGCGGCTTGGCTTGAGTCCACCGGGATACCCACGCTTCTACGCTAGTGTTTAAATTTTCCCACTCGCCGTTTAGGCTCGATTTTACTATTTCAGCCTAAAAATGAAACAAAATAAAAATAAGCTATGACATTGTACATGCAAATATAAGTCTAAAAAAATGTTTTTTAGGCAAGAAAATGTGATTTTGGGTACAACGAGAGTTATCCTATTGTCATAGACCCCTTATAAAAGACCTGAGCAATTGGCAGTTATGAGGCCCAGTTACATTAAAAAGAAGTCCATACCTGATGTTCAAATATTTTCTGTTGGCTGTGCATCAGTTCGCGTATCTTCTCCCACTCTTTAATGGTGCTATCGACAGAAGAGTCCCCGCCCCATGTGCGTAGCATATGGCCCTTCCGTTTTAAATCTTCCACGGTTTTTTCCATCTACGTATCCGAAAAATGGAAGGCGTCAAATGTGTATAATATAGCGCTAGTGTAGCAGGTGTCACTTATACAGTGGCGTAACTATAGGGTGGCACGGCTGGCGAAACGCCACGGCCCGCGGCCCGACGGGCCCATGCATACTTAACATGGATTATAAGTGACTTATAATGCATGTTTAGTTTGGATAATTAAATTGATTTTAAAATATTGCCTTTTAAGAGTTAAAATACTTGTAGATTTTCCTCCTTTTTCATATTTTGAAAAAATCGAAACGACAGTACCTCCGGCATTTGATTCTGTAGAGCTTGCTGTTTGGCGCTCATGTCGGCGAGCTCCCTCGCGTTGTTGGGCAGCGCCTTGTCGAGCAGCAGGCGCGCGGCGCCGGCCACGAGCGCGTCCACGCGCGCCGCGTCCGCGCGGCAGCTGCCCACCAGTGACGTCATCAGGCTGGCCCACAGGCTGCGCGTCTGCGCTTCGAACTCGCGCCGCAGCGTCACCGTGCCCACCGTTATCCATTCTATTTTCTCGTCCTCGCTAAAATTACAACATCTCAGTAATATGTTTGCATGCAAAAACATTGTAAAATAATGGCTTCTCACACTTACCTACACTTGTTATGCACACTCACATACTCCAAACTTACCCCTTCTTCTCACACTCTACACACACCCCTTCTCACACAGGTAAAGTAATTGTCACCACAACTAAAATACAATATCACTAGCAGTTAACCCACTTACTAATAAATCTATTTAGGAACCCTATATTACTTTGGCCTCATAATACAGGCTCATGCTTAGTTTGAGAACCAGCAAAAATTTAATGTATGTGTGACTTTACTATGAATAAAAAAAAATATATCTTACCGTGAGTTCGCACTGGACGAAACATGTTGGTGAAACATATTGTTGTCTCTATTTTTTGTTTTCATAAAATAGAGACAGCAACATGTTTCGCGAACATGTTTCGTCCAGTGCGAACTCACGGTTATATCTCAAAATCCTTATCGGGGGAGTAATGAAATATTCCACGGTTTCGTTGACAATTGACAGCTAGCGTAATATTAATATGTGTCTGCGTGTATTTAGTAAGTGTTTATGCATACTCACAAGGTCATCTTCGCGACGGCTTGTCCGTAAGCTTTGCAGGCCTTGAAATTGTGTTCCCAGTGAATCGGTTCCGTGAGCTGGCTCGCGCAGAGCGCGTCCAGGTCGGGCAGGCAGGCGAGCGCGGCGCGGCGGGCCCAGGCGGCGCGAGCCGCTGCCAGCGCCGCCAGCGCCGCCTCCAGCCGCCGCGCCGCCGAGTTGCCCAGCCAGCCGTGCCTGTCCGCACCAACATTGGAGGGATTTACAATTTTTGTGGCACTTTGCAATGGGTTGACATTGACACTTGGCAATTCAGGCTGTCTCTCTCTCTTTCCGACCTCGCGACAAAATTTGTATTTGTAGTGTACATTCACAGAAGTGAAGTAATAATAATAAATAATATCGCCAGACTGACAAACCAACTGTATGCTCCGAAACTAAGCAGCGCCTGTACTATGGGTACCGTACAATGGACTGGAGGCGATCCCAGTGACACCCAATCCAAGGCAAATTACGAAAATGCCATTTCCGAAATTTGCCCCGTCGGGAATCGAACCCGCAACCATCACGTGCGGTGAGCCGAGCGGCCTACGCTCGGACCACTACGGCAAGCGGTCAGACACTCGAGGGATCGTTTCGCTAAGACCTAGTGCGCGACGAGAATTCCTTGGCTAAGGTACTCGCTGACTTACTTGTCAACAATAGCTGTGAATATGCTTCGGTTGTCGGCGAGGTTGTCCTGCACGCCGAGGAAGTGCGCGGGCAGGGAGACGAGCCGCCGCAGCTGGTGGTAGTGCTGCGCGCGCACCTCCTCCATGGGGGGCTGCACGCGCACCGCGTGCCCGCTGGAACGCACTCCACAATACACCTATACACGCTTGCATTCCCACAAAGGATAGGCAGAGGTACTGCAGTGCAGCCATATTTCGCCGATGGTATTTTGTACCAATGAAAAAAGAAGCGAGCCTACTATTTGCGAAAATATTTACTTGCAGGTGTATTAGATAAGCAACAAATGTTACAAACAAAGCAATTAACCTGATGTTTGATGGTCTTCATACTAGGCGAATCTGTATCGCCGACTTATACGTAGTATGTGTCAAGTTAATTAAATAAATGCTATCGATAATCCCTCTTAGAAGGTTTTGGATATATGTATCAGCAATCTGCCAGAATAGCGTAGGCTGCAAGCCGACCACAATGGGAAAAGGCGACGAGGTTTTTTTTTTTTTTTATAAAGCTTTTCTATCTGCTTGTAAATTATAACTTCAAAAGTTACTGTGTGTGTAAACTTCCTGTTAATTACTCATACAATAGTATGACCCAGTGCCCTATCTAGGCGAGTAATCATTTAGTTTCCAAATATTGACTCAGCAAAATGCAAATACATAGCGTATTTACCGCAGTACAAGGTCCACCCTCACGTGTGGGAAGTGTTTGTGCAGGGACAGCAGCGTCTGTATGTACTGGTATTCGAGCGCCTTGTACAGCTGCCAGTCCCAGTGCGTTCGCCACAGCTCCGTATTCTTGTAGCCATTGCCTTCCACCTGAGATGGAATAAGGCGACAGAATTGCAAATATTTGATAAAAAAAACCCTGCTAAGTTAAATTTAATGAGTGCCAAATTAAAAAGGATCACCAACGAACCTTATCAATAATATCTCGTATATCCTTCACACCCTTTTTCCACTCAGATTGCTTCGCTAACAGCTCTGTATCCATCAGTTTCTGAACAATATTTCTTATGGCGACATGTTGTCCGGTTAGATAAGTATTCTGAAATAGATGAGATAGAAATACTTTATACGTTTTCAACATATGAGCGGTCAGAATCAATATATTAACATTGGAAACTGTACAAACCTGCGTTTCTAATTTCAAAACTATGTTCTTAAGCTTATCTGTATAGTTGGTGAGTTGTTCGACGTCATCCCAGTAGACGGCCTTGTGGTCTTGCACGAGGTTGGACAGGTCCAGCGCTGACTGCAGCATCATCGGACGCGTCGAGGGTATCATACGCTCACCAAGAGTGTTGTGGAACGAGGCCACCTATATGAAAAACAATCAGTGGTTGTGTTAAGAAACGGTTAAATGGGCGCGGGAATGCAAATAACGCGTCATGGTCGGCGCGCCTGATCGATTAAACGGCGCGAGGGGTGGGCGCGCGGTGCGCGTTAACATAAGGCGGGCCTTTGATTCGAAGGCTTTGAACGGAGTCGAAAAACCGATAAGTGATGGATATGAAGTAGGTATACCCCGCACAAGGTTCGTTAAACAGTGTGAAATGCATGTCGCCTCTTGTTGTGTAGTTGCGAGCGGAAAGCCGGACGGATGTCGGAATTAAACGCTGGTTTGCGTGCACTAATCCCTTTATTAGGAACGGGGGGTGAGCGCGGGCGCACGGGGCGTTGGCGCAGCCGCGACGCGGACCTATATTATCTACCTGTATTAAGTAGGTTGACATATTACAACAGTGTACCTGATGTAGAGGGCGCGCGTGGGCCAGCGTAGGTGCGAGCGCGAGCAGCGCGGCGGCGGCTGCGGGCGGCGGCGGCAGCGCCAGCGCGGCCAGCGCGCGCGCCTCCAGCTCGCCGCGCACCAGGCCCGGGTTGAAGTTCACCACCATCAGCCGCGACGCCGCGCTGAACTCCACCACCGGTTTGTCCAGCGACAGCTGCAGGCTGCCGCTCTTAGCTCGCGCCTGTCCGGAGAACCGACGATGACTACCTACGCCTCGTATATGGGCGCTATATAGTCTTTGTATTCGCAGCCAAATATCAATCAGTACATAAGAGTCGAATCTTTCTGGTCGCTGCCTGCCGTAATAGAGAGCGTAAACAAGTAACAACATGCCACCTTACAATACTATCCCTCTGTCGCTCACCTGTAGATCTCTGCACCATTCTTCGTGCAACTGCGTGTACAACGATTTGAGGTCTTTCATCACTTTAGTGGCGAGGTTCGTCAACTCTGTACTACCGTCGAATTCTTTCAGATATTTTTCCGCGCATATTTTTATCTCCTTTACCTGAAAGATAAAGTAACTGTAAAAAAGTTGGAACATGGTTCCATAGAAATGTGAAAATTGAACAAGTTTTTTTTATAATTTGACAGCTGTCAGTTGAAAGCGATTCTCCCTAGGGCCGAAAAGTATTACTTTCAACCCGCTCCTCAGGCAACTTCAGACCTACTTTCCGAGTATGAGTAATGAAAAATGCTTTACAGCGTGAAAAACCATCGTTTTTGAACATTGCAGATGGTCGGCTATCTTTTTTAAGACCAATTTTTCCGGCGAAGTTTTATTATTACTTCCCTTGTAGATTTATCACAACTTTTATAGGTAGATGTTATGACGTAGGCATCCGCTAAGAAAGGATTTTGATTAATTCTACCCCCAAGGGGATAAAATAGGGGATGAAAGTTTGTATGAAACTTTGTCAATTAAATTCCACGCGGTCGAAGTCGCGGGCACAGCTAGTAAATTATAAAGCGTTCTTAATTACGTGACCAGCCAGTAAATAGGAATACTATGTTTAGAAGTAATGTAAAAAAAGTTTGCCTATTTATTTTTAGCTAATAATGTGTATCAATGAATTCAGTGGTTTTAAGGATTTTTTTATGATTCCGAGAGAAATAAAAAAATTACATACAATTAGTTATACGAGGCATGCCTTTTAAGTTCTGTCGTTTCCATAATTCCCGGCAATTTTGAATTTGGAACTGTTCTATATTCGAATGTGTTTAAATTTCGAATCTCAAAACAGTTGAATGTATTAGGATTAATGTTATTGTTTAGTCACAGCGTCGATTAGAATCTGTCAGGTTACGTACGAAAATGAATCTTTCTAAGGAAAATGTTCGTGCAATAATTTTCTACAACTTTAGAAGAGGCCTGACACGGCTTCAGTGTTTTGAAGAGCTAATATCTGTGTTCAGGGATGAAGCCCCATGTCTGCGGACTGTCGAACGCTGGTATTTAGAATTCCAGCGTGGACATACTAGTGTTAGTGACAAATCTCGCGAAGGTCGCCCAAAATCTGCATTCACTGAAGATAACATCATTGGAGTGAGACAACTAATTCTCGAAGATCGTCATGTGACGTATCGAGAGATAGAGGCTCTATTAGGCATCTCAGGGACAACCATTCAGAAGATCTTGCATGAAGCGCTTGGTGTAAGAAAGCTAGTTTGCCGTTGGATACCGCATCTGCTTTCCGACGATCACAAGGCGGCCCGCGTCAGATGGTGTAAGAAAACTCTGCAAAGGTTCAACCGAGGAGAGTCAAATCACGTCTACGACATCATCAGTGGTGACGAATCTTGGATCTATGCCTACGATCCTGATTCCAAACAACAATCTACAATCTGGGTCTTTCAAGACGAGCCAAAGCCGACTAAAGTTGTTCGTTCTCGAAGCACTTCAAAGAAGATGGTGGCCACGTTCGTTAGAAAAACCGGCCATGTTGCGACTATTGCACTTGATGATCGTAGAACGGTTAACGCAGAGTGGTATACCACAGTTTGTTTACCACAAGTCATCGCCGAACTTCGAAAATCTAACTCAAAGCGACGCATCATCCTGCACCACGACAATGCAAGTTCACACAGCGCTCGTCAAACGATTGAGTATTTGAAGCAGGAAAAAGTAGAAATTCTTGACCATCCTCCATACAGTCCTGACCTAAGCCCTAACGATTTTTTTACATTTCCTAAAATTAAAAAAGTCTTCGTGGTCAAAGGTTCCGGTCCAGTGAAGAAGCAGTCGACGCTTTCAAGTCAGCCATTTTGAACACCCCCACTTTAGAGTGGAATAAATGTTATAATAACTGGTTTGAGCGAATGGAAAAGTGTATTAAGCTACGTGGTGAATACTTTGAAAAACAATAAAAAGTACTATAAGGTTCTAGTTGTGTTTTTTTCTTCAAACGACAAAACTTAAAAGGCATCCCTCGTAGTACGTCTTAGTTTGAAAAAATCTTCCTATTATATCAGCATTCTTAATTATATGACCACCACTGTAGATATACACTTAATTACCCATAAATCATACATTATTATATTAGTTGCACAGAAATAGCTAAGTCACATGCACGTTAGTGTAGGATGGCGATACGCACTTTAGCTTCGGTCTGCTTCGCCCACTGCACCTGGTGCACCAGCGGCGACATCTCCGGCGGCCGGTACATGTCCGCGTCCGGCTCGGCGGCGTCCATCTGGCTCTGGATGCTTCTCAGCATGGACACCAGGGACGACACGAATATCTCTAGCTCACTGTTCAGCATGTGCTTCACTAGGGGGCGCTCTATTAGTGCGCCGTACCTTATGAACTCGTAGAGCATCTGGAAATACACCGATTTTTGGGGTTCCGTAGTCCCTACGAGGAACCCTTATAAGATCGTTCAGACCGTACATCCGTCCGTCCGTCCGTCCGTCCCAGTCTGTCACAGTACCATAACTTCTACATTTTTTGACGGAAGTTGATGAAATTTGGTACAGACATACCTCAAGAATACTCGTAGAACTTACTTTTAAAAATATTTAATGTAGCAAACTTCTTCTTTTTTAAGAATACTGACGCTTCTTACATTTTTATAATAATCGACAAAACTAATTCGCCAAAAATATAATTTCGTTATTGAAATGGCTACGGAACCCTACATTGTGCGTGGCACGACACGCACTTAGCCAGTTTTTTATTATACACTAGCTGAGCCCGCGACTTCGTCCGCCTGGAATTTAACTTAACAAAAAAGCCCGCTCCCGTGATCTGAGCCCGCGCGACAGGACCCATTTTTTAATTTTTGTTTTTATGAAATAAAAGTAGCCTAAGTTACTGCTTATAACATGAGCTATCTACCAGTGAAAGTCCCGTCAAAATCGGTCCAGCCGTTTCGGAGTTACTCTTTGATTTCATGTGTTTTTATTTTTTTACGCGGAACCCTAATTGGTTTTCTAAAATTAAAGTAGCGTAAGTTACTCCCTATAACATCAGCTATCTGCCAGTGAAAGTCCCGTCAAAATCGGTCGAGCCGTTTCGGAGATTACCCGGAACAAACACACAGACAGACAGACAGACAAAAATGTTTTCAATCGCATTTTTGCTATAGGTGTCGTATGTCCTTTCATATGCATTTAGTGAAAAGGTGATTTGATATTACAAACAGACACTCCAATTTTATTTATTTGTATAGATTTGCTGCCATCGTGTTCTCAGTCGCACGTATAGGCCTTATGGAAAGACATAGTGACAGGACACGTTCCTCTATATCTTGAATTATTTATGTATAATCAGTAGGCACTTTAGCGCGATGTTTTTATGACGTCGACTTTCTACATATAAGCCACCACTTGTGTAGTTAAATGCCCTTTGAAATCTGCCGCCCCAATTTCGCGGCCTGCACGGCCTATTTAGAAATCCATCACTGCTTGGAATCCTAATAATTGGTGTTAGTCAGGGTTGGGAAAATTACCTGTTTAGTTGACGTATTGTGCAATCTTGGCTTTAGTTTCTCGGCGACTTTCGCCTCCACCGGCCGCAAGCTCGCGGAGAACTTGGCCGCTGCCGCCTCCCATGCGGGGCTCGGCCCGTTGCACAACCACACATTTATGTCTGACAAATCGATTACATAATAAAGGACCGTAATTTCAAAGGGGTGGTCAGAAACATTTCAAACATAACGAATACCTACCACGTGACGAGTGGTAGCCTCCACCACTTATAGAATTGTCTATGAAATAATCAAACTTATTTTATGTGACGCGTTGTCTTTGTACTGGGTGAAGTACTTCTTAAAAGGCCACTAGCAGTTATGACCATCTACAGTCTATCACACATACGAAGTCCCGTAGACGCGACGCTATAGTCGCGTGCCGGCGGTATAATTTACACTGCGTACAATTTAGTTCCGTATTTTTCCTCAGGATTTCCTATGTGAAACAGACTGTAATAGGAACTGTGCGTTTGTTTGATGCGATGGTCTCACTATCTTTCACCAGGCAGCATCACCACGATAAAAAATAGAGCGGTAAACGTTTAACATAAATTTAAATAAAACATTTGACAGGAATCCTGCCTTTATTTAAAATATCCGTTCGATCTGGCGGATATTATGTTCCATCATCTTCAGCTGAAGGAGGTCCACTGCTGGACGGACGTAAGCCTCCCCCGATCGCTTTTACAAAACCACACTTTCTTCTTTATTCTACATACAAAAATAATTGAAAACATGTACAACATACTTTCAAAAGGTCCAAACAGAAGATGCGTTTGAAGTTCCGATCTCTCGTTGTTCGCAAGAAGCTTGTTTAGTTGGCAATGAATTGATCTTATATCGAATATCTAGAAATAAAGCAATCTTAATTAATAGACAATTCAAATCGTACTTAATCTTACGAGTAAAGAACCTTTAGAGTACGACATATTCAATAGTGAAGTGTTAAAGGTATATTATTCACTCTTCATACTCAACTGATAACGTTTGAAGAAACAAGAGAGATCTACGTTAATGTACCTAATATGTTCTTTTTTTTTATCTGGACTATATGTTGTTGGCCAGAGTGGCCATAACAACTTCACCCGGACAGAGGGCGAGCGCAAGTGCGCTCCAGCCAGAGGGGCAGGGGGGCAGCTAGCTCGCGGGCGCCACAAGGGACACGACCTCGGCTTGGGCCGTTGCCAGGAGAGGTGGCGAGGGTAAATCTACCACCGGATCGGAACGCGACCTCGACTGAGAAGATCCGGCAAGAAACTCAGCGGGCTTGTCGGATGCCAAGGTGCGTCTAGGTAAGTCGACGCACCTTCTAGCGGAAGCGGGGTTCGTCGACCTCGCCGGCGAGGTCGGTTTCTGGTGGGGAGTGTGCTCGTGTCTCGTTTGCGTAGCGCCTTAGGCAATAGGTACATGGTGACATGTGCATCGTACCTACCCTCAGATGAACCAATCATGTAAAGCAGCGTTCCCCTCGCATTTACCCTGCCACCAAATAGGGCTATCGACGACTGTGGCTTGTATCACGACTAGAGTCGGTATTTGGGGACTTTGTGCAAAATTTAACAGCAGTATTTATAACCATATTTCGCACTTGCCTAACATTCAGCTGCACTAATTATGTGGGGAACCACTTTTCTTATTAGTTTTGAAATAGGTTAAAATAAAATATAACTTACTTCTTTAAGCCTCATCTGAAAATTGTCACAGAACCCAGGCACGTAGGGTTTACCACTCCAAGCGTGGAGTGCGTAATTAGGCCAGTAGGTGTCGGTGAGCGATTCGCAGGCGCTCGTCCATGTGTGCACCACCTTTAGACTGTCCGACAGTAGCACCAGCAGATCGCTGTCCTGACAATCGCCACTCACTCTCCATAGATTCACAGTAGAGAGTGCCTTTTGTATAGTTGAACATAATATGTGGCCTGAAAAGATTATAACGCAAGAATACATAGGGTAACATTTTGAATGTGTTTGCAATGGTGAGCATTTAGACACAAGAATATGCTCCATCTCATTTGCTCATCTGGATAAAGGGTTTATATAAAGTCATCCGTATCTAGATCTAGAAATAAATAAGCTGAGTTCCTACTTCACGGATTGCTCCGAGAAGCTATAGACTGGACCAAATGGAAAAGAGAGGGGAAGGAATTTCCCTACAATGGGATAATACAATATAGAAATAAAAATAATTTGAAAACGTGTCCATCTATACATTAGGTGCGAGCAACGAGTTTGGTATTGCAAGCATGTAAAGCTATGGTAACTGAGTAAAATCAGGCAGGTATATATAATTATATAATGTAGGTATATATAAAAAACACAGGCTACGTTTTAGAACTATATCTAGTAACAGATTTATAATAAAAGCTATCTTTACAATCCTGCGTTTTACTGACCAATGATATCAAAAACATGGGTCATTCTATCCTGTGGATACGGCATCACGGTGAATCGCCACACGTCATCCAAGATCCCGCCAATGTTCTCCGCGGACTCTCTGATGTCTGCCATTGTACTAGACTGGATTGTTCTGTGTAACATAACACTGTTTATATTTCAAGCTATTTAGGTGTAGTTTAGGTGGTAGGTTTACCAATTCATACCAACTTCTATTTATCTTGAGGGCTGCCTTATGTATCAGTAAATAAAGTCCAATAAGCTATTATTGTACCTGATCTCTTCAATGACATCTTCAAAAAGCTCACAAAAAGTAGAAACCGCCTCTTTTTCCTTTTTACTAGCATCCTTCTTCTTTCCCAAGGCTTTCCAGTATTCCAACTCATCATCAATGGTTAGAATCACTATGAACAATTTAAAGAAGGTAAACACATAAAGGATGTATCTATGTATCACTGTTGACTACTAGGTACTTTGACAACATGACAAAATTCTCTCCATCCAAAGGTTGTCTGGAAGAGATTGCAGTCTGTGATAAGACCACCCAATGTACACTATTGTTTTTTATGTTATTTAATCTATTCCGAACTTTGGTGTACAATAAATAATTATTCTATTCTATTCTATGCCTAATATAAAGATTAGTAGATACTTAGCACCATAAAATAAAAAAAGGATTTTAAACACACACACCACTTCTGTTATTTCCTTTCCCATGGGTTATGATTCTTAAATTAGACTCCAAATCTATAAGATTCCTCTGTAGTTTGCTGGAGTACAAGTCATCTCCCTGGAAATTTAAAAAGTTAATAAGATTTTTTTAGTTTAGATTTTAATAGCAAATACATTCTGCAGCATTTCCATTAAGAAAATAATATTGATATATAAGATGTAAATACATACCTTTGCTAGTAGTGGATAATATATTTGTCTTAATACTGTGTAAAGTGACTCCGCTGCACTGTTTGAGAGTGTTATTATATTGACATTCTTAATGGCATCCTCTTCAGTCAAGCTTTGAGCACAAGACTTGTAAAATATGATAGATGGGTTCTGATCAGCTTGAATCTGAAATAAGTAATGAGATAAATTAAACATGCCAAGCTATTAATAGAATCAACTTTCCTGAATATAAATTATAAGATATTGTTATTACCTCTGTGTGGAGAAATAGTTCTGTATTGGTGCTAAGCACAGTCTGTAATGTAAATGTTTGTGAATTATTGATAAAGTCAGACAGTGAGTCCTCTGATCTCTCATCCAATTTCAAATTAGACTGGTTGTAGTAATTCTCTGAAAAGAAACACATTCAAATTAGAACTTAAATTTGCAAACATTTTAGTAGGTATGTGCTGCCTGCACAGTGGAACATATACAATTTATATCATCATCATCATCACCATCACTCTATTAGGGTCCCTGTAGGACTTGGTCTTCTACTAACCCTTGGTTTGCGCTGGATGAAGCATTCACACACAAAAAAACAAGTAAGTAGGTAACTGTATCTATTTTTAAATATCATAAAATAGAAGCAACTAAGGTCAGGTAAGGTCAAAATTTGCAGTTCTGTAGCTACATGGTGACATGTGCATCGTACCTACCCTCAGATGAACCATATGAGAGATGGGTTGATGGATGGATACCCCATATGGTAGAGGCATAAGATGCGCAGTCCATGGGCATAAGGTAGCATTGACGTATTATAATCGATTAATACGTACTTACCGATAGTTTTTGTAATTAACACCCTAATTGGCGACATAATTTTATAGTTACAGGTAGTTATAGTTAGCCCATCATAAAACAACACATTAAAAGTTCAGTAATGATAATGCAAGTATCATTTACAATCCCACGACGATCAATAAAAACAAAATTATTATAATTAGGTACTTTTAAACCATAGAAAAGTTTTTGCATACAATAAAATAACAATCGATTGAAGAAGGATGTTTGTTGTCAATTGGTTGTCATGGCAACCACTCAAGCGAGCGCAAATTTGCGCATTTAGCCAGTATTTAATTACAATAAATTGTGTATTCAACACACTTGAGATAACAATAAATAGATTGTCCCATAGAGCTGACTGCAAATCTCTAGGAATATTTCAAACATAGACGAGCTCACTTTATTATTGAACCTCGTGATAAAGAGAATTATAAGTAGAGACCGACCGAAACAAGATTTTCAGTTTCAGCCAAAACCGAAAACGAACCTTCGGCCTGGGTCTCAGTTTCGGCCGAAACCGAAACCGAAACTTATTGAGAATTGTAAAAAAAAAATTGTGTACTGAAATCTAGTATATTTTTCACATTTAAAATTTAATTATTTTAATTCTAATGGCCTCTTGCGTAGCGATGGTAAGAGACCAGATGGTATGACGCTGATCCCTTGGAAGATGGGACGGCCTTTGGTATGGGACGCAACATGCGTCGATACCTTAGCACCGTCCCACCTTCGGGAGTCCAGCATTAGGGCTGGTGGTGTCGCCGCCTGCGCGGAATCCCTCAAACGGCACAACTATCCTATACCTTGATCCAGGTTATATGTTTGAGCCGTTTGGGGTAGAGACCCTGGACCGTGGGGCCCGGGCGCCCATCGCATTTTTTGCGATTTGGGAAAGCGGCTGGTCGAGGCAACTGGGACCAGAGGGCTGGCAAATATCTCGCACAGAGAATTAGCATTGCTATTCAACGTGGCAATGCTGCCAGTCTTCTGGGCACTTTGCAAAGCGACGGCGGTTTGGCACAAGTATATTTTTTGTGAAATTGTAATTAAATAGACCTAAACTTTTTTATATATGTACATAGTGTATATATTTGTCATTTCTTACTTCGTTCAAATATTATATTTTAGTATAAAAAAAATAAAAAAATAAAATCATATAATTGGTCGCACACAGTTAAATCATAACAGTTTGCAGTTTATGTGGTTGAAAAATGGTTAGGTACAAAGCATAATTGTCACAAAAAAAAACAAATTCAATTACTTAAGTACTTTACAAAAAAATATATGTAAGGAAATAGAAAATAAAATACCCACGATATGAAGACGCTTTGGTCTAAATATGATTGCTTACATTATAAGGATAAGATTTTTTGTATCAGTGTTTGAAAGTTTATAATTTAATATTTTTTCTTGCTTTTTATACTAGTACACACGCTACGATCGACGAACTTTTATCGCCATCTAACTATAATCTTTTCATTACGACCATTCTAATGAGCCCAAACACGATTTCTCTGCTGTAAACTGCTGTGGAGTAGGATACTTATCCCACAGCTTACAGGTAAAGCTGCAGCATCAGATCAAGTTTACCAACTAAAATTACTACATCGTATCTCAAAATTGCATAACGATTGAACGAGTGAAAATAGCTTCGAATCCCTCACTAATTTATCTCCATATAACTTTCCTACTCCATCCATCACACCCTGAATACCACTTATCTATAACCTATTCATTAAGACCATTCCAATGAGTTCAATTGGTTCATATGATTTGGGTATTCTGCAGATTCCAGTTGACGCTGCAGCATCAGGCCAAGGTTACCAAGTCCTCGACATATCATTGAAGTAACAGGATACCAAATTTCGAATCGATGATCAGACCTGTGGAAGTTGCGCTTGTTCCTTCGTTAACTAGAAAAGAGCTGATAATATTCAAATGGCTGAACGGGTTATCTTGAATCATAGCTAAGAAGACTCTCAATCAAGAAACCTATCGTACAAAATAAACTAAATTAAAATCGGTTCATCGGCTTAATCAATAAGATGCCACAGACTGACATACACATACACAATATTCAACTCATAACACCCCTCATTTCCTTCGGGGGTTAAAAACACAAACACAATGTACACTATTGTTTTTTATGTTATTAGATTTATTCCGAACTTTTGTGTACACTACAGAGTTATTCTATAATATTCTAACACAACACAATGACGCCTAACTCACCCGAACAACGTGCAATAATACACGAATAGTAGGTTTCGGCGTGGCCGAAAGGTTCGGCCGAAACCAAAACCGAACCTTCGGTCGTTCTCTAATGATAAGTAATTTATCCATCCATCACTATAGGTACCAAAAGAGTTGGATTGATGGGTAGGGGGGTTATTAGGCAAAGGCCGTAATTGTACTTGACACAATCACATAATAAAACTTAAAAATACGATTTATTGGACACTGGCTAAATGCGAAAAACAAGTCACACGCAAACAGTGATTTTTTGGAAAACTACAAAAAAATAACCTAAAATTTCAACCAAAATAAAAAGGAATTTGAGAATCGGACTCCTAGAAAAAAGTAAACGCTACCTACAGACGGATTGATTATCATTTATTCTTCATATTCAAGCGAATTATTTTACGAGAAATATGTTTCAACCATTACGATCTCTGAGTGCTGTAAGTATTTTTATATGCTTCCTACTATTTCCCATTTACATAACCAATTTATTTACACGAACATTCCCACCCAAGAATTTAGCTCCGGCTTTGTATTCAGACAGCTTTTAACTAATAATAAGCTCAACTGAAGTGTAATACAATTCCGGATGTACAACCTTTGAGGTAGGATCAAGGATGCTGTTATTCAAAATCATAGGAAATAAGATGATATAGTTAGAAAGGCTGAATTCTCTTTAGTAGTTGGAATTGTTTACTGTCCAAAGATTAACACAGCTGTGTGATGCAGTAAAATGTCTTTACCCATTTGAATACAGCTTATATACTTACAGGCCAGCTCAACCGGAGTGAGGTAATAGGGATGTTTTTGTATAAAAAAATGCATTTTTTTATATGCAATGGTTTTACTTACATTAAAGTAGATCCTCTTTGTTTCTTAGTTACATGATGATTATCCATGTTATGGTTTGCATATTTAGTAATGATGCAACTTATGCCATTAGCATATATGTAACTTTGCAGTAATGTACCATGAACACTTCCATAAATAGTAAGATGGTTGAAGGGGCCCATAGCCAATTTAAGTTTTAGCTAGGCCATATAAACTTATTAATAAGTAGGTACTCATATACCGACCAAGTCCTTATAATGAGACATTAACTTTTTATTTTTATTTTCAGACTATCAGGACAGTTAATTTAATGCGAAGGCTGCCTAATGTTGCCACTATAAGAAACAATACATCCAATACAGAGGACATCACATTAATGGAAATACCACTTTATGATATTAATAAGCCTCAAAGCCTTGAGAATCGCAAGGCAAGGTAATATTGCTGTGTTTACCTTATAAGTAAAATTAAAGGCCAATTATTTCATTAAGTTGAAAAATTGATTTCCTTCACACTTGAACTGCAGATAAAAATTTATGTAAAAAAATAAAATTGCTTTCCTGTCACACTGTATCTAACAATAGGGTGTGGCAGCCAAACAATAAATAATTCTAACAACTATGTTTTTAAAACTTGAATGCTAAAACAAGATTTACATTTTCCATACTTCAACAATAAAAAAAATACACTTGCGGTATTTTGTATTTTTTAAAGCCACTTATCAAATTATTATTGTGAATTTTATTAGTTTATTTAATTATTATGAGGTTGTGGGTTCGATTCCCGCCAGGGCAAATTTCGGAAATGGCCTTTCCATAATTTGCCCATGTCTGGGTGTCACTGGGATCGCCCCCAGTCCACTGTACGGCACCCATAATACAAGCGTTGCTTAGTTTGGAACCATATTATTATTAATTTGTTAACTATACCGTTAGTGTGTCAGTCTAGCGATATTTATTTATTCATTTATTTATAAATAGAGGGTACATCAATACATGGGCACCAAGTATACCAAGCACAAGTTAGATGGGTATTTATCGAGATAGTTATTTAAAAATGGTATTATACACTATAGTTCGTACACTAGTATTACAAAGTAACAACAATAATAATATTATCTATGGAAATTTTTGTTTAATGAAAAGTAGGTGAGTAGGTGTTTTTCAGGACACACATTATCAATATAGTAAATATAACTATATTTTCATAATAAGACTAATAGCCCTAAGTACACATATATGTATAGTCAATGAGTAACAGTTGATAACAGCATGTAATGCAAAATATTATCAGTTGTTTATGTGATCGGGTTCACTGATAAACCTTGCAATATTCAATTATATGCCACTTGTTTTTAAAGGAAACAATTATCCCAGTTCATACAGCTTGGTATAATGATGTTTATTTATTATCATGGATGTATAAAATAATTATATAATGTGCACAGTACAATAAAATATTTATTGAACTGACTGTTTATGTAATCAACAATTTTCTTACAAAATCAGTTTAAAGAGAATGGGACGTCTTTGCCCAGCACTGGGACAGTTAACAGGCTAGAAATAAATACAACTTGAGAGAGGAATGGCCACACTCAGCATGCTATCCTCCCTATTTATATACCAAAGATGTTAGTTTGATTCATAATAAAAGCCCAACACCCAACAATCAATTTTCCCACATCACAATAATTTCAGCTCAAGGTTTTCTTCAACAACTAGTCCTGTGCTCCTTGCAATGTCAACCAATTTACTAGTTAGTTCAATTCACATGCAGGTTGTGACTCTTATGATACTAGCATATAGGTCAATATGTAGGATTCCCATCCTACACAAAATACACTTACTAAATTTGGCAACACAGGCTGTCACTATCTTGCTCTCTCTCGGTCTTGTTTGTGAACCATGCTAATAATTGTATATTGTGTTCATTTCCTAATAAATACATTAATGACGTATAATCGTCGCCTCATTGACTCAAGCACCTAAATAAGCAACCACAGTCCGCTGCGCTCACAACATGCAATGAAATAATTTACGTCATATCGTGAACTAACTGTAGACAGTGTGACTGATGATGCAAATTTACTTGAGTGGCAAATCTTTTTTACATGATCTCATAAGCTATTCTCATTTCAGACTCCATTATCAATCCCGCAAAAGAGGAATGCTGGAGAACGATCTTCTTCTGAGCACATTTGCTAAGAAATACTTGAATGGATTCACAGAAGAGCAGACAATGATGTACGACCGTCTGATCAACTCTCCTAGCAATGATTGGGACATCTATTACTGGATCGTACAGAAGTTACCCACGCCGACAGAGTACGACAACGAGATCATGGATCTTTTAAAGAAACACGCCAAGAACGAAGAGAGAGTAACGTTGCGCCTACCTGACCTAGCGTAAAAAAATTAACCATTTCCAAAGCGAACGAGAGGGTAGGCGTGGGCTTTCGTTTCCTGGTTGTGCAAATTTAGATGAAATACTAAATTCTCTGTAGCAAGTTTATTCTTTCTCGACTGGCACTTGCAATGCATAGGGCAAGTGCGAGTGATAAAATACGTTTGAACGCTGGTGCAAGTACTTATCAGCACTTGCTCCAACACTGCGCGTCATCTGCCGTGCTCTCGCACATTTATTTTCAAAATGTTTTGTTATTTATTATTAGTTGAATTTATTTGTAGATTTTTTAAATGATAATTGTTTTGAGTTCATCAATCAGTATTGCATGTTGAATTTTTTAATTGCTTTGGTATTGATTAATTAGTTAAATTATAAATTAAACGGCGCGATATTGTTTGGATCGTCATGTTTTAATTGTAAGATCTAATTTCTAGCAACACACGCTTTAGGTATTGCCTCAGGGAAATTAGGGATGTAGAAATAATCCTTCTTTATATTTAAATAATAAATCATATTCAAACATATTTTGAAGAGTACATGGACTTTTTTATGATATCCTGGTACTTTTCGATCCATGGAGAAATATTATTTTCACCTAATCGTAATTATCTTACGAAAGAGTATTCGTAGAATCGGTAATTCGTCAACTAAACCCAGTATTGGAGAATTCATTTGCATTGTAATTTTGAATAGTCCACTAAATCACATTGGGTTTGATGTGCTCCTGGTACTTTTAGTAGAGTAGACTGGCATCGGCTGCTATGTCTTAATGGAAAAAAATAAAATGATTAGAAGTAAATCAAATTGTGATGGTAGGCCCTCCATAATAAAATTGTCAATTTGTAAGTGCCCCTGTAGGCCTAATCAAAATAAACGCTTTGAATTTTGAATTTGAATAATCGCAAGCGTCGATGTACAAAAGGGTTGCTATAATAATTTTCTTATTGGCTTAGTGCCTAGATCGTAGTAATGCATTACTAAACTTGTGTATTTTGGTCGGTTTAGTCAGTTCAAGTGTGTATTATTACATTATGTTGAATAATTCCTAATGTAAATTATTGTCGTGCGTAAATAAGCATTTATTTGTCGGGAGTATTACCATATTCATTTGAATGTGTATGAACATCCAATGTGCGGTGACCCAACGCAGGCGCTCCACTCGACCCCTGCCGTCGCAGCTACGCAGTGGTGCTGGCGAGTTCAGAGCAGCGCGCGATACATTCACACGCTAATAAATAATTACAAAACGTAATCTTTATTTATCAAATAATATTTTATAATTGCGTAGATTATGAATGAGCGCTCAGGTCAGCTACAATCTTATCTTTCTGACGTTGTTTAAATGTTTGTGCTTTGATCCAGTGAAGTCAGTCACTCTAGGCGAGTTGTGAATGTAGACAGTAGACATTCAATAATAAATTGTGCGCGGCAATTATAAAAAGTATTATTTAAAAAATAGTATTAAAAACAAACAGTGATCAGTGTTAAACATAAAAAATTGGTGTTTTAAGTGTTACTTCTATATATTGTGTGAAAGAAATGTCTATCCGCCGTAGCAAGGTATGTACTATTATTATAATATTTTATTCAACCACATATCCAGAACCAATGCATTTAATAATATGTAATTTATAAATGAGATAATAATTATCAGTAACATTTTGTGGAATTAAATGCGGAAATTAACATGCTTCCGTATAGGATTATTTTCTGGTACATACAGGTAAACGTTTCGTTGTGTACGAGCTCTTGAGTTATAAAAATATAATAAAATATAAAGGTATAAATAAATGATCAACTTTCATTTATTTTTATTACGCGGAACATTCTGAAGGCCGTTATTTTTTAAAAGTAGCAAGTAAGACTAATCTACATTGATCCAGTATCTCTATCCAGCGGAGGAATCCACTGGCACTGGGTCGATATTACCATGTTCTATTCAAAAACTTTGGTTTACTAGTGTTTACATTGGTCAAATAATGATCCAGTGTTTAATGAACGTTACCGTTATCGTTAGGTAACGTTATTGTTAATGAACAATGCACGTTGAGCAATGTAATTCAACATGTGAAGTAAGAAACTGGATCTATGATGAAAATCAGTCATTAACTTAAAATGCACTGGGTTTTATTTAATGTGGAACGAATTCCAAGTAATTGTGACTAATATACCTACCTAAGCGCAGTCAAATGTATTTGAAATATAAGTACCTAATATATTTTTAGGAGGTTAGCGTAAGCATGATGATAATTTTCAGTTGTTAGTGAAATGGATATTCGAGAACCAGCACAAGCTGCAAGCAGTGCGTTGCTGCAGCTCGTCGCTGCGGTACAAGGAGCTGGAGGAGAGCGCGGCGCAGGCGCAGGCCGAGCACGTGGCGCCGCCCGCGCCCTCCCCCGCGCCCGCGCCCGCCGACCAGACACGCCCACACATCACGCCTGAAATCTCGTTCAAGGTGATTAACGACAATGATTTATTTATTATAGCTAATCTATGCCGTGATAATGAGCTTCGATTGATCTGAACGATAATTGCCCTTATCTGTGTAAATTGAAAAGTGGTCACAGAATGTTTGCATCGATGAAGTTCGTTCGATATTAATTACTTGACAAGATTATCACTTGTTTACGGCTTCGTGAGAACACCAGCATTGTGCAATTATTTTTTTTCGAAACTGGGCCAGCTTGGCGGATTATGGCCTGAACCCCTCGCATCGTGGACACGCCCGTGCCCATTAAAGTTACATTAAAATACCTAATTATTATTATTTAATTATATTTTAAACGTACATAGGAAGACAAATAAATATTTATCTAATGGAAGCATCGGCATTGTTTTTATTAGTATAATTGGCCATTGTAAATATTTCTTTCGACTCTTTATCTTGTTTGTCTGCATTTCTAAGTAGCTATTTATTTCTAAACTGCTATCTACCAGACGGTACCAGTGAGTGGTAAACTTAATGATTTATGTGTTCAGTTCAATATTCCTACAAACACGTGGAAGGCCACTATCGCTCTGTCATATTATGAAGTCATGTTTTGTTTTGTTAACACTCGCCGGCTATCGAAATTATTCCAATTGTTACGTGAGTGGTTATTTTATTTGACCTTAAAGTCCGAGAAGGTATGATAACGAACCTCCTTCTAGTTTATTGCATAAGCAAACCGCTTTCGTAGGTAGGACTGCTTTTAGTAGACTTATTGTATACTAGCTGAGCCCGCGGCTTCGGCCGCGTGGAATTTTGATCCTTTCTTTGGGGATGTCTACATCATAGTAGCTTTATGCATGCAAAGTCTCAGCCCGATCGGTTTAAAATTGACAAAGTTTCATACAAACTTTCATCCCCTATTTTATCCCCTTGGGGGTAGAATTAATAAAAATCCTTTCTTAGCGGATGCCTACGTCATAACATCTACCTGCATGCCAAATTTTAGCCCGATCCGTCCAGTGGCTTGGGCTGTGCGTTGATAGATCACTATGTCAGTCAGTCAGTCAGTCACCTTGGAGTTATATATATTTAGATAGGCACTTGTAGATATAGACCAGTATGTCATCTCCATCCATCCATAGGCCACTCTGTAGTCTGTAGGTACATCTGTATGTCTATCTACTTTTTCTTTGATAACTAATCACCATTCAATATTTACAACGCGCAAAGAGAAAATACAGCGTTTTAAAATCCTAAACAGTAATGCTTACTTCAACGATCAAGGTGATCGTAAATCGATTCGATTTTTCTTTTATAATTGGATAGATGCATTATGCTTAGGTATGCAGCGTGACAATGTTAATTCCGATAAAAATACAATAGCATATAGGTAGGCTTATTACTAAGTACCAATCTAATAATTAAATAATCGATATGATAACTAGACCATTTCTGTACTTACATATTTCTTCTGTTGACTTATTATAATGGTGCCGACTTTATCTCTACTAGTAGGTCTCTAAATGACAAAAACAAGTTAGACTTCAGATACTGAAGATCATATTCGTTAGGCAGAGGTCCTTATTCGTGTTCGTCCTTTCAAGGGTGCTTTTTTCGTCTAGAATTGGTTAACATTGACAGATTTTTAATCCAACTCTTGTACTTTGTGAGCTCTAAACTGATCCCGTGTTTTCAGTATGAAGATATGCAAGTGAGGCTGGCTGCTCCGTACCAATTACAGCCGAAACCAGAAGCGGCGGATCTCGGATTTGGAAAATTCTTCACCGACCACATGCTGAAGATACATTACCATAAGCAACTCGGTGGGTGGCAGAAACCAGAGATCGTACCGTTTGAAAACTTAAATCTACATCCAGCCGTCAAAGCACTGCACTATGCTATACAGGTAAAACTATTGGCAACTATGTGAATTATCTGTGTATTACCTACTCCATTGCTAGAAAATATCGCATAAAATGTTTAAATTTCTAGATATTATTTTAATGTGTTTTCTGGAATTTTCACAACCTATTTAATGTTTGTTATTGATGTCGCAAATATACCCACTCATGTGCGTTATCATTATTATCATATTGCAGCATTTTGCAATTGCTCAATAGGTACCTTTCAATACTAATATGATGTCATTGAGGATCTTAATTACTGATGTCTATAATACATCGACCGATTACATCTTTTACAGCTGTTCGAAGGCTTGAAAGCGTACAGGGGGGTCGACGATAAGATACGGTTGTTTAGGCCGGACCTGAACATGGAGCGAATGAACCTCGCGGCGGTGCGGTCCGGCTTGCCGACGTTCGACGGAGAGGAGCTGACCAGGTGCCTCGTGCGGCTCGTGCAGATCGACCAGGAGTGGGTGCCGCACTCGGAGACCTCCACCTTGTACATACGACCTACGCTAATAGGCACCGAGGTAAGCTGCGCACATTCTACCGATTATTTGTTTATCATTATCAGCTATGTACTGGGCAGGTAAGTAGATGTTCGTTATTAATTGTTTATATCAAAGAATAATTTCTTATGACCTTGTGATGCACGAGTAATGTAATAATATTTTTTATTATTATCGTCAGCGTCATTTTATTGACTATTAGAATATACTTCTCGTGTTTCGCCAATGCAAACCCACTCTTAGTGAACTTCAATTCACTGCACAGTCGTAAATACTCAGGTACCTATGCATTTACGAGCGTGTTTCAATTTCTTTACTTTCGGTACCTACATCGACATTGAAAAATACTTTGTAGTGAAGGGTTCAATGTTACTTTACTGGAGCTCATATGCACTAACTTAGAGTTACTAATTACCAAACTAACTCAGGTTGAACTAAGTCCAATTTATCATTATAACAGGTACAATACAATGTCGGTGGCTTCATTTTATTGGGGGTGTTTAAATCAATGCATATTGTGGTATATACATTGTTCCTTATCGACACGTTTTGTTTTGTCGTTAATTATAAAATTTACCTTATCAATAAATTCCGAGATATCGCAAATTTATATTCGTACGATCATACCGTAATATCATTAAATGATTGGCAAAACTGATTATGTCAAAGGGTGAACTTGAAATTCAAACAATTGGTAATTTTGCACTTTAAATAATGAATATTTACCTACATAGGTGCTTTGTAATTTTATTTGTCGTCAAACCTGACGAATGTGTTTTTCAGTAAATGTGCCAATTGAACAATCTCTAGGGAAATTCGTAGCTACTATATCATTACATCATACTAGGGCTATGTTTATCAAGCCAGTATAGGAAAATAAGTGCGTAGCAAGAAGTTTGTACCGCTTCCTGTAGTGGGTAGATAACAGAGTTACCACTCTGTCAGAACAATACGAGTTATCAATGTTGAATAAATTAGACGCATAAAGTAGTACAAATTGTATAAATGTGTTGGCATAGTCGGCTTAAGAACTAATCGCACCCGATAACGATCTAATGGAAGGATGTTATTCGCAATGCTTTCGACGCTTACTTCGGTAGGTAACGTATTTTTCATTACTCATACTCTGAAAGTAGGTCTGAAGTTGCCTGAGAAGCGGGTTGAAAGTAATACTTTTCAGGCCCGGGAGTTTCACTTTCAACTGACAGCTGTCAAATTATAAAAAAAAAACTAGTTCCATTTTCACATTTCTATGGAACCATGTTCAAACTTTTTCTACAGTCACTCAATTACAGCACGATGTAAAATTGAAATAACATAAAGTTAAGTATTAATTCAAGAATATATTTTTTAAATGACTTAATTATAATTTAGTTTCAACAATTTCTTTAAAATAACATAGATTTGGGCAAAATATTTAAAGATGAAAATGAAAAATAATGGCTAAATAATGAAGTTGGCCGGCCAACGAAAAAAAAAACAAAATAGGCGGCAATCCGATTTTATTTTTTTCGAGTTGTAGAGTATTGTTTATACTTCTTTGTATTATTTCTTTAGCCAATTCCTGTTTTTATTTTTATTTTCCTTGTATTCGTAATGAAAAGCACAGTGTTTACCTCGGGTGAAAGATTTATTTTGTCCCTCGAACTATTAGCGCCCTCGCTACGCTCGGGCGCCAAACCCCGTCTCGGGACAAAATAAGTAACTTTCACCACTCATGTAACAATGTACTATTATCGCTCGGCTCACTTATTGTTTCAAGGTACGCCTGATGGGATTTAATGTGAAAATCCTGATAAGCAATTTGATTAGGTGAAAAATATTAATTGTTTGTACAACTTGAAATACTTCAAGGGAACGGATTAGACAAACAACGTTTTCAATTTCTCACTATCCTGCGTATTCTGTTTTTAGCAGAGAACTAAGCTAAGATAGTTATTCATTACTGAAGTATATTTGCATACTATTCAGTTAACGGGCTATTAAAAGAGAAACGAATACAATTGAACCACAAAAAAGGCGACTTACAATAGATAACTATAATGGTGTCATTCATTTGATACAGCTAGTCAAATATTCGTTTGACTAATAAAACGTTTTTCCATAAAGTCAAAAGTGGGAGCCTAAGATGTTCCTCCAGCGGTACTCAAGCTGTACTAGATTCTGGTGTCATTTATTTTCATTACAAACGTAAAAAGCGCGTTAACATAAATGTTTCACCTTATGGTACGACTGCATCTACCTATATTAAGTATCTTACTAAGCAACTGGCGATAAAAAAAGACATGTAAAAAGACAAGCCCGCTGAGTTTCTTGCCGGATCTTTTCAGTCGAGGTCGCGTTCCGATCCGGTTGTAGATATAAGAAAAAAATATGTAATATTTACAATTTGTAAGTGTCCCCGTAGGCCTAAAAAAAAAATGATTTGAATTTGAAAAACTTATAATTATGTTTAAACCACTTTTGCGCACAGATTAAAACCATTGAGATAAATATTACTACAGGACTTGTATGATGTAATTTTCAATTGAACAGCCAACCTTCGGCATCGCGGCGCCCGAGTCAGCGTTGCTGTTCGCGATCCTGAGCCCGGTGAGCGCGTACTACAAGACGAGCGGCGACGGCGCCGTGTCCATATTCGCGGACCCGGCCGTCGTGCGCGCCTTCCCCGGCGGGGTCGGCAATAGGAAAGTGGGATCTAACTATGGACCCACTATAGGTGAGCACCTTTAGGGCCCTTACCCGTATTCATCAATCAATTTCAGGTCTGAGAGCGATGTACGCTTTTTACATGTATTTTTGTACGGGTATGACATAAGAATGGCATTGGACTTGAGATCGATTAATTGTTGAGATTCGAGTAATGATATCGTCTGCACAGATTAACAGTGACATTGGGACTGTAAAATGTGCTATATGGCTTAGAGGTGGTATTAACGTCTTACATGTGGCTGAAATATATTTGCAATTTGATGTATTGTAATCACCATCACAATAGCAGGCTAATTACATCATAAATATAATGAACGTATGTCATGAATGGTGCGGTCTTGATATAATTTATTATATTACAGAGGCCACGTCCCGGGCGGCTAAACTGGGCCATCATCAAGTGTTGTGGTTGTTCGGCCCCAACCACGAGCTCACCGAAGTCGGCGCGATGAATATCTTCGTCGTTTACGCCAATGAACAAGGAGGTAAATAAACAAGGAGGGAAATACACGCGTCGCTTCCGTCAATCTACAATGTGTTGGAAAGCGGGTGTTATAATAACTATTGATATTCAATGATGCTTAGTGGTTAGCTGTTAGGTATTAAATGAATGGACCTAACTGCACAAAATTTTCGGCGTAACGGATACAGCTTAGATTATAAACGTCGCACTATATCGACTTGAACGTTATTAATTATTGTGGCAATTACATTAACGTATAATCATGCAGTTAACGGTTGGATATCCGTGCAAGCGGCCGATAACGTAGTTATCTATCGGGCGCGACGTTGACGCTTTGACCTTTTGACCGGTAAATTCTCGTCTCATATCTGAAGCAACAATTAGGGTCACTAACATCAGAATGGTTTTTATTCGAGATCGCAGCGCTTTTGTACGCCTCTTTTGTATACAAAGTAAATTTTCTGTCTTTTTACAGATAAACAATTGGTCACTCCGCCATTGAACGGGCTCATATTGCCCGGTGTGACGCGCCGCTCGATCCTCGAGCTAGCCAGCCAGTGGGAAGACTTGACCGTCAAGGAAGAAGTCATCACCATGGATCGACTGATAGAGCTCAATAAAAAAGGACGGGTAAGTAATTCGATTACTTTCACGCGCCAATATATTATACCTTAGGGTTGATAGTTATAATAAATAAATATTTAATTTTCAGTTGTTGGAGATGTTCGGCGCCGGCACTGCGGTCCTGATCAGTCCGATCAGCAGGGTCGGTTTTCTGGAGCATAATATCGACGTGCCCACCATGAAGCACGCGCAGCCGGTGTTCCAGCGAGTCAAGGACACGTTGCTGGCGATACAGTACGGCCACATAGAACATCCCTACGCCAAGGTCATCTCATAGTCTTCGGAGCGGACGCCGCGCCAGTGCGTAGTCACAAACATTGGACATTTTATAGTTAAGTCAGTGAAGAGGACAGTGAATTTACCGACATGCTCACGAACCATGTGCAAGTGCAAAATAACAATCGGAAAAATGTGTGATTTTATGTCCGAGGACGACTAGCTGCGATAAATTATATAGATAAGTTAAGGCTACAGCGATCAGAAGCGGGGATTGTATAAATGCTGCGCATTTCATGATATATAAAAACTCGCTTAATTACACCGTTATCGTCGACGCTATCAGTATGTGCGACGCTGTGCTACGTATTTATTCATTATCTATAAATGTTAGTTGGGCGTGCATATGTAATATAAGTAAATTAATATCACTTAGTCCGTTCGGAAGTTGAGACACATTTTCTTGTAAAAATGCCATCTATCTAGAGTTTGTTCCTTATGTATAATAATTGCCTTCCTAATTGGATCAAGAAAAACAGCATTGTAAATATAATTTAAGGTCAATTCAATATATTGATAATATTAATGACATATTTTTAAGTAATATAAGTATGTTGTGTCGTGTTATTCGGGTGAAACAATGAGTAGACTAGAAAACCTCTGGAAATAATTTGATACTCCAGATTTTATGTTCATGACTGTTTACAAGCGTCTTCTTATAAACTGTACTCAAAAATGTTGTGATATTATTGTGTAAATATATTTAAAAGATATAACAGCTTTCTCTCGTTGAAATATATCTACTGATGTTGGAGCGATGCCGCGGAAACCACGCCGAGTGAGTGATCCAAGGTGCATGCAAATATGAACTTTAATAACTGCAGGTTTAAAATACGAATTGATATTCGCGTAGTTTGTTGGTATTGTAACAATATAATTACGTATTTAAACCAATTTCAATTTCTTTTCTAATATTTTGTAAGTTCACCTACAGACGTTAAATTCAATTTCGAATAATCACTGTATCATGTCCGATTCAAGCGGATAGTATGCTTTACTCATACGTATATTTTTCTAGTCTAAGGTAAGAATCTGTGTGAATTGTTTCATATTTATAAAAATACATAAGTTATGTACCTTTTAACCATTTTTATTTCACCTACATCCTCCCAAGTCCTTTTAGGGCCTAATGCCTATGCACACCACGTTTTTAAACGCGCCGCCGAAGCGCGTTTGTAGCGATACAGACGCGATACACACGCGAGTCAGACGCAGCCTGTAGACCTTTGCTTTAAAAAGGCGGACAGGTGTCCGCCTTTTTAAAACGCGCCGTTAAAAAACGTGGTGTGCATAGGCCCTTACATGTACCTAGTGATTATGTAACGATAGTTGCAGCACTAGCCGCACCAGATTTTTATATATATGTTTTTTATGATATACCAAAGTCGTAAAACGAGCGTGCGATCCGCCGGATGTTAAGGTGAAGGCGCCTGTCTAGCCCGCGAAATTCAACATTTTCTAGTATTTTTATAGTTTATCCAAAATCTGAAAACATTTAAGACAACATTTTGTGATTTGCGACAAACACAGTATGCAGTTCGTTTATTAATACATTTATTTTACTCTAAAACATTTCAAGAACGTCAGATAACCAGATAAACTGGCAATTTTTATATATTTAGTGATTAACTAGTATCATATCCACCGTGATAATATTTAGAGTAAACGAAATGTATTAATAAACGCACTGCATACTGTGTTTGGCGCAAATCACAAAATGTTGTCTTAAATGTTTTCAGATTTTGAATAAACTATAAAAATACTCGAAAATTTTGAATTTCGCGGGCTAGGTGGGCGCTTTAGCTTTAAGCAGTTATCATAGCCTATACATGTTTTCAATACCAAAGCCATTGCTCGCACGTTGTCCGACCTGAAGGGGAGTCGGACAGAGGGAAAGGAAGGAAACCCCCACTGGGTTAATTAAAACCACGTTTTTTAAATGCCCCGTCGACGGCGCTTTTTTTCCTACAGATCAGTTTGTATCGATACATACGCGCGTTAGCATCGCGACTGTATCGCTACAAACGCGAGTCGACGGCGCGTTTTAAAAACGCGGACAGGTAGGCTGCGGCTGACTCGCGTCTGTATCGCTACAAACGCGAGTCGAAGACGCGTTTTAAAAACGCGGACAGGTAGGCTGCGGCTGACTCGCGTCTGTATCGCTACAAACGCGCGTCGAAGGCGCGTTTTAAAAACGCGGACAGGTAGGCTGCGGCTGACTCGCGTCTGTATCGCTACAAACGCGAGTCGAAGGCGCGTTTTAAAAACGCGGACAGGTAGGCTGCGGCTGACTCGCGTCTGTATCGCTACAAACGCGCGTCGAAGGCGCGTTTTAAAAACGCGGACAGGTAGGCTGCGGCTGACTCGCGTCTGTATCGCTACAAACGCAATCGAAGGCGCGTTTTAAAAACGCGGACAGGTAGGCTGCGGCTGACTCGCGTCTGTATCGCTACAAACGCAATCGAAGGCGCGTTTTAAAAACGCGGACAGGTAGGCTGCGGCTGACTCGCGTCTGTATCGCTACAAACGCGCGTCGACGGCGCGTTTTAAAAATGCGGACAGGTAGGCTGCGGCTGGCTTTGCGGCGGCGTGCGCTCTGGCCGGCACCCCTCCCTGGGAGCTCGAGGCGTGGGTGCTAGCCAGAGTGTACGAGTGGACGGCGCGGCGAAGGGCGCTCGGGGAGCACCCCGCCGCGGAAGAGCGGGAGGCCGTCCGGCGAGAGGCGAAGGCAGCTATAGTCCATCATTGGACTGAGGACCTCGCCTCCGCCGCCCTTGGCCGTCGAACGCTGGACGCGCTCGGGCCAGTACTGCAAGACTGGCTCGAGCGGTCCCACGGTTTTCTCTCGTTTCGTCTGGTGCAGGTGCTATCCGGCCACGGATGTTTCGGATCCCACCTGCACCGAATCCGGAGGGAGGAAACCCCGGCGTGCCACGATTGCGGCGCGTCGGAGGACACGGCACAGCACACCCTCGAGGTGTGCCCGGCCTGGTCCGAGCCGCGCCGCGGTCTCATCGCGGTGGTTGGGCAGGACCTGTCGCTTCCCAGCGTGGTCAGCTCCATGCTGGGAGGCGAGGAGGCCTGGGCGGCGCTCGCCTCCTTCTGCGAGGAAGTCATGTCGCAGAAGGAGGCAGCGGAGCGTGCTCGGGAGGACGACCCTCTCGCAGCGCCGCTCCGTAGGCGAAGGAGAGTAGGGAGAAGGCGACTGTACGATCGTCGTCTCCCTCCTGGTGGCGAATAGCGGGAGACAGGCGCGGGGCGCCTTCTCCAGCACCGCACTATTCGCCACCATCGCGGAGCGGGAATGGCCGAGCACTCGCGGTCATTCCCGGGCCCCTCCCCACAGGGAGGGGCGTGAAGGGCCCGCTGTAAAGGCGGGCGGTCGTCTGAGGGGGACTAGATGTAAAGGCTCTGCCAGTTCCCTAGTCCTCCTCCTCCTCATAGGCGAGGCGGGAGTGCCGGGGGGGTTTTTAGCCGGTAGGAGTCCGGCATAACCCGTGCCGCGCCCCCGCGTGGCCGGGTATCCATGAGGATTTTCCCCCCCGAGAACAAAAAAAAAAAAAAAAAAGGTAGGTTGCGGCTGACTCGCGTCTGTATCGCTACAAAGCTTGTCGACGGCGCGTTTAAAAAACGTGGTGTTCATAGGCCCTTAGGCTTCCGGCTGCCTCATACATCGTATAAATGAAGCTATAATAACTACTTTACACAAATCTTGTTTGAGAGGGTGGTCCTGCCCCGGTCAAGCGAGCCCGTTTATAACCTGTAGTCAATTGTCAAAACCTTGGCTTTACCACTGTTAAACATTTAATAAAGGTAAGTATTATACACTAGCTGTGCCCGCGACTTCGTTTGCGTGTAATTTAACTTAACAAAAATTTCGGGATTAATCATCCCCTATTTTATCCCCTTGGGGGTAGAATTAATCAAAATCCTTTCTTAGCGGATGCCTACGTCATAACATCTACCTGCATGCCAAATTTCAGCCCGATCCGTCCAGTGGTTTGGGCTGTGCGTTGATAGATCACTATGTCAGTCAGTCACCTTTGAGTTATATATATTTAGATTGAAGCGTCAATAGCCTAGTGGTTACACGGGCCGTCCTCGTATCTGAGAGGTTCCGGGTTCGATCCCCATCCTGGCCATTAAACTATTGACGTGAGCCCACTCCTAGCACAAGCATTTAGCTTAGTAGACGGTGCTAAAGGGACTACTAGTAATGTGATAAACACATATTGCCAGTAGTATAAAAAAAAAACATTTACATGTTTTGAGAAATTAACAGGTTAACAGACCACAGCCCATATACTTAACGCTAGTTTTTCCTTTACTACTTGACATCAAGAGAGTCGTGTGATAATAATTTTTCATACAAGTATGGCTCTTGAGGAACTCAAAATCTGAGAAATCAAACAAAGAAGTGGCTTATTGTTGTTAAATAGATTGCCATGAAGCAGAATCATCAAAAAAAAAGTTTTTCCGGCGGCTTCGTCCGCACAAACTTCCTTTTAATCTGCATCTCGACATGAACTCTACCTCTTGTGACTTGGGAGTGTACCAATATTTCTTGTAGTGTGTACCTATAACTTGTTGAAATCAACCAAGTAGTTTTTATGTAATGCTCCATTTAACAAAGAAATAATGTATACTAGCTGAGCCCGCGACTTCGTCCGCGTGGAATTTAACTTCACAAAAATGCCCGCTCCCGCGATCTGAGCCCGCGCGACAGGACCCATTTTTGTTCTTATAAAATAAAAGTAGCCTAAGTTACTGTTTATGACATTAGCTATCTACCAGTGAAAGTCCCGTCAAAATCGGTCCAGCCGTTTCGGAGATTACCCGGAACAAATATATACATAGACAGACAAAAAAAATTTAAATCGCATTTTTGCTTTAGTTGTCGTATGTACTTTCATATGCATTTAGTGAAAATGTGTTATTTTGATATTACAAACAGACACTCCAATTTTATTTATTTGTATAGATATACCAACCAGTCGATAATGAAAATATTTTGCAAACAATACTTAGTCATCAGATATTACTATCGTACCATTATTATCGTATGATTTGAACTTTAACGATTGGTCAATCAATACTTTAAAGCTAATTATCGATAGAATTGATATCGTTAATCGACCAATCGTCGATCGGTCCATCGTTCGATTGGTGTGGTTACACCCGCGTGTTGCGGATATCTCTCGAGCTAAGACCAATTTATTTTTAGATAACTGATGATTTGTTGTCTATCATCTTCCGCATATTTAGTAAACGTCCCTGAAGGGAACTATATTTCGTCGCTTTTTTATCAATTTGACCTTATTGTTATTATTAACTACTCCCACGCGATTGCTTACATTATCAGTATTCTCTGGTATTGTCTTTTTATCATAATCTACGTAGTTAACAATTATTAAATAGTCAAAAGGTGACGCACACTATACGGAAGATTTTGTTATCGACGTGTAGGTAAAGTAACATAATATAAATGTACATGTTTAAAATAATGTTATGTTATCTTTATCCGTTAGCAGTATCTACTACATAAAAGGTATTGTACTAATAAAACAAAATAATTACATCAGCAGCAGTACAATTGTGAAAAATACAAATGATTAAACGGTTTTATCACTCAGGGGGCAGAGGTAGGTCGTCGTCGAATTCATCAACAAATTTCTTCTTTGCGTCCGAACGTTGAATGGATCTATTGACTGGCTGCAAACCGTCAGTTGTCTCGCTGGAATATCTGTAAACACACCTACACCTATAGGCACTTTGATAAATTGCAATTAACTGAATAACGCAATAGTGTACGTATAGTTACTGCTCCGATAAGAAAGCTGAAACGAATTACTAAAGACTCAAAACTGACTACGTGATCTGCAGCTCTAGTATGACTCTTGCGTTTGCGTTTACGAGACAAACGCATTTGTCGTGTAGATATCAACCTAATCGCAATATAGGTTTTGTATAGTAGCGCCCATATGGCGCTGCAGTACTGTACGAGTCAATACAAACTTCACGTATAGACGCGGTCACGCGGCCACATTAAGCATATGAGCCGAAATTTACAACGAAATTATTCCAGTCTATTCCATTGTGACAGTTTCCATTCGATTATAATAAAGTATTTGATACGTGGTGACAATGGAAATTCGCCGAACGTTAGTTAGGTATAATGCATACATCGAATTGATTAACTAATGAAAGCTATAAATATTCAGATGAGTGACCCAGCGGCGGCGGCGGCAACGTCTCCATTAGTTCCGAATGTCTGATGCGCAGTAACATTAAATACCTAGCTTATTTATTAGCACTGATCCCTATTGTACTGACCACGGATTATTATCCCTGCGTGTAACTTATATCATCTATAATCTCTGCAATCATGACTTAAGAGGTCATTTAGTCTTGTTTAGGTAGCAGTTAAATTCGCATATAGGTACTAGAACTAATTTTCGTTATCATAATAAAGTACATAAGAATCAATGAATAGGTAATACAAGGCAGAGCTTGGCAGCGTTGCGATAATAACACAGCGGCAACAAGCAGCCTGAAGCGAAACCATCTCTTTTACAATGTAGATAAAGATTAAAATGCTTTGAAATGTTAGTTTTCTTTTATGTAATGAAAGCTTATCTTACGTATAAGGCCGAGTAGCAGCGCTGTCGGCTCGGCCGTCGCTGGAGTGCCGCGAGCCCGTGGTGGGCGGCGCGGGCGCGGCGCTGCTCACCCGCGTACCGGCTGGAACAATGGGAGCTTGTAATATCCTACTAATATTATAAATGCGAAAGTTTGTGAGTGAGGATGTTTGTTACTCTTTCAGGCAAAACCTACTAAACGGATTTGGATGAAATTTGGAACACAGATAGTTTATAACCGGGAGTCACATATCCCGAAATTTTTGTTAAGTTAAATACTACGCGGACGAAGTCGCGGGCACAGCTAGTATATAATACGAGGCATGCCTTTTAAGTTCTGTCGTTTCCATAATTCCCGGCAATTTTGAATTTGGAACTGTTCTATATTCGAATGTGTTTAAATTTCGAATCTCAAAACAGTTGAATGTATTAGGATTAATGTTATTGTTTAGTCACAGCGTCGATTAGAATCTGTCAGGTTACGTACGAAAATGAATCTTTCTAAGGAAAATGTTCGTGCAATAATTTTCTACAACTTTAGAAGAGGCCTGACACGGCTTCAGTGTTTTGAAGAGCTAATATCTGTGTTCAGGGATGAAGCCCCATGTCTGCGGACTGTCGAACGCTGGTATTTAGAATTCCAGCGTGGACATACTAGTGTTAGTGACAAATCTCGCGAATGTCGCCCAAAATCTGCATTCACTGAAGATAACATCATTGGAGTGAGACAACTAATTCTCGAAGATCGTCATGTGACGTATCGAGAGATAGAGGCTCTATTAGGCATCTCAGGGACAACCATTCAGAAGATCTTGCATGAAGCGCTTGGTGTAAGAAAGCTAGTTTGCCGTTGGATACCGCATCTGCTTTCCGACGATCACAAGGCGGCCCGCGTCAGATGGTGTAAGAAAACTCTGCAAAGGTTCAACCGAGGAGAGTCAAATCACGTCTACGACATCATCAGTGGTGACGAATCTTGGATCTATGCCTACGATCCTGATTCCAAACAACAATCTACAATCTGGGTCTTTCAAGACGAGCCAAAGCCGACTAAAGTTGTTCGTTCTCGAAGCACTTCAAAGAAGATGGTGGCCACGTTCGTTAGAAAAACCGGCCATGTTGCGACTATTGCACTTGATGATCGTAGAACGGTTAACGCAGAGTGGTATACCACAGTTTCTTTACCACAAGTCATCGCCGAACTTCGAAAATCTAACTCAAAGCGACGCATCATCCTGCACCACGACAATGCAAGTTCACACAGCGCTCGTCAAACGATTGAGTATTTGAAGCAGGAAAAAGTAGAAATTCTTGACCATCCTCCATACAGCCCTGACCTAAGCCCTAACGATTTTTTTACATTTCCTAAAATTAAGAAAAGTCTTCGTGGTCAAAGGTTCCAGTCCAGTGAAGAAGCAGTCGACGCTTTCAAGTCAGCCATTTTGAACACCCCCACTTTAGAGTGGAATAAATGTTATAATAACTGGTTTGAGCGAATGGAAAAGTGTATTAAGCTACGTGGTGAATACTTTGAAAAACAATAAAAAGTACTATAAGGTTCTAGTTGTGTTTTTTTCTTCAAACGACAAAACTTAAAAGGCATCCCTCGTACAGGCCCTTTGCGAGAATTATATTGTCATGTAAGGTACATGTTGAGGTCAACAGTTGCAAATGATGGTACATAAAGAGCGCCTTGACTCCAACAGGTGTATTATTATTATTATTGCTGCTATTACTTATTATTACGAGGGATGCCTTTTAAGTTTTGTCGTTTGAAGAAAAAAACACAACTAGAACCTTATAGTACTTTTTATTGTTTTTCAAAGTATTCACCACGTAGCTTAATACACTTTTCCATTCGCTCAAACCAGTTATTATAACATTTATTCCACTCTAAAGTGGGGGTGTTCAAAATGGCTGACTTGAAAGCGTCGACTGCTTCTTCACTGGACTGGAACCTTTGACCACGAAGACTTTTCTTAATTTTAGGAAATGTAAAAAAATCGTTAGGGCTTAGGTCAGGGCTGTATGGAGGATGGTCAAGAATTTCTACTTTTTCCTGCTTCAAATACTCAATCGTTTGACGAGCGCTGTGTGAACTTGCATTGTCGTGGTGCAGGATGATGCGTCGCTTTGAGTTAGATTTTCGAAGTTCGGCGATGACTTGTGGTAAAGAAACTGTGGTATACCACTCTGCGTTAACCGTTCTACGATCATCAAGTGCAATAGTCGCAACATGGCCGGTTTTTCTAACGAACGTGGCCACCATCTTCTTTGAAGTGCTTCGAGAACGAACAACTTTAGTCGGCTTTGGCTCGTCTTGAAAGACCCAGATTGTAGATTGTTGTTTGGAATCAGGATCGTAGGCATAGATCCAAGATTCGTCACCACTGATGATGTCGTAGACGTGATTTGACTCTCCTCGGTTGAACCTTTGCAGAGTTTTCTTACACCATCTGACGCGGGCCGCCTTGTGATCGTCGGAAAGCAGATGCGGTATCCAACGGCAAACTAGCTTTCTTACACCAAGCGCTTCATGCAAGATCTTCTGAATGGTTGTCCCTGAGATGCCTAATAGAGCCTCTATCTCTCGATACGTCACATGACGATCTTCGAGAATTAGTTGTCTCACTCCAATGATGTTATCTTCAGTGAATGCAGATTTTGGGCGACATTCGCGAGATTTGTCACTAACACTAGTATGTCCACGCTGGAATTCTAAATACCAGCGTTCGACAGTCCGCAGACATGGGGCTTCATCCCTGAACACAGATATTAGCTCTTCAAAACACTGAAGCCGTGTCAGGCCTCTTCTAAAGTTGTAGAAAATTATTGCACGAACATTTTCCTTAGAAAGATTCATTTTCGTACGTAACCTGACAGATTCTAATCGACGCTGTGACTAAACAATAACATTAATCCTAATACATTCAACTGTTTTGAGATTCGAAATTTAAACACATTCGAATATAGAACAGTTCCAAATTCAAAATTGCCGGGAATTATGGAAACGACAGAACTTAAAAGGCATGCCTCGTACGCGCTGGACCCATGTCTCCATGCAAGCCTTCCAAAGGACCGGGCAGAGCCCGTGATACAGAGAGACATAATAATAATATCGCCAGACTGACACACCAACTGTATGGTCCCAAACTAAGAAACTCTTGCACTATTGTTTGGTACCCAACAATTGACTGGGGGCGATCCCAGTGACACCCAGACCGCATTTCCGAAATGAAAAGGCCATTTCCGAAATTTGCCTCGGTGGAAATCGAACCCTCAACCATCATGTGCAGTGAGCCGAGAAATTTATATAGGTATATGTCGTTAATCCAGTTTTCTGGAGTTATATATTATATTATACTTTAATGATAATGTTAAAAAAATAATGAGGGACGTATCGGAGCGTTAACGCGGGCCTTGACCCTGGACTGGGCACGGCTTTTCAGCTCGTTAAGAAAGAAACCTACTATATTTGAAAAACTCGTGAAATACTTATCGTGGTACCTTCTTTAATATTAGGTTATTAGTTTGCATTTAAACGAGTCGAAAGACCCAAACAATATATATAACCCCTTTTTAATAGGAGTGCCTCAATGGCAATTTGATAAACACTACGTATTTGAATTAATTTGCAAATATAATTATAAATAGTTGCGTTACTGTAATGGGTACCTTGAGTTCGAATGGAGTCAATATGAATATAACAGAATACATTTAATTAGCTCTTTTAATGCCCCATTGCTGAATACGAGCTTCACCTTAATTAATGGAAGAGGTACTCATTACTTGTAGGTACTTGTGTAGTTAAGCATTAAAATTGTACCTACTATTAATCATTAGTAGATAAGTGTTACAATAAGTTATAAAAAAGAAATCAACGCAACACAAAGAGCTTTTAAACTCCTTCGTCTGTACCTCTATAGCGTTGCAACTCCAGAACTGATTAGCTATTTTTAATTAGCTCTAAGTGTTTTAAAGGAAAACCGTCTTGCCCTATCTATCTAAATATATATAACTCAAAGGTGACTGACTGATCTATCAACGCACAGCCCAAACCACTGGACGGATCGGGCTGAAATTTGGCATGCAGGTAGATGCTATGACGTAGGCATCCGCTAAGAAAGGATTTTGATTAATTCTACCCCCAAGGGGATAAAATAGGGGATGAAAGTTTGTATGAAACTTTGTCAATTAAATTCCACGCGGACGAAGTCGCGGACACAGCTAGTTCAAAATAAATCCATCAAGGAAGTATCTTTATTGTAAAACATTTAAATTAGCTCCATATGATCACATCACATCATTTAGTAAGCAGTATCAATGCCAAAGTGTCAATATGGTACACATACTAGTGGTTATATTCTCTTTGGTACATACCTCTGATCTGATCGATCGGAGACTGGCTCGTCCCTGACGTCACGCTTCCCGCTGACGTCACCGTCACTGCGGGACAAAGAAAATCGCGTATTCAAATTCAAATACATAAGACGATAACGAACACGGGCTGTTGCATCTCGTTATTTTGATCTTCAGGCAAGTCATTAGCATTACGATTTTATACGTAAAAAGTTTGTATACATAATCCATAATTCAAAATAGATTTTATTTAAAATTTTATATATCACGATAGATACACGATAACGAGAGAATCTGTTTCCATTAAACATGACTATAAAGCATCGCAATAAAAAAATCTGGATGTCCAACCCTTCTTAAACAATGATGAAGCAGACAGACAGGTACAAAGGCTTCAAACTTATAAGACACAGTTGGAAGATCTCAAACCGAATTCAGTATTCAAAAGTGATCCTAAAACTAGTGTGTATGAGGTTTATTTTTCTCTGTCCCGTACCTCGCTCCTGCTGCCTCGCTCTGGTCTGCGCGCGCTGCAGCTCGCGGCTCCACGCCGTGGTCTCCGCGAGTCCTTGATCACCGCAAAGCTTCACTATAAGCTTTAAACCTGAACACACATAAACCGGTCACTAATGCAATCATCATTTTCTATAGGATTTTCGTCCTCCTCGTTACAAAAAAAGTACTATAACACTGTTTTGACTTGTCGTCTCTTCATATAAATCAAATCAATTTGTTTTACCTATTATTAATGTGTGTTTTGTGACTTTGACTGCTACATCAAGAATAACGGCTAAATTATGTACGGAGCAAATATTATGCTTTGGTATAATATTATAGCCTTCTTTTTCTCCTCGAAAGTCTACGCGGCTAAGTGCTACTGAATGAAACATAATATCGAATATAATGATAAGTAATTTCAAGTTTTGAGTTAAAAGTTATCGATTTTAAAGTAACTTACATTGGACATTGTCTGGAAAGCGCGCGTTCATTTTCTTGTACACAGCGAGCGCGTCTTGGTAGCGGCCGGTGGCGCGCAGGCACGCGCCCATCAGCAGGCCCCATTGAGGCTGAACAACATTTTATTATGATAATCCTTGGTACAAACCAACCTTCCATAAAATTCATAGTAAATAGAAAATAATGGGTTAGCGACTGAATCGTCATCGGTTTCACCAATTCAGCCGAACCTAGGACGTATCGCAATTTTTACGTATTTTCAAGAACACATTATTATTGTTGGATGGTAGGTATTTTAATAATAATAATATAGAAACCAAACCTAGAAAGTATTGCTAAGTTCACGTAATTTCTAGGGAGTAATAGGCGCTGCTGCGTGGGTTGAAATGATGTTAATTACATTACGTACATTGCTGGGCTGCAGCCTGGCGGCGCGGCGGTAGTAGTGCAGCGCGTTGTCGGGCTGCGCGTCGCTGGCCAGCCACTCCAGCGCCGCCAGCTCGCACGGCCACACGGCCTCCACCTAGCGGGGTAAGGGCCTATACACACCACGTTTTTTAAATCGCCGACCGTCGACGCGCGTTTCTAAAACGCGGATAGGTGTGCAAAGGTCTACAGGCTGCGTCTGACTCGCGTTTAAAAAACGTGGTGTGCATAGGCAGGCCCTAAGGGTCATTTACAACTGAAACGAGGTAGATAAACCTTTATGTCAAGGATATAAGGTTATAAATGCGAGATCATACGCGCGACGGAACGAACGTCTCAGCAACCGGGTGACGTCTCATTCTATAAGCTTTTACTTTCACGTCGATAAATGCGCGGAAGCCCGCGGGAATGCGTGGAATGATAATAAATAAGCTAATAAATATGATATAAACTTTATAGTTTTATTAAGTTGAAGTGGTCATACCATACCCCAATGGGCATTCCTTAATCAGTATTAAGTTACGAGGCATGCCTTTTAAGTTCTGTCGTTTCCATAATTCCCGGCAATTTTGAATTTGGAACTGTTCTATATTCGAATGTGTTTAAATTTCGAATCTCAAAACAGTTGAATGTATTAGGATTAATGTTATTGTTTAGTCACAGCGTCGATTAGAATCTGTCAGGTTACGTACGAAAATGAATCTTTCTAAGGAAAATGTTCGTGCAATAATTTTCTACAACTTTAGAAGAGGCCTGACACGGCTTCAGTGTTTTGAAGAGCTAATATCTGTGTTCAGGGATGAAGCCCCATGTCTGCGGACTGTCGAACGCTGGTATTTAGAATTCCAGCGTGGACATACTAGTGTTAGTGACAAATCTCGCGAAGGTCGCCCAAAATCTGCATTCACTGAAGATAACATCATTGGAGTGAGACAACTAATTCTCGAAGATCGTCATGTGACGTATCGAGAGATAGAGGCTCTATTAGGCATCTCAGGGACAACCATTCAGAAGATCTTGCATGAAGCGCTTGGTGTAAGAAAGCTAGTTTGCCGTTGGATACCGCATCTGCTTTCCGACGATCACAAGGCGGCCCGCGTCAGATGGTGTAAGAAAACTCTGCAAAGGTTCAACCGAGGAGAGTCAAATCACGTCTACGACATCATCAGTGGTGACGAATCTTGGATCTATGCCTACGATCCTGATTCCAAACAACAATCTACAATCTGGGTCTTTCAAGACGAGCCAAAGCCGACTAAAGTTGTTCGTTCTCGAAGCACTTCAAAGAAGATGGTGGCCACGTTCGTTAGAAAAACCGGCCATGTTGCGACTATTGCACTTGATGATCGTAGAACGGTTAACGCAGAGTGGTATACCACAGTTTGTTTACCACAAGTCATCGCCGAACTTCGAAAATCTAACTCAAAGCGACGCATCATCCTGCACCACGACAATGCAAGTTCACACAGCGCTCGTCAAACGATTGAGTATTTGAAGCAGGAAAAAGTAGAAATTCTTGACCATCCTCCATACAGTCCTGACCTAAGCCCTAACGATTTTTTTACATTTCCTAAAATTAAGAAAAGTCTTCGTGGTCAAAGGTTCCAGTCCAGTGAAGAAGCAGTCGACGCTTTCAAGTCAGCCATTTTGAACACCCCCACTTTAGAGTGGAATAAATGTTATAATAACTGGTTTGAGCGAATGGAAAAGTGTATTAAGCTACGTGGTGAATACTTTGAAAAACAATAAAAAGTACTATAAGGTTCTAGTTGTGTTTTTTTCTTCAAACGACAAAACTTAAAAGGCATCCCTCGTATTGAAGTTACGAACGCTTATTGCATCATCCACTGTTCCAATCGAATATAATATGTTTATCCAAGACTTGGGAGACATGTAGGTACTATCAGGGGCATGTAAGTAGGTTCATTAGGTCCCTATTACCTACTTGTATTTTCCATATTTAAAAAAATATATTATGCAACCACTTGATAACTTTTATCACCAAATATAAATATTATTATTATATTATTATACGTGCGTACGTACTGGTTTTTATAAACTCTAAACTTATCTATTTATTAAAAAAATATTATTAAAATGCGATGATTATAACGATGTTTAAAATTAAACAATCTTATCAAATGACACTTAGGAATGGTAATAGATAGGTACTTAATATTACTATCGACGAAGTGTACCTATAGCAGTTACCACTTCAAGGGAAATCGGTGTTTTTTGTCAGGAGTAGATCACCTGACGATTGAGCTACCTACAGGATTTATGATATGAATTCCATGGTCACAAAGTCCCGTGGAAAAATACGGAACAAAATTGTACACAGTTTAAATTATAGAATTGTATTTTAATAATATGCCTATGTATCTGCCGACCAAGACTACAGCGCTATGTCTACGGGACTTCGTATGAGAAATAGGCTTCAGATAAGTATGCAACTCACATCTTGGTAGTGGTGTTTGGCGGTCTGCATGTCGCCCATCTCGTTGTGCAGCTGCGCGAGCGCACACGTCACGCCCGCGTCCCAACTACCGATCAGGCTGTACCTGGAGGTGACGGTAACAATTTATTTTTCATTACTCATACTCTGAAAGTAGGTCTGAAGTTGCCTGAGAAGCGGGTTGAAAGTAATACTTTTCAGGCCCGGGAGTTTCGCTTTCAATTGACAGCTGTCAAATTATAAAAAAAACTAGTTTCATTTTCACATTTCTATGGAACCATGTTTAAACTTTTTCTACAGTCACTCAATTACAGCACGATGTAAAATTGAAATAACATAAGTTAAGTATTAATTCAAGAATATATATTTTTGAATGACTTAATTATAATTTAGTTTCAAAAAATTCTTTAAAATAACATAGATTTAGGCAAAATATTTAAAGATGAAAATGAAAAATAATGGCTAAATAATGAAGTTGGCCGGCCAACGAAAAAAAAAACAAAATATGCGGCAATCCGTTTTTTTTTTTTCGATTTGTAGAGTATTGTAGCGTACCTATGTGTAGCGGCGGCAGCACCTACCAGTGGTCGGCGGCGGCGGGGTCCCGCGCGGCGCGCGCCAGGCCGGCGGCGGCCAGCGCGCGCAGCGTGGCGCCCGCGTACCTATGTGTAGCGGCGGCAGCACCTACCAGTGGTCGGCGGCGGCGGGGTCCCGCGCGGCGCGCGCCAGGCCGGCGGCGGCCAGCGCGCGCAGCGTGGCGCCCGCGTACCTATGTGTAGCGGCGGCAGCACCTACCAGTGGTCGGCGGCGGCGGGGTCCCGCGCGGCGCGCGCCAGGCCGGCGGCGGCCAGCGCGCGCAGCGTGGCGCCCGCGTACCTATGTGTAGCGGCGGCAGCACCTACCAGTGGTCGGCGGCGGCGGAGTCCCGCGCGGCGCGCGCCAGGCCGGCGGCGGCCAGCGGGCGCAGCGTGGCGCCCGCGTACCTATGTGTAGCGGCGGCAGCACCTACCAGTGGTCGGCGGCGGCGGGGTCCCGCGCGGCGCGCGCCAGGCCGGCGGCGGCCAGCGCGCGCAGCGTGGCGCCCGCGTACCTATGTGTAGCGGCGGCAGCACCTACCAGTGGTCGGCGGCGGCGGGGTCCCGCGCGGCGCGCGCCAGGCCGGCGGCGGCCAGCGCGCGCAGCGTGGCGCCCGCGTACCTATGTGTAGCGGCGGCAGCACCTACCAGTGGTCGGCGGCGGCGGGGTCCCGCGCGGCGCGCGCCAGGCCGGCGGCGGCCAGCGCGCGCAGCGTGGCGCCCGCGTACCTATGTGTAGCGGCGGCAGCACCTACCAGTGGTCGGCGGCGGCGGGGTCCCGCGCGGCGCGCGCCAGGCCGGCGGCGGCCAACGCGCGCAGCGTGGCGCCCGCGTACCTATGTGTAGCGGCGGCAGCACCTACCAGTGGTCGGCGGCGGCGGGGTCCCGCGCGGCGCGCGCCAGGCCGGCGGCGGCCAGCGCGCGCAGCGTGGCGCCCGCGTACCTATGTGTAGCGGCGGCAGCACCTACCAGTGGTCGGCGGCGGCGGGGTCCCGCGCGGCGCGCGCCAGGCCGGCGGCGGCCAGCGCGCGCAGCGTGGCGCCCGCGTACCTATGTGTAGCGGCGGCAGCACCTACCAGTGGTCGGCGGCGGCGGGGTCCCGCGCGGCGCGCGCCAGGCCGGCGGCGGCCAGCGCGCGCAGCGTGGCGCCCGCGTACCTATGTGTAGCGGCGGCAGCACCTACCAGTGGTCGGCGGCGGCGGGGTCCCGCGCGGCGCGCGCCAGGCCGGCGGCGGCCAGCGCGCGCAGCGTGGCGCCCGCGTACCTATGTGTAGCGGCGGCAGCACCTACCAGTGGTCGGCGGCGGCGGGGTCCCGCGCGGCGCGCGCCAGGCCGGCGGCGGCCAACGCGCGCAGCGTGGCGCCCGCGTACCTATGTGTAGCGGCGGCAGCACCTACCAGTGGTCGGCGGCGGCGGGGTCCCGCGCGGCGCGCGCCAGGCCGGCGGCGGCCAGCGCGCGCAGCGTGGCGCCCGCGTACCTATGTGTAGCGGCGGCAGCACCTACCAGTGGTCGGCGGCGGCGGGGTCCCGCGCGGCGCGCGCCAGGCCGGCGGCGGCCAGCGCGCGCAGCGTGGCGCCCGCGTACCTATGTGTAGCGGCGGCAGCACCTACCAGTGGTCGGCGGCGGCGGGGTCCCGCGCGGCGCGCGCCAGGCCGGCGGCGGCCAGCGCGCGCAGCGTGGCGCCCGCGTACCTATGTGTAGCGGCGGCAGCACCTACCAGTGGTCGGCGGCGGCGGGGTCCCGCGCGGCGCGCGCCAGGCCGGCGGCGGCCAGCGCGCGCAGCGTGGCGCCCGCGTACCTATGTGTAGCGGCGGCAGCACCTACCAGTGGTCGGCGGCGGCGGGGTCCCGCGCGGCGCGCGCCAGGCCGGCGGCGGCCAACGCGCGCAGCGTGGCGCCCGCGTACCTATGTGTAGCGGCGGCAGCACCTACCAGTGGTCGGCGGCGGCGGGGTCCCGCGCGGCGCGCGCCAGGCCGGCGGCGGCCAGCGCGCGCAGCGTGGCGCCCGCGTACCTATGTGTAGCGGCGGCAGCACCTACCAGTGGTCGGCGGCGGCGGGGTCCCGCGCGGCGCGCGCCAGGCCGGCGGCGGCCAACGCGCGCAGCGTGGCGCCCGCGTACCTATGTGTAGCGGCGGCAGCACCTACCAGTGGTCGGCGGCGGCGGGGTCCCGCGCGGCGCGCGCCAGGCCGGCGGCGGCCAGCGCGCGCAGCGTGGCGCCCGCGTACCTATGTGTAGCGGCGGCAGCACCTACCAGTGGTCGGCGGCGGCGGGGTCCCGCGCGGCGCGCGCCAGGCCGGCGGCGGCCAACGCGCGCAGCGTGGCGCCCGCGTACCTATGTGTAGCGGCGGCAGCACCTACCAGTGGTCGGCGGCGGCGGGGTCCCGCGCGGCGCGCGCCAGGCCGGCGGCGGCCAGCGCGCGCAGCGTGGCGCCCGCGTACCTATGTGTAGCGGCGGCAGCACCTACCAGTGGTCGGCGGCGGCGGGGTCCCGCGCGGCGCGCGCCAGGCCGGCGGCGGCCAGCGCGCGCAGCGTGGCGCCCGCGTACCTATGTGTAGCGGCGGCAGCACCTACCAGTGGTCGGCGGCGGCGGGGTCCCGCGCGGCGCGCGCCAGGCCGGCGGCGGCCAGCGCGCGCAGCGTGGCGCCCGCGTACCTATGTGTAGCGGCGGCAGCACCTACCAGTGGTCGGCGGCGGCGGGGTCCCGCGCGGCGCGCGCCAGGCCGGCGGCGGCCAGCGCGCGCAGCGTGGCGCCCGCGTACCTATGTGTAGCGGCGGCAGCACCTACCAGTGGTCGGCGGCGGCGGGGTCCCGCGCGGCGCGCGCCAGGCCGGCGGCGGCCAGCGCGCGCAGCGTGGCGCCCGCGTACCTATGTGTAGCGGCGGCAGCACCTACCAGTGGTCGGCGGCGGCGGGGTCCCGCGCGGCGCGCGCCAGGCCGGCGGCGGCCAACGCGCGCAGCGTGGCGCCCGCGTACCTATGTGTAGCGGCGGCAGCACCTACCAGTGGTCGGCGGCGGCGGGGTCCCGCGCGGCGCGCGCCAGGCCGGCGGCGGCCAGCGCGCGCAGCGTGGCGCCCGCGTACCTATGTGTAGCGGCGGCAGCACCTACCAGTGGTCGGCGGCGGCGGGGTCCCGCGCGGCGCGCGCCAGGCCGGCGGCGGCCAACGCGCGCAGCGTGGCGCCCGCGTACCTATGTGTAGCGGCGGCAGCACCTACCAGTGGTCGGCGGCGGCGGGGTCCCGCGCGGCGCGCGCCAGGCCGGCGGCGGCCAGCGCGCGCAGCGTGGCGCCCGCGTACCTATGTGTAGCGGCGGCAGCACCTACCAGTGGTCGGCGGCGGCGGGGTCCCGCGCGGCGCGCGCCAGGCCGGCGGCGGCCAGCGCGCGCAGCGTGGCGCCCGCGTACCTATGTGTAGCGGCGGCAGCACCTACCAGTGGTCGGCGGCGGCGGGGTCCCGCGCGGCGCGCGCCAGGCCGGCGGCGGCCAACGCGCGCAGCGTGGCGCCCGCGTACCTATGTGTAGCGGCGGCAGCACCTACCAGTGGTCGGCGGCGGCGGGGTCCCGCGCGGCGCGCGCCAGGCCGGCGGCGGCCAGCGCGCGCAGCGTGGCGCCCGCGTACCTATGTGTAGCGGCGGCAGCACCTACCAGTGGTCGGCGGCGGCGGGGTCCCGCGCGGCGCGCGCCAGGCCGGCGGCGGCCAACGCGCGCAGCGTGGCGCCCGCGTACCTATGTGTAGCGGCGGCAGCACCTACCAGTGGTCGGCGGCGGCGGGGTCCCGCGCGGCGCGCGCCAGGCCGGCGGCGGCCAGCGCGCGCAGCGTGGCGCCCGCGTACCTATGTGTAGCGGCGGCAGCACCTACCAGTGGTCGGCGGCGGCGGGGTCCCGCGCGGCGCGCGCCAGGCCGGCGGCGGCCAGCGCGCGCAGCGTGGCGCCCGCGTACCTATGTGTAGCGGCGGCAGCACCTACCAGTGGTCGGCGGCGGCGGGGTCCCGCGCGGCGCGCGCCAGGCCGGCGGCGGCCAGCGCGCGCAGCGTGGCGCCCGCGTACCTATGTGTAGCGGCGGCAGCACCTACCAGTGGTCGGCGGCGGCGGGGTCCCGCGCGGCGCGCGCCAGGCCGGCGGCGGCCAGCGCGCGCAGCGTGGCGCCCGCGCCGCTCGCCCCGCGCACTCGCGTCCACCGCGCCTGCGCTGCCTCCAGCGAGCCGCGCTCGCCCGTCTGCTCCAGCGCCAGGGCTGGCCACGCCACGGGAACAACATACTGTTACACACCCGGTACGTTGTCAAACTAAGCATTGACTTCTTTGTAAATGTGTCACATCGACTCCATTTCATTTTATGCTTTTATGAGCTCATCAGCGCGATGGAGTCGGAGCATAATACCGCAAGAAAACAGAGAGCGAGCTAAATTCCGCGGTAGGATACAACATAAATCATTGAGGCCTTGATTATTACACAAAATTTAGAGAAACATAACATGGATAATTTTATTATAAAATGCAATTATTATTAGGGGTAGGCTAAGAGAATGAGCATCAGTATATTACCTATTAAAATCTATGACATAGTCACCCAAATCATGTGCGGCTATAAGATCAGCCGGGTCTAGATGCGTGGCGGCAGCGAGCGCGTCCGCGGCTTGGCGCCAGGCGAGCGGCGCGGGGGGCGGGGCCAGGCCCGGGGTGGGGGCGGGGGCGAGGGCGGGGGCGGCGGCGTCGAGTTGTGCGCGCGCGGCGGCCAGCGCGGCCGTGACGCGCGCGCAGCACGCGTACGGGTCGTCGCGGGACGCCGCCTCGCTCAGCGCACGGGCTTCCGTAAAGTTGCTCAGCTGTTAGTGACCAACTCGATGATGACGACATTTGTTTTTTACACGTACGTACCGATACATTAAATTGTTCAGGAGTTATCTTTATAATGACTATACTATGACTATACTTCGCGTTCGTTTATATCATAGTCGACTACTATGCAAAATAATACATGCAAAGATAAGGGTCGTCATTTAAATAACCACTTGAATCACTCGCCCAACTTCAACGAACTCGATGGAGGCAAAAAGGAGCATACAAACTCACCGCGTATGCAACAAACGCAGCGTCGGCGTTGGCCTCGGCTCGCAGCACCCGGTCAGTGGGATGCGCGCGCGCCACGGCCTTGAGCCGCTGCAGCGCTTTAAGCGCGTGGTGCGCGGCGGGCGGGCGCAGCGCTCGGAGCGCTGCCAGCGCTCCCCCCAGCTCCAGCCGCGCGCCCGCCGCGCCACCGCCGTACCCGCGCAGCGCCTCCACACACCACGACATGCCACTGCGGGGGACTAGGCTGCTACCACACCGCTCGATCGATCCATCGATCGTTAGTGTAATGACATGTCGACCTCGTTCGAGTTTCTACATAGAACTGCGTTCGATCGACGGTCGATCGATTGATATGGTGACATCGAACACTCATCTGTCTGACCACGAGGTACAATCGATATTCAGTCGTCATCGAAAAAGCAAACCGCCCGAAATATGGAAATCGGGCTGTGCTTCCCCTGCATAACCACTCATATCTCGATTGCAATGTGGACTTTCCTGTATAGTACATACCCCGAGTCGGGTCCCCTGGAGCCGGGGCGCTGCGCGGCGGCGGCGGCGGCGGCGGCCAGCGCCAGGCAGCGCTCGGCGTGCGCGGCGGCGCGCCGCGACCAGCGCGACAGCCGGTCGCCGCGGACTACGTCGCGTACGACGCACTCGTACGCGTCGCTCTCCTGACAACCAAAGTATATCGCCAGACTAACACACCGACTGTATTGTCCCAAGCTACCGGTCTATTCAAGCGAGATGCATCCGGATTGCAGGCTGGTTAAAAAACTGCAGTTTGTATGCGCATGTCTAAGCATATTCTAATTTCTAAGTTTAAAGTGCTAGTTATGGACAATTGTCACTAGATGGCGGTATATCAAAATTAGATCGCGCGATCGAGTGCGGTAGTTTATTTAGTTTAGTTCTTCGATGTTTGTGTGTACAGTTTTCGACTAGTTCGCTTGCCAAATAAACCTTCAGTGTTAGATATAAAGTTCATTTTTATTTGAGATCCCTAGGTCTCTTACGGCCTACCATTATTGTTCACGCTTTTGGTGGTTTGCAGTCCGAATGCATGTCTGAATCAAGTAGCGCTTGTGATAATATAATAAACATAGCTATTATTAATTCAATCGGAGATCGATCAACGATTTTAGTTATTGCTTGCAAGACATACGAAGAGACCACGCGGGAAGCCAGGATGAGGTCTTCACGGAGTAGCATCCTCTTTAGTATTGCGTTGCACTGCCGCTAATAAAATTATGCCTAAGGGAATGTAACTCTTTGGCCATATGAACTTTTCTCATGCCCTTTGATAAGTAGAGGTTGCTTACGTCATCTATAGGTATGTCCTGGTGGAACGTCGGAGGCTCTACCTCCAGCATAGCGTGGAACGCTGCTTTCGCACCCTCCGGGTCGTTCAGTGCCACTGAACATAGCACTAAATGCAAACCTGTATTACAATAATTTAAAATAGGTATTTATCCACACTAATACAATATTTTTATAGTGCTTAGATACTAATAAGTGCATCTATGTACTATTGAAAATGCGCTCGTCATTCGTTATATAACACTTTCAAATAAAATTAAATCTTAATCTGACGAGCTAAAGGCTGAAGTCACAGATACAAGCAGAAGCCCGTTCCTTACATATTATTATATTGAATTGCATAGATAACAGTGCCTGCACTGCACAGCGCACTAACCAGTCTGGAAGTCCCCCTGCTCGTGCATGATGTGTTGGAAGTTGGTGACGGCGTCGCGGAACTTGCCCATGCGCACTAGCAGCAGCCCGATGTTATGCATCACTTTCATCCTTTATACAAAACTAAATTATATCTCCTAGCTTTACCGAAGTAGACACCTACTGTAGATTTCCTCTTAATCCATAAACTATAGTACTGTATGACTTGTATATATATATATTGGTTATTTTTAGTTTTTGGGCAAAGGCCCTATCAGTTTCCACAGGGCCCTATCCTAGAAATGATCCTACGTGCATTAAATATAATATGGTAGAGAGAACTTATGTCAAATGAAAATATGATTATTATATCCAGGTAAAGGATAATTGGCGAGGCGCACATTTCGTTATACTGTACAGTTCATTTGAAAAGGGAAGTCCTGTAATCGCGGCGCTGAGTCGTGTATCAGCAATATAATTTACAGTGTGTACAAATTTACTTCTGTATTTTTCCGCAAGACTCCTAATGTTAAATAGACAATAAGTACCTTAAGTCTTTCTCGGCCGTCGGCGTCTGATCAAGTGCCATTCTGTACAACTTCAACGCTTTCGGATGCTCGCCCATTTTGAAATAAATATTACCCATGTTGACCTACGAAATTATAACGCGTACTTTAACTGATACATCATTCCAAAATCGAGTAGGTACTCTGCAGTTCATTAAGTTCACCTTGAGCCTATTCGCGTGCGGGAACAGTTTATTCCTCGTGAGTAACTGGTATGTGTTCAGGGCCTCTGTGTACATTTCATTGAGCGCGTATTGTCCAGCCAAATTGCATAGTACCTGTAAATTATATAAAAAAATATTATCTCTTCCGTTACTCTCATAGTCTGATAGAACGGTAATCAGACACGACCGGAGGCGTCTTTACTCACCAGCTTTCATGGTCATCAATCTCCAAATATCCATGACAAGCATTGCTTAACTTCCAATCGATTACCGATCTGTGATTACAATTGGCTATGAGTGCCTGCGCCCAACTCTATTAACCGCTGGCATCTCGATCTACTCGAACTCGACTCACAATATGTATAGCGTATCTGAATACGTTTTAACAGTTCTCCTATTGAAACACTGTCAAAGCTTACGTATTCAGATACGCGTTACGTCAGTTTCGACATATTGTGAGTCGAGTTTGAGTAGATCAGATGCCAGCGGTCAACAGAGTTGGGCCCGATCCTCGTATGAAGATACAGTAGTTATTTTTTATGATTACGTACAGCAAACGTCAGGTCCAGGTTGTGCGTGTCGCCGAGGTTGGCCTGCTCCTGCATGCGAATCAGTTGCCGCTCCAGAGCCGACGCCTCCTGCGCTTTGGCCAATGCCTGGGGAATAATCTTACATATTAAATTCTCTTGTCACAATGTTAGTTACCATACTCTTCCGAAACGGCTCGACCGATTTTCATGAAATTGTGTGTATATCGGGTAGGTCTTAGAATCGGCTACTATCTATTTTTCATACCCCTAAGTGATAAGGGTGGTCCACATTCCACGCGGACGGAGTCGCGGGGCACAGCACTAGCTGTACCTACTTTATAAGAATATTGTACCCTTTCGGAGGAGTCACTCTTGCAAGACTGGACGTATGTCCTTGCACAACGAGGTGATTTCCACTGCTTGCCACTTGCAGGGTTACAGTACTTGCCTGTCCTAAATCGATTTCTTTCTTGGGAGCGGTGTCGTCGTCAGGGTCAGTGCGTGCACTCAACATGCACGACTCTTCAACGAGCATCATTATCCGAGCCTCCATTTGCTTCACACGTTCCTCGATACTGGAATAGTGGTTTTAAAACAAATACCAATATAATAATCTAGCAGGCCGCATGCTCAGCCCTCCTTAATCGTCTGACTGACACACTGTATGGTCCTAAACTGAGCAACGCTTATACTATGAGTACCATACAATGGACTGGGGGCGATTCCACTGACACCCAGACCTGGGCAAATTGCGAAAAGGCCATTTCCAAAATTTGCCCCGGTGGAAATCGAACCTGCAACTACCCGGTGCAGTGAGCTGAGCGGCCTACGCTCAAATCACTGCGCCAAGCGGTCGTCGATGATCTACTTATTGCATCTTTAAGCTAAAATATGAAATCCGCACCCGCATGCAAAGCTGCTAATTCGACAACGCATAAAATAATTCAAACAGATTGGTTTTTGTTACTTTGGGCAGTTTTCTTAGTCTAATATCCAGTAAGACGTTCACTATAGCTTGGAAAAAAAACTTAAGAGGTGTCAAGGGACACCCGGATGGAACGAAGTTGCAATATCCGGAACTTGTGCAGAAACACTGTCAGGATTGATTATTGTTATTATTTTTGATTATGTACATAAAACCTGAATACACTCAACAAAAATAATCGTAAAAGTAAGTCGCAACACCACACTGTTTAATGCGAAATAGAAAGACGAAACGAAAATAACTGGCTGTGTCGTTACACACTTATTTTTTTCTGTCTAGCCCCCTTTCGCAACGCGTGGTAAGGAACTTCGTACCAATAACTCTTAGCAGTCTACTGGCCTATCACATGTTAAGGATTTAATGGATTACCGATTTTTAGCTCTAAGATAATATTAATGACCATTATTTTCCAATGGAATGGAAATTTAGGTATGAAATTAGCAGATTCGGGCCCAGGACTATCTGTAAGAGGTTGGAAGTGCGGCATAGGATAGTAGGTAAATAGATACAGATGTTAAAGTCACCTGTCTTCCTTAGCATCGTCCCGGGCGGGCAGTTCCCGCGCGGTGGACGTGTAGCCGGCGGCGCGCACGGCGGTGACGGGCCGGGCCGCCGCCGTGCCGGCGCGCGAGCTGCCTCCGCGGACACTCACCGTGCCCATGCGCATCAACTGGCCATCACAAACATGTAACACCATCATTAGGCCTCATTCGCACGGGAGCTTTTTTAACGTCCGTTAAAAAAGCGTTCAAATAGAACAAATGCATTTTTTAAGCCTTAACGCCCAACGCCTAGCGCTGAAAATGCAACGCTGCTCGATAAAACAGCTTCGCGTTTTAAAAGCACTGACGTATGAACATATACTTAAAAATGCTGAGTGGTTCGCTTCCTAGCACCTCGCTTTGTTAATTACTATCAGTTAATTAAGGAAAACCTGTTATTGGCTTTATTTTTATATAATCCGCTATTATGTACAAACTTTTTGTGATGCTGTTGGTTTTCTTTTCAAATAAATAAAAAATGCATTAGTTACAGTGGTGGGAGTGTGTGGCGGGACTAGTCCCAGCAGATGTGTTAAAGTATAATATAAAGTATAATAATTACGGCTGACGAAGATAAACGGGTTCGGAAGAAGAGACACAACCAAGAGAGCTATAATTAATTAGGTCATATTTAGTGATATATCAATTGTTGTTTAAAAATTGAATCCATAATATACTTTTCATTACTCATACTCTGAAAGTAGGTCTGAAGTTGCCTGAGAAGCGGGTTGAAAGTAATACTTTTCAGGCCCGGGAGTTTCGCTTTCAACTGACAGCTGTCAAATTATAAAAAAAAAACTAGTTTAATTTTCACATTTCTATGGAACCATGTTCAAACTTTTTCTACAGTCACTCAATTACAGCACGATGTAAAATTGAAATAACATAAAGTTAAGTATTAATTCAAGAATATATTTTTTTAAATGACTTAATTATAATTTAGTTTCAACAATTTCTTTAAATAACATAGTTTTGGGCAAAATATTTAAAGATGAAAATGAAAAATAATGGCTAAATAATGAAGTTAGCCGGCCAACGAAAAAAAAAAACAAAATAGGCGGCAATCCGATTATTTTTTTTTCGAGTTGTAGAGTATTGTTTATACTTCCTTGTATTATTTCTTTAGCCAATTCCTATTTTTATTTTTATTTTCCTTGTATTCGTAATGAAAAGCACAGTGTTTACCTCGGGTGAAAGACTTATTTTGTCCCGAGACGGGGTTTGGCGCCCGAGCATAGCGAGGGCGCTAATAGTTCGAGGGAGTAACTTTCACCACTCATGTAACAATGTACTATTAAAACAAGCATACTTAATAAGAACGACCGGTAGAAATCCTTGCACCAGTTAATGTGAATATTTTAAGTAGGTATGTTAATAAGAGTAATAAACCCTATTATTATTTTTTCTTACCCCTGTCCCCATACGGCTCGGCACTTTCCTGCCGATCCCTGTAGACCTCAGGGTCTCCTGGAAGGCCTGGTCCTCCCGCAGGTTGCGCGTGTCCAGGGCAGGCGCCACGTCATTGAACCCTGTGTAAAGGTCCTCATCTTCATCGACCACCATCGCGGTCCGCGGCTTCGAGTCTGTACCGAGCCTCGAGGCGCTGTAATAACGGGAACTCAACATCCTAGTTGATAATGAGACTGGTTATATTGTGTTTAATGAATCGCGCTGCGTTTTCGTTGTGACGTCGTTTGTTGATTTGTTGTGACGCTGTCTCCATGGAAACGGTTTTATTCGTCTATTATGAGTAGAGACAAAATTGGTTTGCTACACACGTATTGCAATCGCAGATATGTAAATCTATATCTGTGATTGCAATGGTATTTTGATGACGATAACAAGATTATATTGGGGGATATGCATTTAGATAATCGTATTAAGGATAAATGTATTTTAAGAAACAGAAAACAGACAAATTCTATATGAAATATAGTGGTGAAATTTCTTTTCTAAAAGACCTCTTCCTCACTATGGCTACGTTCCACTTGGCGTTCACAACGATCAAAATGCTCATTTAGCCGTTCCACATAACGACCGCGGTCGTTGTGGTCGCGGCGAAAACGTCACTCATGACGTCATGACTTACGCTCACGTGAAGCTCACGACGACCTATCTAAAAAGGTGGGTCGTAGTTATCGTTGAGAAAGTTAGCGGGAATTTCAAAACTCAAAGCATCAAAGATGGCGACCGTGAAACTTTTTCACAATCATAATTTTGTAAAATCGTATTTCATTCTTCATCTGAACTGGATGAACTAGTAATTTCAGGAGCATTATTGCGACCTCTTAACAAATATCCAAGTGCCGCCGCAACAGACATTTTAATTACATTTGGACGTAAATTAATGAAATACAGAACTAATATTAAATATAAAAAATAAATTATAATATATTTTTTCAATATAAATCGGTTAAAACAATAATTGTTTAAGTTTGTTTTCAAGTCTTATAGATTATAACCTAATCTCTTAAATCTTCTGCTTTCTTTTTACTAACTCGCTGTTTGTATTATTTACCTCCACGCTCAAAATGCTCTGTAATCCATTCCACTTGAGTTTACGACAGTAGCGCTCACAAGCAAGTGGAACGGGAAAACTGCGGCCGTGAGCGTGATCGTTGTGAACGCTTACTGGAACGCACCCTATAATACACTACCCTTGCACTACCCACATATATTATCTGTGACACTACCTATAATCTTAAATTTTTTAACAGTTGATAATGTTAAGCGTTAGTAGATGTGTGCTATTTGTATGATAATGTTTCTTCGGGTTTAAATAAATAACAAGAATAAATATCATGTTCAATATTTATTACATACTTCTAAAATCATACAATCAAGGTCCATCTCATAAAAGTCACACCAATTAAACAATTTAAAAGTTCTAGCTAAGATAAAAATAGAAAAGAAAACAACTGACTGAAATCGTAATCACATAAAATCACCTTTTCTTCAAAAAAAGCAGTGCTATTGGAAGACACTGAATACTTTCCTATAACTTGTTCAGTAACACACAAAATAAGAAAAATTTAATTTACGCAAACTTAAACACTACATCAAAGTAAAGTCTATAAGAAATTAAAACATTAAAACTACACACGAACGAATCTTCACATCGTCCCAAGGCCTTCTCCTGATTCTGTTATACCTTTTACATAGACATTCAAAATATTGGGTATAAAAATAAATCATTCTCAAAAGTTATCATATTGTATCGTCATCGAAAGCAATAACATTTATCATCTAATGTACACATTTTTGTATGCTTTTGTCAACATGCATTCGATGTTATACTACTTACTGAAAATTAACAATGAAAAATAAGAATTGTGACCCTAAAAGACTAGTAAGAAATGCAAGTATTCATATTTTTGTACACTTTTCACTTATCATTAAGATAACACCAGATATAAATAGAGATGTCTATTAACGCGGATATGACTTAGATGTTAACAATTCATAGTTACTTTAGTTATCATTTATATATTTTTATATACATTCGATTAACAAGTCACTGACACCAAGACACTTCCGTACATACATTAATACAGGCATCGGAGGCCGATTAAACTATCTCACATTAATATGGCATACTGGCGTAGTTCAAACTGTCTTGGGGCCCACACTATCGTCACAACTAGAGATTTTATCATATTCTTAAACATTAATGGCCAGATCGTATCGACGTTTATTCGAAGTTGTTACAGCAAGTAAAAATTTAACGCAATCTACCTGGAATCTTAATTGACATTGTTGCTAAATATATGACGCATATAACACGAATGTAGGATTATTTTAACATTAATTATGACTGCATAAACTGCTTCAGACTTATTAAATGAATGTTTATAGTTATCAAAATATCATAACAATTATTTTCCAGAAACCAAATCTTGTAAGTCACCCTTACAAGATAATCGGTGTAGACGATTTTAAGTATTTGATCTGTTCAAAACAACGTTTTATAGCCTCTTAAATCCTATATTTAGGTAAACCTTTACAGAGGTTTTTTTTCGCTCATTAATCCTTATCGGGGTTTTAGAATGAGAATAATAATATTAATATTATAATTAGCTGCCATATTAAACTTTATATTATCACTGGTCATGTCATGTGTACCTATATTACAATTTGGAATTAGGGTCACCGTTATTATATTATTAAGCACCAATGCGTGGCAAGTGGTTTACGGAGCACTCTGTAGCATACACAACTCGATGAGATACCGAATGATATTTTTATCAGTGGCCAAATTTAAATATTATGTTCTTTTGAGATCAAAATAAAATAGTGAAAATATCATAGACAAGAAATAACCGTACTTCTCAACCCATAGATTGACACGCGCACCATGCAGGTTGAAAACGACGCCGCACACACCAAGTGGTGTACCCTCGCGCATATTCTCAGCTGTTGTCACGAGTAGTACAATACCACGCAGTACGTATTAATATACAGGATAAATTACTAAAACACTTTTCTTTATAACCGGTCACAAATATGAAATTTTGGGCGCTGATAAAATAGTATTTTAATATAAAGGATTGCGAAGCAGGTCTCCCAGGGCGGCAGCGCGGCTAGATCTGCGTGGAGAAGCGCGGGCGCGGCAGCTCGAACACGTCGTCGCCGTGCACCGAGCGCGCCAGCGCCTTGATGCTCGCCGCGATGTCCTGCGGCCCCTCCTGCCCCGCACAACCGAGGATTACACTTCCGAGCTAGCATTGACGATACTACATCACTAAAGATGCACCAACAACCGCACGAACACAAAGCATATACGCCAACAGTTGCTTATACTCTCTGTAATCACAGTCAGCGATAATATGGAAGGATGTTTCGGAAACTCTGGAAAACAGCAATTTCTAGATTTTCTAGTCCTAAACGAAATCGATTCCCAATAGTACGTCTTCTGCCGATTATGCCGTACAGAAAGGGACGCGGTTATACGTGCGAGATAGAAACCAAATTAAAACATCACATCTCTTAGATTCAGGTATGGTGTTTACACAGCTGCTAATGCTAATGATAGCGTAAAAAAAATCTCACTAGATGTCGCTAGATTGGACTGGACTGATGTTATCTGCCACTTCACTTCTGTCTCTGACACTACTAATATAAAGTATCGGGAAGTCGGAAAGACACACCCCAATGTGGCGCCGCCCCGCGACTTTTTTTGTCTTCACAGAGAGTTTTTTGTTCTACACTGCCGTTTAAATGGATGTCGGTAGAGTTGTATGGGAGTACTTACATGGTCATCGAAGTCCTTATTAGTGGGTCTCTGGGCGGGCAGCCTGCAGGGCATGTTCATGGGCAGCGAGCGCGCGATCACGTCCGCGCCGCCGCTGCCGCGCGGCCGCGAGATGTGGATGCCTTCGTCGTTGCTGCCTTCTGTTATACATTATATACCGATCAATAGTACATTGTTCCTCTAGGGGTGAAGGCAACTTATTTAGTCCCGATACGGGGTTTGGCATAGTTCGAGGGACAAAGTCTTTCACCCGAGGTAAACACTGTGATTTTCATTACGAATACAATACAAGGAAAGTAAAAATAAAAACAGGAATTAGCTAAATAAATTATACAACGAAGTATGAACAATACTCTACAACTCGAAAAAACAAATGAACCGGCCTGGTTCAATAGATATGTCAAAATAGAAGTACATTGACAAATTGACGGCTTCCGCTTGCGCAGTTCTTTGTAAGACGGCATGACACAGTCTGAGTCGAAGACCAGCCAGTTTCTGTACTGAATTTATTCTACCATTGAGCCAAGCATTACATCAAACACAATTTCCGCCCGGTCCGTATTTACACTGTACTACTGTACAAAGAATCAACATTCAAATGGCTATTGGTCACACTGAATTCTAACTCACAATAGATCATGGAAATTATACCTACATATAGAGACATAGTGATGAGAATTAGTGTTAGAAAAAGTCCAATAGTAAAGATTTTTGGCTGTTTAAAGATGCGAATGCAATATAACATATACCAATAAGTCATAGACGCTGCATAGCAGGGCATTGGTCCAATCCCCCGACTCCCCGATACTTTTGACGATTGCATTCTCATAGTAAATAAAATAGTGGACGTAAGCGTTATTGTTCTGTGACTAATGATTAACTTACCATCGCCATCAGAATCATAGTCGTCTTGGTCGGAGAGCATGATGTTTCGGGAGTCCATGTCTTCTAGATCGAAAAGCTCTTCAGCGTCCAGGGAGTCCTCTTCTGCCGGCACATGCCTATTAGTCTGGAAACAACAAATCATGTTTGAATGGCGACGACTGATACGGACTAACATGACGAAATGGTTTAGAGATAAATGAAATAACTATTGACGACCGCTTGGCGCAGTGGTTCGAGCGTAGGCCGCTCGGCACATGGTGGTTACGGGTTCGATTCCCGAGGGTAAATTTAGGAAATGGCCCTTTCGTTTATTTGCTCTGGTCTGGGTGTCAATCGGATCGCGCCCAGTCCATTGTACAGCACTCATAGAAGCGTTGCGTAGTTTGGGACCATATAGTTAGTGTGTCAGTCTGGCGTAATGATGATAATTACACATTAAAAAGCATTATTCCTGAGGATATTTAGGTCACAATATCATAGTGGACAAGTATATTATTGCTATTATTCTGGGCACCAATGCGAGGTATATTCAGGCTATAAGCCAACCACACTGGCCCTGGCCTTGTGTGGATTAGCAAGCATTCCCGCTACCGGAAACATAGTTCCACGATAGAGCTCACGTAGCGACATGTAGAAACAATAACAATGTAATATTAATAAGTTTACAACAACTATCGGTATCTTTGAGGAAAACGATTACTATATTTCAATAAATAGGTCACATAGTATTATTACTTATGAAACAATAACAGGTTATATTACGTATTGACACAGAATTCTAAAACACCTCTGAATATTTTGGAATTTATTTGGAGAACAGTGCCAATAGACCTGACTACGACAACAAACACCACTAACAAGGCCGAGCAAAATACACTATTACGCCTGTATAGCTCTAAGGGGTAGGCAGAGCACCACCACTCGTACTTAAGTGCACAGTGGGGGGAGCACAGATATAGATTTACATAGATAACGCAAATGTATGTACTTAGCGGGTCCGAAAACCCCGACCAAGCGTCGAGGTTGGTCGCCGATAACTTACAGTCCTCGCGACTACAGATATAAAAATATGAGTATGAGCGTGATAATCACTCGAGAGAATCGTAGCGGGCGGAGGGGCATCGGCGGCATCGGTATCTTCGAACCGGTTTGGATTTCCCGTCACTAATGACGTCACAGTAGGTGTTAAAAATTCGGCACGCTTGGTTTCAATACAAATCGTGATACTTGCGTTGTCTATGTAAATCTATATCTGTGGGGGGGAGCCTATAGCCTATTGGAAAAAAAACGAGATAAACAAAGTAATTATATGGTGGTAGAGCCACGCTGACCAAATGACTACAATACAATACAATAACTTTTATTTGCGAATATAGGTAGGTATACATAGATGTTACAGATTACAGACTACAGCTCATATACTGACTAGCTCGATTGGGGTAATACCAACCTGTACAAAAGATAGGCGAAAAGAAGCTATAATAGCTGCGTTTAGTATGATGCAGGCACGAGAGCAGGAAGACCTCCATTCCCCTTATATCTATCCGAATCTCACCTCTTCAGGTCGGAAAAGTAAGAGAAATGCTTTTGGTATTGGCCAAGGTTATACAGTAAGTGCTTAAGGTGAAGGCGCCTGTATAGCCCGCGAAATTCATAATTTTCGAGTATTTTTATAGTTTATCCAAAGTCTGAAAACATTTAAGACAACATTTTGTGATTTGCGACAAACACAGTACGCAGTGCGTTGATGAATACATTTATTTTACGCTAAATATTATCACGGTGGATATGATAATAGTTAATCACTAAATATACAAATATTGCCAGATTATCTGGATAGCTGTCGTTCTTGAAATGTTTTAGAGTAAGTTGGATATATTAATAAATGCGCTGCACACGGTCTTTGTCGCGAATTACAAAATGTGTCTTTTATTATTGTCAGATTTTGAAAAAAAAAACTAAAAAACCTGAACTAAATTAGAACTTCGCGGGCTAGATGGGCGCTTTAGCCTTAATATCAGGCGGTTTATATCACGCTTATTTGCCGACTTGTTATACAGGTTGAAACAGAAAGGGTATACTGTATTTTCAAATTTCAATTTTGTAATTCTAAATTTAACAGCTTTGGAGGAAACTTGAACAACACAAGGTGTTATAGGTATTCAGCTGTTGGCAGATTTCATAAGTCTACAACACCTTTAGTACTTCAACTGCCCCACAAAGCCGATCGTTTTAGATTTACAAATTTAAGTTGCAAAAAAAATAGTATATGTACCCTTTCTGTTTCACCTAGTATAAATAATAATAATAATACCTTAACAATATTCTGTGATAATTTTTTGGCATCTTTGATGGACGACAGTCTTCGTCTCTGTAGTGGAGGTAGCTGTGGTGATTGTGGTCCGTTGTCGAGCGCCGCGTCAGTCAGCCAGACGTCGCGGTCGGCGGTGTCGCGCGCCTTGCTTATAATACTGAAACAAATAAATTGATGGGTTTCTTTTTAGCAATCAATGAAAATGATTAAATAGTTATTATTATTTTGTGGCAGGTACCTACATCATCTTTAGTATTTACTAAGGTGCCATGCAAAATAACGTGAATGAGGTTGCAAATGTGACTTTATATGAACCTTATTATAAATCACTGAAGACACATTTTCATTAATACGTCTACAACCGTTAAAAGTTATAATCCAAGTACCTAGCCAGAATCTTATGATCCCTGTGCGCCCTCTCTCTATAGGCTTCGAATTCAGCGTACTTCTGATCTCTAAACTGTCTCACGGTTTCCTCGACCGCCTCGAGCTGCGACTGCAGGGTCTGGTTCAGCTGCTTGCGCAGTGTTCCTATCACTTGTTGTGTTGGAAGCAACACATTTCTATCAGTGTATATAAAATTATTTGTGTCAACATTCTCCTTCATCTCAATGTCATTCGTTACTTCTGGCACTAATAGATTGAATACTGGCGAGAAATTGTTTGATTTCTTCAAAATATTTATCCGCTCTTGGGAAGTCTGCAATACAAAGAAATAACTACATAAATCATCGGGCAGTGATTTATCAGTGGTTGATAAGATATCCTTGTAAAGATCTTGCATTAAAAATAAACATGAGTTACACAATGTTATTTGCAACACATGTGGGGGTCTATTATGAAACTGTGAATATGAAATTAGTTTTTTTCACAGTTATTACACAACACATGCATTTTAAGGTTTTGTGGTTGTTTTTTTATAGTATTATGTGTTTGGTCCCAGACCAGCCAACACTTCTATTATAAACTTCACTTTGAAACAAAAGTACCCAGTAATGGCATCTATGTTCTTTAGTTGATGATTTTTGCCAGCAACAGAGCATAGTATAATAAAACCAAGTATCTCTTCCCGTGAGAGTTAGCTCATGATTGGTAGAACTATGTCATTGGCTGTGATGGTTAAGCTATGCTATGCTATTTGAGCTGAAGATGTGATTCAAATACAACACTGATGGTGACATAGTGTTGATCCATTATTATAGTACCATGCAACAGTTTGAGATGACATTTGTTTGGTATTTAGATGTTACACAAATATTTCAAGGTCTTATATTTTAAATAATATTTTTGCCACTTTTAATATTAATATAGCATTGCATGCATGCTTTGTTAAACAGAACAAATTAAGAAAACCTAATTGCACAAACACTATAGTTTTTTTTTTTTACTGTTGCACATAGGTGTCATATTATTGCTGAGTCTTGATTTTAAATAACATTGACTGACCTGAGTTGATTTGCAAATAAGCAATACATAAGGTCCAGTTTTGTCATGTGATATGGCATGTGTGGTCTGTCCGCAAGCAAGGCAGGAGTGCAAGATCCAGCGGCCCAATGTGCGCTGGTCCACCAGAGCCGGCTGCGAAACATGAGTCTTCAGACTGTTAATGGAGCAAGAAACCAGTTTCTGTGAACAAAATATTTATACAAGTTGGAAACATTAAATAAAATCATAGATTGATTACACAATAGCAAGACATGACATGTGTTCAAATACCTAATGTACATAAACAGCCGTTTCAGCTGTGTTATTTTTATAACAAATTAACATAAACTTGATAATTAATCTAAAAAATATTAATATAGAGTGGATAGGCCATGTTTCTTATGGATTATAGGTACCTACTATATAGCAAGTTGCCGTAGCGAGGAATAATCGAGACTAGCTATTATGATTGTAAACAAGTTCCGACGGCGGCGAGCGCACATGTACTTGCATGTTATGCAAATCATAACATCTATGAATATATCAAATTTGGGTCACAGATCTATTACAACGATCAATGTAATTCATATTTTCTTGTTTCAGGGCAATGAAAAACCCTTCTAGTCAAGGTCAAGACATGTTTACCGACGGTACCTCACTGAAAAAAATATCCCTTTGTTCCATGGATGTTAGCTCCAGTTTTCCAATGTCGACAATTGCTTCAACTATATCACATGCCAGGGTTACATTCAAGCATTTACAAACACAAAGAGCCATTTTTATATTTCGAATTGTACGTTGAGGTCGAAAAGATAAAGAAATACACAAAATACAAGTAAATTATGAGCACAGTAGTTTTCAATCAACTTTCAGATAAACGCTAGTGAAGTGCAAAATGAATGAATGAAATTCCATATCTATTTTGCTAGTAAATGTTATCGATATCTATTTTTTACAATAAGCTAAATCTGGCAAAGGAAGTATATTATTAACTTACGTACAGTTAAGAGTAGAGTAGAGTTGTAGAGGTAAATAACAGAGATTTAAGAGAGGTAGATAAACAGTTTTATGATTGTTCTGCTAAACATTCTCTAGCATGATTATTACTATTCTCTAGAGAAATATATTCAAAGACAATCAGATGGTTTACACTAGCTAGCTTTATTTATGAATGTCACTTAACTGTCAAACAACAACTTCCTCATTTGTCAACCTCAAAATCAGCTGCAGCAAGCAGAAAATTGCAAAGTTGTGGAAGTGTTTTCGTACGTGGCGTTCAGTGAAACCCAAGTTATTTGATGTTAAAAATCAGTTTTATCGCCAGTCTTGTGTCGTTAACGTAAATAGTTTTGATGACGTGTTGTTAGATTTGTTGGTTTGTTTTAATTTTATGATTATTCGGACTTACAATGTCTAAAAGAAGTCAACCCAGTTGGTTACCGCCGGCGAGATCGGGTGAAAGACCAGTTCTGAAGCTTTATAACAGCCTGACACGACAGAAAGAGGAATTTGTGTGCTCTGATGGGAACCGCATCAACTGGTACAGTTGCGGACCAACGGTGTACGATGCCTCACACATGGGGCATGCAAGGTAATGTCCACAATTTTTTTTTCATATGTGCTATAGACGAAAATTTATCACATAAACTCTCAATGCCAGCATACATATGTATCATATTTATGTGCTTGTAATAAGTTTGTCAGGCATTTATATAAAAAAGCAATGAAATAATGCCAGGTATTGCATGTTTCTATCTAGCCTATGGTGCCACTCCTACTTAAATGCTTATTATAAACGTTTTAAAACTATCTATACCTACCTGATGATGAAATACAGCTTAGAGTTAAAATATTTTAATCCTGAAATAATATTTGTTATAAATTCTCCTACATTAATCATTTCAGATCCTACATATCCTTTGATATATTGAGACGAATAATGGAAAATTACTTTGGATATGACATACTGTTTGTTATGAATATAACTGATGTTGACGATAAGATCATAAAGAGGGCTCGGCAACACCATCTTTTTGAGAAATATACAGCTGAGGAGAAGAGTCTTAGTTGTATCGTAGATGATGCAACTTCAGTGGTGAATTACTATGAGTCTGAGATCAAAAGCACTGTTGACCCCGATAAGAAAAATGCAATGCAGAAAACATTGGACAAGTAAGTTGTGGAATCTGCAGAAAAAGTAGGACACAGCGATATGATAATTCGTATTGTTTATTTCACAATAATTATTGTGTGTTTTTTGCTACTACATATGTGTTTAATATATGAATAATGAAAGCATAGCATTCTAATTATTAATAATTGCATATAAGATGAATATTCCAATACTTTTATTAGTATTACATTTTGATTTTTAACCTATAGATATATTGTTTAAAAATTACTTGAAATTAATTTGAAATTAGTGTCTCCTACGGTATTGAAGTGGTTTTTTAAATTTGTAATAACAATACAATCTTATTTTTGTAATTTATTAATGTAACTGTATTACTGAACAGATAAGTAGGAAAAATACGCATAAGTTCTTATCAGCAGCATACTTGGTTCCATTTAAATGAGTAACTGTATTGCAACACTACCATTATTTACCTACCTACCTACCTTTTGTAGCAGTCACAATAGTGGTGGAAAAACACTAGTGACATGTGACCCTTTTTTTAAAATAATAATTTATGATATGAAGTAATATATTCACAAGGATTTGACAGTACTCATGTAGAAAACACATTTTTGAAATGGCGGTCAGCATCATCATCTGCCTTACCTTTTCCCATTATCTGGGGTCGGCGCAGTATGTCTTTTCCTTCCATACATCGCGCTTTCCCGTCATACTCACATCCACTCCAACCTCGTTCATATCATTCTTAATACAATCCATCCATCTTTTCTTTGGCCTTCCTCTCGCACTGTATCCATCCACATTCATATTCATCACTCTTTTAGTCACATGATTCTCATCCCTTCTCATCACGTGTCCAAACCATTCCAGCCTCCTACCTCTTACTTTATCGGTTATTGGCGCTACCCTGACACTGCCCCTTATGTACACATTCTTCACCTTATCCATTCGCGTCACTCCACACATCCATCTCAACATTCGCATCTCGGCAGAGTGGAGACGTTTCTCTTCCCGCACTTTAGTCGCCCAGCATTCCGAGCCGTACATGATTACCGGACTTATGATCGATTTGTAAATTTTCCCTTTAATTTTAATAGGCATTCTTGGGTCGCATGTAGTGCTGGTAACTTGTCTCCACTTCTGCCATCCTGCATTGATTCGCCGTTTTATGTCACGGTCAACTTCTCCGTCATGATGAAGTAACGAACCGAGATATTTAAAATCAGAGCAAACTGGTATTACAATATTATGCATTTCAATCGACACTGCACTAGAGACACCGCCGAAATCACAGAACATATATTCAGTTTTGGTTCTGCTGATTTTCAAGCCAACAGTCTCCAGTGCGTGCCGCCAATTCTGCAGTTTGCTCTGTAACAACGCCCCATTCTCCTCTATAAGTACGATGTCGTCGACAAAGAGCATACACAAGGGCGCCTCTTCCTGTAGGGCCGATGTCAAAGCATCCATAACTAACAGGAAGAGGTAAGGGCTTAAGGCCGATCCCTGGTGCAAACCGACCGCTACTCCGAATCCGTCCGTTACTCCAGCTGCAGATCTCACCCTGGTAACCGGGTTTCTGTACATGCCACGAATCAGATTCACATACTTCGCAGGCAAACCTCTTTCTTTCAACGCCCACCACAGAACCTTCCTAGGTACCCTATCGTATGCCTTTATATAAAAAAAAATGCTTGCTTTAATAATTTATTATTTTATAGCATGGCATCTGCAGTTCAGACTCTAAAGTCTGCAGTGGAATCTAAAGATGTGGCTAAAATAACAAAGGCCAGGTGTGAGTTGCTGCAATCGGCAAAGAGTCCAATATCAGAGTGGTTGGACAGCAAGTATGGAGACACTGTAACAGATAATGGAATATTCACAACACTACCCAGGTACTGGGAGAATGAGTTCCATAAAGACATGAAAGCACTTAATGTAAGTAGTCAATCAACCGGGATCATATTATGGAATAGTAGTAGATTGTATTGTTTATCAACTCATTAATGATGAACATTCTACTCTTCATTCATTCGCGTAAGATACGTGATTGCTTCTTTGCAAAAGTTGATACAAACTTTATTCTGTATTGGGCATATTTTCTAGAAAAAAGCTCAAGAATGTCCTACGGACTGCCGCGTAAAAATACGTAGGTTTATTGACAAAAGTACCTTATTTTACACAATACTTTTTCCATAACAGGCACGTTTTATACGTGGCGTGGTGAGCGCGTAAATTACGCGTTGCATTGCGCGCATATTTAAGTCCTCATCATTGCTAAATGGGGTAAATGTTTGATAAATAAATATATTTGCAGGTGCTACCGCCAGATGTACTAACGCGGGTAAGCGAATATGTGCCTCAAATCATCAAGTTCATAGAGAAGATAATCTCGAACGGTCTCGCTTACGAATCGAACGGGTCCGTTTATTTCAACGTGAGCGAGTTCGATAGCAAGGACAAGCACCACTACGCGCGATTAGTGCCCGAAGCTTATGGAGACACAAGGTCGTTACAAGAAGGGGAAGGTGAATATAACGTTAATCTAAAAACGAACTTCCAATAGCATCCCCTAATTTTCGCGTGATTTGCGCCTTATATTTTAGTATAGCATTGACCCACTGTCGTTCGATACCGAACTACTTTCTATCATTGAAGTCTTAAAAAAAGTTAACTCGTTTGTATCACATTAACATTAGACATAAGAGGCTCCCAGAAGCAGGGATGCAAAACATTTTATTTCCAAGACAAAACAACTTTTATTTAGAGTCATTACATTAAAATAGTTTTAACATAACTTTTGATAGGAACACAGTAACAAGTAACAATTAAATCACGAAAATTCGACAACAATAACAAACAAGGTATTTACAGGAACTTAGAGTGCAGGCGAATGACTCAATGACAAACACTGACAGCACATTATTTACATAAATTTCATAGATAACATAGTACGATAAAATTAGAAATACCCTGCTGTCATAACCTCTGAAGGGATTAGGTAATATTTTAGATTTGGTAGGATTATAGTGAAACGAAAAACGTTCCCGGTATGTTCACCCCTGCTTCTTTTAGGTTTATAGCATCATCACTAATTTTAAATTGTAATGAAATAATAAATATTTAAATGAAAGGCAATATATTTAATAATATAAATAATTAATATTATTACAGTTAGGTGTGACAAGCTGGTATATAAATAGATTATAATAAATTCGACGTCAATCGTAACTGTAATTCGTTAATTGTACTTTTAAGTGGACACTAAAAATAACCTTTTTTAACTTCTGTCTAATGCTATAACAAATGGAGTATAGGTGAAACAGAAAAGGTATACAATATTTTTTGCAACTTTACTTTGTAAATCTGAAATTATCGGCTTTGGAGGACAGTTGAAGTCAAAGAGAATACAATACTACGTAAGAAGAGACGGGACTCCATAGATTAAAATAAACCCTGCTTTTAAAATGGGGCCACCATTTATGGCCAATCTAACAACGAAACTGACAACTATAATACAGTGTACCAACATAAAGAACGAAATAGGGATGTACGGTGAAAATTATCGATATCGATGGATTACCTAATCATCCATATACCTTTTTTGGTTTTGTGTTAAATAAAAAAGCCATTGATAAAACAAATCATTTATTTAAACATATTAGAAATATTAAACCTTGAATACATATTTTTTCCAAAACTGGCTACTTCAGTATATTAACAATATTTAAAAATTACAATATTTAACATAAATACAGAATAGATACATTTGTTGCAAATGCGCGGTCCACTTGTATGAACTTCTATTGTATCTTCTATTGGAGTAAGCTCACTCTCATTGTAAACAGTAGCAGTTGATGAAGTTGACGGAACTTCTATAAAGAAAGAGTAAAACATTTGAAATTAGGAAATACATTATTATTTAACTTAAGGATTTGCTCCTTAGGTAAATAAAGGCATAATTGTAAAGAATATAAATTAATGGTCGATGAACTTTATCGACCTTTATTTGGTGTCCGCTGTTCTTTAAAGAGGTGGAAAGGAAATTCAATTAATTTGTCATCTGATATTGGCTCAGTAGTCAGTTGTAAGGACGGGGCGACGGCTATCTTTAAATTTGAGTAATTTTCTGAAAATATATATTTTTTAAATGGTTGCCAAAAACAAAGTTCAAATTATTCAGTTTTGCGATGGGCATGTTTACCAAGTCCTCATTTCCATCTTACCCATATCTTAAAACTAAAAATAAAAATATCGAATGTCGATAACTTTTTTCACCACACTATTTTTCAGAACAATTTTATTTTATTCTTGAAATTATGAATAACCTGCCTTATTAATCCCAAAATCAAGTATAGGCCTGGTAAATTAGTTAATATTCTACTCACCGATCACCATCCAGGGGATATCTCGCCATAAATAAACTTTTTATACCGGCTTTTCTTTCTGATATGTTTCCACATAAATCACACTTTCTATATTTCGTTGGTAGGTACTTAGTAAAGTTATAAATTTCTGAACTTAATTTGCATAAAACTATAACATAAAACAGCCCTTACTGGGCTTATTTTCCCTTATTTTCACAGTAATCACCGAACCAAAATTGAAAACAAACAGTTGTTGACGAGATGAGTGATCAGTTGTGACAGATGGCCACTGACGTTTTAGTTCTGACGTTCACCATTAAAGTTCTACCCCATTTCATAGATCGTTTTTTTCTTCTGAAGTTGCGACAGCCTGGTTGAAGTACTAAAGGTTTTGTAGACTTATGTAATCTGTCAACAGCTGTATCCCTTATTCCTTTTGTTTTTCAAGTTTTCTCCAAAGCTGACAGTTTTAGAATTACACAGTTAAGTTTTGAAAAAATAGTATACCCTTTCTATTTCAACCTATATATCCTATAGGCGATCTAATTGACGACACAAGCGAGAAGCGTTCGGCCAATGACTTCGCGCTGTGGAAGCGCAGCAAGGCCGGCGAGCCGTCGTGGCAGTCCCCGTGGGGCGCGGGCCGGCCCGGCTGGCACATCGAGTGCTCGGCCATGGCGGCCGGCGTGTGCGGCCCGCGCCTGGACATACACACCGGCGGCGTCGACCTCAAGTTCCCCCATCACGACAACGAACTGGCTCAGAGTGAGGTCGGAATCAGAAACCATAGTCCAAGTTTTTTTTTGCCACCAAAACGGCGCCTCTTTCGAACGGACTTTGTTGACACTTGACAGTTGTCTTCTTCTTTCTTTAAAAATATGGCACACCCAGGTTAATAGGTATTTCGCCAGTGTGAAGTAACAAATAGCAATATAAAAATGTTACCATCCACTTTGGAAAACCAAAATGGAGGCCTTGACAGTTATGAAAGCCTTTTTTATTTGTTGTGACACTGACATAGATGAACTGACACATAACATCAGCTGTGAGTTGGAACAGGCCGAAAGAAAATAAATAGTAAATACTATAGCACAGCCAGGTGTGACAAGAAAAAACGTGAGATAAATCGATGTTGTCTCATTCTCTCCTATGCATTTAGAAAGAGAGAGAGCAGCTCGGGGTGACATAAAACCTAGTCAAAAATCTGGTCTTCCGCCGTCCTGGTACAGATACCAGCAGTTGGTACCGGTGTCTCATTGATAATTCCTACAGGCGTACTTCGACGAGCCGGGCTGGGTGAAGTACTTCCTGCACACAGGCCACCTGACCATCGCCGGCTGCAAGATGTCCAAGTCCCTGAAGAACTTCGTGACGATAGCGGACGCGCTGCGCCGCTACACCGCGCGCCAGCTGCGCATCGGCTTCCTCATGCACGGCTGGAAGGAGACGCTCGACTACTCGGACAATACCATGGACATGGCTATACAGACTGAGAAGCTGTTCAATGTGAGCATCTATTTGATACATCGAATCTAAACAAATAAAAAAAAGTTTTTTATTGTATGCATATAGAAGTTGTATATACTTCTATATGCATACAGTAAAAAGCTAGGTATGAGATGGGTATGAGAGTGAGCGGTAGTCGGGGTAGGGGACGTCCTAAAAAGACATGGATGAACTGCGTGAAAGAGGGTATGAGCGAAAAGGGAGTGAGTGCAGAGATGACGGATGATAGGCTTGAATGGAAGAAAAGAACGTGCTGCGCCGACCCCACCTAGTGTGGGATAAGGGCAAGGAAATGATGATGCATACAGTAAAAAGCTGTTCTTATAACAAAAAAATTATCGGTATGTATGTTCTGGCTAATCTCCAAAACGTCTGGACCGATTTTGACAGAACTTGCATTGGCAGGTTGAAGGTTGGTAGGTACTTTATTTTATAGAAGTACGCGGGCGGTTCCGCCAGTAAAAGTTTACACCAACTGTATGTTCCCAAACTAAGCAACGGTTATGCCAACTATAGACAGTACAATGCATTTAACGGCAGCACTGACACTATATGTCAAGCACAGTTTTAAATTTCTTTAGCCTTTATGTTTACACAATCTTAATTTTCGTTTTTTACCGTATTCGTGCTAAAGAACAGTTGGTTTCTAGGAGTTCTTCCTAACCGTAAAAGACGCGCTTCGGAGCGGCTACGAAGAGGGCTGCGGCGGAGTGTGGGGCCCCGAAGAGCAGCAGCTGTCCGCCAAGCTCTCCGCCGCCAAGGAACAAGTGCACGCCGCGCTCTGTGGTTTGTACATCACTACTGATCGATAAAACAAAATTGCCATGGACCAGTCGACAGTTATCGAAAACTATGTCAGTTGACAATATTGGTTTGAAGTGACAGGATCAACTATTTTTTGTTAAATTTATCGACAATCGATATCGACTTAAATCATCGATTGACATCTACCATTAGTATGGATGCTCTTTTTTACTAGTTATTTTCGTATCATTCCTAAACGAAGGCATCCCTTAAAATTCCAGTCTTCTGTATTTCCGACAGTGATACTTATCGATATTATTTAATGCTTATCATGGACCACGAATCACAATTCGTGTTTTAAATGGCTAGTTAAAGTTTTTTCTGGAGCGCACTTACACGCAAAGTGACCAGCTCGTCCTGGCATCTTGGTTGGTCCTTTGAACTTGAAACTACTTGTAGTAATATGTGGAGTGTTCGCTAGACAACATCGACACTCGGTCGGCGATGGAAGCGCTGCGCGAGGTGGCGGGCGCGGCGCACGTGTACCTGCGCGTGACGTCACCGCGCAGCGCGCCGCTGCTGGCGGCGGCGGCGCGCTACGTCACGGACGTGCTGCACGTGTTCGGCGCCGTGGAGGGCCCGCGCGGCGGCATCGGCTTCCCCGTCGGCGACGCTAACAATGTCTGCGTGAGTACACATTTTATATTATTACTAGCTGTGCCCCGCGACTCCGTCCGCGTGGAATGTGGACCACCCGCAACATTTAGGGGTATGAAAAATAGATAGTAGCCGATTCTTAGACCTAACCGATATGCACACAAAATTGGATGAAAATCGGTCGAGCCGTTTCGGAGGAGTTTGGCAACAAACACCGCGACACGAGAATTTTATATATTCGATTTTTTGGAATCAAATATCGGTATTATTTTTGTTCAAATAGAAGAAGTGTTTCTTCTACTTATTCTGAGTTTGCCTCCCCGAATAATGAAGGTCCAGCCGTCATTATCGTCGCTTGGTATATCGTCTCTCGAGATGTAGAGTGTAGCATACCATTTTTAAGATTAGGTACCTACTAGCAATGTGCGTTAGTTCACATTACTAGTATTTCCGTTAGCTAAGCTAATTGCTTGGGTTAGGAGTCTGCTCACGTCAATAGTTGAATGGCCAGGATGCGGATCGAACACGAACCCTAACAGCTACGAGGGCGGTCCCTCTAACCACTAGGCTATTGACGCCTCCAATGGCCTTTTTCAACCCAACCGCATTTGCTTGCATTAAATTTTGGGGATGACGTATGTACCGACTGATTATTCAGGATCACCCTACAAAATACTCTTTTATATTCGGTCATACATAATGTGTCGTATTAAAAAAAACTCCATTTTGTCTTCATCATCTCTTACCAAAAAGTTGGGCGAAACTGTATACAAGCCTCGCCACCTAATTGAAATCGTAACCTCCAGCTGGAGGAGACGGTGATGCCGTACCTGGAGGCGCTGAGCACGTTCCGCGAGCGAGTGCGCGAGGCGGCGCGAGCGGCCTGCGCGAGCGAGGTGTTGGCGCTGTGCGACCAGCTGCGCGACGACACGCTGCCCGCGCTGGGCGTGCGGCTCGAGGACAAGCCAGGTACCTGCAGGCGCTGAGCACGTTCCGCGAGCGAGTGCGCGAGGCGGCGCGAGCGGCCTGCGCGAGGGAGGTGTTGGCGCTGTGCGACCAGCTGCGCGACGACACGCTGCCCGCGCTGGGCGTGCGGCTCGAGGACAAGCCAGGTACCTGCAGGCGCTGAGCACGTTCCGCGAGCGAGTGCGCGAGGCGGCGCGAGCGGCCTGCGCGAGCGAGGTGTTGGCGCTGTGCGACCAGCTGCGCGACGACACGCTGCCCGCGCTGGGCGTGCGGCTCGAGGACAAGCCAGGTACCTGCAGGCGCTGAGCACGTTCCGCGAGCGAGTGCGCGAGGCGGCGCGAGCGGCCTGCGCGAGGGAGGTGTTGGCGCTGTGCGACCAGCTGCGCGACGACACGCTGCCCGCGCTGGGCGTGCGGCTCGAGGACAAGCCAGGTACCTGCAGGCGCTGAGCACGTTCCGCGAGCGAGTGCGCGAGGCGGCGCGAGCGGCCTGCGCGAGCGAGGTGTTGGCGCTGTGCGACCAGCTGCGCGACGACACGCTGCCCGCGCTGGGCGTGCGGCTCGAGGACAAGCCAGGTACCTGCAGGCGCTGAGCACGTTCCGCGAGCGAGTGCGCGAGGCGGCGCGAGCGGCCTGTGTAGTACTCCCTGCACTACGGGTGTTATTATTGGCTCCGTTGCACACCAGTACCAAGTTGACCGTCCGCTCTCGCCCGTGGCTCGCGCGTGACTGCCCCCCACTACCCGTGTGCTCGAGACGTTGTCATACCATAGATACACAAACACTACATCTGGGAAGGGTCAGGACCCTCCGCATCAGAGGACCTTCAACTCTTTTGGTCCCATAGATCACTCACATGTCTCTTTTAACTGTTTTGGATAGACCTTGCTGTTCTACATTTTTTTTATATCGCTAGACTTACCAACTGTATGGTCCCAAACTAAGCAATGGTTATACTGTGGGTATCGTATGAACTGGGGGAGATCCCAGTGATACCCAGACCAGGGCAAATTTCGAAACGGCCATTTCCGAAATTTGCCCCGCCGTGAATAGAACCCGCAACCACCATGTGCAGTGATCTGAGCGGCCTACGCTCGAACAACTGCGCCAAGCGTTCGTCAAATTCATCAACTATAAAAGCTCGGGTTATGGTATAATTTCGCGCAAATCTTCCGAGGGAGTCTTTTTACAAAAGTTTTACGTCTGCTGAGTGAAAGTGAACGCCCACTCGCCGGTCGTACACAATATTTACATTTACGTTATTTTACACACGTATGTACTACGTGACGTAACATCACGACCAACCCCAAAAGTTGTATAGATTTAGATACATTCGAAACCCAATTCTGAAATGTTCATTCAGATCAGATGTGACATTTGATTTGTTAAGCAACACGTCTTGCATCAGTTCAAACCCCGGCTCACACCTCTGGGTTTTTCTAAATCTATGTGCGAATCTTAATTTAAATAGGCATGTTTATCACTTGCCTACGGTGAAGGAAAACATCGTGACCTGCAAGTCTTAGAAAATTAACAAATTTTCGAAAGACATGTGAAATCCACCAACCCGCACTGGGCCAGTGTGGTGGATCTTTTGAGGTGATGCCCGTGTCCACATGTGGGACGTTAGAAGGGCCAAAATATTATTTCTAATAAATCAGATGAGGAGATTTGATTATTATAGTTGAAAATTATCTTATTTTTAGACCGCACTGTAGTGAAACTAGTAAGTAAGGAAGAATTAATGAAGGAGAGAGAAGAGAAGAGGAGGATAGAAGCGGAGAAGCAGAAGAAGAAGCAGGAGCTGCTCGAAGCGCAGCGCGCTAAAGAAGAACAGAAGAAGATCCCGCCCGGCGACATGTTCAAGCGGGAGGCGGACAAATATTCCAAGTTTGATGATAAGGTGATTATCCTAATATGTATAGAAATAAAGTATCAGAAACTATAAACGCGAGATAATAACGACGCCCCAACAGTTAAGTGGGGCTTTTGAGTAGCATAGTCAGTTCATTTCACAAAGACGCGTGCTGGCACCCTTAAGTTACTGGCATACGGGTCAATTTGCAATAATTCACGCGTCTTCGTTAAATGAACTGGCTATACCTAAGTTAATAATTTGATCTCTCGTTTACACCGATTCATGTTGCTGTCTCTATTGTTTGACAGCACAAAATAGAAACAACGATACACTTTTAAAAGTTCGTCAGTTCAAACCAGTGCTAATAGTGACAACTCGTATTGTATTGATTTGTTTGGGTAGTCTCATGAGCGACAGGCGACAGGTCTCAGGGATAACCTGCGACCGGCGAATGCCCCTTAAACTTAAGGGACAAATTTACAAGTCGGTTATAAGGCCTGTCGTATTGTATGGATCAGAGTGCTGGGCTACAAAAGTGGTGGATGAAAGAAGAGTGCATGTAGCAGAGATGCGAATGTTGAGATGGATGTGTGGTGTAACAAGGATGGATAAAATTAGAAATGAGTATATAAGGGGAAGCCTGAAAGTAGCGCCGGTGACAGAGAAAATAAAGAGCGGAAGGTTAGCGTGGTATGGAGATGTTATGCGAAGAGAGGATGATCATGGGGTCAAAAGGACGATGGGTATGATAGTGAACGGTAGTCGGGGTAGGGGACGTCCTAAAAAGACGTGGATGAACTGCGTGGAAGAGGGTATGAGCGAAAAGGGAGTGAGTGCAGAGATGACGGATGATAGGCTTGAATGGAAGAAGAGAACGTGCTGCGCCGACCCCACCTAGTGTGGGATAAGGGCAAGATGATGATGATGATGGGTATTCTCATGAGCCCAAGCGCAGAGCACAGCGCAAGAACAATTCTATTAATCGCTCACAATAGCGACAAAAGGCCCGGATTGTCCGTCGTGACTTTCCCTTTCTTTTTAACCATCATACCACCCGCTTGAAAAATAATATCCGGACACTAGGGTTCCGTACTCTAAAGTAAGATTTACATCAGGCATGCGGCAAAGGAAATTGAAGGGGATTAGCATTAGGTTAAAGTTCATATTTCCATGGAATGGAAATAGCATGGTGCGGACGCGTGCGAATCCACGCATAATACAAGACGCATTAGTGCCATGGCAATAAGAACTTTAAATAATGTCAAGACAAATATATCCGTGCCGGCGGACGCGCGCATCCGCTGCGCTGTATTAGATGTGAATGTACTTAATGTAGGTCAAAAGTCAAAACGCCACTATTCGGTAACTTGATCTAAATTATGCGGAAATTTTTAAAACAGTTTCTCTTTGTAAAGGGTCTCCCAACCCACGACCACGAGGGCAAGGAGCTCAGCAAAGGGCAGATAAAGAAGCTGCAAAAACTGCAACAAGCCCAAGAGAAGAAATACAACGAGTACTTGACGTCCATCAATACTTGCTGACGACGCGAGCCACCAGCCGCGCCGACCGACCAATAACAACTCAACTATAGTATTTTAGGCATATTTTATTATATATTATGCATGTGTAAATATTAAGTTGCAATACTTCTTTGATGTACAGCAACAATACAATATGAGACTATTTGTGACGTTTGTATAAATATAAAGGCATATTCATCATCTATAACAGCTTTTGAACATTTCACACTCTGCCGAAATCAAATAAATTTGTTAAACTAAATAAATAAATATTTGTTTAAAGGTCAGATTAACGTTAATTGGCTATTTTATTTATTTTTAAATTAATCCGATTATAATCCTAATTTGTGCGGAAATAGGCGTTAATGTTCCAGTATTAAGGCTCAACCATGCATATTTATGTTCTTCATACCTTTTTGTATTAACGCGGCACTTCGCGAGCATTTGCAATAAACACTTAATAATTACCCGTTTTGTTTCATTAAGATAATTATAATAGCTATTTCTATAATTACCAGATATCTACTTAACAACGATTGACCATGTTAACAATAATACCTACAGTGTTCAGAAATACAACTGAAAAAAATAATAATAGAAGTGCCCCAAGTACTTAGTATGTGGCTGTAATATAATAATATACACACACACACACGCAACATTGATAAAAATAACAAATATTCTTGACAGACCCCAAACTTAACAATAAAAAATCTATCAAAACGTCGACAAATTAAATTTTGAACATCGAGGTCTTCAACAAATCCACCGATTATGTGCATTTAAATAAACATTAAAAATGTATTGCCTTGACGTCCGATCACAATACAACGCGCGCCTCTCTATAACGCTTCAATGAGATCTCTACAAAGGCGGTGGCCGCGTGCTCGGCGACAAAAATACTTATAAAAAAGCTAAACAGTAGTTTTAAAAAAGGTAAAAAGTGAGGTAAACAATCTGGGAGCGTTTTTTGTGAGGTGGAACCGACAATAATGATTTCGGTGGGGTGCGCGCGTAGCACGCGAGCGCTGCCATCTGCACCAGCGCGCGGGCCCGGACTGCACTTAGAGCTACTGAGATTCTAATGTCGATGGTGAGACTAATAATAAACATATGCAAATGAATGACAATTTATTGATCTACATAATATATCAATACTGATATTATTTTCACAACTCTATCATTGTAAATTAAGTACTCCAAACCTATACCTACATTTAATGCAGGTCAAGACGTATTGTATTTGAGAATTCACTTGAGGCTTGTAATTTTAGATAATGAATAGAATAGGATTAGCGATAGTTATCTACACAAAATTCTATATTTGCAATTGATATCTAATAATTTATTACGTAGGTAATTTTATATATTACTAACTGACCCGACAGGCGTCGTCCTGTGTTAACTTTGAATATTGAATTCGAATTGTTTCGCTCAACTTTCTTATTTTTTTATTTCATAAGAAATCGTTCTATCCGTTCACGCGTGATGCGATAACCAAGAAAATAGAGATTAATTTTTATACATATAGATGATCAAAAAGTAGGTATGCTTTTGAAAGGCCCTTGCCATTATATTTATTTTGGAAACCGGTTAACACACGACTGCCAATGAATCGGAACAGTTGCCCAAATAACGGAAATTCCCAGCGCATTCGTTGAAAACAACTTCTGGTGGTGAATGTAATTTAAATAGTTTTTGGATTCGATCACAATCGCTTTGATCGTGGTCAGATTGACAATGGAGCTGGGTAGGGCGAAGGGAGGCAAATCTCGCGAAACGTCGCCGCCGCTGACCGCCCGGCGCGATGTCAATCACAAACATTTGAATAAGAACATTGTTCCGTTTCCATATTCCGTTAGATTTCGCGATAACACAATTACATTATAATGCAGTCAACGAACTGAAAGTTGCAGTTTTTGGTGAAAAGTAAGACATCCAGAGTTCATTATTCGTTTTGATGTGAATGATTTCAGAACCGATCGAGTGGAATCTTGCAACGGTCGCACTATTGTAACCACTCGGTGGAGTCTTGTTGCAAATAATATTGTATGTAAATTTTCCTGAGATATCGTTGGGCTCTATTTTTGTCTTCGGTAACGGTTTTCAGAAATACGTTAGATCTGTGATGTGCCATTTGATAACATTTTATGGAATACCATAGAATTAGAATTCACACACCTATAATAAAATTTCTTTACAAATCTTTTAGTGAATAAATCATGAATTATATATCTGTAATCCTGTTTGCATTTTCTATGTAGGTAGGTAGGCAACTTTATATATAAGTGTGTCCTTACGTGGCCCTTACCTACAACATTAAATACCTATCTAACAAATACGTTCTGACATTACATGGTGTAGTTTAGTTTGTGAAAGATTGCTACCTACCTCTCATCACCCGAACATGTTCTATTTTTGTCAACTAATTTCCAATTTCTAAGGAGTTACTTGCAAGTTTAATTGGTGTCTTAATAAGATTTATAACGATAGCAATTAAAAGTTTTACTTTATAAATTATGATCGAGGGCCCCTCCCGCGCGCCCCCGCACCGCCCGCCGCGCCTCCGCCGCTGCCAGCGAGTGGGTAATATTTCGCGAGAGGAGACGCGGCTGTTAGCGTGTCCCCGCGACGGTCGGGGTTGCAATTATGGCTTGTTTTTCATCCAGGCCCCCGAAGCACTCCGCCGCTGAAAAAAGAAACCAATTTTGCACGCTCATTAATTATTTAAATCTCATTAAACAACCGCAAGTTTCCCTCTCTTGTTTTGTAATTTTGCGACGCTCTACATCTACATTGCCTAATTTAAGCCGTTGGCCGGCCGGGAAATTTGTTCGGTATAATAAAAGTTAAAAAGAAAACTAAACGGCGATGTTTACTTACATTATTAAAAGGTAGAATAGGCTTACCTACACTTTTTCACACGTGTTGAATAGGTTAATTTATCATTATTTTTATTAGTTTTCATAAATTCCGGCTCTCTCACTCATCGTACGGTACGAATCGCAGCTATAATAACTATCACGCTGATCTTCTGTGAAGGGGTGGTACTAACCTGGTCAAGCCAGTCTTTTTTTTTTTAAAGACCTAATGTTGTTGGCCAGAGTGGCCATAACAACTTCACTCGGACAGAGGGCAAGCGCAAGTACGCTCCAGCCAGAGGGGCAGGGGGGCAGCTAGCTCAAGGGCTCCACGAGGGGCACGACCTCGGCTTGGGCCGCTGCCAGTCAAGTCAGCCCGTGTATGAGGAGTAGTCAATTAGCTTCAGCCTGGCTCTACCACCTACCACCACCACCTCATGTAAATACTCCAAAATCATAACTCAAAGGGAACCGTCAGAAAATCCATTTACAAGCATCAAAGCTATTTTGTTAAACAGGAAATTATACAGCGTTGTTGTATCTACGTACAGGGTGTTTGTGTATTCGGCGGTGGCTTCCTATTAGATAATAAACTCGGCGAGGACTGTCTTGTTTCTGGCGAAAATTTGAGAATTAGGAAATTAAACTGTGGCCTGCCAGATGAAAGGTGCGGAAGCTGGCGCGGGGTCCGCGGCTGCCGCTGACGGCGCGACGCGACTCCGTTGTGCCAGCCAACTGAATAATTACGTTTTACAAAACGAAATTCACTTTTGTACCTAAAAATTTTTGTAACATTAATCGTAGAAACAAAAACAAGCTTTAATTACTTATTTAGCAAATTATGATGTATAGAAATCGGGCTTATGCAAATGTGTCCATTTACATTTCTTGACATAATTGATTTTAAATCCACGGCTATAATTGAACCACCGTGACTGACATCAGTCATTTTGACCAATTTGAGGGTGAAACCCGTTGTGTCCGTATTACATACCTATAAATTATGAAATTAGTTTAGTATGTTATAGAGTATGGTTTTAAATTCAGACAAATTTACCAAGCAACCTTTTAGATACAAAATATGTGCTATGCGACGTGCCTAACGTCGGAAGCGGAAAAGCTGTTTACGATTACAGGGATATCCTACCTAATTGTTGTGTAAACATGCCAACAAGTCGTCCATCGCTAGACAGTTATGATCGTTAAATGCATAAAATCGTGTTTATTATAATATCTTTTCTTGTTGATCGAATGAGTCCAGGGGTGGGCAGCGGGGTGGTGTCCCCCGCCCGGGGGGGCAGGGGTGGAGATCACTCGCCCGTGCTTTAATTGCTTTTCACTTAGCAACCGCTCATGAACAGAGAAGGCTCGCGAAAATGAAGAAAAAAAAATCATTACATCAACATCTTTTAGAGATTGGCCAGATTTAGGACGTTCAGAGAGACAGCGACCTTCTTACATAACGCTTTCCTCTTTCTTGTTTTTCCAGCGCGCCTCATTTCCGGAAGGGGGTCGCCGGGCGGCGCGGGCGCGGGTGGCGAGGGGCCTAAGTAATTTCGCTTAAGAACTCTAAACGTAATTAGTGTAGGGCGTGCAAAGGGAAGGGCTTGAAGTTGGAGAGGGTTGCCGGGCCTGCCGCCTCCGCGCGCCGCCTGAATATTTGATCGCGCGCGTCTCGCGATAATATTTGCCGGAGGAGCTTTCCGTAAACACGCCGCGCTCCCCACCTCGGTACTTATACTTTCCTTCATTCCGCTTTCAAAGCTGTCGCCCGCTTTTAATTGGACCCGGTGTTATTTATAAGTAGTCTGTGATAGAATTAAAATCGCGCGCTACGCCGCTCTCGAATGCCTATACACAGAAAATGTTTAATAAGTTTTTGGCGTGTTATATTTTTCTTTCCAGAAAATCCTCTTTATACGACTTCAAACAAATTTACAGCGTCTAAGTAAGCTCATATAACTGATAGGTATTCATTGGGTTTTATTTCATTTTATTTATTGCTCCATTGCTTTGGCAGTTCATAAGGAATTATGAACATTATACGAACCTCCTATTTATAGGTAGATACTTACCTAATTATCTAGTATTCATAGTAGCGCTTTTTAATTGTCTGAAATTTAATTAAGCCAACTTGCTACGATTCTCATAGCTCGACTTCAACTTACCTACTTAGCTTAAACTCGAATAGCCCGATGGTGCTACCTGAAGAATTTGTTTGAACATTCATCCTACTCTATATAGGCCTTCTTTTGAGATAAACAACTCAGATCAAAAGACTTCATTGAGTAGAGTTTATTTTAGTAAGTTAAAAGAGCAAGATTTTTATGAGTATCAGTAGGTACCAAATAGCGGTCTGGCAGTAGCTAGGCGGTGGGGGTTGATAATTCATGAGATAGTCTAAAGCAAAAGCAATAATTTACAAATTCAAAGGGCCTGTGAAACAAGAAAGCGAATTAGAATTTGTAATTAGTACGAAGCGAGTCGCGGCAACTCCTACACCATTTGATTAGCAATTATGGTAATTTGACTTAGAGCAGGGTAAGATTTCTCCAAATTTGTTAGTTAAATTAACATCGCGTCGCGACGGTAGGTTACATGAAATAGTACATTGTTACACAAGGGGTGAATTTAACTTATCTTGCCCCGAGACCTCCAATAGATCGAGGGACAAAATAAGTCTTTCACCCGAGGTAAACACTGTGCTTTTCATTACGAATACAAGGAAAGTAAAACTAAACACAGGAATTGGCTAAAGAAATAATACAAGGAAGTATGAACAATACTCTACAACTCGGAAAAAAAAGATCGTATTGCCGCCTATTTTGTTTTTTTTTTTTCGTTGGCCGGCCAACTTCATTATTTAGCCATTATTTTTCATTTTCATCTTTAAATATTTTGTCCAAATCTATGTTATTTTAAAGAAATTGTTGAAACTAAATTATAATTCAGTCATTTATAAATATAATATTCTTTAATTAATACTTAACTTTATGTTATTTCAATTTAACATCGCGCTGTAATTGAGTGACTGTAGAAAAAGTTGGAACATGATTCCATAAAAATGTGAAAATTGAACTAGTTTTTTTAATACTTTGATTGCTGCCAGTTGAAAGCGATTCTCCCTAGGGCGGAAAAGTATTACTTTCAACCCGCTCTTTAGGCAACTTCAGACCTACTTTCCGAGTATGAGTAATGAAAATATACTTACATTACAATTTTACGTCATGTTAAATTATTTACGTGAAGCGTGTGGCTAATTAATGTTAGGTACGGATATTGAAGAGAAGCGTTCGGACCAAAGAACTTTGTGATTTATTAACACTGTATCAGATAGTAGAGGTAGAGCAAAATATATAGGTATACTTACTAACCTAGAGAAGGTGTTCGGTCCGGTTGTCAAAACCCACCCGATTCTTTCAAGACTGGATTGCGTAGGTATCAATGCAAATTCAGAAATTTTACGGTGCGATTCATGGCAGACTCATTTCGAAAAGCATTAAAAACCAGATCGAGAACACAAAACACGATTGTAGCTCTAGATTATGAATCACTTAATCCGCGAGTTTAATGTGTCGTGCTGTTATAAAAAGCGTCGCGACGCAGGGTGGGCCGCACTCACCGACGCGCGGATTTTTTTTATCCAGCCCGTGCCGTGGCGCGGTGCAATTTAATTATCAACGGCACCCGTACTCTACCCTTTTGTATCTTAACCCCCGGATGAAAAAATACTCACCCATAAAATAGAGGACGGGTACGAAAAAGGAGCGTATGCAAATTCAGGATAAAATATAGCCCGTAAATGCCACCGTTTCTAAAAGAATATTAGAGACGTTTTTCAGTGGGTGGTTGGGGTGTTACTTATACTTTGTCTCGGCACGCTAAGTACTGCAGCGGTGGGTCCGCGAAGGAATCCGCCTTAATTTGCGACTGTTGTTCAGTAATAAATCAATGTGCGCGTGTATCCCTTTCCTGCCATACGGGTTCGCTTTTCAAATTGTATAAATGCAACATGTGTACTTATAGTCCATTTTAATTTACAAAATGATTTAAATTCTAAGGAATTGAATATCTTGGAAGCTGGGGTGTGCTTATAAACATCCATGCTGTGCTTCTTTGCAACAAAATATATATTTACGTAGGATTTTCATAAAGGTGAGAGAAAAAGTGGACAAAAGGTTTGGACAAATTTCGAATATATACAAATCTCATAACACAGGTGCTTCTCTTTGCTGTGATCTTAGGCTTTCGGAGGTCAATTATATACCTAATTTATAATACTACTACGCATTAATTTTATGGATTAAGCGTCATGTATGTTCCTTTCAATTTTAGACATACAGTGTCTCGACGTAAGTACCTACGCGAGATTCCGTGTAAACACGGCGTACCTACACTAAATGGATAGTACCTAATTGTAAATTTATAGTACGAGCAGGGAGGATTAATTACCCAGGGTGGCGGCAATCAGTATGTACATGGTGTGTTCGAATTTTTTTATTCGGACCTAATGAGGGGTCACCTGAAGAGGAATGAGTTAATAGGCGTTTTAATTATTGAGGACGCGGCCGGCCCCGCGGACCGACCGGGCGGCCGGGCGGCCGGGCGGCCGGCGCAGAAAGAGACAACATCAAATATTTAACGCGTAATGCCGGTCGCTCTCTCGCTTGTAATTAAAGCGTTCTTTCCTTTTTTCAGCGGCCTGATACAATATTCAGCATGAGAAAGAAGCTCCGGTGGCGGGGTGGCGCCTCCATTGTATTCGCTAAGGAAGATAAATTAAAAAATATAATTACAAGGCGGCCGCCATAATTCTCGGCAGGCGGGTTGTGGGTGGCGGGCGGCGCGGCGGAGGGGATAGTGGAGGTGCGGGCGCTCCCGGAGGAGGCTTCTTAAATATTTGGGGATAGCGCGTACCTACGCATTACGTAAATTAATGACACGGATTCGAGGAAGGATGGCGCCGCCCGCGCCCGCGCCCGCGCCCGCTCCCGTCACCGCTGTTTGTTTTGTTTTAATGTACGCTGTTAACGATCTTATTAGACGGGAATTATAATACGGGAGCCGCGCGCTCCAAGTGGCTCGCCCGCCCAGATTGATTGGACTAATGACTTTCTTTTATTCTTATAATTGCGCGAATCCGACATTACGGGGCTTGATTCCTCCAATTTCAAACTTTGATGAAATATAATAGTCGTTCATTTGCGGAAATACGAAGTTATGAAAATAATATTTTGATGTTTTTATCACTCACAATTTATATAACTTAAGTGATCAAAATCTTCTTATTATAATGATGTGGCACACTTATTTCCATTCAGTTCGTTAATACCCACATAAAAGTCGAGAAAAAAGAATTTTCATGTTTCAATTGAGCACACCTACTTGCCTAAACAACAGATGACCGGTGCGCGTGTGACTTTACTTCCTTGGAGAGTCGTCGTCCGGCCAGTCATGTGCACGTATGAGGGCGCATGCCCACACACGGCTCAACAAGTGTCTCCATGTGCCGCGCACCTCGTCGCCCCCCTCCCCTCCGCCGCCCCCGCCACCCCCGCAACCCCCGCCATACGGATGTGTGTCCGAACACGTTAGATACCATAACGGTGCGCTGCTCAGGGGTAGGTATAATATTGACGACAAAACTACGAGTATAATGGTCAATATCAAAGAATATTGCTACACCAATTTTATGCTACACTAACTGTACCCCGCGGGTCCGCCTCCGTCTCCGTGGTACTTTGATAAAATATAAGAAGCCTAAGTAACTCCTTATAACATCAGCTATCTGCTACTGAAAGTCCCTTTTAAATCGGTCCAGCCATTTTGGAGAGAAGCCGGAACTAATAGACAGACCGACAGACAGACGGACGGACAGATATTCAGAAAGACAAAAACATTGTTATTTTGTTATAAGTACCGTATACACTTTGATGTACATTTAGTCAAAAGCTCTTAATTTTACATTAAAAGCAGAAACGTCAATTTTATTTAATTTTACCTATCGATTACCGTAAATATAAACTTTAATACATATTATGTCGTAAAATTAAGTCGGATTTGGGCTCTATCTATTTGCTTACTATCTCTATCATTTTTTCAAGCTAAGTTCCATCTCTATAATCATTTGAATTGAGTATAAAAAGAGTTCAACGTAGGTCACGGTAACAAAACACAGAATTAAGAATTCCATGCCTTGCCTGCCTGGCACGTGTAGAAATTAACTCAAACGATACTTTCTTGCATTTAAATTTTAAATCTATGGCGTCCTATACATAGCTACAGGATTGAGCACGGTATCATGGTTATAAGTATTCGTCGAGCGGCGTAGTTCGAAGGACCCTCAAAAGAAAACTTATTAATTTTCGTCATTATGAATTCCGCGAACGAAACTCGAACGTCTAATTTCAACCCTAACTTATCAAGACGCGAATAAAAAAGTTCCCCCCGGCGTGCCCCCACGCTCACCCCCTTGTTTAAAACGCCGACGAAAAAAGAAGCACATAAAAATGCATGAGGCCTTCCTCGTTATAAGGAAAGGGTAGTAACCCCCACCCGCGGCGGGAGGTAGCTGTAAAAATCGTCTCTAATTTAAATTTGGGAAGTTTCGCGAGGCCATGTTGATGTCTTGATAAATGTTAGAGAATTCCACTAATTCCGAGTGCTCAGTGCTGGAACTTTTAATTGGGAGGACATAAATCTAGGCCGGCGGAGTAATGGTGGTCGCATTAATATCATCTCGCGACAAAAAGCCGCCCGGAGTCGCGGTACATTTAGATAAGCATCGCTCATTGTTTCCGGCATCGCAACCTGCCAGATAGCGCCGCTGCCTCTGGCGGCGGCGCCCGCTTCTATCGCTGATGTGATTATCACTATTAATCTTCATGCTTAACACTTAGCCTGCTACTGCGCAGGAATATGAATGTGTGCGGACATACTGATATCTTTATTTTAATAAAAATACATGATAATGTATGTAAGGAATGACTTAATTTGAAAATATTTTATTTAGTGTCTTGATTGTTAATTTGCCTTACCAGGGTAGATTTAGAATACCTGATCGAACTCAATGTTAGTTCAGACACGTTATATATTACAATCGATAGTGGTGCCTACTATTTCGTAAAGGAATATGTTTTGAATATTACATTATTGTGATTTATTGCAATTTACTTATTTTATTGATAGTACATAATGAAGATTAGCATTTCGTGGTAAAAAGTTGAAGTCGGAAGAAGCTTGCACGTGGACATTTTCTTTACGCTACTACGGCATTGACTACGCGCGCTACGCAGGTGCTACGCACGTGCTACGGTGCATGAAGAGGTTTATTGTTAAATTTATAATCAATGTTGAATATTTTTGTTATTCGAAGTATAACTAAAATAGCTTGTTTATTTAATAAAATATTTTCTTTGACAAACATAAGATATTTTTTTTTCTTTTGACAAATCTTTTCACTCGTAACTAATTAAGACAGAAGCCAAGTTTGTATTGAGTAAACAATTATGAAATAAGCGCGCGTGGTATCGTGTTTTCTTCTTCCTCATTAAATCGGGACAAAGCAGGCCTGGCGAAGTTCGACGGGTGTAATGTTATTCATTTGGGAAAGTCAAAGGTTGTATTTACAAAAAAAAATAAGTCGCCGGAGAGCGGACGGTGGCATTTTTTCCATTCGGCGCGTTCCATTAGCGTGCCTTTGTTTGGCGGGTGCGCGCAAATTAATTTAGCTCTCCCGCCATTTCCTCGCGCCCCCGCCCGCGCGCCGCCCGCACCCCTGCCGCGCCCTTTTTTGTCTACGCCTTGCTCTACGTATCGTTTTCTTCTTTATGGCTCATTAGGCAGCATTGTCGCCATTGTTTTTTTTTCGCCTAACCCACGAGATCTAATTATTATGATCAGCAAATCTCTCGGGCCGATGTGTTAACTTAACATGATAACGGTAACACAAGAGTTATGATTATAGAAATTATTATTATTCTTGAGTTAAACTGTTACCATGGTACCTGAACAAATTGTTTATAGGTACATGAAATATTTTAATTCTAATCTGAAATTATCAAAAACACGTTTTATTTTAGTGGTTAACTCTTAAGCTAATTTAATAGAGTCTAGATAAATTGCATTACATATTCAAATTCAAACTTTAATCAAAGTGTTAGAATTAAAGACATTCTCTTTACAAAAACGAGTGTCTCCCATCGACCGTGACCCACAGGAGCCGCGTGCGCCCGCCAGCCACCCCGCGGCTCACAACCCTTGCTTACTCATCAACTTATACGTCGGAACACGGCCGCTCAGCGTTATTAACATTTAAAAAAATCATAACTACGTACTGAATACCTACTAATACTTTATGAATTAAAATTTAGAAATATTTAATATGTGCGTTAATTTAGGAAGTATAGAAAGATATCATGTACGGTATTATATATAAATAACCTACTTTCTAGATAGAAAATGTTAATTATCTCACTCAAAGAAATTTTAATAATGATCTCACCAATAATTTATCCCTCTTCATAGACTTAAAAATCTAATTAATTTGTATAATCTGAACGAATAACAAAGAGCAATCAATAAATGGGATATGTTCAATCATAGCATCAAAGATATCGCAAGCAGTGCGTTAGTCATTTTGTTCCCGTGGTATTATTGTTATAATTATAAAGCCCTGATCGAACTTACAAACCAACTTGCGTCCCCATATGGGATGAATTTTTATAAATCCTATCTTAGTGGCCATCTACGTGTTTAAGAAGCTTCCGTGCAAAATTTCATGCGAGACCCACCGGTTAACCACCGGCGTTGTGTGTTAGTCGTTTGTAATTTTTAAGTAAAACAATAGCTCACCTGGCTTGGTTGTCTGCGCTCGCGCGGCCGGGACGCGCGTTCGGGGCCACAAAAACCCGCCAACTGACACACACACGCCGTCTCGTGGCCCACAGTTTTTCAAGCGCGTGCCCCCGCGGCTAAACAACCCTTGCGTATTCATAAACCCACACATCATGCACACGGAACTTGGTAACTATTAAGGACAGACCTTTATAAAGGACGGAATTCATCAATGTTTTATTTGAAACGAAGAATCTCTAGATTTGAATATGTTCTGTAGAATTAGGTGTGTCCTAAAGATTTACTACAATATATAATAGAAAGGTACTTATTCCATAAATTAAATGGTATTGGCGATATTAAAATCGTCTGATATCAAATTATTGAAAAGGCCTTACAGAATAGATGTCGGGAGCACTCGTCCCAGGAGCAAAAATATAATAGAGCTCTTTGTTCCACGTTAATTAAATTCCGAATGACTCTACAGTAGAATGTCCGTCATTAAAAAAAATAAAGGGCCTTATCTCGCGCTCTAAGTTGGCGGACTGAAAATTTATAATTAATTACTCGGCAGACACATTTTAAATTCTTAATTAAGCAATCCGTACTTTCTCCCGCCTATAAATTAGATCGAGCCGTTTCCATAGAGACTACTCATCCTTTAAAGCGGGCGGGGGAGGTGAGGGAAGTGTGGGGGGGGGGCTTTACAAAAAATATAACTTAGGGTGAGTAAAAAACCGTGGGGTGATTCAGCCGGCCGCTGCACCCCACGACGAGAAATCTACGATCAATATTAACTCTTTTTTTCAACGGGGAAACGCTGAATTTTTAAGTCGTTTTAAGTCGACGCGGAGAAATTACGCGAGTGTGGAATGTATTGGACACGCTTCACGGGAATATTGGCCGGCGAGCCGCTAATATGTTTGGTGTTTGACGACCATACATCATAGAACGCAGCGACATTCGCGTCCGTCAAGGTCAAACAACACATGTTTGTGACAGCCTTTGTGTTCACTTTGATTTGATTCGCAATGTTTGTACAGCTTAATATGAACTACAAATCATTCATCATGCATTAAAAATTGGTAAGAAATTGGATGTTCTATAAAAACTGTTTACTATAGGAAAATATATTTTACATTAAGATCATAATTAGAAGATTAAAGTTTATTTGGTCTTCCCGTCTTGGGGATTAGATTTTCGTTGTTCAATCTTGGAATAATAGGTTATATATAAAGTTTCACTGTCTAATTCCCACTTTTGATTAACATCAACATAATACAAATGTGACCTTTATCTGCCTACGTTACAATTTAGAAAATTTGTACCAAACTTAAAATTATTTATGGATTTTTTCATAGTTTGTTTTTCGATTTAACAAAGGATGAATCGTGACCGAGTTCTTTGTAGAGCGCAATCGATAAAAAAACATGCATACATAATTAGTTATAGTGCATTAATAAAAAGCTGCGCATAGAGCCCGGTGTGCGCGTGCCCAAAAAAAATTGATTAAAAAAAAGCTATTTATGACAGCGGCCATTATCGTCCAATAAATCAGCTGGCCGCTCTTCTGTTTTTCGATAATGATTCTATTATTAAGGAAAAGCGTTATGTAACTGTAACATTTTTTTTCTAGCGCATAAGTATGGAGATGGACTATATTATTATATCACTTCACTACATAAATATTTAAAGATTCGTTACACTGGATGTTCTCTTCGCACTCAAGCACATAATAACAGCAACTATACTGCAAGCTATGGATCGAATTGGAACGTACAGTCAATTAAATAGGTAAGTACCTAATAAGTACCAACAAGTAGACACACACAGTAACTGAGTCAATACTGGATATTTTTTCTGCTATATCTTCTTACTAGCTTTTTCCCATTCGTACCCTTCCGTTTCCTTTAATTTCCTTTAATATCAAGATCTAGTCTATGGTATTAAATAACTGATACTTTCACTCGACTCTCCAAGCCTTCCAAAACCTAACTGATGTAATCGGTAACCTTATAAAGAGGAGCCGAAGAATACCTCTTAAAAAAATTACCGATTTTTAGATGTCTTTCAATGAAAGTTCATTGTTTTGCTGGTGGTTTGGCTCAAGTGTGTCACAACCATAAGTTTTTGTTAATTTATTTGAGACTTCACACCGATATTCTGTGTTTAGTACCTACATAGGTATAAGTATAGACTAAATTATAAGTGGAGATTTGAATTAAAACACATATAGCACCAGCTAAGAATTTACGATTTACGATGAAGATGTCACGAATTTAATGTTAATTAAGTACCAAGAATTTTCCATGGTTTAAGATTAGTAGACTTTGGCCCCAGTTTCCATTAACTATAATATAATATAGTCCCAACTATTCAGAAAAGCCGTCTCCACTGCATCCGACAGTCGTAAGTTTTTATGCGTGTCGGTGGGCCCGGCGCCCACTGTACGGGTTACAAATTGTGGGGTGAAAGGGGTAGTTTTTTTATAATCGACTTTCCTAACAGTAATAAACGATATTTATCTTTGTTAATTATAGCCTCACTCCGCCTTTGGTAGCTCTGTGCGTGTTTTAACCAACAAATGTTTGTATCATTATCGAATTACGTGAGTTGTCGTTATTGTTACATTTGTTCTTATTATAAGCTCCTGTAAAGTATTTTTTCTAATATTTCAAATCGTCCTTGTTTATTTAAATTTACGACGATTCTTGTTAATGGCAATGTAATCTGTATCTACCTATTGCTGTTTTATAAGAAAGTCTTAATAATGGTCGTGTTACAAGCAATATGCACAGACATCTATAATTACCTGTGTTATGAATTTAAACGATCACATGTGATCGTTTAAATTACGTAATTTAACTACGTACGTAAGCTACGTAATTTTAGCACACAATTTACAATATCAAAAATAAATAATTTTGATATCAGACCCGTTCATTTGCATACTATAGAACACGATTTACTACTTATAAGTAAATAGCCTCGTTATTACTTAGGAGTAATAGTCATATGTAAAAGGCTAAAATGAACAAAACATCAAAAAAGTCATTAAAAAATGCTAAATGTGCACTTCGAAAATTTTAAAATGAGGAACGAGGGCAGTGATCCCACGGGGCGCATGCGTAATATCAACCCTTTCTCACCCTTTCGCTTCCCTGAGCCTTTTTTGTAAGCGTTTTTGTAAAGGGTTGTGTATGGGGTACCTGCCACGCGACGCAAGGGTTGAAGTTTTTTCATAATGGACCGACACGGTTTTTACTGATGCAGCTTTTTCTGTATGGAGCTCGCGTCGAGAACAATAAAAAGTGCATTGACCTTTAACAGGCGATCAGCTGACGGTATAATGGTGCACTTGCGATCATATGCGCTATTGATTTTTTACCGACGTTCAAGGTCGAAGTTTATTTATGTGATGCTTTGCGGAAGATGTGAGTTTTTTACAAAGGACTTGATCCTATAACTTATTTTGCCATTCTATGTATAAGGAATTTGTAACCTGGGTTACATTATAATAATTAAAAAGTAATTATAGGTATAGTAATTATTGAATTATAGCAAACTAGGTTAATAAATAAATAAATATTTCCCAACTTACACACCGACTATATGATCCCAAATAGGGATTGCAGTGCCGGTACTGAGGAGAGCTAGGCAATTCCCGATACCAGGCTTAAGCCAGTACCGGGAAATTCCGGGAAATTCGGTACCCAATACAAACATTGAATAGTTATTTAAAAACATATTTAACAGGCTAATTTGTGCTTCTTTTAATTAAAATTTAATCATTTACATATATATTAAGTATTTTACTTATTTAGTGAACAAATCCGAAATTAATTTCGAAATTTCGGAACATTTTTGCATTGTTTTCAATTTCCAATTGGCAGCGTGTTAATTTCGAACCTAAGATGCGGCCTAGCGGCCATTTGGAGAGGATGTGGACACCAGGAACTACATGCAGGGAGTTGAAAATCAGTCCAGTGCCTTATATTTCGAGAGGCGTCATTCAAAAGTAATAGGCTAATAATTGATACTGTAAGTCATCAGTTATTACTAATGAAGCTGAAAATCCGACGCACAAGTAGAGGCCTCAACGAAATCATCGAGACACGAATGTTTTGCATCTCTCTCCTAGTCCTGTTTCTCATTTATCAGATTTTGAAGTACAGTAGAAGATCCTATTCGCTGATCATAAAGCTAAATTAGGTAAACGGAAGTGGGCGATTTAAAAAATAACCAAAATGGTAAAGATACCCTAGCTGGGGGCAAACCGCCAACATGATGAAGTGACGACATCGTGAAGGTAGCTAGTAATTTGATGAATCGACTAGCAGGTCAGGACTGAAACCAATGTCTGATAAAGGGAATGTCCCGATGGTTTTACTTCTCCTTTAGCCATTTTAATTTGAACCAACTGGCGTAGGTCCCCTTCAGCATCCTCCACTTCTGTCTCTTTTACGACTTGCACCGTCTAGTTCGATCCCGCGGTCGTCGTCTTTTAATGGTGCTAGAGGTCTCCTATCGGTATTTTTTCCAATGCTAACCAGGCACTATTCGAGTAGTGGTAGGATTCCGCCTTCTAGTGACATGACCAACGCAATATGACGCAAGGTACTCATTTGATTATATCGTTGAATTTGGCCTGCTCTCGAACGGCCAATGGCCCCCCGTACCTTATCTTACCTTACGGATAAATGTTTTTCTTTTATTTATTTATGTTCAAGCATCTTGGAAAAACGGCTGAACCGATTTTAATTTAGTATACTTTGTATGAATGCTTTCTTAATCGAGAGTGTTCTTAGCTATTATTTAAGAAAATCTGTTCAGACGTTTCAAGATTATGAGCTCTTTTCTAGTTAATTAACGGGTATGAGCAACTTCAACAGGTTATCGATTTGAAATGTTTAGTATCCTGATTCTTCAATGATATTGCAAGGACATGGTAATCTTGATCTGATGCTGCAGTCTCACTTGGAATCCGCAGGATACCCAAATCCTCAACAACTTTCTTATAGAGGTATCGTGTTTGGGCTCATTGGAATGATCTCAATGAATAGATTATATAAAAATGTTACTGTCCATCTTAGCGCATCTACTAAGCGAATTAGCGTTTTGAATTTAAAAATATAGAATAAATATAGTTATGGTATTAGTATAGTAACAAAAGCGTTGCTTTTTAATATCCAATCGTAAGTACCCTTCCACAGCCCAGTTACAGTTGCAACGGCCGGATGGTGTCGTCTTTCCACACCCGTACATTTTTGGCAAAATTGGTAAAAAACCGAACTGCACCGGTACTTAGTGCCGACACATACCACTAACCCACATTGATCAAGGTGTTAAGGGTTATCAAGTTGCAAACCCGTTATAGAGCACATTTTGTTCATCACTCTATTGTAGAAATCCTTTTTTTGGGAAAAAATATGCCCCTTTTGCAATCTGACGCACTTTTTTTGTGCGTAGGAGCGTTCATACAAGCCTATGCTGAATTCTTTTCGAACTAAATTGCTTACTTAATGGAAAGTACGTTCAACTGAAATTCTATAAATGTTATTGTATTAATACATATAAAATAAATAATTAATTATGTAGCGACCCAAAATTGCTAGCTAAAAAAAATTCGTGAAACAAACTTTTTACTCATATTTTAGATACTTAGAATTACAACTACGATAAACAGTAAGTTAATAATATTTGAGTTTGTTCATACGGGTCTGTTTAATAATCTTTTTAAGTAATCGTTTTTGAATGTCAAAAATCTATTATACTTTCCTTACCTTATTTATCTTACCTACATCGTATAATTAGGCAGCAAAGTGATTAACGTCGCTCAAAGGGTCTTTGTCAAAAAACAACCCATCCTCAGCACAGACCATTCGCGATTCTAATATTAGTGGCAGCTGTCGGGACCGCCCCCGTTTGTCTACCTACACCTTACTTTTTACCAAGAAAAAGAAAAAAAAACTTTTGGAGCTTTTTCTTCATGAGTTTTGAGCCGGGATCTGATTTCGCAACTATAGAGTTTCAGTAGACAAGGCGTTTTTGAGAATTCTTTTTTAATTATATTTAGCTTTGTCCAGAACCGGGTCACGGCTCGGGTGACGGACTTATTATTCAAACGAAATCTTTTATCGAAGTACTTAAGTCATCCACGAGTAAACATAATGTTCTGTGTGGGTGAAAGTATCTATTATAGTATACGAAATTACGGGTTTTATTTTAAGATTTTTGATGAAATGAATAGCGGAATATGTTACACAAACATGAATAACAATCATGAGATTGTTTTTTCCACACGTATTGAAAGCTCTACTATGTGGTTCATTTTTTTAGTTCTACACACATTCGCGCTAACTGAATCCTTTGCTGTATTACCGATGGACCCTCGTCCTATTATAAAAACATTGAAGAAAGGACATTACAAACGGATTAAATGCAAACAAACCGAACGGCTACTGTGCGGTTACACAAACAACTAATGCTAAGCGGACACAAACAAACTCCTTTGTTGGGCTTCTTGTATTCTATTTCAGTAACAATTAGATGGAGGACACAAAACACACCGCTCCAATGACCGGCAGTGATACTCCACGGATTAAAGGATTAAGCGTTCGCAGTAAGCAAGTTCGCGCGAATCTCTATTTTGTAGTATCCGTTAATCGGGTTGAATCTCACCGCAATATAATATTACATCACTATTAAATTCCTAAATGGACTTTTTTTATGTAACACTTTTCACTTTATTTAGGCGCTAGTATCGGCTCGCGACTTCGTCCGCGTGGATCTTGGAAAGGGATCAATATACATACCAACTTCCCATATTTTAGCCTCCTAGTGGTTGAACTTTCCTAAATCATTTCTCTCCTCAGTTTCTCGTTTTATTTGACCAGACACTTATATTTTATGAGGATATAGTACCTAAACATCGAAATTCCAACGGTTCGTCCGACGTTAGATAATCGCCCGCTCGCTCGCGTAGGTTTGTTCAATCCTGTTCCGATGTCCTGTATTGCCTTCAAGTCAGGGGAGGCATGGGCATTGGGAACTGAGAGGAAACTGGGTAATAGGTACTTCGATTTGCAAATGTCAGTTTTGTATTAGATTGTTACTACCTATACTTATGGTTTTGGCATAAAATATCCCAACCGTTTCAATCATTTCTCAATATAAAATGACTTGCAAACACTCGCGAGCAAACACGACGAGACACCGCGATGTCCTCTGTGAATGGATGCATGAATCGCGACAAGTTCCATACGGGTTATTAATGACATTGTGCATGCATCCCATTGTTGTCAATTAAATACATCAAAAATATTAAAGGAAACTATAATTGCGTTGAATGGGAATTTCGAAAGAGGGAACATTTAGCGTAAAAATCAATAATCAAACGTCGCGGCGACAATGGCAGCGGTTACCCGAATTCACTATCAAAATAAAAATGCTGCGTGACGGCGGCGCGGGTGGGTTTTTTATATCGTCACTTCAGAATCGAGTGGCGACGCGAAATCGACTCATCATTGACACTTTAAGCGACCTTTACATAAGTTATTGAGAGTAAGTACTTAACTACCTAACTCCTTATATTATAATGTTTTTATATTTTTTCATAATTATATATAACAATAATAAATTATTTAAAATCGTTTTATTCTTCTATAATAATTACTTTTATATACAGCAAGCCTAACTTTCGGAAGTTAGATACTTATGTAGTATCCATTTTGAAAGATTGCTGGGACAGCCGTATCCCTAGCTAAGCAGAATCCAATCACATACGTTGATATAGAGTAATAGACCTCCACTATCAATTGTATCTAAAGGTTTATTTGCCTCTATATTATGCTAAGCGATACAGGATCATGTTAAGTATAGTTACTATTTGATCTAAACATAAATAACTGTATGGCTATTTATAAAAAAAAAAACTTTTGCTTAATTGAGCGTAAAATTGCACATGATTGTAGAGTCGCAGTACCTACATGGACGCAGTCCACAAAAACCTGTGACAATCTTATGCATTCAAGTACTTTCCATGAAGGGTAAACAGAGCGCGATAATTTATTGTGGTGAATGGAAAAAGTTCGAATGCACCGCACACGTGCAAGGCAGATATCACTAGTTACAAACGTCACAATGCGTGGCCGACGCATTCACGTGTATTTGCTTAGTTCGCATCTTCAACCATTCAATAAGTCGTTTTTATGACCGTGTAAGAAATAAATGTCAATCGTAACTAACTATTGTTACACTGAAATAATAGGTAATAGCTATTGGAAAAGTAAATAATTCAAAAATTAAATTAGGTACAGGGATGTAGAATACAAATAATACATATCCTTAACTTTTAGAGCTGCGTAATCTACTTAATTCTACAAATATATTTCATCTACCTAATAAATACAAAAAAAACACAAACACGAACTGAGAACCTCCTCCTTTTTGAAGTCGGTTAAAAAGAAAGAAACCCCGGTAGGTATTCAATTTTTCACACGAGGTCCTAATATAAAGTAAGGGGGCACTAAAAATTTTACGTCTAAAAGTTTCATGGAGGATGAAAGTTTGCATGGACATCCCATCAGTCACGGCTAGTCGTCATTATAATGCTTGATAGTAACTGTATAGTTCCGTTGAATTCTCAATGTAATATAGCCTTCTTATCTTGTGTCTCTCTTATAAGAAACCATGCGCAAGCTTCAATGGGTGCGGAATGCGAACAAAAACTGGCAAACTGTTGCTCGAAATGTTATTAGCCCATCCTTCCTGATGCACCTTCCGGTATGAATGCTATTTGGGACTGGTAGGTGTATCATCATTATGAGTTAAAATATATATTAATAAAACATTATAAAAAGAAGATAAAACACTCCATCAATAAATTGTATGTTATTAAAAAGTGATTTTCCATGTTAAACTCTACATTTGAACTCTACATGTGAAACTTTGGATAAGGTACACAAGGGCGTTATAACTTATTAGGTACCTTCAGTTTCTGGAAATAAAACAAATCAATCGATTAGGTATAGAGACAGAAAGAAAGATGGGCAATGGGCAAAAGGCAACATTTTAAAATAATTTTGTAGCAACAAACTGCTATTATTTCTGTGCGAGCGTCTTGACGTTAGGACAAACCGAAACACCTGTCACTCGGCAGACGCAATCTATAGAGGCCGCTTCGTTTCCGCCACCACAAAAACAAATGAATGCTGACTTATACCGGAAAAAAGTAACAAAGCCGAAAGTGTTCCGAGCGGCAGATTATGAGCACGTTCAGTTATTAATTTATACGTAGCATCACGGTAAAAAAACTCAACCCTCTTGCTTGAAAGAAAAAAACGTAGCGCGCGACGCGCAAAAGGGAAAGGGTGTCTCGCTCGGCTCGCGTGCTGCACTGCGTTTTTTAGCCGTGCTCTGCGGTTTGTTTTTTCTCGCGATGCGTTCCTGTTTTTTAACAACACAATACCGTTGCTAAGAATTGTTTTTTAAGTGCGCCATATTGCCGGTGGGCGCGAGCGCGAGGTGCGACGCGCGGCCGCTAGTGTTTTTGTTAGAATCTTATTTTTAAATCTCTAGTATGTATATGGGATGTATAAGTTTTCAGTGTTTAGTCACGGATTGGTAAAGGGGAAGATTGTTGTTTTTATGTAAGATGTGTTTTTACTTATATGTCAGGAGCGGAAGGGCGGCGGTAAAGCACGAGCGACGAGACATATGGTTCGTTAGACAAAGATGTTTTTTTTCACGAGAAGCAGGTGTTGCGCTCTACTGTGTAAAGTATAGTTATAGCAGTTAGGTAGTACAGATTTAGGGTAGGTACTAGTGATTAGCAGCACAGGTTTCAATACTATTATGAGTGCTGGCTGAAACCCTTAGAAAGCTCGTTATTACGAAATATATAAATTATTGTTATTATTATTAAATTAACACCTGTTAGTTAAGTGCGGTCAAAGTATTGTGTTGTAAGAGGATTTATCGTATTATATGGCTGGTCTTCAACTTCCGTATGTACTTATATATTTGTGATGAGTAATTCGCCCTCTTCACAGTTGATAAATACCGTTAATACTTTAATGATATGCAACAATTAAATCTCCAAATAGTCAGTGCGAAACAGCATCGGCTATAAAAACAACATCAATAATGTTAGGAATTTGTAAGTGCGCTATAAAAAGCGAGCTATGAAAATGCCATTAAATATTAAAAGTGGAGAAACAGAGAGCTTAACAAGAAATAAAACATCGTTATAAGCGGCTAGGAGACTTCGCCCCCGCCGGCTAGCTATCGGCGCGCCTCAGTTAATGCCTACTTATACCTTATTATATAGCGGAGTTTGCGTTGAGGAACAAAATTAATTGGTTAAAACTCCTCTCAGTATCCAGGGCGGGCCTCCCCGACTCCCTCTTAATTCCGTCCCCCGACCCCCGCCCGCTCCGCCGCGCCCCGCACCCCGCCAGCTCCTTTGAACGCAACCTACCTAGAGAAAAAACAGAAAGTATAAAGTTCATTACCCAAGCGTTGTAACTTAATTAATATTTTTTATATGTTTTTTTTTACTTAGTGTTTCTTTCACTGTGTTGATTCATACAAGTATTCTCATTACAAAATCGAGCAGTCAGTTGATAATTAATTTTGTATAGGTTTTGTTTATAGTACGGCATAGTACTGAACACCTTCATAATTATGTGAAGTAACAAAATGTCGCCGCGTATAGTGATAAGGCGCGATGTAATAATTACAGACAAAATTATTCTAAAGCTATCACGCACGACCCTCAAGCATTCAGAGGAGGAGAAGATTTGTAATTATTTTTATATTTTCTATTGCAGTGCTTAAAAACCTCATATAGGTACAACATATTAACAACACGTAAAACCAATAGCCATTGATAAGCTTAACATTTTTGTCGTAGCTTACACACATCTTACATCATCTTTAGTATTTACTAGGCGCCATGCTAAATACCGTGAATTATTTAAGTAAGACTTAATGTAAGGAACAAAATCAAATTATAATGGGATATTGGACCGGATTATAATCCAAAGAGCAGGCTAACACAATTTTATGCAAACGAAAAATTGTATAAGTTGTCAGTAAGTACCTAATAACTTTGATTGTACCTTCTTAACTACTAAGCACTTGCTAAAAAGACAAGTTACACTAGCCTTTACACGATAACCAACTCAAGATCATTAACTGAGACCTTTACATATGTTGTGATCGATTGTAATAAAATCTATTGTTACTATTTTAATTACCTAATCACTATTACTACCTAATTATTTGAATTTAACAATAATGCTAATGTATCCGGAATAAATAAACAACTAAAATAAGTAACGGAAGTACGTCATGTGTTATGAAATGTCTAGTGATAATTTGTCATAAAACAGTGTTATTAATTTCCCATATATTTATTAAAATGAGTTATATATATTAAGAGCCCAATTATAGTTTTAAATAATGATGTATTTTGATATTTGTATCAACGGAAGTCATGTTTGTTGTTGTGAGCGTGGTTAGGAGGGAGAAGGGCGCCCCACCACGCTTCGCAATGGCGGACATAACGACGTGTTGAAGTGGCAGTCAGTTGAAGACAGTGTAACTAATAGGTTGTCTAAGCTTAATAATAAATCTTGTGTGATATACTCTGACGTTTTATTATAAGTCAGAAGTGAAATAACCCGCGAGCCATGTCGAATGAAAACCGTGAGTAATTTTATCATTATTGTTATTATTTTAGTTGAAAGGCAAGATAAGTTTAGTGAATGGTTCTTTTGAATATATTGTGCTAAAGATTCATAGCTATCAAAGGCGGACTAAGTACTGGTTTCCGGATAGTGCACAATATCGATAATTGGGTCCATGCATGTGGTGCATTTGGTCGGGGCAACTCCCCGATAGTGCTGCCGCAGCATTGGTCTGGTTTATTAATCATGGTGCGGTAGAATTAGATCGGGGCAACTCCCCGGCAGTTCTACTGCAGCGTGTAGATAGACACTGGGATGGTGCAAGTGTTGCTTTTGGTCGGGGCAACTCCCTGATAAAGTTTCGCTGCATTATTTTGTGCAAAGTCGTTGTGCCTGTCTGGAAGCGATTTGCTAAACAGATACAGATTACAAAAGAGCCATATACACTTATAGGTTTGTTACATGTGCAGCCATGTAGGTGAGCTGTTGAATATTTTATGTATGCATACTGTTGTGCAGCCATGTAGGTGAGCTGTTAAATATGTTATGTATGCATACTGTTGCGCAGCCATGTAGGTGAGCTGTTGAATATTTTATGTATGCATACTGTTGTGCAGCCATGTAGGTGAGCTGTTAAATATTTTATGTATGCATACTGTTGTGCAGCCATGTAGGTGAGCTGTTAAATATTTTATGTATGCATACTGTTGTGCAGCCATGTAGGTGAGCTGTTAAATATTTTATGTATGCATACTGTTGTGCAGCCATGTAGGTGAGCTGTTGAGAATTTTATGTAAGTATACTGTTAAGCAGCCATGTAGGTGAGCTGCCGAGGAGTTATATTGATGCAGGTATTATTATGGTGCTTGAATTATGTAAGCAGATCTACCCACAATTACAATTATTACAATTTAAGTTGTGACTAAGCTTGCTTATACTACAAAATAGTATAAATGCTTCAGGATAGCTGGTATACAATGGAGTATGTTACGCTTAGTATCAAACCTGATGTTTTAACTCGAGTTTAAATATATTATATCAGCAGCTTTATATTAGGTAGCACAGTACGAGAAAAAGAACATTAAGTGCATAACCTTTCAGGTGACGAGTACGAAAGTTACACGCCCAAGCGTTCCAGGCGACGTAGAAAGTCTACGTCCTGTGGGCCTGATGCTGATGCAGCACAGAAGGAAAGCTACACGCCCGAGTATTCTAGGCGACGTAGAAGGTCTACGTCCAGTGAGCCTGATGCTGATGCAGCACCCAGTAAACGGTCAAAATCAACAGGATTGACAACTGGCGACCTGTTGAAGATTATATCTGCTTTACAAGACGGTCCAGGTAAAATCAATCATACTACCAATGTTGTGCCCGAATTCGACCCCGACAACAAGTCTCAGGAGGTTGAACGATGGCTAAAGAAGGTTAACGAATGTTCATCTATTTACGGTTGGGATGATAAACAGACCATCCACTATGCACTTCAAAAATTACGTGGAATAGCAAAACAATGGTACGAATCTCTTCCATCGCTCGACTTCTCCTGGAACGAATGGCAGTCAAAATTTAGAAAAGCTTTCCCAAGTGACGTGAATTATGGTAAACTATTAGAGGAAATGTTAAACCGAAAATCTCGCATGGATGAGAGCCTTAAAAGTTACTTTTATGATAAATTATCCCTTTTAAGTAGATGTGAGATTGTCGGTCGCAAAGCAGTTGATTGTATTATATATGGCATTTATGATAACTCTATTCGAAACGGAGCACAGGCTCTTCAATGTACGGAGCCGGAGGATCTGTTAAGCTATCTAGCGTCTCAGCAGCCCATAAAGTCAAAAGAATCTTTGCGAGTATCATCCGTGTCAAATTCCCTTAAAAGACGAGATTTTCGTATGAACACTAATGGCCAGAATAGAACGAATAATTTTAACAGAGCTACCGATGTAGTTTGCTTTAATTGTAATGAACGAGGCCATAGTTACCATTCATGCGCCAAACCATTGATAAAATGCGTAAAGTGCGGTAGAGTAGGTCACAATTCAGATAATTGCAATAGGAAACCGTTGCAGTCACATGAAGCCAACCCTCAAAATAATCAGACCTCTGAAAATAAAGTTCTTAAGGTAATTTCTAGTATTCCTTCTGAGATAGATTTTACATGTAGGGGTTTTAAACATAGCCCCAAGAACATTAAGAACTCTGAACTCAACATCGCGACTACTTCAAATAATTACAACAATAAGTTCAACAAAACAATATGTGCTAATGGGACACTGCTAAACGCTTTTATAGATTTTGGTAGTGACTGTAGCCTAATAAGACATTCAGACGCAAGGCGTCTTGGTCTCCCTGAATGTAAGGATTTCTTGCCAATGATAAAAGGTTTTGGGAACTCTACCGTCAGCCCAAAATTTCGATCTATCATTCCAATTCGTATTGATGAAGTAGAAACCGAACTAACAGTGCTAGCCGTGGATGACACTTATTTGAGCACACCAATGTTAATAGGACAGAATTTTACAGAACTTGCTTCCGTGACCGTAATGAAGGATAATGAGAGGCTTACCTTTTACCACACTCCTGGTGGCGTTTTCGACCGAGGGGATGTTACCATTGATTTATACGTAGCAAAAGATGTAACAATAACAAAGGGAGGTTTAGTTGAAGTCTATACTAAAGAAACCTACACTGGTGACATCTACTCTGACGGAAGCACTAGATTAAACCCAAATCAAGAATACCATTTGCACCAGGGATGTTATGTAGTTCAGGAAGGAAAAGCAGTTATATTTGTAACTGCTTTAACAAATTGTTCTATAAGTTTCAAAATTGATAAATTGATCGCGAGGGTTAGTCCAATAACTGAGATGAAATCTTTCATTGTTCAAACCGATCAGGACTCAAGTGAATTACCACCTCTGGACAAGTCGGATATTAAGGTTGGCGAAAATGTAGATCAGGTTACTCGGGAGAGACTATATAGACTTTTACAAGAGTACAGAAATTGCTTTGCCACAAATCTTAGTGAGATAGGTTGCATGAAAGATACGGTTATGAATATAGACCTTCACGATAAAACTCCAGTCGTTTATAGACCATACCGCCTATCCCATCACGAGCGCCAAAAGGTCCGAGATATAGTAGATGACTTAGTTGAAAACGATATTGTACAGGAATCTGACTCTAACTATGCCAGTCCCATCTTACTTGTTCGGAAAAAGAACGGGGAATCTCGTCTTTGTGTCGATTACCGTGCTCTCAACAATAAAACTGTGAAAGATAAATACCCATTGCCACTAATTGACGACCAGCTTTCAAATTTGAGTGGTAATAAGTTTTTTATTACTTTGGATTTGGCCTCTGGGTACTATCAGATCCCCATGGGAGAAGACTCTCGTCGCCTGACCGCGTTCGTCACCCCAGATGGACACTATGAGTTTAAACGAATGCCGTTCGGGCTGGCAAACGCACCGGCGGTTTTTCAAAAAATGATGAACCGTTTGTTAGGTTCGCGAAGGTTTAAAACTGCTTTGGCGTATATGGATGATCTCCTCATTCCATCTGCTTCAATTGACGAGGGTTTTGAAAGGCTCAAAGATGTTCTGGAATTGATTCAAGAGGCTGGCTTGACATTGAAGTTATCAAAATGCAGTTTTTTCGACATTAGGATAGAGTATTTAGGTTACGAAATCTCGGCAGAAGGCATTAAGCCGAGTGAAAGAAAAATCATTGCCGTGCGTGACTTTCCAGTGCCCCGCAATGTCCACGAAGTGCGCCAGTTCTTAGGCCTTGCGAGCTATTTTCGGCGATTTGTGAAAGGGTTTGGTGAAGTTGCCAGGTCATTGACTGCACTACTTAAGAAAGATGCATCGTGGCAATGGGGTTGCGAACAGGCAAAAGCTTTTACCACATTGAAAAACTGCCTGATTGAACGCCCTCTGCTGGCATTGTATAATCCAGAATTACAGACCGAGGTGCATGCAGATGCTAGTTCTTTGGGGTTAGGAGGAATCCTGATGCAGTGGCAGGCTTGTCCAAGGGTACTGAAACCCGTAGCCTACTTTAGTAGGCAAACCACGGCTGAGGAGCGTCACTTCCATTCATATGAGCTGGAGACCTTAGCTGTGGTTTGCTCACTAAGAAAGTTCCGCCCTTATCTTTTAGGACTTGACTTCTCCGTTCACACGGATTGTAACGCACTTAGGACAACTTTAACTAAACGAGATTTGATTCCCCGCGTAGCACGTTGGTGGCTGTTAATGAGCGAATATAACTTCACTATTGAATACCGCCCAGGTTGCCGTATGAACCATGTTGACGCTCTCAGTCGTAATCCCCCAAACAGAGTCAGTCCTATCCCTCTTGTCAAAACTTTAAATATAAATACGGACAATTGGATGCTAACTCTTCAGATGGCTGATACCGAACTGGAGCGAATTTTCAAAATTTTAAAACCCAGTCTTGACGAGGAAGCGTCAGAAGTAAAAAGAAACTATGTTATCAAAAACCATACATTATACAGAAAAGTAGGAGAAGAATTGCGCTTAGTAATCCCTAAGGACGCTAGATGGCAAATTTGCAGAGCCAACCATGATGATGTAGGTCACTTTGGGCTGGCTAAAACGTTAGATCGAATACAGGGTCGGTACTGGTTCCCTAAAATGAGGCGCTTCGTAAAAAAATACGTGGCGGCTTGCATAGACTGCGCATACAATAAGGATAGTGCGCCTAGGACAAGCACCGGTCTCTTAAATCCTATACCCAAAGTAGAGCAACCCTTTCATACCCTTCATTTGGACCATCTTGGACCATTCGTGGCCAGTAAATCCCGTAACAATTATATTTTAACAATAGTAGACGGATTTACAAAATACCTCTTTGCCAGACCAGTTAGGGACACCAAAACGGTAAATGTCATTAAAGTGTTGCAGAAATTGTTTTATGATTTCGGGATACCGCATAGGATAATTTCGGATCGTGGAACAGCTTTCACATCAGCTCAGTTTAAAATATTTTGTAACACCAAAGGCATTAAACATGTGCTTAACGCAGTTGCTTGTCCCAGGGCAAATGGTCAGGCTGAGAGGTTCAACCGGACCATCCTTACAGCCTTGTCAACCCAAAATTTTAACAAAGACGAACGTGACTGGGACGAACAGCTGGGTAAAGTACAATGGGGCATAAACAATACAGTAAATGCTACTACAAAAAAGAGTGCATCCGAACTTTTGTTTGGAATCAAACTAAGTGGCCCTATGGACATCATGCTGTCAACCGAGAACTTAAATACTGCCGACGAACCGACTTCTCCGTCCCCTTTTACCCCCGTCGATGGTTTTAGAAACAACGAATCTGTAGAACAAGTGCTTATTTCTTCAGACAATTCATTCAGTCAACAAACTGTACATAATTGTGATTCCCTTGATAAGTTCCCGTCAATGTCCATGGACACTTCTAACCGTGATGACCTACCCATACATAATAATGATTCATCGTCAACTTCTAATGTAGCTACCACAGAAATCGACAAAATAAGACAGGAGGCCTCAGCTAATATTAAAAGTAGTCAAGTGCGTCAAAAAAAAGCTTACGATGCTAAAAGATCCCCTTCCTCCGTATACTCTGTAGGCGACTTAGTCAAACTTACCAAGGTCAGTTTTAAAAATGATGGGAATAGCAAAAAACTCTTACCAAAGTTTACTGGACCATATAAGGTGACAAAATCTTTAGGAAACGATCGTTACGAGATCTCTAACATACCCGGATTTGACACAAGAAAGTATGTGACCGTCGTAGCCGCAGATAGAATGCGGCCTTGGATAAATGTTCAAGCGCTGGAAATTAACGGATCTGTTCATTCTCCCTCTAATGCATGTGATTCCGACACTAGCTCAGATAGAGAGTAATTGTCACCCTTATTTATGTTTTAGCAGCATTCAATCCAAATTTCTATAGCTGAAATAATTGTTATTAAGGGTAATAATAATAGTATTATCCTAAAGGTACAAAAAAAAAACTTATTTTCTTACTAAAGTAATTTAGAATTTAATAAAAATAAAATAAATATTAGTATATATTTGATATTTCTAAAACAAAAGAATCTTAAAATTAGTTTATTAATGTAATCATTAACACCTTCTTTATTTTGGAATGTTGTGATTAAAGCGTGCTTCGGAGTTAGCACGCAGTCGGATGGCCGAATGTTGTGATCGATTGTAATAAAATCTATTGTTACTATTTTAATTACCTAATCACTATTACTACCTAATTATTTGAATTTAACAATAATGCTAATGTATCCGGAATAAATAAACAACTAAAATAAGTAACGGAAGTACGTCATGTGTTATGAAATGTCTAGTGATAATTTGTCATAAAACAGTGTTATTAATTTCCCATATATTTATTAAAATGAGTTATATATATTAAGAGCCCAATTATAGTTTTAAATAATGATGTATTTTGATATTTGTATCAACGGAAGTCATGTTTGTTGTTGTGAGCGTGGTTAGGAGGGAGAAGGGCGCCCCACCACGCTTCGCAATGGCGGACATAACGACGTGTTGAAGTGGCAGTCAGTTGAAGACAGTGTAACTAATAGGTTGTCTAAGCTTAATAATAAATCTTGTGTGATATACTCTGACGTTTTATTATACATAATACCTACCAATGCCTTTTTTTGAGAATTCAAAAAATAAATTTGTACTACTAAAGTGAGTAGGTAGATACTTACATGAAAAAAACATGAATACATAAAAAAATCGTTCAAAATAACAAAGTCTGTTTAATTACTACCAAGCGAGTTGCAATGCTTGGAGTGCGCGGCGGTAACGAAGGGCGAAAGCAAAGGGTAGGTCGGGCGGAGGGGCGCGGGCGAGGGGCGCGCGGGGCTCGTTGCCACTTCTCCAAATAAATTATAATTCGCCCGCTCTCTTCCCCGGCGAGGCTTTCGCGACTACTGTTTCAAAGATGCCTATTACTTAGCTATTAATCTTGATTTACTCTATAGATAAACGGCGATATTACGAGATGGTTTGACATTTCATTGATAAAGATTTTGTTTTTACATGTGATGCGTGAAGCATTTGAAAATATATCCTGTGTCCAAGAGTGGGATATTAAAAGGGCTAATTATTTTATTATTTCTAAGTATACTGCGTTGGTAACATTAAAAGCGCAGTGATTGAGGTAAGGAATTTGTACGTATATGCACATTTACCTAAATTACAAAAATATGTTCTCAGATCAGACGTCTCATTTTCAACTTAGCTATCTATGGCTACTTACATATTAGCCGGAAAACGAAAGAGGCAAAGCTCACTGAATGGTGTAATCAAACGAAAAACGATAGATCTTGCATACTTTCATACACGTACCCAATATTCGTCACCGCTGCCAACGAGAAGCGATATGGTGTGGTAATCATTTTCGAGTTTAAGTTAAGCCAACATTCTGGCAGAAACTTTGATAATTCTTAGTTCATTCTGTGACGGAAAGCATAGTGTTTATCTATAAATAAAAATAAAATTGAAGTCTATATTTGTCATATCAAAATAAAAGCTTTTTTTTTCTCTATCGATGGTTCCGGCAAATCTCCGAAACGGCTAGACCGATTTCAACGAGATACTTCCGCGGGCGGATAGCTGATCTTTTATGGAGTAACTTAGGTTACTTTAATTTTATCGAAGTCACACGCGGGCGGAGCCGTAGGCAACAGCTAGTAAGACAATAGAAGGCACCACACGGACTAATCGCGAAGTGTGCCGGTGTGCGGCCGCGGTGGTGGGCGACCGATTAATTTAATAAATACCAACCGGATTCCGGTGCGTTTGTCTCGCTGCTATGCCGCCTGGCCGCCTCGTGAATTACGACGCACCCGGCGCTACCTACCACTAGGCACATATACCACGAAACGCCATTAATCATATCGATTTATTAGCGTCAATTAATACCTCAGCTACCTTATGACTCAAAAGCTGGTTTAGTTATATATGTTGCCTGCAATAACAGCGATGAATGGCTATTTTGATCTCTCTGACTCTACACTTATCAGCTTGTTTTGAAAATAATCGTTATTGCTATAAACGAAAATAAAGATGAGTGTCTCTTGCTAATTATTAGATAACATGAAGCCAACCAAACTGGAGGTAATACTTACTTATAAGTAACTTTTACTTACAGGTATTTTAGAAATATTTGTGGGGTACGTGAAACTCTATCAAATTTAACGTAATAGGAACCAATGAAAGGATGTAGTGTAGGTACCGAAGTAAGAAAACAATTTCATACAAAGTCGCGTTTCACTGGAATTAATTCAAGTAATTTGCAATTGCAAATATTTTCATACAGCGTGATCGATATGGTTAATGTATTCATGCATTCATTACGCGCCATCCACCCTCTTACGAGCTCGCTCCATGTCCTTTTAATCTATAGTCAGATACATTTATACCTAGCTTCTTATGCTGATAATGTTTTAATTGTATGAACATTTCTATTCAAATACTAAATACTACCGACATTTTAATAGTTTTCTCTGGTAATATTAGTCTGTAGAGATTCTGTTTTTATTACAGCTCTATAATGAACATAAGTTAAAAATAATTTTCATTTATATAGACCATGCAGAAACTGTTGATAAATACACCCTTTGACTTGAGTTCCAAGATTTTAGTTGAACATTCCAAGTGATTTAAAATACGATAATAATCTAGGGCCAATAGCAATCAGTTCCATGATTATCTAGAGACAATTTCAAAAGGTGTGTATGCCTCAGTTGCTGTAATACGTTTGTTTAAGTTACCTTAAACACGGACCCCTTTTTCTGCATTCTTTCAATCATCACTTTAAAATATATCTCTACACGTATCCGGGGTGGAAAGGATACATTTTTTCAATACTCTTGGAAACACGTGGACGAAACATCATCCGATAAAACGTACTCCCGGCATAAAGGTCTACCCAAAGAAATTGTAATTTAGTATTACCAACAATTTATTTGGTTGTGCCCTCACATTACCGTGTTGGACTATTTGATATTACCAATTTCCTATAATGTCTGTCTACCAGTCATGATAAAGACAAATATGAAATCATAGAGATAATATTGAAGCGGATGGATAAGCTTAGCCTAATGGGCAATGTTTGAAGCTGGCCTTAGAAAGACAATGGGCATAATATAATAACAATTAGCCCTTTAATGGTTCTCTATTGGGCAGGGGCTTTACCTCGACGCATTTAACCGAAATGACCCACACCCTCTTATTAACTAGTGCGGGTTGGTGGCCTTCAGCCATCTTTCAAGATTTGCTTAAATTGCCGTCAGGTTTCCTCAGGATTTTAGAATTAAACTTACTGGACATTAACAGGCAATTAAGCCAGTGGTGTAACTACTTAATTTTACAACAGTTAGTGAACGTTACCGTAACCACATAATAGCAACATATTAAAAATACCTATGTTTAGATATAGAAAAATACTATAGCTGTGCCCACCGACTTCGTCCGCGTAGTATTTAACTTAACAAAAATTTCGGGATTATCGGGATAAAAAGTAACCTATGTGTTAATCCCGGTTATAAACTATCTGTGTTCCAAATTTCATCCGAATCCGTTCAGTAGTTTTTGCGTGAATGAGTAACAAACATACATCCACACTCACAAACTTTCGCATTTATAATATTAGTAGGATTAGATTTGTTGCACAACAAAACATTTTACTTATTTCCCTGACCGTACTCTGGAAAGTCTGGACCAGTCTTCGGTATCGAAGTAAAACATGGTAGGATACAACCCTTCATTATTACCTAAAACTTCTGCCAGAGATGTCCTTTCGCGTATCATCGAACGGATAATAAACGACCTAATTCGTTCCCAGGCCGAGTACCAACCTACTACACACGGATATGTGCAAGTGTGTGTGCGAACCGTACGCCCGGCGACCCTATCGTTATATTAGTGCGACAACTCATTACTTACGGCCGATCTTAGATAAATTACACACTTTTCTTACAACGAGATACCGCCACACCGGCCCATCGCACACTAACAACAAATTAGTTTTATTGAACCCGTGCCACTGTGTTCATGTGGATACTCGTAGACAATGTCGTAGGTATTTGTAAATCTTTTTAATTTGATTAATGTTTGTGTTTGGTCCATGTGACATCAACGAACTTAATTAGGTTACTATTCGTTATTAGTAAAAATTCAATCTATAGTAATTTATGTTTTAATTTCCTTGGCCAAAGGTGAAACATGGGGGTTTAGAAAATAATAAAAAATAAAATAAATAACAAACATCTCTTTATTATAATAGTTATGTACTGGACATTGATAAAGAAATACATATAATATATTCATAGTACCATAATTATGTCACATTTATCTTATAATATTTTGTACAAGTACAGTTTAATTCGAAACTAAGTGTTCACTGTTGAAAATAATACCTGTATTTCGATTTCCAAACATGAGGTAGATTGGTTCATTGATAAATTCTTGTAAAATCAAAGTTTCCTTAATTTAAACCCTATAGGTATTGGCTTAGGTTTCTAATGGCACTGATACTTCACTAACTAGTTGATATAAACAATATTAAGCAAAACAACACTAACTGTTAATTAAATAGGAACTCAAATCGATTGCAACCATTGCAGAGCTACAGTAGTGACTGTTTACCTTCCGATGTTATAATGATTACTCAAATTCATACAAAACAGATCGAATAGGTATAATAGAAATAGCTCAGAAAATTCATTTTTTTACGTTGTAAATGTATTCTTGGCTCTATTGCAGCTGCATACATTTGATTATGAACACCACATAACATTTACGGAAGGAATACAAGTCACATCATGAGCCTGCTTGGGCCAGTGTTTCAGATTACAATTACATAATTCGTAACTAAAAACGAATAAAAAATCAGTCTCAAAACGAATTATAGCGCGACTCTGTTGCGCTAACATTTAAAACTGCCGTTTGCATGTTATCTCGCAACAGATAAATAATAAGTAAAAAATATTTCCGAGAACTTTGGCTCTATACCCTGGAGCAGTAAACGCGGTCAATTGAGGTAGATAATGACGGACCTGCCATACTTTATACTAACTACTAAAGTATTACAACATTGCAACATTAAATTACGACTTCTAATCGAATGTTTACCATTAAATTTGTACACATTTATATTTGTACCAATAATTTCTTTGGAAAAAATATTTCGTTACCCTACATCGTTATACTAAGTCCCTAACTTTAAACGTGACTAAGAAAAAGATAAAATAATAATAATCAACAAACATTACAGCCTAATAATACATACAATAATCGTACATCATGTGCGCTAGAACATTCAGAACAACTAGTATGTAGTTAAATTATATTAAAAACGAAGAAAAATAAACACATTACATCTAGTAGGAAACTAATACCCGTAGAACAAATTGCGATGATGCTCCGCCAGCGGCGGCGGCGGCGGCACCACATAGTGGTCTTCTAAATAACGTCTGGGCCATGTGTATTGCGAAGTTCCAATGCCATGAATACTTAAGAATACTAATATATACAACTTCCTCACTAAATATTTTGACTGTTCCTTAAAACTACCACGTAAATGTTCACCTAAATTGTATAAATTCGAAGTACACACGGCCCTTTAAATATTATTTCTATTAACACATAGATTGTTTCCTCAATATTAATACACCACAGCACGTTGAGAGGTAGTATTTCGTGAAATTTACAATAAGTCGTAACTTCTTAATCGAGATACCGGTCCCTCAACGTTATCTATGTAACACTACATATAAATATGTACACACAATATTAACAGTAACCGCTTTCATTACGGATTAAATGCCGTAAATATATAGAAACGTCTAAGAACTAATCGATAAATAATAAATAATCTTGTAAAAGATAGCATTATTTACAGAAGCACGGTTCGCGCGCGGTCGGCTCGTGAGCACGCCGCGCCGCCAGCTCGCCCGAGCCTCTATCGCTTCAATTGGTACTTAATTACAAGGCTCCGCTGATTCTATACAATTATCCCCTATCATGTATTTCCAACGAGATTGTTTGGCAATTATTGCGCATTCTTGTGAAAAACTGATGTCCAAAAGTGTACTTTTTAAAGACCCATTGAACGTAAACTTAAGAAATGCTTACAAAAAGGGTGATTTCGAACCGGTTATCGCGAGGCGAGACGGATCAGGGCGCGCACAATAGAGGCCGCTTTGTCACTCGGAACTCGATAGCGAGCTCAATACATAATAATTACCGCTTGTGAACTAGCCTTTGTCGCCAAAATAATGAGGCAATGTCGCGACCTTCTTCGACTAGACCATATTCCAGTTTCCGTTCGTTAAGCGCGAGGGAGGACAGCGATTGAAAATCAATAAACATGAAGCATAACGAAATGTTTTTTGGCTTTATCGCGAAACAATGGACGATATACCAATAAATCAACAAAATATCTTTTGTGCAGTATGTTCTTTAGGTGTTCGGCGTAGTTGCGAAACAAAAGAACAAAACGATGACGTTTTTGCCTCACCTCGCCTTGCGATTATGCAAATGTTACGACAATAAACTTCTAAACTGTAACATGGATGAAAAAAGTACTTTTTATGGCGAATATTGCGAATTCGAAATAATAAAAAAGAATAGGCGACTACCTAACGAGACTACGTCGGTAGTTCTACTGAGAATGCAAAAAGTGCACCCATAAAAAGTGACCATTCGTGCATTTAGTGGAGCAGCAATCATTGTTCGATGTAAAGGTCTTAGCATAGAATCGTGGAGTTAGCGAGAGGCTCGGAAAAAAGCGAGCGGGTGGCGAACGGCGTCGGCGGGCGACGGCGGCGCGGGTCTACGCGGGAGGAACTCGTATACCGGCTCAGCGGCGCGTCTGTGCGCGCGGCGACTACGCGGAGTGCACCCGCAGGTCGGTGGGCGAGTCCGGCGTGGCCGGTCTCCGCGGCAGCGACAGGTCTTCAGGCTCGGTCTGCTCGGGCCACTCGTCCCACCGCCAGTCGGGTGCGGTCGCCGCGGGCGGGCTCGGCGCGTCGGGCTCACACCCGGCGCCGGCACACCGGTGTAGCGCAGCGGCTTGCCGCCGCCTAAAACGGGCGCCGCAGCGGCAAGCGAAAGGGGCGTCGCCCTCGTGGACGAGCGCGTGCGCTTTTAACTGATTCGAATCGGAGAACCGCGCGGGACAGCGCGCGCAAGCATACGGGCGCTCCCCGGTGTGGACGCGGAGGTGTCGCCGCAGATTAGCCACCTGCACGAAGTGGCGCGGGCAGTGCGGACAGCTGTACGGCTTCTCCCCGGTGTGGAGGCGGAGGTGGGTCTTCAGGTGGTGGTCCCGCGTGAAGCGCTTATGGCACTCGCCGCATTCGAATGGCTTTTCGCCTGTGTGAGTGCGCTCGTGGTTTTGCAAGACATGTTTGTAGCCAAAAGAGCGAGAGCAGACTTTACAGGTGAAGAGTTTGTCGCGCGGTGGATCGGTGGCTCCGGGCGAGGAACCCGACGACGGTGGCGAAGGGGGAGATGTGGTGGTTTCCTCGAGTTTTGGAGTGCGTCGTCGTTTACGAGCTCGCTCGAGCTCGGCGGGGGGGAGCAGGGGTGCTGGCGGCGAGGGCGGCCACGCGGCGAGCAGTGCTCCCGAGTACAGCTCGGCCGGTAGCCCCGCTACCAGCGCTGCGGCGCGCGTCGCCAGTAACCTCTCCGCAAGCATCGGCAACGATTCCTGACGCATACTGGAAAGCGGCCGGACCGATACACCTGCGCAACACAAATATAATTGAATTAGTACCTAACTCGGAACTTGAAAATAAATCATTCTCTAGAAACTAACTTTAAATTAACTCAAGTGTCCCTGTCCGCAATCACCTTTATTTAAGATACTCTTTCGTGTATTTGGATTTGGCCTACATTTCACGAGTTGTAGGAGCTAAAAAATTAAGTCTCTCTTCGATCACTTCCGTCATGAGTTAGTTTCGACCTAAACAAACAGCGCGGTGGAACCTATCGATGGCATACTTATCAGTGAGAGAGGGCAAAAAAAGCGGCAAAAAGCTCGCCAGACGCTTCGAAGGAAACATTTGGTGGCAATCACGGCGTGCAGGTCGCTTCCGCCCCGACCTGTTGCGCAAATTGCGCTCACTAACTCGTTTCCATTTCAAGTTCACAGGATGGTTTTCATATTTCCTGATCCAGATAAGTTTGACTATAATATAGTAGGAGTGGGTCCATTATACTCCATTTCTTTCTTTTTAAAATTCTCCTTCATTTAGTTGATGACTAGATAAAATCAAACAATCCATGCGCTGTTCTTTTACGTTACAATAAAACATTTTTTGAATTTATAATTGTTTGGTACCGGAAAGCAACCATAGTGTATTTCGAGCTAGTAGAACCTCAAGCAGAGGGCGCGGGCGAGCCGGGAGCGACCAAGCCACTTATACTTATATAATGGAATTAATTATTCGCCGAGCGGCAAACTCCGCCCGCCGCTCCGCCCAAATTATATTCAAATATTAATTTCGTTGAAGAAAAGCCTTTTTGAGAGCACTTAATTAAAATTAGACAAAATCATAATTGAAAGTTCTCCTCGAGGCGTGAAGAGGCGGCGCGAGGAGGGAGCTCCTTACATTATCTACTTAGCCGTGGAATTAATTCCCGGCCCGGCTTGGACTCAGCCATCGCGCTTAATTGAAAAAGGCAAAATATTTTGTCGTTTGCGAGCACCACGAGGCTCTCTGCGATTTTTATTAAAATGAGTGAGTACAATGAAATTCTGTGTGTACTTTTCTAAGGGAAAAAATATGACGCATAATGTTCTTAATGACTTATAGAAAATGCGTTGTGATAAATACGCAAAGTATAAGATAATTTTAAAGTTTGTGATTAGAGGGTGGCGCGGGGCCGGCACGTAGCGGCTTATCCCATAACTTTTTAATAACATTCTGTTCGACTGTTTCGAGGACGAACACCGAACCGCACTCGTGATGTGAACGGAATTACAATGCTTGATTTAATGTAAAAGTTTCAACGAGTAAATACGTTAATTTGACTCTAAACATTTTGTTTTTATTTAGATTAAGAATTTTCTGAACGGTATATTATACATAACTAGCTGTGCCCCCCGACTTGGTCCGCGTAGTATTTAACGTAACAAAAATTTCGGGATTATCGGGATAAAAAGTATCCTATATGTTAATCCCGGTTATAAACTATCTGTGTTTAAAATATCATCCAAATCAAATTTTGTGTGAAGGAGTAACAAACATACATCCACACTCACAAACTTTCACATTTATAAATTTAGTAGGAAGGATGCATCCGACAAATAATATTTTTATGTTTATACATTGTTTTATCATTCAGAAGTTAAGATCTTTTTTGAATACAGCAAAACGAAGCAATGCCAGGTAAGAAGATAAATTAAATAGATACAAGTATCATTCATGACAAAAAATATCTTTAAGTAAGTAAAGAAAGTATTTTTTTATTTATTTAAATTATACATAACGCGCTTATCCGTTTTGATTGAATAGCCATATATTGATTACTTCAATACTCGCAATAAGAACTCAATAGGGTTTTTTGTGCTCATAATAATAATGTATCATTTTTATTAGCTGCTCGGCCCCGACGGGTGACAATGATGGTGATAAATTTTTACACCGCACCGCACCCTTCCGCGCGGAGCTTTTTATGTGCTAAAGAGTTGTAATTATCCCCTCTTTATACGCCATAAATATTTGTCAATAACCCATATTCAATACTTTTATGGAGTCGCCTGCGGCCGCCACTCCATAACTCATTATTGCGCAAGGGTTCGGCCGATAAGCGGCGTGTCGATGACGTCCTTATTGTTGGAGGCTTGCTTCCTAACTTGCTACTGTTCGAGGCTCGAGCAGCTCATGTTATGAGTTCCGCCTGTCTTCATCTTAAAAATATCGGGGGTTTTATTTGTGTTAGAATTAAGAATATAATCAATAATAAAATGTATATTATTGTTCATCATCTTACTTTTGTACCCTGAGGGAATTATTAAAAATTAATGATTTTTGTAGTTCCTTTCTACCTTCCGGTAAGATCTAACAATAAAAATGATAAACCACGAAGCCACTCCTTATAAGGTTGTAATTTTTTTGTACGTCTGTGAAATCATAGCTAACCGTATAACCGATTTCAACGCGTGTTTTTAATGGAACCTCTTAGCGTTTTCAAATATTATTTTATTATTTACCTGATTACTGCGTTGTAAAACTTAGTTGCATGAATAGTTATATAACTTTAACTAATATGGTAAAAGGTAGCCCGGGAATAATGTCAAAGAGTGAAATGCTACTATGCGTCAGTTAAGTCCTTACGAAACGACCTAATTACTGCGATCGAAATATAATGGGATTAACCCGCGGCTGCCCGTGAATACGTGCCGACACAGATTACTGAGTTCCTACGGTTTCGGCGATTTAGGGTTAAGCGTACACGCGCCGAATCTAATACGGCTTCTTTTACACAACACCTAGGTTAACAAGTACCTATTCTAAAAGGACCTTACTGCGTATCTAGGCAGTGTTTACGCAGTAAGGTGCTTTCAGAACGAGGATTTTTCTAAATAGAGGTTTTTTATAGTAAAATATCGGCAATCTAGCGTACGACCTGCTTGATGTTAAGCAGATAACGTACCCTTGCTTCCAATACCAAAGGCATTGCACGCACGTTGCCGACCTAAACAGGAGTTGGAGAGATGGAGGGGAAGGCAAGCGTGGCTGGGCTTCCGGCTCTCCCACTCATCGTGCGAAATGCAGCTGGAATGACTACTTAACACCGATCTAATATGGCCAAAATATGATTAATACCTAATACAAATGAAAATGTGAAAAATGTTAGTACAGGGTGAAATTTCATAGCTAAATTCATACGAAAGTTTCAGTAACTACAACTGAGCATAATAAAACATCAAATAAGTAGTAAAAAATAATACTGATGTTTTTGCTTTAAACCGTGCCATACTTGTAATGTTAGAACATCTTTTGTTAGGTAAGTATAATTTAACGGCTCGAAGCTTATGCCAATGATTATGCTTATACTTATCAAACGAAATCCCCACTCATTGAATTTCAGGCATTCTATAAGTGACAGTCTTCTGAAGTATAAATGTGGGTATAAAACAATGCCACTATCGGCATCTGACTGTTTGTCCACTTTATTCTTCTAAACTATGCAATGCATTTATGATTATCATTTGGAGTATATTTTTCCGAAATGTTTGTAGGTATAATAAATTCACATTCAAATTATAAATAGTATAGAAACGCCGAAGCGTCGAGTAATAATTTGATAAACAGTTCGGTTAAGTATGCTGTGATTGGGAATATGTGGTTTTAAAAGTACCACATAATATAATTTTAGCAAAAAACACTACCTATGCGTTCCTCAAAATAAGTTCGATATGGAAATCTAGATGGCGCTTAAGCCATGAATTATGAGATGAGTTACAAATTATACTGATTTTCAAATTAAATTCGATATATAAATCCTAACGTACCATAGAAAAAAGTAAATATAATATCTAATTACCGTTACTGTAAGGGATTGGATTGGATGGTAAAACCTATTCATTCATTTTCAATTAAGGATATCAAGTAATTGAATAATGTATTTTACTTAATTCCTTACTCTAATGAGTATTTAATACCATAATGTATATAATTTTCGCAATTACAATTGTTTTTAATCAATAGCATTTAATTATTAAGACATTATTACAGCTGCAAATTCAAGTTACTGATGATTAACATTTAAATGCAAAATATTTGTTGGTTACCTAAACAAATAGGTAAGTATTTTGCAATATAGTTCAAACTAAAATACTGCGATTTAATCGACTGTATTGGTGTTTGTAGTTAATAAGTAGGCACGTTAATAATCATATATTAAAAATGAAAATAAATATGACTTACAGCTCAGAAGTTGTACACAATAACACACAACATTAACAAATAATAACTTAAACTCGGAAAAAGATGCTACGCGCGCGCTCTCGTAGCGGCCGCGTAGCACACCGCTACGTGCTCGCTACGGCACCTACGATTCACTGAATCTGCAAAGACGGCTGAATGCAAATAAACATGTGTGCGACTGGCGCGAGGCGGCCAATCGGTGCCCTCGCTCCACGCATGGCGCGCGCCGGCAACTTTCAAAACTTTACACACATGCACTTCCAGATTCAGCGGACCGAGACAGCGAGGCGCACCAACTAGAATCATCACGAACCTCTAGAATTCTGCGTCGACTGCAGCGACAGGGCCATCTCACAGTTTCACGGTATGCATTTATTGGCACTAGTTTGCGAAGTGTATGCAAGCTCGTCGGCTAACTTGATAACGTCCTTTGAACTTAAGTGATTATTTAATTGGATACCGATGACATGTTATGTCGGCGCGGAGTCGCGATCGTGAATGATTCGTGCACGCGATGCGAGCGCACTGCGTGTGACCTACCACAACACTGGCGGTAGCGGCGCGGCGAGCTGACGGCCGGCCGCCCCTCCGCGGTAAACACACCCCCACGCCCCTCCCTGCACCGCTCCCCGCGCACCCCGCACCCACCCCTATGCACTCCACGTGCACGCAACGCATTCTCTTTTTATGGCCGCTACTACATAATGTTCCTTCCTGATGTTTTTTAGCCTGAAGCGAGCGCCACATAAGCACTTTTTATGTTTTACGAGCGGCTCCCGTGCGGGGCGGCGGCGGCGGCCGCTACTTTCTTTGGATGTAGCTAATTCGAGAACATACCCACATGGGTTTATCTTGGAACTGCTTTTAGTTGTAATCATTGTAACGACTATAACCACCGAACTCTTTTTTTCATCATCTTTTTTTTATTTAAACTGATAAACCTAGGTACAAATTAGGTTTTAATAAGTATGAATATGTAGGTATAATAGTATCAAATTGTATTTAGAATTGTTAAAACTTCAAGCCCATAAAATATAGAGCTCTTAGGGAAAATACATAATAATAAGATCTAATTGTTAGAGACTCTATCATTTGCTCTTTGTATACTACTATATCCTTTTTGCAAGTGATTGTATAGCTGAAAATCGTGAATTTTCCTATATAAAATAATCATATACCTACGGATGTGTGTTCCATATATTTCTATCTTAAAATTAATAAATAGAGAACTATTTTTGAAATCTAGACATCATTGTATGTTGGCACAAATAAAAAGTATTTGATAAACTGGCATTAAGTTTAATGGTAATGATCAATTTATAATCGTTTTCCGGTTAATATATTTTACTCGTTTATAATCCAGTTATCAATTAGGTAATAGTCATTTAGCCGATTTGTCAACTTAGTAAATTATTTTTTAAGTATTTCTGGGAAAAAAGCCATTAAACCGTTTCGACTTTTTTAGGTAAATGAAATACATGTTTTAAAAAAACATGTTGACTTCATCTGATATCTGGTCCATTTAACTACCTTACTTTGTAACATATCTACGAAAACATGCTTAACATATACCATTACATAAGGAATCTATGGGGTCCAAATCCTGTAATCTATACATAGTAAATGGTTAAGTACACATCTACATACTATGGACTCTACATAGAACTTATGTAATATTCTTCGTATTTTTTCAATGGTCGTGTTATGTTATCAGAGATAGGACAACGCGACATCATTTGGGTAACACATACTTGAGTAACTCTCAAGTACGTAACGTACGCGTAACAACAGCACTTCACAGAAATTTACCGTCTCTACCGCGGTCCTATAACCAGACGGCAATCATTAGCTCAAAGACAACACGCATAAAGAGCATAAGTGTCGCCCCGGTACGGCGGACCGCGTAAATTAAGCGTTTTTATTGTACCGCGGCCACCTCTATTTTTACCACTTTACTATTTTTACCCATTTTTACCGAGCACGCGCCGCCCTAACGCTACTTTTTATAATAATTTAGGGAAACAGTAACTGCACCTACTTGAAAATTATTTTTGGAATTATAATTTATTGCTGCTAACTCAAGTAGTATGGAGCTGTACTGCGTTAAAAGCAAAAAGGAAACTATTCACATGTAAATATTTTTTCTCAACGCTGACGCAGGCCTCCATAATCCAGTCTAAGAATAATAGCTTACACAGTATAACTTGCTAATACACGATGAAAATAATAATTAGAAATACAGCTTGAGTAGTTGCGACGCAAATAACATAGTAGTATCAAACAGATAATGATTGTCCATTAACCCTGCCTCCTCGCCCCACAGTTATTAGTAGTTAACCTCAATGTCATTAAATCACATTTAAAAAAACAAAGTGTAAAATAAATTGAATTTATTTAGTCTAGAATCTAGACTCTAGATGTAATGAAGTGTTGGTAAGCATAATGTGTATTATCTAGGGAAGTATATGCACTAACAACTACCTACGTGTAAACAGTGTCTGTAAAGCTATCTACCCAACAAACTTTTCCTATAGATATCAGTAAACAAACAAAAGTAAAGACAACACCATTTTTTAACAATACAGCCGCACGGCAGAGAGATTCATAGTTTTTAAAGATTATCGCTCCCACCTGCTGCTGCTGTCGCGTGCCCAGAACATGCAATACAAAGTCACCCTTGTCCATTCAATATTAAGGTTGAGATTATGTTGTAAACCAATTATGCAACTCTGTTTTTTGGTTAAAAAATATATCTTCCATCCTTTATCCCCGTAGCGCGCTGTCCTTGCTCTTCAGGATGTTTAGGGCTGTTATCTCGCACACGCCGCGCGTCACCTTGCCTCGGCTCCGGGAGCAGCCCTCGTGTTCTACCAGGGTATCTATAAATTGGGCAACAACAACATCTTTGTCCCTTCACTACTCGCAGATAAACAATTAAGTTTGCCAACATGCAGGTGCCTGTCAAATCTTATCTAAAATCGACTCGATGCCGTTAATTAGTGTAAATATACTCAAAAAGCAGAATTATAGTTTTAGTTTGCCGATAACATCACAGTGCTAAAGTTGATTTAGGAGTGTGCGGTTTAACAAAGACTGCACGCGCTCTAAAAACCAACAGGTGAATGTTAATAATGTGCTGATTCGGAACTTTAAATTTTAAACTCTACTCCGTCATAGATAGATGTTATCATCAGCTATTGATAGCTACAGCCAGAAATAATTTAAGTAGTTTAATTGATTTCTAAGTCAATAACAGAAATGAATATATCGTGTTGCATTCAGCTTCATAACTACTAGTAGCTATATTATGTATCATACCTACACAATCGTTACACATATAGGTATAGTAGGTATGTCCACCAACAAAAATGCGAGCTTTTGTCCAGGGTGAAAATGAACGCTTGGATCCCTTTGTTTCGTGAAGCAGGCCGCTCGCCCCATCCTCCCGCGCTCTCTTCAAAGGGCCCAACTCTTTGAAGACGTGAAACCACAATTAAGCCTTGCCGAAGAGAATTCAAGGACGCATCACTCTACCCCCAAATAAAAAGAATACGTCTAACACTTTTACTTTTTCTTTTATTTCGCGATGTTATTCGCACAGATGTGTATTGTTTGAGAGGCTTATTCAATGTTATAAACAAAAGAAACCCTTTCTCGGGCAACGCAAGTGTTTGTTGAACATATCCTTTTGCTTTTAGATTGCTCTTTTGTTATTTTGAAAGAAATGCTATGAGATAAGGGCTGATGACTTTTGCTATCGATTAGAACCGTTGATGTATTCCTTCTACATTGTACCGTCACTCCTGAGGACTTTGGATTGTTATGATAAGCATTGTTAGATCAAAAGAATTTATTTTATTAACTTGATAAAATAATGTGTACCAATTGCTAGTTAATTTCAACATAAAGAAGCCATCCCTGCACTGTGTATAACGATGCTTATTAATAAAATGTTTTAAATTAGGAAATGTGATTTCCTGGTCTGGTCCTAAATTAAAAAGATAAAACATTATTTTCGTGGTGCCGAGTTTAATGAACAGTAGTAGTAGTAGTAGTGGATCGTAGGACATATCTTCGGTACCAGAATTAACTAACTTGACGTCATAAAGCAAACATTAAAAGCGAAAGTGAACAAAGGGTCCGAAACAAAGTGCGCCGACATGCGCAAGTAGTTTGTCCTGTTGCGTTGTATTAAAACAAAGAATATTTTATGTGGAGTTTCGCAAACTGGGGCACAAACGGCTTTATGATGTATTGTTGTAACAGATAAAGCCTTGCGAATCGTTTTTGCAGCAGCGTTCAACAATAATTGGCAATGGACATCGGACATCTAAAAATCATTGGGTTGTCGTAAAAACAGCAAGGCCACGTTACTGGAGCAGATTGACTATCATAAAATAGGTAGTTGTTTATGCAGAAATATATTATTGCTTTAGAGAATCATTATTTTTAAACAACTTCCAAACTACACAAAAAACTAGAATTTTATGGGATCAATAATCATTTGTTAGGAAATTGCCACGCAAGAGTAATGTTTCTGAATTTTTAGCAAGACTCTTTACTTTTTCTCAAAATTTAGGAAAATTCTTGAGATTTATAGAATCCTGACGTGAAATAAGTGAGAGAAAAACTGCTAAGCCCCTACTATCTAATACCTATCGATAAAGACGGAAGTAAGTACCATTCGATTTCTTTTTAAACGTACCAGCTGGTAAATCTCATTTTTGTTAATGAAGTTATATGAGTTTGACGAGTAACATAGTTAGTTAGTAGTAGTTTTTTATCCTTATTAATCACCAAAAATGATTGCCCAATATACGCAAAGCTCTATAATTGTTTACGTACAATAGTGATTCGATCCCTTCCGTGTGAACGACAGATGTGCGCGAGCGCCGCGCCGCCGAAATTACAAAAATTGTGAATATTTTCATTCACATTAAAGCGGTCGGCCGTTACGAATCAATCCAACACAATGAACGCGAATTTTAGCCAGTATTTTTTTGTATTTGATCGCGATTTTAATGTAAATTCTGGTAAACTTTGGCCAAATCTGGTTTTCCTTTAACAAAGGTTGATCAAGAATCAATGCGGCTACAACAATCTTGTGATTGATTACAAACTTGTTTGAGTAGATTGACGCATCAATGGGGAATGTCAAAGTTTATGATTATTGCTAACGATCCGTACTCTTGATAATTATATCTTTTTACGACAACAATTAAACTATATTTTAATTAATGCGGCAATTGAATCGAGTTGACATATTTTGGGGAGATACGTTTTGAAAAATTCTTCAACAAATTCTAAAACATTTATTTCCAATAAAATCACGGATCATACAATTCAATGCGCTGTAATTAAAAATGGTATTCAAGCCATTTGTAAAAATAATTTCTTTCCACAATTATAAAAGCCTGTATAAATCCGTTATATTTCATCTCAACCCCACCCGAATAAGATCTCATATAAAATTCTCGGCCTTTAGTCATATATCGTTACGCTACATCGTGCAGGTGAGAGTCAGCGACAATCGGACAAGAATAAAGTATAAAATATCGCCTCCAAAGGATTCGCATTGAATATTTATCCCTAGCCGCGTCGCCCTGTCCGAATGCCCTTTGTTCTCGACGGCCGTTTAAACTTTTGATTCTGCAACTGGCAACAGTCAACTGGACCCTCGGAATTGATCAGGATGCCCGATACTGTGCCTGTAACATGTAAAAATGAACTTTACTCAAATAGTATAAGGTTTGAAGTTTAATGTAGCAGCAGTGGAGGATAAGTCATTTGTTCCACGAAGGGTGGCCATTCCATGCTTGCGTCACGGACTCTCCCCTTCCGGGTGTGATGAATAATTCCCTTTTTCTCCGGGAGAATTGTCCTTGCGAAGTATCCCGGCGACTCGATACGCACCGTCGGCCGCTCCGCATAAATGTGAATTATATCCTACACTATCCCACTTACAGAACTCCTCTTTTTATTTCAACGCTAAAGCTGGATTTATGTTTTCCTCCAACTGAACATTACGACCGGTTGCGTGTGCTGCGGGCGGCAGACAAAACATATTCATATTTGTATTGTAATATGAAATTATGACTTGTGGTCGCTTCCGGATTCTCGGGCCCAAGTTTCATATTATATTATGCTTCGCCTAGTTGTTATTTGACTAAGTTTTATTATAATTGTTATAATTACCCAATCGCTATTCTAAAGCGACGGTAAACTATATAGGTATGTATAACAATTCCTAAAATGGCATACCTTTGATTACGATTTGAGTTTACGTGGCTATAAAATAACGCAATAAAGGTCCTAAGTAAATACTGTATTATTTACCCATTTGGCACATAAAATACCATATATTTTGCTCTTGATTGATGAAAATTTGAAATGTGTGGTACATAACGTGACTTTTCTACTCGTATCATCTATCACATTCATCAATAGGTATAAGGTCACATTTATCCCGCATTACGCCCATTGATCGGCCTGTACATTATGTAAACCGTTCATTTGTGAACGTTGGCATTTTCCCTTCACAAAGGATTAGCGCTATCGTGTAGGTATTGTGGGCCGCGGTCCGGCGCGGCGGCCCGGCTGGCGGGAAGATCGGACACCGCTCGATCACTCCTTCTTTCCATCCCATTCATAACGTCTTTTCAAACGTCTCGCGGCCATTGTGAGCCCGTCGCACTCCTTCCACCGTCGCCTGTCACCTTTTGTGTCCCTCGACTCTTCGTCCGCTGTCAAACGCCTTGCACAAATTCAAAAATAACATCGATATACATTTTTTTTTGTAAATGTCCCTGCGCAAACGTTAGATAAGGTATTTGGCGTGTTGGAATCTTTGTCTGATGCAAACAAGGGACGTGTCCTGTCGCTTATCTCGCGCTCATCGTGAATGGAAACGAATAGCCAGAAACGTAAAAGCAAATCAAAAAAAACTACTCCACCCATGACTCTACCGGATGCGTGTAGAATTATAATTTCCTATTATTTTACCAGTCATAGAGATACTTAAGTATTAAAATAAAACTAAGCAGGTTGCGAACCGGCTATCTTAAATTGGTAAAATTAGTATCAGTCATTTACCTAACCAAATGGATCAAATAACGTCAGTACAATGAAACACCCAAACAAACGATAACGTCAGATAATGCATTTCATTTAACAAATATAAATAAAAACCTGTCATGGGGCAAACTAAATTATAAGAGACCACTTCCAAGTGTAAGAACAGTCGGAGTTACACGTTAAATAAATCATGTTACACTTACATGGCACGAAGCAACCGCAGGCACAATAGGTGCTTAGCTTGACATCAATTCGCAATTTTTAAAAAATATAATAGCATATGCACTCGTGCCGGCGCGACATCGCGACGCGTGCTATTGTGATCCAGCCAAATGCATAATTTGCTCAGCACATGCCGTTTTTTAATAAAAAAATATATCATAAAAAGTGACCTAAAGAACGATTATGTAACGGGAATCCGTTGGACGGTATCTATTGAATGTTTTTTGACCCGCGGACATCGACAAATAAAATGTCCAGGTGCATGCATAAAAGATATTATTATACAAACTATCCTTTGTTAATACGATTAGAATTTTACATTTCGATGCTGTTTTTATGAGCAAAAACATGGGTTTGGGGTCAGTTTTTGAAAATCTTTGTAGAGGTACGAGCGGGGAAGATAAAGATTTAGGTACCTACGTATTTCAAAAAATAATCTGTTGTAAATTTTAATCCCACGGCTGGACTTTCAACTATAATTTATCTACGTAAGTAGATACCTACTTTAATTTATAAAACTGCGCTCTACTAAAACACATTAAAGATCGGAAGTTTACGTTTTTTACTTTCAATTATAGCGACGTTATTTTTCATTTTTTAATAAAATAGTTTAGTACGTCATCCTCACCCCGTATATTCTTTCTCGAGAACGGCGAGCAATTTGCGCCCCGTCGCGCAAAGGACGTGTTCACACTTGAGACGCTTACTCTGAGCAGCCTTGCATCTAAGTTCAAATAGTTTTCTAACCAATCTGCTACACAGATAACTTCAAAATTAGATTATAAAATATGTGCATGATATCCTGATTTCATATATTCTCTAATTACAATTTTAATACTAGGCGAAATATATATCATGGCAAGACTGCCTAACCCTTCGACGTAGGATTCTTAAAAAAATATATTTCTTGTGGACTCACGCTAAGATTTTGGACACAGCAAATCCTTTCCGATGCCGACGGATTCGGACGGCCGGACGAATAATGTGTACGTTCGTAGGGTTGCTAGATTTAATATATAAAAATATAAAATTTTCATAATGTTAGTATTAATTGAATTTATATAACTAATATCTAATTGCTAGCTGACCCGGCAAACGTTGTTCTGTCATATAAATTATTTGTAGGTATAAAATAAACTTTACGACCTATTCTCATATCTACCAAATATATTTTTTTTTAAATTGGTCGAATCATTTCAGAGGACTACGACCACATACATTGTAACTATTCGTGATTTTTATTTACATAGATTACTAGCTGTCCCAGCAAACGTTGTTCTGCCATAAAAATATATTTCTATATAAGTAGGTTTGAAATATACTTTAAGACCTATTTTCAGACCTACCCGATATGCACACAAAATTTCATGTAAATCGGTCGAGCCGTTTCGGAGGAGTTTGGAAACAAACACCGCGACACGAGAATTTTATAGAAACAGTAAAAAAACATATAAGATTTTGAAACAGTATCGTTCCCTGTAAAATATGTAATGATCCGTCGTTCGGTTTAATTTCCGAAACTAGTGAGTATAAAGATTTTATTTATATTTCCAAATATTGTTTTAGGGTTAGATTTAAATATCAGAAGAATCCGATAGATCTTTATGAAAAAAGCTGGTAAAAAATATATATCTGAAGAAACTAGCAACACAGTTCGAGCCTCTGCCTCTGACAACACCTTTGACTCAATCTACAAAACAGCCCTTGCGTAACCTTTCGCATACCCTCCTCACGACCAGGGCCATGTCACAACTCATATACGAATCAATACAACACGAAATGAACTGTTAAACACGTTTCTGTTTTCATTTTGTCAGCTGTTGCCATATTTTTGACGATTTATATTTTTTCTCGTTTGATTTTGAAAAAGAAAATACAGTAGGAGTTTTCTCGCAATCTAAACAAGGTAAATTAAGCATGAGTCAAGGAAGAAGATTACGCTAAAACATTATGGATGTTATGAGAAACGTAGATAATCCTAAGTTATAAGTAGGTCTAGGTCTAGGTATCTTACATTTATGGAACACTTGCATTTTAACTAGAGATATAGTAAGTCTGTCCTATCCTGACTTATTATTACTTTATACCTATATATTACTATTTAAACATCACGGTGGCATCCACATCACTTTCAAAGATACGCAGGTAAGTACTCTGCAATATAATACGATTGACGTCCATTGCCTATGATAAAAAATAAATAAAAAGGAAGTAAAAAAATATTTATCGGATTACTCAAATTGAAGACCAGCTGTGGGACAGTTTGCGGACGCGGCACTTTTTTTGAAAATGGAATCCATCAATATAGCGCCATGGTACCATTCTGCACGCACTTCCGATCACCAAAGTCCAATTTCATTTCAATTCGGACGTATCCAATTCGAAGTTCATTAATCTTGAGTTGCGCATCTCCCATACACTTGTGCATGGTCAGTTGTCGACAGGAAATCGATTAGGTACGTTTTTTGCGAGCCTATTGATTGTTATAGTTCCCAGAATTTCCCAGATTTATGAGTATATTATGGCGGAATTAGCGGCATCTTCGCACGTTTTAATTTGGCATTTATTTTAAAATACCTTTAGTTTTAAGATTAGTTATAACTTTTTTAAATAGGTAGAGCAGACAATGTTGCAAAGATACATACATGACCTGGACACTGTTGTAAATACTATTTTGAACTTTCAAAAGTTTCTTCTATTCAACTTGAAATCATAATTCCTGAGTACTCATTCTCGTTTGCAAAAAAATGTATTTTTACGTTCATATCACCAAAATTGACATCTCTTGATCCTTTGAGGTTTTTAATCGCCGTTTCCTGTCCGATGTGACGTTGAATCGATCGTCTGAATCGAATTTTATAGAAAACATTAGTGGCAAAAAGAACATTTAATACAGATTTAGCATTGTGTGGGCGAACGTCATGTCACTCAAAATTATATCAATAGCGGGTTCTGATGAAAAGCGCAGTCGAACAGAGGTAGGCTATTAAATATATTGTTCAACATTAGTACCCACATATGAACACGTGCATCAGACATGGTAAACTTTACCAGTGGCCTGTTTCTATAATAAACAAATCTATGTATAAGTATGTACCTAATAACCTAACTTTGTTCTGGTCCATAGTCTTATTTGATAACGGAAAGTAAATAAATGTATGTTTAAGACCCTATTTTTCCACATAAAATGTCTTATATATTTGCTAATAATTTTTTTCATAAAACATGTACTCATTCTTCAAATCATAAAATAGGTATACCTTAGTAATAAATATGATTCATTTAACTCTAGCTACAGTGGCATCACATCGGGACTCGGGACGAGCGAGAGTGGGCCGCAGCACTGCAGTGCGCGATGTGAGTAGGGTACATACAAGTATCGAAGATTGTACAATAATTGTTTGGAAACTTTTTTCATAGGTCAACATAAAGCCACCGAATATTATATTTCTCGAAAGAAAATATCCCATTTCCGCATCTTCCTACAACAATGAGTGCGCCATCGAACTATTCAAATACTCACAGGCGTCCGTAAACCCAAATATTTTTTGCCAGTACGAATTAATGGATAACCAAAACCGATGCAAAATAAAAAAAATGGGCTTATTAAATGTTGGTTTCGCGTAATAACACGTTGGTGGTTTTTTCATTGTTTCCAAGAGGCACGCCGAGATATCCGGTTACGGCCGTTAAATATTTTGCCTCTCGATGAAAGGGAAACTCGCTAGTTTTTTCTTTGCGATCTCGTTTTTGCTCACCAAACGCGGAAGTCGTGTACGCTTATGCAAAAGCTGGATTTCGGCATCGTTTTCGCTTTTATTCCGAGCGAATAACATACAATTACACACGTTCCCACTCCGAGTAACGAACTGCTGTAATTGCGGCCTCATTGTTAACTTCATAATCGGAGCGTTTTTTTAAAGTTTCTCCCAGATATTCGCAATTTAACGTATTAAGTCAAATATCTACATTTTGCTGAATTCAAAGAATTTTCGCAAAGGAACATTTATCAAGCCCACAAAGAGAGTGAAGCCTCTCTCAAAAGAGGCCTGCTCCGGACAGATTTAATTTGTTGCGAAGGCCTTTATAATTGGAACATAAAGATTGCGAGTAATTAATTTTCGCAGCGAGTCAGAACCAAAGAGGCCGCATTGAGCCTGGGCGCGGGGCGCTGGCCGCTGGCACCACCGGCCCTAATTAATATTAATGACGCCGGGAGGCGCCCGCCGCCAGCCACCTCGCGGGATCTTCCTTTATCTAACACCAACAGACAGTCGCGCACATTTTTGTCAGATGATTTCACCCAAGAACGTGTAACACCACAGATCTAGCAACGACTCTACACTTCGTCGCAGATAACAAGCGTTTGGTAAGTTGGTTTGTTTTTTTATCAGATGAAATATCCATTCATTAAATATGGTATCGTTGTACTCGTATGCTAACCGATAGCTACATTTTAAAGAAAACATCAATTTGTTTTTTTTGTGTAGTTCCTAATATCATTTTTAATATTTTTATTAATCGGTTTGTACAAGTAATTACAGCAAACGAATACGAGCCATCACATAAATTTTTAAAGTACGTAATTATAAGGTTAAAAAAAAAGATTTACAAAAACGTTTGCTATCGTAATTTAGTTTCTTACATACTTGTAAATATTTTTCTTTCACTTTCAGTCTGTGTTTAAGTTATAGGGATTTTGAAGATTCGAATGGAAACAGTATTTTTTTAATATTACCAAAATATTACCTATAATAACTTGTCTTTCGAGACATTTAGCAGGCATTACTCTCTGTTATGTACATATGATGGGCACATAATGTGCGTGGATGGCTGGCGGGCGGGCGCGGTGACCGATGGGCCGGCGTTAAAAGCCGGACGGAAGCCGCGGACACCCGGCTCCTGTTACAACCGTGGGATCCCACGCAAATATGAACAGGGATGGCCCACGTCGGAGGAAACAGTTTTACAGGATTTTACAATTGCATGCTCCTATGTCTATCTCTAGCACTGCTAAGGAGAATACATACGGGTACGACGACGATAATATGGACCACGAATTCATAAAATACCCGCTCAAAGGTTGGTGAGCTGGTGACTGACTTGGGCTCGAAGATTATTACTATTTCCTATCGCTTCTCTTTCGCTATGATATAGCTACCCACTAGGGTCTAGCTCAATATAACCGATTTAACTTTGATTTTCTACATTTAAAATGCCTGCGACACTCAAAAACGTTAAAACAAATATTCATAGAGCACAATTCAAAACTTACATATTAAAAATAAATTTGCCGATTTTATAATGAAACTTGATAGCTTTATTGCTCACATAAAAGTTATCTTAGATATAGGTACGTGTCTTTAAATTGCAGATACAAAACTCTGAAATTTAACAACACGTCTACTGAATTGTCATAATTACTACTTAATTATTTATTTACCTGCCTAAACTGTACAAGGAAATGTTTTTCACAGATCATCAATATTTTGAACGGAGTGTACTGACAGCCCTGTTATTATTGCATAAGATGAGAGCGATATTCCGCGAGTTCCTCTCAGCCCATGTGCGGCCCGTCTCACCAGACACCTACCCCGAGTAGTTATGAACAAAAACAAACCGACACTCACACATGCAACTAAATCGATGGTTTTTTGTTGATGCTCTTGATTCCGTCCTGTCTGCGGATTGGTATGAATGATCGTACAACTAAGGCTTAGGAACATTTCATTTTTCAAAACGATAATTTATACATGATAGGTACTTTATGGTCCAATTGATATATGAGTTTCAGTGTCAACATAATCATAATAAAAGAATAATAAAAATAATATACTTGATTTCCAACTGCCCCGGATTTTGAATTTATCGAGCACTGTTTGATTTGTTGCATGTTGTAAATGAAGGTACTTTAGAATTAATTCATTTATGCTATTTTACTTATTTTTTAGGAATATATATAACACTCTCAAACGTTTAACCTTTATATGTTTTGTAAAATGTTTGTGTAAGTTTTTTTTTTACTTATGATAAGTAAATGATCTTAAACACGACAATGGCAAATTGATATTTTTTTTCATTCTATATAACGTTTCATAATATTAATTTATATACTATAAGAGGGTTAGTTTTCAGTACAGTACTAAATAAGAATGTTATGCAGTTGCAGGCGTGTTGAGTGGGGCATTTAAAATAAGTATTACCTGCGCAAATAAACACCATTATTTACCACTTCTTCTGCAAAGTACGAACATGTGTTTCTTATCATAACTGGGTCGGGGTTTGAATAATTTCCCAAAAAGTGCGGCGTTTATCAATAGAAATAGTTAAAAGTAACATTTCGCGCGGCTTCATTCGCACAAAAAGCGGAGCAAATGTAGGTAAGAAGGTTATAATCGAGCTTAAAGTGGGTTAAGCAAAAAGCGGCATATGTTTTATTGTAAAAAATCCTTTGAAAGACATAATGTGCACGTGTGTCGGGCACTCGAGCGCGAGCGAGCGAAAGCCTTCGCGTGCGATGCGCGATGCACCACAACACTATTATATGTTTTCGGATTCAAACATGCACAACATGCTTGAATATATTGTGAACCCTAAATATAATTTGCTAAAACAGCTAATTCAATATGATCTATGAGCTAATTGTAGAGGAACATTGCCAAAATGAATCTAAGCACTGTATAAATATACAACTCTCTTTTACTGGAAGTAGTCGGGTAATAGCAACTATTTACACTATGTTTGCAGCTTAAATTGTTGAGCTGCTTTATTTTAACGCTTCAAACAAAAGACAATCAGTTAAGTGTGTCAAACATTTGAGTAGAATTTCAATATTCAATCGTAATACCACCGGCAAGGAATGGAAATTACTTACAATATACATATAGAAAACGAAGACGTGATCACCCTAGGAAAGAACATAGGTACACCTCCAACAGCAATGTTAAAAGTTCATCTGTTGTACTCTTGTCACAACGCTAGTTTCATTCAAGGCGTTTGTGGTTTGGGTCCGAACCACAGATATAGATTTACATAGATAACGCAAGTATCACAATTTGTATTCAAACCAAGAGTGCCGAATTTTTAACACTTACTGTGACGTCATTAGTGACGGGAAACCCAAACTGATTCAAAGACACCGATGCCGCCGATGCCCCTCCGCCCGCTACGATTCTCTCGAGTGATGACCTCGCTCATACTCATATTTTTTATATCTGTAGTAGTCGCGCGGACTGTAAGTTAGCGGCGACCAACCTTGACGCTTGGTCGGGGTTTCGTACACGCGAAGTAGGTACATGCATTTGCGTTATCTATGTAAATCTATATCTGTGGTCCAAACTCAACGGTTGTCAACTTTCATACAGGATGACTATTGGCTGAAGGATGTGGTGTTTAGTTTCGGGGGATATTACCGCCGTCTCCACCAATAGTTTAGTTTAGTGTTAATATTTATAGTATCTATAGGTATGTTCGTTAGTATATACGGTATAGATCTATGGGCCTACGGAGCCTGAAGTTAAGCCAATAAATGGAGTGCCAATAAATGGAGAACGAAAAGAAATAAATGTTACCGATTGTTGCCGACACACACTTATTTACTTACTGAGGCCACTCTGGTCGTCAATGCAGCGCGGTGCGATGGCGCAACGAAGCGATCCTCTTGCGTAGCTGCGAGCCGCCGGAGTGTGAAATCACCCGCTCATCGTCCATTGTACGCTGCCCTACACACGCCGACAAAGATACTGTGAAGCACCAGTGACTAACAAGCCGAGCAGCATGTAAACACGACCTTAATAGTGCACTTATCCACTCGAAATTTAAAAATTACTCGCAATGAAAAGCTTGATTTTTTTATGTTTATATAATTCGATGGTAGAAGGAAAGAGTTTGCGGCATCTTTTGTGGTGTATTCATGGTAAAATATAGGTAAATACCGCTCAATTAATACGGAAGTATTTAATGCGGTTGTATGATGCTGTTGTATACTGCTGACCATTCAAAGGCTCCACGATATTTGAAGTGGGTATACATAATTATCATTTTGACGACCACTTGGAGTAGTGGTTCGAGCGTAGGCCGCTGTACTCACTGCATAGGGCGGTTGCGGGTTCGATTCTCATCAGGGCAAATCTAGGATGATGTTTTGGTCATTTGCCCTAGTCTGGGTGTCACTGGGATCACCCCCGGTCTATGAGTTATCTGATCTAATCTAATCTAATCTAATTGTATACTTAGTACCCATAGTACAGATGGTGTGATCCATGTGATATTAGTTAAATGAGTTTTGTGACTCGAGCTGCGAGCATATAATTCAGTGGAGCTTTCGGTAATGTAAGTCAGGTATTTCTTAATCTGACACATCTATCGCTTTAGATACAAACTAGTTATTTTTCATTTTTATGTAAAACCGTCCGTGCCTGAAATGTGTTATTTTTGAAAAAATCGTCAATGGTAATAAAATTTAATAAGTTAGACATTACTGATACTGTGGCAGTTCACAGGGTGACAGCATAATATAAAAAGGACCACCTACCAGTCTGTGCATGTGAAAGCTTGTTTCTTCTGTCAACATAGGAGGTAGCACCAGTAGAAGAAATTGGTGCAGAAAAAAGCATAACAATAACATGAGAGAGAGAGAGAAGATCCAGTGGGACTTCAAAGAAAGTTTAAATCAAATTTGCATTAGCATATTATTGTTTCACTAAATGTAAATCAGCTTATGAATCAAGTCCATACGTAGTAGAGGTAGGTACCTAAGCTTTGTGTAACCACGTGTAGGCATGACAACAATTGGACAGAAACCGGAGCCGTGCAATCGGATCCGACAAAGGCCGCCATCGAAAGTGCAAGTGTTGCAATAATACTTCATTTCCACTCTTCCCAGTCTCGCATTCCAATATTTTTTTCTATCATTCGGTGCTTTTTGTTTGCCCGTCACAAGCGAGTTATAAATGATCGAAACTGCGATATCGATTTTCATTGCTACATGTCTAAGCAACGAATCAATGCCAAAACCGCACTGCTGATTTGCACTTAATTTCGTTGCGAATAAAGTTTAGTTTTGTACTTCTTTATTGTTGTAGAGTTAACAAAAAGTAATCTCTACCTGAATACAAAAGTGAGATTTAGGTAAATTTGCCTGCAAAAACTATCTAGATTTCAATATAGTGTAACAAAGTGTTGCACAAAACAGTGTGGTTAAAACATAATTATTAAAAATTATTAAGTGGATCAGTTTTATTAGTGATTCCATATTTGATATTATCAATTATAAATACATAAACGCACGAATTTTATAATGGAGATGCAGTAAGGAATTATGAAATTGTTTTCCATAAATGAAGACTTATTTATTGAAAATCTAAATATTTCGAACAGCACCACACACATGGTACCTGTTTGTATCAACTCAAAAACACGGTATAGAAACAGATACGTAGGTTAAGCATTGAAAACTGATACATCCTTTCATTGGCTCCAATGGCGAGTAATTAACCCGACTTTTTGTGACCATCCCATATTCATTTGATTTATTTTTAGGGTCTTTCTTAAAAGAGGAATTTGCGAAATATTACAGCCCATTCGGCGCAATGGACTGTGGTTCTCAAAATGGTCTGTGCAATGGCTGAAATATTTTGTTGAAGTAAAAAAAAATAATCTAAATCCAGTTCAAAAACATCTTCGACAAATACATATTGTTTTGATACCTAAATATAATATAAATCTATTTTCTTTCAATACCTACTGGAATAGCACATTACATGTAATAGCATTATTACATAAAATACCGACATAATAAAATAAAAGCGTTTATCAAGCCGATTGAACTATATCAGAATTATACAAAACTTTGAGAACTATGTCTGCTGTCCCTTGAACGGGGGCGATTCCGGGAACGCGTAAAAAGCGCAGGTACACGTCGAGAGTGAAAGGGTCGATGCAATTGGAGAGCCAGTTTCACTGCTCCATCCACTGACCTTCGGTTTTTGCCTACGATCAGATGCGCCACCGATCCTTTGGCGAATTTTAAGTAGGAACACGTGGGAATATGCACCAGACGCGTTTAGATCACACGATATTGCGTTATTATTTGTATTCTGTGTATTTATGGGTATTAAGGTAAGATTCTGATCGGTATCTAATTTCTTCGTGGAAAAGTATGCGTTGTATGTACAAAATTTTGTAGGAGGTTTCTTGTTCGTACTTCGTACAGTACATACTATAATATAATCATAATAATTCATCATCATAATATAATAGAAATAAATAAACATTTTCTACCAACGCTTAAATAATAAATATAAAATAATTTTAGCCCTTTTGACGTCCCACTCCTGGGCACGGGCCTCCGCTGAACACGAGGGGGATATAGGCCATAATCCACCACGCTGGCCCAGTGCGGGTTGGCGGATTTCACATGTCTTTCGAAAATTGGTTAAATCTTCTCAGACATGCAGGTTTCATCACGATGTTTTCCTTCACCGTAAGCAAGTGATAATCGTATAGAAATTATGATTCACACATAGATTTCGAAAAATCCAGAGGTTCGAGCCGGGGTTTGAACCCGAGACCTGGTAGCCCGCAAGACGCGTGCTTAACCAATCGGCTATCACTGCTATTGCAAATACTAACGCTTATGAATAATAAATACTTACATTCCTTGTAGAGTCCGCATAATTATAGAATGTATAATACATCCTACATTGAACTTAGTTAGGTATAAACTCCAGTTTACATAAAAAAGAAAGTAACCTCTAAACAACTTCTTAGCGGTTTGGAATTACACAACACTGTCGTGTCTTTGGATTTAAAAATTAATAAGCTCGACGTAGAGTGGCCAGTTAAACAACCGGCCAGTTTATCCTTCAATTTCCCCAAAACTAAAAGTAAGACTTAAACAATTTGTCGCTTGTTACAGGTGTAGTTAGACCGTAATAGTTAATGATTCACACGAGCCACTTTCCCACGGAACCACACATGTTAACACCCGACCGAATCGGACCCTTTCTCGTAGGTAAAATTTGAATGTTTTCATGAAATTTTATTTGCGCAAAACATTTTTTTTTGTACTTGAATGTATTGCACTTTCTACATCGTGGGAATGCAGGTGAGGAAGGGTTTCTAGCTCGTTCCTTGTACATTGTGATCGCCCCCGACGCCCGGTTGCACAAAAGTTAACTGACTCTATTGTGGACACGTCAAGAGATGTTCGGCTAATAGATAATTTATGGTGCCGCAGTCACTCCGAGATGATACAAGTTTAATATATTAGGGTTGTTTGGGTCGGCGCGACATGCCATATATCCCGCGGCTCATATTTAAGATTTGGCAAGATAATTTGCTTCGGCCCCTTTGTTCGGACGACCTGTTTTCGTACCTGCGTATGCTTGAGTTGGCGCTTGTCTCTTCTATAATGGTAATTATTTTGTAACATCAGGAAATTATAAATCAGCTGTGATTCTGCAGTAACATTTACAATTGCATCAAAGAGTAAATATTACATTATATTATTAAATTAATTAATGATTAAATACTTATTGTAACAAAATAAATAAAACTAAATAGTATTCTAAATAAATAAGCACATTTCCCGATAATTACCTACACCTATTTTGTATATACTCTGCCAAATTTTTTGCCAATGAACCATAAAATTACATTGTTAAGCATGAGGACATTATAAAGCATTACTGTTAACGTGAATACAATGAAAGATATTAGGGTAATGACGCAAGCGTAATCCTTTTAAATATATGTGTAAAACGGCATTATAACCGCGTTGACAAGCTCTCGAATGGCGCACAGCACGAGCAAGGTGCTATGTCTCTAATCCCCACTCTGGCCCGGAGATCACGTAACATCATCCGCAGAGCTTTCGCCCATTTTATGACACTTGCACAGACGTAAAATCAACAAAAGTTAATTTTAAATGTCAGCAGATTAACAGTAACCCTCTAATGCGACGTGGAAAGATTAACAAACGAATGGACATAATTCGCCACGCGTACGCACGTAATACTCACAAAACTAGGCGTTTCTCGTGAGCTTAACTATTCACGTGACATAGGAGAATGTAATGATTAAGCACTAATTTATTCAATGTTATACGATTCATTTATATGTTCTCCATTTTTTGTATGTGAAAATAGACACGAAATTAAACTAAAGTTCACGAGCTCTACCATGACTTTTATGCTCGTGAGTAAATGAGCGTTACCATATTGGACGATAACGATATCGTAACGATATCTATGAACAACGACCACATACCACAGAAATTAGGAACGTGTTCACTATCACAGGAATCGTTACATAGGTAAACGATTGTTAGCAGCCCGCTGAGTTTCTTGCCGGATCTTCTCAGTCGAGATCACGTTCCGATCCTGTTGTAGACAAAAGAAAAAAAATGTAACATTGACAATTTGTAAGTGCCCCGTAGGCCGTAGACCTAAATAAAATAAACGCTTTGATTTTGACATTGACTTTGACAAGTACATCCAGCAATCTGGTTACTGTTCTTACAGTCTGTTAATCTGTTGGTGAACTCATATCGGCGTCTGCGACAATGTCGATGAAGATAACAATACAGTGTGAAAGCATTCTTGATGACGAATGTACTAAGATTATGTGTTCAACGATATCGTGTCGGTGTCGTTATCGGCCCATGTGAACAAAACTAACACCCTCTACGTAAAATATTAGAAGAACTGACAATTTGCCATACCTACTAATATTTTAAAATTCTAGCAAAATTATAAACTCCTGGTAGAGCCACCGATCAGATTTATCAGTATTATCTAATAACTATTCAGTAGTAATATGAGTTAGTCATAAGCTTTTTCAAACCGTTGAATATATGTATATACATCTCTATATACATATTCCACGCCATTATGATTTACGATCATACTTAACCCCATCCGATATCCCCTAACAAAACGACAATTAGCCCAACCCTTTCGCTCTCGAAAGGGCACCGCCCTATGTAAAGCGGAGATGAGGATACGGATTTATTTATTCCCTAACCCTTTCGTCCAATCAAAACGCAGCGTGTGTTGTTAAAAAACATAAATAAAACACGACGGTAAAAAAGCTAAAAGACGGTAGCGAAGCGGCGCGCGCGCCTCAGTAGGGGTCTAATAATAACCCTTCCGCCGTGGAAGGGTTAGCAACCAATCCGATGCAAGGCGTGGCTACGATCTTAATGTATTCTGTTTTTTTTACTTCTTTTACTGACGTTTAGATTTTGATTGAGATAATCACAACCGGTTAATATTTATAAGTACTATATCAATGTCGAAATTTAACAATGTAAGTATCTGATAACATCCTGTTTTATTCTGTGAACTCGTTCATCAATTTAACATTTTGGTTTTCATGCAAAATGATAAAGATTTAACTCTTCTTAGTGATTTTAATAATTTCGTATACTAACACTTTACACGTCCCAGTAATTTAAATTCAGTTTCTTGTCCAGTGACCAAGATTACTTAGTGTTCGCAACAAAAATAATTTAAACAATCTAGAGATAGATGATGTATGGATTTACTGTATGTGACTAAAAAATATCTGGTTTTAATGTTTTAAACAAAACATCACATGTCTCTACTATGAACGTTCACTCTTATTATGTTTGAAGACTAATTAACTCCACCCAATATTAAACCGTAAATTTTGCTCCCCACTGGTGTCAGATGAACATAAGGAATATGTGGAGTGGGAGCAATGAGTAGATGCGGCAGTGGTATAAAATGTTCCCGCATGCGGCGACCACAAATGAATTAAGTACCGTCACCCTCTCCCGTCAATTGAAGACGACCGGCTATGTTAGATCATGTACAGTTTGGAATAAAAGTGTTTCAAAGTTCCAGTAGAGAGTAGCTTATTGCAGGCTAAAGGAACAAAATGTATGATAACGATGAGCAGGACGACATATGCACCTATAAGGTTAATTGTAAGTACTTAGAACAAAGCCACTTTCCATAATGTTTGATCGGCTAAATAATAATACGAAATTAATCAAGTCAGCCGACCAAGGTATGCTAGAAAATCTTTTTTTGTGATTTCATTAAGCGTACATAATAATAGAGACAATTGATATAAAGTTGTTGGAGGAATAGAAACAAATATTTCCTTATTCTGTGTACCTACAAAATCCTCAAAATATCAACTTAAAGCTCTCTGAACGCAAATGTACTAACAATTTGTGAACAGATATTTACAAATTATCACTTATTCCACTACGAGAGACATATATTATTATTATCATTGGTGCGATATCCTTGTTTGTGCCTTAAATATTATTAAGCAAGTGGAGCATTTTATTAGTGGCCTTTATTCCTTATATTTTAACAAGAAACGACTTATTGATACATCATGCAAAAATTATGTACAAATTGCACTGTTTAGTAGGTAGGTGTCATCACAGTAGTTTTTTTATTTCATTGTCAGGGTAGGTACACTAATAAATTTTTAATAATAGGTAGTCACGATAAAAACAAGCGATAATCAAACCAGAATCATTAACCAAAATTAACTTCCGAACAATGTTAAGTTAACAAGATTGAATTAAAATTACGTACAGTGAATAAGTAATGTATTAGTGACACGTCATGGGATCCCAGACCAACAATAACTGGCCGGAATCATAAATTGTCCCCTATGAGCGGACATTTCGGCCGAATTTCCCTTTTTTGTACATAATCGCGTAATGAGGTGCTTTTAAAACGTCATAAAGTGTACAAAAAGCGCCGATAGGGGCGTATTCACACAGCGACACGATGAGGGCGATTGTTTTAGCTCTAATTGGTTAAGTAGCGCGGGCTAATTGCTCCTGGACACGGCATTGAGGTTCCCGCGGCTGAATTGACGCTCTCGCGTTTATAATTAGTGTATATCAGTTAAACATCGTTGTTGTTCTTAGTTAAATTAAGGGTGAATCTACTTGTATTAATAGAGCGATCAATAAATAGCGCCTTTCAAAAATGAATAATCTTTTGTCTTAATTAATGAAATATAACTTAAATTGGATTGGTCCACAACTTAATTGAAATAGGTACTTGTATTAATTACATTATTTCATAGTAAGACCGACACTACTCATAACTCAACTTTTAATCGCCTTATCCTTTCATGGAAATCAACATTTCTTCATCGTCGGGCATATAAACAATAATTTGGTAAACAAATTAAGCGTAAACGAATGATGGATGTACAGTCCGGTTGTCCGGACACGGCATCCAGTTTATCACTGTTGTAATCCGAGGCGCATTAGTCAAATTAACACGGCATAAAGTTTGGCGTGGCCAGTGATTAGTAGTAGTGGGCAAGGGCGCGACTCTGCCTAATTGACCTAAAACGTTGGCTACGAATCGGTCGAAATGTCGTTTTACAGCGAGGGCTGGCAGTGGATCAGGCGGTGAAGAATCGATTCGCGTGTGTAATTAGAATGCCTGATATGGCCGAGTATCTTCTTCTGTGAGGAGAATGACGGCTATTGAATTTTATCAATCAGATAAGTATATACATATGTTGTAATGCAAGCATCTATAGTCTACAGTATCAGCTTAGCATCAGACGGGTCGTACGCTGATTTCCGACTTTATCAGGTATATAAAAAACTGAGTTAAGAAATTCCGTGTGTTACCCGTCGACAATTGATAAATTATTGTTTATTACTTTTCAATGGCGTCTACTTTGTAATAACGTTGGAACGAAAACATTTGTTAGTCCAGTTGACGTGTATTAATTTAATATTCAGCCCTGTTCCTTATACAGCACAAATTCTAAATTAACGAGAGCTTTCGATCACCCCTAACATAAGAATATCAGTCAAAACAGACATAATTACAATAACTACACTACACATCTTATCACAAAACATAACCATCTACAAAGCAACGTGGCTATAACAATTACGGCGATCTTATCAGCGGCTAGTGTAATGGGTGCGCCGGTAGGTAGCCCTGCTGGGCCCAGACATGGTAATGCCAGGGATTGATAGCCCTCGCCCACTAACCCTAATCAGATTAATAGCACCTGAGTTCTGATTAACGTCGTTGGTCGCGCAATACATTTCCATAGCGCGCTGCCGTCGAGGCGTGTCCGATTTATCGCGCCTTTTAGACCATTCAAATAGCTGTCGGTGGAATAACGCCGTTTTATGCTACGCTCTTAATATAATTGATAACGTTGAATCGGGGTTTGGTGAATCTGAATTAGATTAATTGGCATTATGCTCTGCAAAAATTGCTATATCGTATTAATTTATATGCTTTTTGCAATAATGGGTGTTGAACGACCATTACCACAAACATAATTTTCAACACTACACGTTTATAATATACTAGCTGTGCCCGCGACTTCGTCCGCGTGGAATTTAATTGACAAACTTTCATACAAACTTTCATCCCCTATTTTATCCCCTTGGGGGTAGAACTAATCAAAATCCTTTCTTAGCGGATGCCTACGTCATAACATCTACCTGCATGCTAAATTTCAGCCCGATCCGTCCAGTGGTTTGGGCTGTGCGTTGATAGATCACTATGTCAGCCAGTCAGTCAGTCAGTCACCTTTGAGTTATATATATATATAGATACCCAAATATTACGTAGGTATTAAAATTACCTAGTAACTAATTTCAATTGAAATAAACTTTTAGTCCACTTTTAATGGACTTTGAAATTGTTACGATCGGATCAGAATAGTCCAGCTTAATTTTAATCCGTAAGTTGCCAATAACTAGGTTGAGATGAAAGCGTGTGCGATCATTAGGGTCTTGTAATCTAGAGCTTGTATGGCGTCTAGCTCTTATTTCGGTTGAGGTCCTGAACCCACCGACTACTTGCGTTGAACGAAATTGTTTTGTGTAGGTACTTATATTTGAGTAAGGAACAGTATAATTTCATAACATTCGATATACCCTCCTACCGAATTATAACTTGACTTTTATGTTTTGTAGTTAGCAACCCGCAATGACCCCCTAGAGTAACAAGGGCGCTACGCTAATGGCGGCGGCTGAGTCAGAACTTCCATTCTCAGAACTAAGTTTGGCGTAATTAAAATCCATCTTGTGAGAACGTCACGCGGACACATCCGTCGAGTAATTTTCCTTTCAAAGAGAACTTCCGTTTTAGCTCCACCCCCGCCTAATGAAAGATTACTTTCCTCCGCCTAAAAAGGCTTTTAAGCAACGCCAGCGAAATGACCGAAGTTTTATACTTTAATGACTTAGTGCAAAATTTGCCGATTCTCGAAGAAATTTTAAACTTAGATTAAGATTTCGATGTTTGAAACTGCGAGATGTTTTCGACAGAATTTTCCTTCCAAAGCTCACTTTGACTTAGAAGTATGAATTTTAAGCAATCTTGTCTAATTGCTTTTTAATTGCTTTTTATGAATAAGAGGCCGTTGACGAATATTAAAAGACATCTGCTTACTTTAATGAAAAATTAGTTTGCTAACATTAACGGAGATTGTAATGTGTCCATTATAAATTTTATACCTACTCTATTGAAGGTTTATACAAAGAGTGGTGGCATGCTATAGATTGTACTTCCAATCGAACGCATTAAAATAAGCAATAGCAATTCATTCGAAATACAAGGAAAAGGAGTGTCGATGTTTGTATTGGGAAACACACATCACCCACCCGGCGGAGATACGCGACACCGGTCCACGCGCGCACTTATTAATTGCTAGCTCCCTCCTTGCGGACTGCACGGAGGGCGCAAAAACGCGTCCTCCCGAGCCCTGTCAGCGAGGGAAAAAATCAGTGAGCGATCGTCCCCTCGCGGGCGAGTCCATCATATTGATTGAGGGAGGGACTAGCAGTGGCCAGCGTCCCCCGCGCCCGTTCATTTATTATAGACAGTGTGATGCTGCCCCGCCGGACCACACGCCATGCTATCCAAGCCCGTTCATTGTAATGCACAAAGTCCAAAGAGTACCTACCAATATCAATAGTCATATCGTCATACGAGAAACGAACCACTAATATTTGGCGGACCTTACAAATTACCACCCATCTATATTTTGTTTAATGTTTTTTTAATGCATTTGTTGGTTTTATAAACAAGTAAAATAAGTGTACCTACTCTTCAAAATGCTTAACTAGTTACTCAAACAAACGGCCTTTCGTCTTCGTAGTTTTCACAGTAGTACCTACAAAGCAGATATTGAAGAATAAATAGAATGTAAAGCTAAGCTGAGATATTACGATAAAGATAGTTTCAACAGTAAGTAGCTAAATTAAAAAGACCCAACTGAAGCCCGGCTGATTAATTACAAATTAAATCACCTAATTTGAAACGTTCTTGATACAAACGACCTCAATTTTTCCACGATAGATACAAATTACGCATCGACCCACGTAAGCAACTTTCAAATGGGCTACAAAGAAATCGTTTAACAGATAAGTGAGATCTGACGCGGGTAAACCGAACTTCGCTCCCAACAGAATTACAATCTGGGTGATAAAAATTTTTACATTTGACATGGCGAGCGATAAAAGGACAACTAAGATCCAACTCTCCGGAAACGAACTGTGCTCGAGTCTATTACAATTCCAGAGAGAGAATGTAGGGGGAAGGGGAGGGAAAGTTTTATTCTCCTTAAAATATGTAGAGAAAGTGAAAAGTAAGAGAGGGTGGCGGTGGGGGCGGCGGTCAGCGGAGGGATGATGGATCACCGCGCGCCGCGTGCCAAGACCTCTCTTTTCTTCGGTTCTCAATTACACCAACACATAACAACTCATTCTGATTGCTATGTTTACTTATATTGTACTTTTATGTACGTTAAGTATTGATAGATCGCCAGAATAATGGTGTGTTCACAATCAAATGAAAATACATCTTGGTGAAATTTTGTACAGTACGCGATCCTACTTAATATATCCTACTAATATTATAAATGTGAAAGTTTGTGAGTGTGGATGTATGTATGTATGTATGTATGTATGTTTGTTACTCCTTCACGCAAAAACTACTGAACGGATTTGGATGAAATTTGGAACACAGATAGTTTATAACCGGGATTAACATATAGGATACTTTTTATCCCGATAATCCCGAAATGTTTGTTACGTTAGATACTGCGCGGACGAAGTCGGTGGGCACAGCTAGTCCTACTAATATTATAAATGCGAAAGTTTGTGAGTGTGGATGTATGTATGTATGTATGTATGTATGTATGTTTGTTACTCCTTCACGCAAACACTACTGAACGGATTTAAATGAAATTTGGAACACAGATAGTTTATAACCGGGATTAACATATAGGATACTTTTTATCCCGATAATCCCAAAATTTTTGTTACGTTAAATACTACGCGGACGAAGTCCGTGGGCACAGCTAGTGTATTATAAATGCGAAAGTTTGTGAGTGTGGATGTATGTTTGTTACCCCTTCACGCAAAAACTACTGAACGGATTTGGATGATATTTGGAACACAGATAGTTTGTAACCTGGATTAACACATAGAATACTTCACAAGTCTACGCGGACGAAGTCGCGGGCATCAACTAGTTGGCCAATAATTCTCAAATACGTGATATGCGGAAGTGTCCACGTGGTTTGGTTAATTTCTATTTGAAACGACATTTTCAGGAGTACTATTTTGGTGTGGTTACTCTCGTAACCAAGCAGGTAGGAACTATAATCATTATTCGATTCAGAAAAAATACATAAAAAACAAAGCCAATATATTTTTCCATCTATATAAAAATATATAGTATGAATTATAATATAAATCTTTACTGTAATAAAATAAAGAATTATTATTATGACATAAAAGATCGTCTTTGGTCGAACTTCGGTAACAAAAGTGAACTTTGTGCATCGCGGATGAGTGAAAAGGTGGTGAGTAGGGTTTCCACGTTTAACGGACACTAGACTGTTATTATTTAGGTATCGTGGATTTTTATTAATTTCTGGCCGTCAAACATTAGATGTGTAATCAATACGTCAATCATTAGATTACCTATTTTCATTTGGCTTCAAAAATTTAATACGCGGGGAGAAAAATAAATTACTAGGTATTTATCTAAAACCAACGTGCCTACTGCCTACCTATTTCATGGTTAAATTTAATTATTGTAATTTCTTCATGTTTATCAGTACAGATTTACACAAGCACATATGCGAAAGTTATATGCGCGGATGCTGTATAACCGCTCTCCGGACATTCCGGCCGCTTTCCAATTCGTGGCCGCCCTACGTATGTGTCGTATGTGGGGTTCAGTGATGCGGTAGCCGGGTCGTGTGGGCCGCCCCCGCGCGTTGCTAGGCAACGGTTTGTTTTCGCGCCGCCAGCCACTGGGCGGGATAGAAGGGGTAGGCTCCATGATTGATCAGCCTATCCCGCCACCGAATGCCTACAGCTACATATTTTCCCGCTGATAACAAGCTCTTGTGTTTGTTCTAAGTTTATTAAGAAGAATGGCAAGGTGGTTCGTAATATTAATATATTGTGTGCCTATTAGAAGAGACTACGAGCTCGCTTTCTCTCGCGGCTGTGCTCACGTGTAATTTCATCTTTGGGAGCAATAATTATTTTTATTTTTTTTCCACTAAAATCCAAATTTATTAAAGCTTTAGTAGGTAGGCAAAAGATATATTTTTTCTTACAAGCCCGTATTTATAAATCGTTCTTGAGTCTGAGATCAATCTTGGAAATATCATTCTTATGTATGTATGTCATACCAGTACAAAATGACTTGGCTAAAACGTACTTAAGTTCGCTTTCAAACTTGAGATAGGTTTATATATACGGGCCTTAGACTTTAATATTACTATCAACCTGGTAAATATGCTGCTTCTTTTATTTCTACTTCGAGATAACTCTACTGTAATAAGATATTTTCAATCATAGTTAGGACGGGCTGAGTTTTTATGCAAAAGGGAAAAAATAAACAATAAACGCTACTTTATAATGACAGTTCTAAAGAAACAAAGCATTACCAAAAAAATTGGGTTTCGTGTTTTATAAGTCATATTTTCGCTATTGCCGGGCGTGTCATTTTAAAGGAATTTTGCATCGTTTAGGGCTGCTTCTATTCAGAACAACTGCTCAGTGTTCATTCGTTACATTTTTTTGCGACACAAAAAGAGTTTGTGTCAATATTCAAATTCGCAGAAGTGCGATGTCGACGGTTTGCACGTTTTTAGATTCGCAACTATTGTCCTCTCATTATGCAAAACGACAGTTGGTAAATGGTTTCTAAAACTCCCATATTTGCTCCAAATTATTCCTCAGAAATCATAAAAAGTCATACTTACTACTGAAACCTTGTAGGTAGGTAAATTCATAATTATATTCGGAATATTGAAACCGATTTTTTTAAATAACAGCGTGCCTATAATTAACTCTAAAAAGTCAAAGTAGAAAATTGGACTGAAATTAATTTACATTACTCGTTTGCTCGAAAAAGAAGGGAAAACTAACAAGGTGTAATTACAAGGCGCCTAATTGCGGCATTTGACATCCTTTCGTAGAAAAAACTACTTCTCCAATCGAATTTAATGATAGGGTTAGTTTAGACAAAAAACTAACTACCTATGGGTTACGGCGTGTTTTAGGGAGAATTCGAAATAGAAAACAATGGTGTGCAGAAGCGGTTAATTTTGTGGAATCTCTTTAATCTAGTTGCAAAAAGTGACCCTCCCATCTTTAATAACTTTTGAAAGTAAACCTAAGGGCCAAATATGGCATTATAATCTAAGTTAGTCACTTGAAAGAATGTAATAAAGCAGGCATATTTCCATGCATATCTTATCAAGAAATTCCTTCAGAAGGCGGCGGGGCAGCGGGCGGCGGCGGCGCGCGGCGCGGGCGGCGCGTGCCGTTCCAAATTACTGCTATTATTTTATAATCCCTCCTAGTTACGTTTTGAATATTAATGACATTCCACAGTTTTCCTTCCAAACGATCCATTCTAATAAGCAAATTTCTTTAACGTTGAGCACTTCCGTCCATTATTCTTAATACTTCCATTAAAATGACACACTGCTATGTGGAACCCATATTATTTTTGTTTAACTGGGGCGGCTTTCTATATCATAGTTTGATCATGCCGCCACGTCTCTATTCCGTGAACTAAGTCAGTTCTAAGTATTACAATAACGTGTTACATCGCTTCCCACCATAATGCTGGATAGCTATATCCCCACTCGGTGTAGGTAGTAAAGTTTGATTCACGCATTCTAGCTCCGGTATGCTGACCACCCTAAGAACGTCTAATTGATAAAACCCCTTGCTCGTATCGAGCGAGATCCTATCTGCGCATGCACCGGTCTGTTAAATTATGCTAACAAAGTAATAAATTGAGCATTCACAATTATAACATCGCGCCAGAGCCGCGGGAGAATCGACTAATTAATACATTCACTTCACCTACCGCCGCCGCCGCCGTTGGACGGAAACTGGAAAAAAACGGTGACCCCTAACGGCTGCAATAAGGTGGATTTGAGTTTTTATTGGTGTACACAAAAAATGCACACGCGCCTATGAGATCCGATTAAAAAAGGGGTAGACACACGTCTTCAGAAAAAAATCTTCAGATCGTATAACCCTAATTCGAAGGGATATTGATAGAGCTATTTGGGAGGCGAGAGCGCAGTCGATTGTTTCGATATCAATTAATTGGATCGCGTGGTAATCGATAATCTTTTCGGAGCAATGTGTTTTTACATCTGCCTTTCCAAAAATATGATAATTTTACTTCGTATATTTTACGAATATTTAATTTTTTATGAAGACTTTTGCTGTAGTCTTATTGACTTAACACATTGTCAGCAGTTTGTCATTTTCTATTACGAGTACCTAAGTTCTTTTTACACTATTCTCAAATTCTATTTTATTACAGTTTTCAAATGATAGGCCAAACCATGCCATTATTACCACTCCTATAATGTCTTTCACTCTACCGTCTATCTCTACCTACTGTTTGTAGGGAAAAAACGTATGTTTTTTGTTAAGATACATTAACGCAATATGTTGTTTTATCAAATTCAATAATCCCGGACACCAACAGGTGTTGGTCTAAAAAACTAACCGTGTCCACGGTTTACGAAGTTGTTTTGGTTCCTCAACTGTCGCGCCTAGCTGACATTTTTTAATTTCTATAAAAAATTAGGCCGATACGATATTCATATCTTCACCGATACATTAAAAATATTCAACTTACATTACGTAGAAGTACTTATAAATAGATCTATAGCCATTTGATTTTTATAACATCCATAATTATATTCTCCATTATGAAAATGAAGTTTGCAAGGTTACTTCTAGCCCAATGTTGCTGCTAAACAAAACAGTTGTACAGTAAAAATCGAATTTCCATATAAAGAACTTGAATTGGGTACATTTACCTAACTATTAATTTATAAGAATGCAGTATCTATACCTACTATGATCTAACATTCTTGACATTCTTTTTTTATACCGGCGGCGCGCGGCGTGTGTCTCGACCTAAAAAAGGGTTGAATAAAGAAGTTAAAAGTGAAACTTTACACTCACCTGATGTTTTTCTCTGCACTTTTTTATATGGAACGCTGTCTGTCATATGTTTTAAGTCGGGCTCAATTACGAACGCGTCCGGTGCAAGTGCGCGCGCGCATAAAAACCCACAATAGAAGGGTTGGGAAGGGTTGTAAAGGAATAATGTGCGTGTAAATATCGTGTAATTGCACACAACAGGTAGAAGGGTTCTTTTTGTGCATTTCTGTGCTGTTTATTCGGCTCTCATCAGTAATCGTAAATGGGGAGAGTTTAGAAAATAACTGCCATTTTTTTGCCGTACAACTAGGTACCAATTTTATGCAGTGTAACATATTATTTAAACCTAATAAGATACCCTAAGTTATATTCTAACATTCACTTTGGTAGTAAAAGTAAAGTAAAGTAGTAAAGGTAAAATAATAAAACAAATATCGCACAAAATAAAAAAGCATCTCAAAAGATGTTCCAAAAAACTAGACGCGTTCTGATCATAGTACGAGTACATCCCTCTATTAGCGGTTTCAAGGGCCATTATCGTAACCGGCGTGTCTGTAGTCGTTGTCATAGAAATAGGACATAAATCGTATGATGACAAAAAAAGTGAAAAATAGATAAAAAGCAACCAGTTACTATAACAATCAATCCGTACCCTTTATTGTCGCGATTGTAAAATTGATAAAGGGATGAATGCACTGGTTGTCCGCGAAGCTAATTTATAAATGATTGAGATTTCATTTTTTTCCTGGTTTCGGGGGAAAAATGTGTGATAAAAATCATAGATCGTAGATTATTTTATGATAAAAAATTAATCGTTGTCCTTTAATCTGAATCTTAACAATAAATGCACCTACCTATAAGCAAGTTACTTAGGCCTTTATTAATAAGTCGATCTCAAGTCTGAGAGAGATCTTGAAAATGGAATTCTTATGTCATCTCAGCATAAAATGACATGTCAAAGGCGTACTCGAGATTGTTCTCAGATTCAAGATCAATTTATTAATATTCCAAGACAATGTACCTAGACACCTACGTGGTTATAAGATTTGCCATTTTAATCTATCTTCCAGCTTGTCAGAATTTTGTCTTGTAGCTTATAAAAGCTACGTGCTAGGTACCTAAGTACCTACCAAAGCTCACAGTGCATCATCATCATCATCAGTCTATGCTTGTCCACTGCTGGACATAGGCCTCCCCTAATGAGCGCCATAGCGCCCTGTCTTCAGCTTGCCGCATCCAGCATCTGCCTGCAGTCTTATCACAGTGCATGCTCATTGGTTATTATAAAATAATATTGTCCACACCACTCTTACTATTCTCTGTTCTGTAAATCCGTTCGTCCGTCATCAGAACCTATAATTATTTCCTCTTCAATAATTGAAATTGTTTACTTATTATTTTATCCGTTATAATAATAGATCCTAATTCACAACTGTCGATTCCGAAAAAGGATTTTTTCCTATAATAACGGCAATCGATAGACGCGAGGTAGTGATTACTAGTTTCAAAAGCACCCCTTTTGACCCACTTTTTACCAGTTTTTAAAAATTCCGTTCCCTCTCCAAAAGCTCCGCATTTGAAAGGCCGGGCGTGAACGAGTTGATGATATTACATTTTTTCGTAAAATTTACGAACAATCTAGTGTATTAACAACAAAAACAGGGTTATTGTGAGAGTTTTTTGCGAGTTCGCGTGCGCTTGCGCGTCGGCGGGCCGCGGCCGTGCGAACCCTTCCCGCCGCGCGGATTGCACACGGAACCCTTCCCTATGTGAGCCGAGGGTCGCCGTATATGACGTCGCGTCCCTACACATGCCGCAAGGGCGCAACATCCCTCGAGGGCCGGTCCACATACACCGTTCCGTCGCCGCGCCGGGACCGCTTCGCTACAATTCGCATGTGTACCACCCGACAGCTGCATCAGTTTTTATATACGCTCTCATATTTTTTCACAATGGCGTAGCGCAGCGCACCCTTGAAACAGTTTGCGTAATCGATGACAAAACTAAATATTCCGCCCGATGATTTCCGTATTTTTGGAGAATTCTAAATCTGTCCCCGAGCGGTGACGGGTTCGAAAAACGCAAAAAAAACTTGTAGCAAAAACAAATGAAGTTCGTCTCTTCGACATTATACGAATAAAATTATACAACGTTTAATGGTTTGTTTAGAATATAATGAAGTAGCTACTGAATTTGATTTGTACCTACCAAACGATAATCTGTCAACAGAATAAATCAAGCTTTCAATGGAATTCTAATGTGTAAAATTCTGAATGATATCACTTCATCCGATCGCTGTTCTGGGAACTGATCACTATTTAATCATGATCTAACAGGTACAAAAAAGTTTCTAAGAATGAGTATTGTTAAATTTTGCACAAGACTATTAAATTTACAGAGTTATTATTACACGTACAACTGAACTAATTTGTACTCATACTACATTATACATCAATAACGTATACTACAGCAATAGTTCCCCTTACACTGCCTACTCTTCTTGTCTCAAAATCCAATGTTGATATGTATCATTTGTTTTTATTAACTACAGTTTATACATCATTATTCGAGTAAGTACGAACCAACTAGTTGTGTATACTATTTTTCTTTAGTAATTAGTGAATAGTCGGAAATATTCCCAATATTCCTGAAAACGGCACATTACTACCTTAATCAGTTTTTCTCCATCTCGTCTCGTGTGAGTTAGTGGAAAACTCTCGTATCGCAGATTTCAGGCCTCCCGACGGCTTCAGTGATCGTAGAATTCGAGTTAAGACTTCATTTAAATGAAACATCTACCCGCACCTACGAATATATGTATACTAACATACTACTTATTACATAAGAAACCCCAAGCATGTGTTCACAGTGGCCGGTGCTATCGATTATGCAAAGCGTCGGCCGAGGATGCAATCGCCGCTTTTTGCAAGGGAACCGGAGGGCGCCGCCGGACGCATGGGGACTTCACATAATGCCCGTATGTCTCACACACACATACGCAGTATTGCTTAAATAGGGCGGCAATGTTGCTGTATTTTCATTGCAATTAAAAATATCCTCTTCGCACTGTACCTACAAATTAGGAAATTTTCATAATTGTTTGTGAACCTTCGTTGACTAAACGGTTGGTTGTTAATGTATTTATCATTAAGTATAACTTTAGATATTCTATACTAGGTACTCAAGTACATACGTTTTTATCTGTATCTTGACTCAAATTGAATCAAGGTTGGTAGAGTTCGAACAAAAACGGAGTTACCTGCCTGTAATCTTCAAATTTGTGCAGAAATCAAAACTACCTACGGAGCGACGTTAAGAAGCGAAAATACAAACCAACAAACCATTCAATTTTAAAAATTACACAGATCAATATAAATTACTTCAGGCAGAACACCTACAAGAGCAACATCCCACTAAATAGAAAAATTAAACGGCGAGATCAAAGACATAACCAACACAGTCGGCGAACGTTAAATGAAAGATGTCCGGCCGCAAGGAACTATCGATTGAAAAGACACAATTAAAGTTAGAGTTAGGCAACTACGCGGCTCATGCGTGTGTTGGTTCCGTTAACCCCACGAAACTTTCATCTCTGGAGGCGGCGCGCGTGTGTGCGTGGGGAGGGCGGCCCTCCCTGCGAAGGGAGTAAAAAGTAGTTGTGACTTGTTCACCTCTTTCGCCGTCGCCCACCGACGCTGGATTTACTAGGCCTTTTTTATTACCGATTCTTATTGTAGGTACTTCTATTTTTATATGTTTGGTACACGTGCCACGTCCATGTCACAGAAACTATAAATACTGTAAATATAAATGAGTGATCACGCTATGAACTGGTTGACAAATAGGTAGGGAGTTGCAGTAATCCCGTTTTGTACAAAATATTATTAATGTATGTATGTATAGGGAAATTGAGAATCAAAAACTAACTTTCAAGGATCCACAAGGTTATTATAAAACCCGAAAAATTTAGTGCTACCAGTAGATAAGGAACATTCTTTATGAGGGAAAAATATATAAATACATAAGCATAACTACCGTATTTTTTTCTTTATCTTTGTAGTATACCTAAAGTATTACAGAATACAATTTGTAAAACACATCTATTTTCATTGTTCGTATTTCACAATATGTTACGCCTTTGAGTAAACTACAGATCTTTGCAAAAATACGCAGCTCTTTCAACATTTAGTGCAAAGTTAGTGACGCCCGAGGCTAGTCGAATGACATAAAACATACCTACACAGCCAAAAGGGTTTGTGCGTGAAGACGCGTGTCGAGTGGCAAGACGATGCCTATCTGTCACTCCACCCCGCGTCTTCGCCGCGTGGCACACACCACGCAATAAAAAATCCCTTCCACACATAAAAATCGAACTCGTGCTCATCCGACACGCAACAATTGGACTCGACGGCGGGGACACGTTTTCTACTTAAAAAGTGAATTTTATTTTTAAAAAATGCCCGTCCCCTGTTCTACGGTGGGTTTAAAAAAGCCATAATACGTCGCTGACGAGGAGAGCGCGCGCCGGCTGAAGATTTGACGCGCTCGCGCATGTGTTTATAATCGCCCCTCGTAATTTAACATTTTTTTACAAAAAATTCAACCATACAGTACACCGGTTACCGCCGTTCACTGCATTTTTGAAAAAAAAATTGCGAATTGTTAATCGTATCGAGCGGACATCAAAAGAATACAAAAAATTGGTAGAGTCGTAGTTTTTCACGTCATCGTGGACGGACGGCTGGACGTTATGGGCCCTGTAAGGGCGCAACGGTTTTTGTGTGACCCTCAATTTACAACACAAGAAGGGACATGACATCGTCTCCCCGTTGTACTCTGACATCTCGGCAGGCAAGGAATCTAATGTAAATTTAGTACAAAAACGGGAATTTAAATAAGTGTAGTGGTCCGGGAAATAGCCGAGGACCCTTGGCATAAAGGTGGCCGTTATTAATACCGGCCCTCTGACGACAAAAACAGACAGAGATCACTGAGGTGTCCATCTAACAAATGTTTACATACTGTTATCGGCGTGGTAGAAATTATCAAGAAGCTTATATTACGTAGAGTCCTTTGTAAATATTTCGATAAACACCAGTCATTTTTATTACTCCGTTATGTGACTGATATTTTTAATGTCTATATTGATTGGTTGGCAAACTCCGCGAAAATATCAAGTGACCAAGCTCGGACAGGAAATTAACATGATGGTAGTTTTTCTTCGGTTACCGAGACATCGCCAATATAAAATAAGATTGGCGATAGATACGTAGAGTATGAATGAGAGCCGACAGATAGCATACATATACATATATATACAATAGATCTATAGATACATACTACAGGTACATAGTAGCTGTATAGTATATACTGGCTATCCGTTGGCTTTCATTCATACTCTGCGTCTCGCCAAATTTATTATATACTAGTTTGTGCCCGCGACTTCGTCCGCGTAGACTTAAGTGAAGTATTCTATGTGTTAATCCAGGTTATAAACTATCTGTGTTCCAAATTTCATCCAAATCCTTTCAGTAGTTTTAGCGTGAAAGAGTAACAAACATACATCCACACTCAAAAACTTTCGCATTTATACTCGTATAAGTAGGATTGGCGATATCTCGATAACCCACGAAAACTACCATCATGTTGATTTAATGTCTGAATTGTGTCCCTATATCACCTTGAACAAGGTTAAATTATAATTATTTAACCCACGAAAATGTCACAATACCATAATTGAACATGGACATGTCAATTTCTAGTTATACTTGAGTAAGTACCTATTGCAAATATTGTATACTAGCGACCCGCCCCGTCTTCGCACGGATGCAATAAATTATCAGTGTTTCTCTACTATATTATGCATGTATTATACATATAAACCTTCCTCTTGAATCACTCTATGTATTAAATTAGCCGCATCAAAATTCGTTGCGTAGTTTTAAAGATCTAAGCATACATAGGGGCATACAGACAGCGGGAAGCGACTTTGTTTTATACTATGTATTGCTAAAGTAGGTATTGCAAAAGCTTAAGATTTATTCAACGTCCTATACTGTCATTATTTAGTCTAGGTTTATTAACATGAATGTAGAGCAATGACAATACTATAAGCGAACTAGGTACAGGTGAAACAAGCAAATAAAGAAATTCAAAGACGTTAACTACTTAATTTAACTCTTGGCGTTTTCGAAGGATTTCTGTTTGGTATCGACGGACAGTGTCCGAAGGGTGAGAGGAAACTTAACTAGATATTTGTGTGCGGTTGTTTAGCGGGCCCCTCGGCACGGGGCCGGCGGAGGGAGGCCAGACGGACGGTCGCCGGGACGAGAGGGTCCACTTGTAGTGATGTTGCGTATGTTTTCCGGGATCCAAAAATTGGGAACTCTGTAATTAACGTGGACTAACTTACACAAAATTTGTACAATCCTATTCCTACATACAAAATGAGAATTAAATAAGATCCCTACAATTTTTTACACACTTTACACTGACTTTTCTGTACTCGGGCGAAATGTAATAAAAAAAATTGGAGTTTCGGGCCCCGGAACTCTATAACCTTCATCGGGGAAACGAAATTGAAGTTTACACCAATGTTATTCTCCTAACCACATGATGCGGAATGATGCCGCTATATGATATCGAAGACTAGTAATTTTATTGTACTCGTATGTATGGAAGACGTATTGTGTGTATTTGCACGACATAGGCTATTGGTCCGGGACAATGCCGAAAATGTCGCACGCTGCACATCACTAAACTGACCGCATGAGTTGCACCCGCGTTCAGAGATCGCATTTACATCAAAGTCTCGTTATACAGCAACTACACCAACACCGGCACCAGCATGGCCGGCAATGTTCCTCCAGGGAGTCTCTATTTTTACCACCCATGCAGTTGTGTTCGTGTTATTCTTTATATGTTTTGGAGAACTCTATAATTGTTATTGTAAGCTGACGTGGCCGTTATTTTACCCGATAATCTTGAAAACGCAGACAATTTTTATAAAGGTAGAGCCATTTTTCAATATTGCAAAACCTGAGTACCAAAGTTACTAAGTATTCAAAGAGTTCACTAGCTCGCAAAGCCAAACTCGTGATGAGTATAAGTAACTGGAGTACATAACTCGCGCTGAAAAGAGCGTAAAGCATTCTCTCGTGAACTATCGCCGTCGTATATCAATAGCTAAGCTCTTACATAGTAAGTGACGAGGGTTAGTCGCCCTAACCCTTTAGTGCGCTGGGTATGAGGGCCGGGCGGAGGGCGGGCAGCGGAAGGGTTGCCGCCCGCGCCCGCGCCCGGCGACTGGGCGGCGCGCGTTCCCCCGCGCCTCTCACTTTACGACGAGCTTTTTTATCGTGCGTGCTGTCGTTTTTCCTTTTCTATTTTTTATGTTTATTTCCCCGAAACCATAAATTATGTTTGAAAGAAGGGAACACTCGGACGCTCCGGCCGACAGGAACCGGGGTGACGTTAAGTTTTCTGTTCTCCGTTTTTCCGTTTTTTTATGGTCTCTCGTGTGTAATGCGTGGGGTGAGTGCATCGTCGCCATGACGACTGCATGGCATTAAGCGGGGGCGATCTACGCACTCGATCTGCCGATACTCGTTATAAATAAGCAGTTGTTATGTATTTGTTGTTGTAACGCGATACACTGTCGCAAACACGTTTGTCTATATTCATTCGATCCGTGTTTGCGGACAAACTAGCGAGATGGACGCCGCGCCAATGTTTACACTAGCTATCTGGACTCGACCGTGTAATTTCATACGGTGGCTGTATGTACGGGTATTAGAGTATAGGTTACTCAATTTATAATACAGGGTGTCTCAAAAGACCGAAATAACACTTAAGGATTCGGATATATGTAATTTGAAAGATTCTTTAGGCCATTGGATATATTCTAAGGCCGCAACACGAAAGTTGCAACTAATATTCAAAGGCCGTAACTCAATAAATGTTATTGTTACGTACAGTACCTATATTGTCTATCATCACTAATCATCAGCAGCTACCGTATGCGTAGATATCTAACTGAAGCACTATTTCGGACTTTTGCGGCACCCTGTATATTTATGTATTATGTAAGAAGAATATACCCATACAGCATTTTATCTACGCAAACTAAGAAACAATGTGTGCCTCCAATCTCAGTAGGTAGAATAAGCAGAACTCGGTAGGTATACATACAGTATATTACAATATATTGCTATAACTCTTTATTTGTTCTATAATCATCGTTGCATAAAATTATTAATGAGTTCTTAATACCGTAGAAATTTAATTGCCAATCGACCGCAAAAACCGTACAAAGCCAATGTTGTATTGTATCGTAGTTAATTGCTCACCCTTGCCCACGGGCGCGGCAAAAAACCGCGCCATATTGCGTCCAGCAAACCGCGGCTAAAGAGAAATTTACGAATAAAGCCTCCAATAGTTACACGCTGCATTTAAAATTAGAACCCTTTAGGGCGCCACGCCGCCAGACAAAGGGCCGAATGGCAAATTGTCGGCAGGTAGCGATAGCGAATATGTCGAAATGGCGTCCCAATAATTACTAAGGGCCCTAGTTTAATAAATGGTCCTTTTTCTAAATTATGAAGGGCCGATCGCGCCATACGGACATACCTGCCGCGAACCCTTCGCCCTTCATAATGAGTTATAACTCTTCATTGCTTTTATTTGCAGGCTTTTTGTGTTAGGCGAGGTTGGCGAGCATCCGCCTTGAGCGTTAGAGAGTGATCATAACTTATAGCAATCCTACTGTTGAGTGCATGAAATATTTTTATTTGTTAAATATCTGTAGCGTACCTACAAATATTTATACTTTAAAATATTTGTCTCTATTCTCATTATCAACTGGCCCTCTGTTTAATGGAATTAGTTACTTAATTCGTTCGTATTTCTGTATTCTATGTTCTTTAAATTATACCTACCTAAATATTACTACCTCTATAATACCGTTGTCATGTAGTTTCATCAATCGAAACTTTTAAAGTAATTCAATTTGATACGACACAAACACAATACACGCACCATTTGCTACAAATAACAATGCGAATTCCTAAGAAATGGGTTTTGTTGGTTGTTTATATAAAACAGACTTGTATAACAAACCCCTTTTGGCCGGAGGCAGCGGAGTGTATCGCGATGACTTGTAATTCCGATGTTTTCGCTGTTAAAATCGCATTTCCTGAACGCGACATTGACAGAAATTAGTGAGGCGTACACGAGAGCGTCTGCTTTGTATCGCTACAGCTCGTCTGCCGAACAAAGCCTCCGGAGACTATTTAAAACGAATCCCTTGACGACACCTACACCCACAATAGGTGTGCAAGTTACACGCGTATAGCGAATATTTTGGGTCATACAATTTTGCAATAAATAAGCATAAACAAAACATTTCGTATAAAAAAAAACTCTGTCTGTTTTCGAACGATGTTTTTTAGCAATGCTTTATATTTTGTTTACACCTTTTCTCTTCTTAAAAATATAACTGCGAAAATAACTAGGTATGTTCTGGGCCCCAAAACTGATAATTTAAAGCCATGCTAGACGAGGCCAGAGGACTACTAACAGACTGGTTTTATCTCATAACGCGTTATCTAAATGCTCTAGTGATTCTTTAGATACTCAATATTATCTATTTCTTACGTGAAGTATTCCTCTCCTAAACTCTTGTGACTTGCTCCACCCGAATGAAACGGAAGCTCGCAGAACGCTTCACCGCGTGTTTTCAATCGTCTAACTATTGCCGGCAATCCTTTACCTCGGCTTCGAGCCTTTCACGAGCGATAGACCAGAAACGTCTATTAATATTTTCAAATATTTTGGCGGCTCGCACAATGCACCCTTTATCCGACTATCCCAATTAGGACAAAGAGAATAATGTCGTAAAACTTGGCCAGATTTGGCCGTTATTCGGGCGTGATTTAAGGGGTTTATCGTTGTAGAAAATATTGTTAGGCCACAAAATTGTCCGCTTTGACTAACCTTACGGTAGTCTGAATAAGTAAGTAAGAAAGGAACGCTCGATGCCTTGTTTAACTCCTACTAAATATAACAAGTGTCAAGTTAAAGATTCAATACAGAAATGGTACATATTACCTAAATCGACGACCGCTTGGCGCAGTGGTACGAACCGTAGGCCGCTCGGGTCACTGCACATGGTGGTTGCCGGTTCGATTCCCGCCGGGGAAAATTTCGGAAATGGCCTGTTCATAATTACCCTGGTCTGGGTGTCACTGGGATCGCACCCAGTCCATTGTACGGTACTCATAGTAAAAGCATTGCTTAGTGTGGGACCATACAGTTGGTGCGTCAGTTTGGCGATATAAAAAACATTGAATGATAACATCACAAATGAAGAGTCTGGACGCCTATATCTATGGCTCATTATCATCATCTTTGTTTGGGTACCAGATGATTTCAAGATCGCATCGTCGCCAGAACCTAACTAGAGGTATACCTATGGTAAATTATTTTCCTTTGCCCACTGAACTATCCCCACCCACCTATCTGAGAATATCTCATAAAACTTATTTCATTGCCAAATCAATAAACAGGACTGAAACGCCACAATATTCCTTTGTTCACGTAACAAATATCAGAGCTTACGCAATAGTATCCACCGAAGTGTAAATTATCACGTTACCTACCGTAGGTTCAGTATCAATACAAAGACAAGCGTAAAATTGACATCATTAGGTGACACTAACGAACCGGGTACCACGCGAGGACACAATTAGGTCCGCATTGAACATTGAACCAGCGATTCTTTTCTCAGTGTGTTCAATAGATTTCCTTTTCTCTGACAAATAGTTCGCACTCAGAAAGGGTGAAAGCACCTCTCCATGAAATTTATCCTACTCCCGACACCGCCTACGTGTGCCACTCGATATTAATGATGCGATGTTGGTTCAAACGTCTCTCGCAGTCCACTTGACATGTATTAATGAAACGCATTTGTGTCCAGATTCTCAGTCCGGTCACCTATTTAGGTGGCCGTATAAAAAGTTAACAAAGAAGTAATGGTGTATTATTATTCGGTATTAGTTCGCTGTCCTGCTGTGCTGCCCGCATTTGTGAATATCTGAAAGCGATATTCAATTCCGCTAAAATATTGTTCTGGATATTTACCTAATATCGTCTTACATGCCCGTTTATTCAGTATCTACGTCGTAATCTTTAATCAACCAGTTGCCTCCAGTCCATTGTACGGTACCCATAGTACAAGCGTTGCTTAGTTTGGGACCATACAGTTGGTGTGTTCGTCTGGCGATATTTATATTTATTTATATTATTTAGTTATGTTTCGTTAATTTTCTTGCCTCATTTTGAAAGTAAGTCAAATCATGATTCTAAAAACTTGCCTTCGTAACTCGCTCAAAGAATCAAAATCATTTCATTTGGGTCCTGTTAAACCATAATAATGTAAAATATTATAAAAAATCTAGAGCCCTATACAAAGATGCATAAATGTTATTCAATTTTGCTCTACTATCCTTTACCCCGCTGCCATAATAAATTAAATAAACTGTCCTTTCGCAGTATCTTTAGCCGGCGCACTAAGAGAGCTACAAAGGAGGTAGCAGGAACTCCGAGCCGGGGCTCGGGGCTCGGTCAACCCATTAGGGCTCGCACAGCGGGGCCTCATGATCACTTTGCTCATTTTAATTTATGTGCTTTGTACCATTGTCCGCTGCACAATAGTCGCGTTTTATAGTTGCTGCCGGACACCCAGATTAACATCTACGCATGGTTTTGGCTTTCTCTGGTTTTGTGCAAGGACACAATGCAATAAACGGGTAGCGGGCACCTGGCATTAATGGCTAGCGTAATGGATATTGGAATGGAAAAAATTGCGACGGCTTACGTTATTTCGTTAGGGCATTCGGAATTTCGAATAATAACTCGTATGATTAATAGACATGATTATTTTAAAATAGATTTGGTGGTAAACCTCACATGATTTCATACGATTAGTTAACGCATCACTTCCACAAAACTGTTTAGGTTTGAGCAAAATGCTCAATAGGTACTTACCTACATACCTATCCATCACAACAACAACACGAGTATCGGAAAGGGTCGTTTTTCAATGACTTATTTTGGCAGAATAATAGGTAGGTTACACAATCTGTTTCTAAAAATTAACCTGTAAATTGCTTGGTAGATAATTAAATATTATTTTCTAGTACTTTCTAGTGACAATGTTGTAGCCTATTTACATTGCGTTGCTGTTTCTGTGAATATAAATAGGTACCTACATAAAAAAAAAACTGTTAAGGTGAAGGCGCCTGTCTAGCCCGCGAAATTCAAATTTTTTGAGTGTTTTTATAGTTTATCCAAAATCTGAAAACATTTAAGACAACATTTTGTGATTTGCGACAAACACAGTATGCAGTGCATTTATTAATAAATTTATTTTACTCTAAATATTATCACGGTGGATATGATACTAGTGAATCACTAAATATACAAAAAAATCCAAATTATCTGGATAGCTGTCGTTCTTGAAATGTATTAGAGTAAGTTGGATAAATTAATAAATGCACTGCATTTACAAAATGTGCCTTTTATTATTGTCAGATTTTGAAAAAAATCTAAAAAACCTCAAAAAATTTGATCTTCGCGGGCTAGGTGGGCGCTTTAGCCTTAAAAGAGTTTCTTGCCGGATCGTCTCAGTAGAAGCAGCATTTCTAAACACTAACTATACATACTGGTAGATTCTAACTATACATAGGGTGCTTTGTTGGCCTACATAAATAAAAAGATTCGAATTTTGTTTTTTGTTCTTCTAATTTAACTAGATGTCTCAAAGGTCTCTCTCTAAATGACCTTTTTACGCTGCATCTCTACTCATTCTCAATCCTCATATCCCCATCATCAGCCACAACAGCCTTCGGCACTTGTCCGGGCGCCAGTTCCCCGTGGACCCTGAACCGATAAATGCAAGTGTAAACCGGGTGTCCCCAATTCGTGAGGACCCGGACTCGAATCATGTTGTACCCTTTAGGCGAAGGGTACAGGACCTCGAAAAACTGGATCGGCTTGCCCTCTTGATCGTATTCGTAGCTGCCGAAATCGTGCGGGTAGGGGTCGTGTCGGAACTCAAGACCTTCGATTTGAAACAGTCGGGGCGCTGATGATATTTCCCTGTTAGAGAGTAAAGTTTTGAACTTGAACATCTACAGGAGCTAAGCTAATCTCTAATCGAGATCAAATAAAAAGGTTGATAATGAGTAAACAAACCTCGTCGGCGATATATTTGACGAAATATGTTCAATGCTGATCCCAGTGATTTTGACTGTCCCGAGGAGGCGAATGATTGCTTCTCCCCTGGAGCCCTTGAACGCCCAGCACTCCCCCGGCAGGGTGCTGGGCTGGATCATGGCCCGGGCGCCCTGGCACTCGCGGCACAGCCACGCGGTGAGCAGGTACAGCGCCCACCCGACAGGAGACTCGTATGCCACGTGCTCTATCGTATCGCCAGTGTCTATTATCCTGGCACCTGCGGATTCTAGGGCGTAGTCAGCCATCTGGAAATAAATGTGCAGGTAGGTAAAATTTTAAGCGTAATTTTTATTGCGCCTGCAACACATAAAGTTGGTTTTACCTCGTTGTCAGAAATTCTATAGGTGACCCACCTATGGTACATTTACTTACATACTTAGGTACCTTCCATATGACAATTGACAACTTAAATATAGCTCTATTGCCGGAGTCCCAGTTAGCGAAAATAAACATCCATGCGTGTTTACATGCGTTGTAGCTAGCTATAGGACCCTTAAATGAATGCAAATCGATTCACCCCTACAAAGTCCATTCAAGCATTTCGATTCCAAACAAAATAGATTGGTAGGTGGGTAGTGCTGGATTAACCATATAGCAAGAGCAGCAATTGCTACTTACGGGCCCCGCGCGAAAGGGGGCCCTGCATATGTTAGTTTCTTATCAAAATTATTCTATGTTGCCAGAAAATCTCATCTCTGGCTTTTTGTACTTGTCTAGAGCCTAACAGCGACTATAGTAATTTACTAAATGCCCACAAAATTGTAACCTATAGATGGCAAATAAACGTTAGACTATTGATTTGATTTTTTACCACTTTATACTTAAGAACCCATGGTAGATCAAGGGCTCTTTGAAATAATTTGCTACGGGCCCCGCGCTTGCTTAATCCGGTACTGTAGGTGGGTGCAGAAATGCGAATACTGTTAGGAAACTACTAGATAGGAAAGGATACCTACCTATAAGAAGGTAGATTGTAGATTCACCTGTCTATCATAATCATACACTTCGGCGACCTGCCTTGAATTCCGACGTAGGGAGGGTTCGAGAGCGTCTTTCGCGCGACCCGTGGCTGCGGACAGCGCGGGCAGCACGGCCGATATGCGCTCCATCTCGCTTTGGAGGCGCTGGTGTTTGCTGTTCACCTTCAACAAAAGGCTTTTCAACTATTTTGTTTTAATTGGCCATTGTTTTGGACTCTTCCTCAGTTTGAAGAGTTATGATCCTCAGCCCTCTGATGGTATGTGAAACAAAATAGAAGTAATACCTACTTACCTAATTATGCAACGAACAATCTGGGGTTTGATGCCACTATACTTGTTGTATATTAACACCAAAACCTTGGCAGCTCTACGGAGCTATGTACAGGAATTTCCTGATTTCCCTATAATACCTACCCCATAGCATAGCTCACCACGACTTGCAGAAAATACTTGTTTTGTTATTATGTTACCACTACCGCCATCTAATGACACTAAGATCAAGCTTTATTATGAGAAATATTGCCTTCTGCTACCACTACCGCCATCTAGTAACCCCAAAAAATAACCTATTTCCACGCTGCTGCTATTTGCAATGAAATTACACTTTTCCCTCAGGTACACCGAAGCTAAGGGGCCATCCATAAATAACGTCACATGTGAAGGGGGAGGGGGTCGACGAAGTGTGACATTGTGTGAGAAGGGGGAGGAGGGACCCAAATTTTGTGATATCACATTTTTTTAACGTTCATTTTTTTGAAAAATAATTTAAATAAAAATAATTTCGGAACTGCAGTTTTAATTTCTAAATGTAAAATTGCAAAATATGTGACGTCGCACTATGCAGGGGGGGGGGCTCACAAATGTGACCAGCTGTGACTAGGACGGGGGAGGGGTCAAAAAATCATGATATTCGTGTGACGTAATTTATGGATGGCCCCTATGGGAGCTAAGGTAAGATAAGGTAATACCTCGGATACACTCCTTGTGAGTTGCATGACAACATATTTGATATCAGAAAAATCGCCATCGATGGTTCCCTGTGAGGGGCCCCATAAATAAGCGTACACGTGAAGTCCAAGCAATAATGTTAAAGCGACAATTACAAACGTGCGGAACACGTTACGGAGGCATCCATTATTCTCACATTCGTAATCCATGAATCAACGAATCTAAATCACAGTCCGATCCTTTTTTAAGTTTATGAAATTGACAAACTAAGTCAGTAGCAATATGGTAGTGATCAAAGAGAATTCAAATAGGTACTTGAAAGAGAATACAATATTACCAATGTATTCTCTTTGGTAGCAATACTAGCAATCACAGAGTACAATGTTGTTGATAAAAATCCGTCATTAAACTTCCCTTCACTCTTTTCTTTTACCACTAATGCAAGAAGTCACAGAGATCTCACCAGACTTCTGTGAGGCATTCAGCCGCATCAAGCTTTTAAAACTAATTTTCCATCATAATATGGTCATATATCGTAGCTTTACTTTCTCATACTCATATTAAATAAATATAAAAATTTATTACTGTTCGTTAGTCTCGCTAAAACTCGAGAACGGCTAGACCGATTTGGCAAATTTTGGTCTTGCATTATTTGTGGAAGTCCAGAGAAGGTTTAAAAGGTGAATAGATATGAAAGTCCACGCGGACGAAGTCGCGGGCACAGCTAGTCTTAAATAAATACTTTGCAGTAGCTTCAAAAGACTTTCGGCTGGCCTGTTAGCCGACTGTACTAGGATTGCAAGATAAATAAAGTATCCTATGTATATTGAAATAAAATAAAACTCAGTTTTCATAGCGTTTATTATTAGAAATGGCTACAGAGCGTAGATGCTTACATAATTAGCAACCACAGTATTTTTCACTTTACTAGCCTTTTTGACGGATCGCCGGTCCGGTCAAAAGTTTGGTTATCAATAACCCTCAAATACCAATATATTTAAGGGTTATTGATAACCAAACTTTTTGGAAAAAAAGGGCATTAGATAGACTATGTATGCGAAAAATGTACCAGGAATCGAAATCCAAGTAACATGTGTAGTCGACAATTACGCTAACAATCCTGTACGTCCGGTCCGGTTACGCCTTCTGCTGCTGCGTCTGATACTCGGCCTGCGCGGCGGTGACGGACTTCATGGCGTCGTGCGCCTGGTGCACGTTGGCGCGCCAGGCCAGCAGCACGCTGCGCAGCTGCTGCCACTGCGCCGCGCCGAACGTGCGGTGCATCGTGCTCGACACGCGCACCGAGCGCGCCGCCTGGTCCATGCGCGCGCGCACCAGCCGCGTCTTGATCACTGGGGGAGACACGTATTGGTCAACATTCCTCTAATGGGAGTGTGTAGTTGCTGAAATCCCGTTTTAAAATTCCTAAATATACTACTTATACAGGTTGAAACAGAAAGGGTATACTTGGTTTATACAAAAGTTAACTTTGTAATTCTAAAACTATCAGCTTTGGAGGAAACTTGAAAAACAAAAGGTGTTACAGGGTTATCCCTGTAACACCTGTGACAGACTTATGAAATAAAATGAAATTTACAGATTTCATAGTCTACAAAACCTTTAGTACTTCAACTGTCCCACAAAGCCGATAGTCTTAGATTTAATATGTAAAGTTGCAAAAAAAATAGTATACCTTTCTGTTTCACCTAATATATCATTAAATATTTTACAACAAAAATAAATTTTAATAAAAAGTTTTGACAAATATTTCAAAAGAGAAACTGCACAGCATTAAAACAACAATTTTAAAAGACCTGGCAATCAAAAATTACCAAAGATTACCTTCAATAATGAATGATTCGACATCCTTCTCTTCGATCTGCAACTCTGATATGATATCATCAAAAGTAATTTCAGGATTGGACTCAGCCATTTGCATAAATGATAATATCCTCATTTTCTTAATGTTCTGCTCATGATTCAGACCTGAAATACACAATGCATAAGTTAGCATCACTAAAATTGGCATATGCATAATGGCACCAACCAAATGAGGGCATTCAGGATGTTTTATGCCACCAGGGCTTTGCTACTTTGAGCGGACATTGGCAGTTAAAAGATCAGTAGCTCCCTCTATCTGACCTCATGATAATTTGTAGTTACACTGACAGAAGTAAGACAGAACTTCACCCCAGACTATTCATTTTTTTTGAGCTTATGGTGAGGCTGACATAGAGTTTCTATAGCTTACTCTCATTGGTAGCTTTTATAGTTTACATTTGCAATGCAATGCATTATGTACAGTATTACGAATGAATGTAAATTATTATACTGTTGATTGGTTTGCTGAACACTTCATAAATTGTAGTACCTTGAGAATGTACAAACTCTTTATGGTTATTATAAAATGTCTGGTAACTGGACAACTTCTCAGACACGAAGATCGTGAGCAGGTCGTGAATGAGCTCCCCTTCAAGGAATCGTACTGGTTTCAATGCGAGCAGCGGGTCCAGTAGGAATGTGTTGGGATCGGCCAGGGCTGTGGCGATACATTTGATGGCATCCTCCCTTGCATAGGATGCATTCTCATCAGTGTATGTGCCAAGAAGCTCGATCATTACTTTCGAGGCCAATTCACTGTAAATGAATATTGAATAAGGATGTACCATAATTTATACAGGAGGTAAGTGAATCTTACAAGAATAGATCCAGTATATCAGTGATATGATAAATCTGATTGGATTTTAATTCTGTTTTGTTAGTAAGATTAACAAATGTATAGTGAGTATAGAGACTATAGTTTTTGGATACATATCATAGTACAGTAGAATCCGTTTATTATGACATTGAAAGGAATTGACAAAGACGTCATAATAAGCGGTCTTCATACAAAGCGTTTTGCGAAAAAAAGGTTTTTTTATGAAAATATGTACTTTTAATTTTAATAGAGAAACATAGTATGTATACACACTTATTAAAACAAAAAAAAAATTGCACGTAATGCAGTACATACATATTTTTTAATGTAGGTAATCTGTAATTTTTGTCTGCTTTTGTTTTTTTCATTTTACTGTATAGACGAACATTACCGAAGGTGTAAAGAATCATGTTGGTCATTATAACCGGACATAATTGGTTAAAGATGGGTCATAATAAGCGACATGTCACTGTAAGGGAAATCATTATATCCGACTTATTTATAAGGAATTTTATATGAAAACCAAACTTCGTAGTGTAATTACGTCATAATAAACGGTTGGTCAATATAGGCGGAGTAATAATAAACGGATTCTACTGTATAGTCAAGCAGAAATTAAAAAATCATCAGATTGTGGTAGAGCCAAGCTGTAGCTGGAGGGTAGTACCACCCTCTCACGGAAGAATGGCGTGAAGTAACTATTATAGCTGCCTTTCATAGGAGGGGCAAGTGAAGCTGAAGCCCAACCCCTTCCCCTCCCTCTGTCCCACTCCCCTTCAGGTTGGCAACGTGTGAGCTATGCCTTTGGTATTGCAAGTATCTACAAGATGAAACAAAAAGGGTATACTAATTTTTTTGCAACTTTACTTTGTAAATCTAAAACTATGGGCTTTGTGGGACAGTTGAAGCACTAAAGGTTTTGAAGACTTGTGAAATATGTCAACAGCTGTATTCCTATAACACCATTTGTTTTTCAAGTTTCCTCCAAAGCTGATAGGTTTAGAATAAAAAGTTAAGATTTGAAAAAAATAGTATACCCTTTTTGTTTCACCTAGTATAGGCTATGATTACTGCTTGACAACAGCAAGATTTTACAATTTCTTATAAAAAAAAAACAAAAAAACTACTCTGTACGTACCTGTTTTGATCTTTGAGAACCTGATGCAAAAGCCTATATAATTTTTGCATCTGTTCATTGGATGGCAGGCAGCTGGCGAACTCTTTTCTGAGCTGCTCCACTCCCGTGAACACCTCTCGCACAAACCCAACCCGAGCCGCCAGCTCAATCACATGGTAGTAGACATGGTAACGGAGTGGAGAGTTTGCCTCCAAATTGTTGTACAAACGCCATAATCTGAAATCAAGGAAAAGGTTTATGTTATATAACCTTTTCCTACTTTTATTTTCTTTTTCAATTTTATAATTCATTACTTACGACTGGAGTGCCACCATCCCAAGTTTGGGTCCAGGTGCCTTTGTAAGTCTTTGACTGAAAGCCAATATAAGATTTTCACCCCTTTCCAAGGGAATCTGAAAATAACAAATTGGGCTATAAAACAAATTGTATCTTTCTTCAAAAAGTAAGTATCTACAAATACATTATGCATTCTAGCTCGTGTTTTTTTTTTCATTTTTGTTAAGTCAACATTAAAAAACAGTGTTTTGAACATAAAAGTCAGGAGGTAAGAAATAGGTACGTACAGACACCATGATAGAGACAATACTGTTTAGTATAGCTTCCACGTCGGATTCGTTGGGTTCCTTGAAACAAGCGTCGCAAACTCCTACTATCTTGTGTAAATCATCTTCGATGCCTTTCGCCGACTTCTCTTCAGATATTTCTGCACCAAGACTCTTGAAATATTTTCTTAGTTCTAGCGCCTATGATATCAATAAAGATTACGTTTAATTTAGCTAAGAGTACGGAAAACAAAATCTAAAAAGTTACTATATTTAATGAACAATGTAGGTTATGTCGACGTAAACTTACTTGATCCTCAAGCGATATATCCATAAAAACTGCTGGACCCTGCATTTTGGGAGTCACAAAATATCAATTAAGTGTATTAAATTAGCCGAATCAAATAATAATAGAGAAATATTGTACAAAATACATGTGCCACAAAAATAATCTGACAGTTCTGACACGGCACGGCGACATCGACAAGCAAGTCATAGACAAGCAAGGAATAAACAAAGTAAGAATTAAGAAAGGAATGAGCATTCGTTCCAATTTATTTTGATATTTTACGGTTTATGAATGTTTTTGTAAATTTCACGGCGTAGCGGGCGGATGAACATAATCATTCACGCGGTGCACAATTTTGACATTTCTTTGTCAGGTTTCAGATGTTTTATATAAATATTTTTTAACGTGTTTTATACGTGCGTGTCGCCGCATTACATGATAATAAAATATAGAATTACAATCAAAACAAAATAAAACAGGTACCTAGCTCTCACACACTCTAATTAATTAAAATATGAGTAGTTTTCAGAGAACCAGTGATTGTCGTATTGCTATAAGTGGTACAAAAATAAAGAATAATTTAGCGACTATATCGTCTGGTATTCCCTCTCTGGATCACATAATTGGTGAGTGAACAAAAGTAATACTTAATTGAGGATTTTCATTTTTATAGGAATATACATTATAACGAATATTTTATACTGAACTTATTGTAAACATAACCTCAAAGTAATACATTTCCATGCATCTACTGTATTCAAACCAGAAAATCTTAATATCACTTAGTGTAATTGATAATAGTATTATGTTGATTCAAATTTCAGGCGGTGGTGTACCAGCTGGAACCATTTTTGCAGTTGGTTAGTATAAGCAGAATGGAATCAACACTATTGACTTCAATAATATGCCTCTAGGATATCTACAAACATTATTAATTTTGTATTACAGAAGAGGATGTGTTGGCTAACTACAGCAGAATACTCATCAAGTACTTTCTTGCGGAAGGCATAGCTTGCCAACATGACTTGTTTATCGCATCAGCTGATGAAAACACACAAGATATTGTGAGTTTTTTTTCTACTAGTATGATTTTCTTTTCTTTTTTTAAGATTACTAGCAATATGAGTTTATCACATTACTAGTATTCCTGTAAGCCCCTCCACCTAAGCTTATGCTTCTGTTAGGACTACTCCGAAGGATTTTTTTGAACCTACGCTCATGTCAGTAGTGTAATGGCCAGAATGGGCATCAAACACTGAACCACTCAGTCACAAGAGCGGCTCCTCTATCCACTAGGCTAGATCATAGAAAAAATGCTTTTCAGTTGAAATGTAATGTACCACTATTAGTTATATTATTTTCCAGACTAAAGAATTACCTCTACCTGTCACAACTCCTCAAGATGATGAGATGACAACAGCGGCAGACAATATGGACAAAATGAAGATAGCATGGAGATACGAAGGACTCAGCCAAGTGGAGTCTTCGTTCGGCTCCAACACTATTTTTGGGCACAACTTTGACTTGAGCAGGCATATTGATGAAAAAACAATTAAAAGTTGTAATGTGACTTACTGTAATTTGAAAGCTGATGAAGAACATGTTAATGGTAAAGGATTTCATTGGTATACATTATAAGGTCCATTTTAATGATAGAGCACCTTTTACTAGCACAGTTTAAAATTATTCATTTTCTAACAATTTTATACATTTGTGTGCTAACATCAAATAAATGAGATTATGTTGTAGTGTTAACCAAGGGGTGGAAAAGGTTTATGTTGCTTTTAGCTTTTCAAGGCATGGACTGAAAAATAGGTGTCTAATATATAATGGCTTACAATATGGCTGTGACAAAATAATGTGAGAAAAATATATTTAGTCCATTCACTCAAGTAAATAAAGTACGAGTAAGCGAGTTTGCAACAACTTCTAACCTCTTTCTAGGGCTATGGAACAGTAACCCAAAACTTTAAAAAAAGTACAATGAAAATGGATTTATATTATCAATTTTATTTCAGGATTCAAAAATGGATTATATTTCCAATTGCTATCTAGGATCAAGGAACACATTTCCAAAGAAGAATATAAAAGTAGTTGTAAGAAAAACAGTAATATTTTAAGGATAAGTATACAATCTCTCGGCTCACCCATATGGATGGCGATGGACGAGGACTCTGGTGGCAGCTACGGCCAGGATCTGATAAAGTTCATGTATTGTCTCAGAGTCATACTCAGAGACACTAATGCTGTTGCTTTTATTACCATTCCTGCCCATTTGTTTGAAGTAAGTACTGTTATGAATCTTTAAAAAAAACTACAACACCTGTTTACCCTGAATTAGTAGGCAGAAGTGCAGTTATGTAACCACATTTCTTCCATAGTATTAGGTTGGTGTGTTTGTCTGGCGATATTTATTTATAAACTATCTTTACTACCCGAATAAAGACCACAGAACTTCATGATCGACAACTCCGCGCTTGCAACTGCGATACCAAACTTTTAAGGACTTATAATGGGCGCGAGCGCTCCGTTTGTAAAATTTACTCTACAAATTTTGAATAATATTGGTGGCCAGGGCGCTCGCTATAGTTTTTGATCTCTTATCCTCACAGGATGACCACATAATGAAAAGACTCCTGTATTCTACCGACAATGCAGTAAGAATAGAATCGTTTGCCGGCTCGAGTCGCGAAACCAACCCGGTGTATAAAGACTACCACGGGCTCTTCCACGTCACCAAGCTGTCTGCTGTCTATTCACTGGTGCCATTTGTGCCGCCCAGTCTCGATCTGGCGTTCAAACTCAAAAGGAAGAAGTTTCTTATAGAAAAATTGCATCTGCCTCCAGGTAATTTACTATTAGACACCATTTATCATAAGAATGATTAAATTGAGGACCGCTTGGCGCAGTGGTTCGAGTGTAGGCCGCTCGGCTCACTGCACATAGTGGTTGCAGGCTCGATTCCGGGCAGGGCAAATTTCGGAAATGTCCTTTTCGTAATTTGCCAGGTCTAGGTGTCGCTGGGATCGCCCCCGGTCTATTGTACGGTACCCATAGTACATACATTGCTTAGTTTGGGACCATACAGTTGATATGTCAGTCTGGCGATATTTATTATTTATTGTGACATATTGTATCATAAAGAAAGAAAGATAGAAAATAAAATCATCCATCCTTTAGTAAAAAAGGCGACCACAGCTGGACATAGGCTTTGTCCAAATGTAAATGTAGGGAACCTGACGTGTAGACGTTTTAGTTTTTTTTTTATTATTATATTGAGGGTCAAGAAACTCATGTCATTCCAGAACTTCAAGAGACGAAAGAGCGTGAACAAGACGACATTACAGCTGTGCCAGTGAACTGCGGCAGTTTCAAAAAGAAAGATCTTGATTTTTAATATAACTAAATAACTATGTAAATAAAAAGAGAAATTTATAATAATTTTTATTTTTCGTTTAATCTTTCAAATTACCTATTTCATTTTTTCGGAAACAATTTATATCGTATTGAACTTCGACTATTGGTAGCACATAGCCCACATTCAAACAGACTGGCAACAAAAAGGTACACAAAGGAGGACATTTTAAATGTTATGTCGCAACGCAATATACGCAACACACCGACGACGCGGACGCGACAACGAGCCGGTATATCCACGGACTTCACGGTAAACGGTAACGTATGCACGAACAACTCATGCATTAATTTTAAACAAAACTGGCTTAATAATTAGTCACCCCACCTGATCACCGGAGCGTATCTCCCCAAAACCGGCGAATCTATTCACTCTACGTTTGTTTATTCACATGTTAACAATATCCAGGCAGTATTTCGAACGCATTTCCCTATACTACTCGGTTTTCTTTAAAAAAATAGGATAATTTTGTTTAATTCCGTGTAACATGAAGTGCAAAGGTGGTTCTAAAGTTCTTTTTGGTTGTTTCAACACAATTTTCTTCGTAAGTATACCCAAAGTTGCCTCTTATTATTATTACTATAACTTACTTTGTAAATGAGGTTTCGAATTTACAGTAAGTACACAGTTTATTATGTATTAATACTCATTTGTGTAGCCAGTAAACTATTTTCACGCGAGGAGGAATGAGCTCGATCAATCCAAGATTGATTTAATATAGGATGCGAGATAGGTACACTATCGATAATTTGGGGCGTAAATCGATCGTAAGCGAATGACCATAGATAGATAATACCCTAGTCAGAGCCTTGTAGTATTGTTATCTTTCTTTTAGGCATGTGGTATCATCGAAGTAGTGTCCGGATTACTTCTACTATGTGACTCCAAGAGGATTCTTCTATCGCGGCTGCTAGCTGCGCCGGAAGGTGGCCTCCCCAACCCGCCGTTCTACTACCTGGCCTTGGCGCTGCTGGCGGCAGGCCTGGCCATGTGCGCGACGGCGGCCTTCGGGTGCTGGGCCACTTACATGCCTGGTTATGTGGTACTGAGTATTGTAAGTATCTAATTGTTGCCTTAATTTCTTGAGCTCTTCTTCAGCTGTTAATTTTGGTGGACTATTCGCGAAATCTGCCGATACTTGCGGCCACAGATATCCAAAGAGTTTGAACTCCCTAAGTTGCAAGTATTCAATTAGCTTGCGCTTATGTCGTGAGCATGCAATCGCGTATTTGCAGACGGGCACGAGCGGTGCCACATATATACAGAAAAATAAAAAATAATTGTAAGTAGGTACCTATCAATGATAAGTAATATTGAGCCTTAAATGTTATAAGATGGGTCCTCATTGTGTTTCAGTACTTCCTGGTGGTACTAGCGATGTTGCTATGCGAGTGCGCGGGCGGCGTGATCGCCGCGGTATGGCCGCGGTGTCTCGGCCTGCAGAGCGCGCGCGGCGGCGCCGTGGGAGCCCTACAAACATACTATGCCCTCCCCGAGTATGAGCATTTTACCGCTGCTGTGGATTTGGCCCAGACTGAGGTGAGCAAATATTGTTCTACTTTCTGACCTTCTCTGTAATTTGGATCGAGTTGGGGGAATAACTAATAGGACACTTCAATAAGAAAATATGACGAAAGCGCGTTCATGCTACTTTGTACTGTAAAGTAATAACTATGAAGTTGTTTATTAAATGTCAGGACATACGCTACGCCGTCTGGTCTTTGGTTAGCCTAACGCGTGGCGATCCAATCGCGTAATCGAAATCTTATTGTACAGAATACCTCTGAACTCCTTTATAAATTACTAGCTGTACCCTGCGCGCGTTGCTACGCATCTGTCAAAGATTGGTCGTAACAACTCAGAAACTTTTGTGGGCTCATGCACAACACTTTTCTGAAGATCATGACATAATCAAATGCATAGTTTACGATTCTATAAAGGACATACAAACAAACATTCATTTTTATATACAGGTTGAAACATAATGGGAGTACTTCTTTTTCAAAACTTAAGTTTGTATTTCTAAAACTATCAGCTTTGGAGGAAACTTGAAAAACAAAAGGTGTTATAGGACTACAGATAGATTTCATAAGTCTACAAAACCGTTAGTACTTCAACTGTCCCACAAAGCCGAATGATTTCGATTTCTTATAAAGTTGCAAAAAAAATTATACTCTTTTTTGTTTCACCTAGTACATATATACATAGATAGGTTTGACTGTGTGTTTTTTATTTTCCAGCTGGAGTGTTGCGGCATGACGGACGCCCGTAACTACGACATGTCGACGTGGCAGCTGCGGCGGCTGGGCCCGCGCGGCGCGGCGGTGCCGCCCAGCTGCTGCGTGCAGGCGCCGCGCGCCGCCTCCTACCTCAGCCCGGCGCCCGTCAACGCGTCCCGCTGCCAGGAGATACTGCCGAACCCGGCGTTCCGATACGTGCCGGTATGTCATCAGAAAATTTGAGCCACTGAGCCAGCAGACTAGGGCCAGGAAATGCCATTCTTACATAAGGCTTCATGGCTCTAGTCTGCGATGTAATAAATGCGAGGTATGACATCGTACCAGTACAAAGTATATTGTCAAAAGCGTACTTAAGGTGTCTCTCAGAATTGAGATAGATTTAATACAAATACGGGACTAAAGTTTCCAAGTGTACCCGGTACAACGGCAACAGTCTCGTCTCCATTACATTGGGACCTAACACTATCAGCGAAAGGAGGCCGGCATATGAAAATTGAATAATCTTACTATTTACGTTGACTATTTTTTATATTGCAAAGAATAATAATACTTATCATATCATACTTGAGTTGAAATTCTATTGTTTTGAATAATCTCCTGTTATTCGATTCAATCACCGTTTAGATCCGTTCTGAATACGCAGCTTTAGAAAAAAATATAATGCTACACCGAAGCGGATATCGGCGTTTGTAGATTACACATGGATCTTATATATTACTTCTTGTTCCAGGGTTGTCTCGGCCCATTGGAAGATTGGTACCAACAACAGTATCTTATACTGATGCTCGGCTTATTCATCGTGGCTTTATTCCAATTGGGGATCCTGCTTAGCACCGTTTTCTCCTGCATTCGACTCCGAAGACGAAGACAAATACTAAAAACATTCTCTATGAAGTCGCTTGAGAATAAAATGAATGAGAATATCTACAAGAGTAAACTGAGTGCGGTGTCCGACGAACCTATCACCGCTAAATATATTCAGCCGAATAATTTCTACAGCCCTAGAATTCGGAACCCGAGGATTTTCCACAATAAGCCCAACGAGGTCGTATGAGAATTAGCAGCGGAGATAAATGCTTTAGAGAGGAAACTGGAGAGATTCTCAGACTATCTGTACAAACACCAGGCGGACTCAATCATGTGGTAAATATAATGTACCTACTCAAAAATAGTAACTCCAAATTGTGTTCTATCAGAGATCTTAGTAAAATACGATTTATCAAGGCGTAATTTTAAACCTAAAATACTTTGATCATGTGCCATATTCATACTATATCCATGTTTTGTATTATTTTACACTAAGACAATATCATGTCCTCTAAAGTATTTAACTCCGTGCATCTTGCTGCTGTAGCACATAATTTTATTATATTTTATTTTTTACTAAGGATTAAATGAATAAAACACAGTCACTCAATATGCAATATTATTTTCAAAAGAACGTTCAAAAATTGGTCCTAAAGTTAAAACATTATTAACAATGGCTCTGGAATGTTACTATCATTCACAATAATTGGTTTTATAGCTGTTCACTAAGTATATAAGAGAGCTGAACTTATATCGGCTGTTTTCATTATCTATCCCGTACCCGGTCGGTCGGGTACAAATTCAAAATATTCAAAAAGTTGTTTAACAACAATTTTGTATTTACATTATTAGCGATCTGCTTACACAAATATAATATACAAAAACAAAAATACAGTTGGAAATAAAAAGTCGCACTTGGTTGTTGAAGTAAAATAATGAAAGCAACAGCCTACCGATTCCGAAATCCCTCAATGCCCCAAAAACTAAAAATGATACCATGAGATCCTTAACAATAACAATAATCTATTTATAATAATTGATACTATTATTATCTATTGACCATTGAGACCGACATCACAGTATAATCTATTTTTATCTTAGGTACAGGAATGATCTTATTCTTAGTTCATAAAAATTTACATTTTGCACTATGGTAAAGAGTGGGAAGTCCCAAGAAGACGAACCGAAAATATTGATTATTGATACGTGATAAGTCCTCACGTTATTTTTGATTGGAAGAAATTGTTAGATGTCAGCGAAGGGCCAACAGAATAAATGATTGCATCTCGTAACCTTACGTCATATAATAGCAGCTGGAAATGTATTGCCCTGTTTTATTTCTGTGGTTTCATAAATAAATCGATCAACGCAAGTAAATAAAATATTGTCTTTTGTGCTTTTCTCCTTATAAACTACGATAAAATCTGCAATAAATATACATTAGCCTACTCTTCAGCTAAATTAAAAATTACCATAATAATTATAGGAAGAGGAAAATAGAATGTATCAGCTTTATGGATATTCAGAGACTACCGGTATTATATTTAACTTCCTAATTAAATATTACAAACATTTTAAAATTAAACATATAATATTTACAAAGGAATTATTAACAATAGTAAAAACTATAAATACTACGAAATAGATATTTTTCATAATAAATAGTCTACAAAACAATGTGGTCCAAAACATGAAGCGACGCGCGTGCCGCGGGACACGTCCATTCTGGCCTTGTTAAATTCCTGTTTAATAACTTTGGTCATCATTTGTTTCATATTGGTCATAAATTTGTATTTTAGGAAGGTATAAACGCATTACTAGACAAATTTACCCAAATATGATAAGTCTAATTGACCCTAATTTCGGCCAATTAGTAATATATTACTCATAACGCGTATTCGCGTGTTAACCACTATATAAAATTAAAGGATGTCGTTCAAAAACGAGTTGTCCAAGGAGTTGAGAAGCTCCTGGGCGGTGAGATTGCTGGCGTCCGTGGAAGGTATGTTGTCAAGGAAGTCAAGATTGAAGTCTGCGGTTTGTCCTGTAAAGGAAGACGTGTTATGGAGAGATGGGAACGCGTGCTGGTTCCCGTTCTGGCTCTGCATCTGTCCCGGGTTCTGCGCCATCATGGAGTTCTGTTGCATGGGATTGGTTTGCGCATGCATGGGCCCGCCTTGGCCTTGCATGGATCCATTCTGCATGGGATTGGTCTGATGCCCGCCCATACCACCCATGCCGCCTTGCATGGACATACTCTGTGATTGGCTCATGTGGATATTTGGCATCTGCAAACATGGAAATACAATAAATTTATGAAAATTCTGACACATGCAAACACAATAAAACTGTGAAAATTTCAAATAAACGAACCTGCCCTTGCACACTCATCATTTGGTTCTGTTGCATAATGAGATGCGACATCGGTGACTGTTGATTAGACGCTCTGAAAATTTAATATGAAAGACATTAATCATGTCGTTCCGCAAATATTTTCCTTTCGCTAAGGTAATAAGGTAAACAAAATCTGTAATAACCTCTGTTGTTGATGCATGAGTTGCTGTTGTTGCTGTTGCAGACGCGCTTGTTGCATCTGTATCTGTTGCTGCTGCTGTTGCGTCATGCCGCCGCCCATCGTGCCCATGCCGTAACCTACGAAAAAAACACATTTATGACTCCAACTAGTAACAGAAGATATGGAAAACTTGCAACCAACCAAGTGTTATGTTATGATAGCTGACCTCCAATAGGACATGGAATCGGAAAAATCTAAATATAATATAACTCAAAGGTGACTGACTGACATAGTGATCTATCAACGCACAGCCCAAACCACTGGACGGATCGGCCTGAAATTTGGCATGCAGGTAGATGTAATGACGTAGGCATTCGCTAAAAAAGGATTTTGATTAATCCTACCCCCAAGGGGATAAAATAGGGGATGAATAATCCCGAAATTTTTGTTAAGTTAAATTACACGCGGGCACAGCTAGTAGATCATAAAAGTGTTACCTTGATGGTGATGCGGGAACTGCTGCCTGGAGGCCGCCTGCTGCTGCTGCATGAGCACGTGCCTCCACTCGGGCGCGTACTGCCGCGCGTGCGGCGGGAAGGCGCGCGGCGCGGCGGCCGCCCTCCGCGCGACGCCCATCTGCACGCCGCCCACCCCGCCCACACCGCCCACGCCGCCCGCGTTCACGAACCGCGCCTTGTACTCTGGCGGCGGCGGCCGCATCTGTTGCTGTTGCGCGCGCAACATCTGTTGCTGCTGCTGTTGCAGCATTTTGGCTTGTTGCTCGCGAGATATGCCCGCCGCGGCAACGCCTGTACGATAAGTGCGTACGTTATAATTACCTGAATGCGAGTGATATTTGTGTTAAAATTGTGAATGCTGTAAGTACCTAATCATAATGTTGAGTTATTGTATTGTGTCAAATATGAGATAAAAGTGACGAAGTTTCAGTTAAATATTTACTACTGAAAGTAGCGATTGATTACAAGAAGAGTACCTACATCCATGATAGTTTCAAAGTAAGTATTAAAGGTATTATAAGTGTACTGACCGAGCGGCTGGCCCTGGCCCTGCGCGGGCGCGGCGGCGGGCTGCGCGGCGGCCGCGGGCCGCGCCCGCATCGCCTGCGAGAAGTTGATGCTCTGCGACTGGGACACGGAGTACGTGTCGCATCCGCTGCCTACAACAACGGAAAATAAACATTTATTAAGTATTATTTGAACATTGGCATTCTTGCGATGAGGACCTTATGAAATTAAAAATAAATAATTTAGCCCTTTTTGACGTCCTACTCCTGGGCACGGGCCTCCCCTCACTACGAGGGGGATTCAGGCCGTAATCGGCCACGCTGGCCCTGTGAGGGTTGGCGGATTTCACATGTCTTTCGAAAATTGGTTAGATCTTCTAAGACATGCAGGTTTCCTCACGATGTTTTCCTTCACCGTAAGCAGGTGATTATCATGTATAAATTATGATTCGCACGTAGATTTCGATAAATCCAGAGGTGCGAGCCGGGTTTTGAACCTAAGACCTGGTGCCCGCAAGACGCGTGCTTTAACCAATCGGCTATCACAGCTTTTGAATATGAAATTGGGAGACTTAAATCGCGATTATATTATTAAAAACAAGCTTACATCAACATTTTATATTTTGTAATTAACCGATTCAAGTAGTAATAATGTATGTGCATAATTTAAATCACCCGGCGTAATTGTTTATTATGCAAAATAACACACCGACATTTGTCATGGGCGTGAATGAACGAACAGATACAAATTATAATACAATTAATATAATTAAATGATAAAAAAATGATAAGTGACTGTTAATGAGTTTAATCTGGAAATTATTGGTAAAGGTGGCCCAAAACCAACCCAGTGCCGGTCCGGTAAAATAGCGATGTCATGAATATATGCGATAACAGAATGTATGAAAAGATAAATAAAACGGCCAGTACCAAATTAGTATGTTTATGTATTACCCGTTCTAGTATGTAGGTATAGGTATTATTATGGCTGAGACATCTTTTACAACCAAATAAAGTTCAAGTACATAATGGTAATCATAGCGTATAAATTACAGTCAAGCAGAGATGCAAGCCGCATAATGCAGTAGCTGCAATAAACACGTCAATCTAATGTCACCCTCATCCGAGGACGAGGTGCGCGGCTTGGCGCATTCTCGCAGATCATCAACCTCGGCGACGGACGCGGTCCTGCTCAAAGATATATGTACTACATAGAGGTTAAAAAGTGGAACCTTTCGCTCTATACAGTAACTAGATAGTTCCTCCTACCCTTTGGTTATGGGATAGGACCAATAGAGGAACCTAGGACGCTATACCCTCGGTTTGAATTACTATTTTTTGCTGTCACGACTCCTGGTTTGCACTGACTGTTTTCCCCCCTATTTTATACATATAGGACCAATGTAATGTCCCCGGATGTCCAAGCGGAATTGGTGAATTGACGGTCAATTGTAAAAATATCAATAAAGCATTAAATATAGATAGTGTACCTATAAACAAAACTTAAAAAAAAGTGGCTACATTTCTTTAATTCACACAACGAAGCTGCTAGGTATATTGTCTCTATTTGCGTGAAAAGAAAAAAGGGATGCAATGCAACGTTTCGTGTTAGTTCCACTTTTTAGCCTCCATGTACTTAATTGTATATCTTTGGTCCTGCTGGACGTAGCATATCTGTACATGTATTAGATTACTGCACTGCAAATCCCCGCAAACTCCGAGATTCGCAACACGCACACACACATCGCTCGGCACGGACTCGCCACGAATGTTTATCGTGGTGTCGCGTCATGGTGCAACTGTTCAAGGCCTCCGGTGAATTTTGGGGGTACAGCCTACAAATATTGGGGTAAGGCTCTATCGAAACTAGTCTTATTTTTTTTCATTTTAAAATAAATTTAAAGCGTATCTAATTGTAAGATTTTATAAAATAATGGATAAATGGGCAAAACCTTAACCCCCTTATTAATAAAAGTGGATTAACGGTTGTATAGTTACACCATGCTTTGTCTTCATCTTTCGAATGTCAAATTACTGTTGACAGGAAGAGATAGTGCGGTGTGTAACTATTCGCCCTCTAATCCATGATAATTAATAAGAGGGTAAGAGGTTACATTAAGATGTAATCCATGATACATGAATATGAAAATATCGATACGGCATCCGGATCTACTCTGTTTCTTAGGGTAACTACCTATTATAAGGTATTTTTACCAGCTTTATTTGGTTTGGTGATTAGGTTTACCAGAAGTTGAGGATCATAAAGGAGCATAGCCTATACGACATTCAACAACCCAGGTTAGTTATTCGTTTGAATATTCAAAGTGAAATCAAGGTTTGTAATAATCTGTGTCGTTGCTTATCTGTAAGCAAAGCAAGTTATACTCGGCCTGTCTCCACACATTTCTGCAAGAACAAAATACAATCTTGTGTTTACACTTGCTATACCTCTTATGTCGAGAACATAAAGATGTTATTAGTGAGATTGTCGCTACACATTGGATAAACTATGTGGCAGTATGTAATGCCGCTAGGTATATTGTGTACGCAACACACATGCATACACGGTGTTATGAAAAATAAAACTCAGCACGCGAGGTTTCTTTGTTTTTCAATACATACAGTAAACATGGAGTCTCTTAGTTAATTACTATCGTATTGCGGATCGGCGGCCATTGTACCTCATATGTGAGTAAAAAATAAAACGTGATCTCCATTGTAACAAAGATTACCTACCAATTTGCCTATAATAACAAGCGTCAAGACGCTAATTTTGAGAAGTAATTATAAAATTGTTACATTCACACGACGACGCATTTTATAGCTTTAAAAATGTATTTAAAAGAATAAGCTTTCAAATGAGGATTATCTTATCAAAGCCGGTTCACTGGTGCTCGAGATTACCGCGGCGCAGGCGGCTGCGGCGCGCCACAGACAAACACGCGCCGGTTGCTTTATCTTGGTACGAATATGCAGAACCGGAATTGAATCATCATTTTAGCGTTTCATTAACATTGCCTGCGATAAGTTTGTGAACCAATCGTGTGCAGGTTGTGAACTCGTTCATTCGGATAAATGTTTGATTTGCTATACAGGTGTTTCAAATATCCAAAAAATAAAAGTTGGGGGTTCGGAAGAGTAATAAATAATAAAGGATTTTATCGACATGAGCTTACTTCTTTTTCATACTCATATTATAAAGAGGAAAACTTTGTCTGTTTGATTGTAATGAATAGGCTCCGAAACTACTGAACCGATTTGAAAAATTCTTTCACTGTTGGGAAGCTACACTATCCCCGGGTGACATAGGCTATAATATATTATCAAAAAAATAGGGATCCTTACTAAAACTCGAATAATGTAACCGCAATGTACCCGTGCGAAGCCGGGGCGGGCCGCTAGTATATTACATTCGCTGCCAACTTTAAAATAATATAGGCATGTGTCGAGAATTAAGTTTTTTTAACTTTACGGACGGACAACAAAGTGATCCTATAAGGGTTTCATTTTTTTCCTTTTGAGTACTCTATGTCTGTGCTTGTAGTGTACGGAACCCTAAAAATATTAATAGCTGCTCCTCGTAAATGCAGGTTTAACTGTTTTCTAGGTACATACAATGTGTTCTAAGGCAACATGCAACACGAAAGATGTGAAAAATATTCAGACCCATAACTCAAAAACATAATAGTTAAGAACATATATTATGCCCGTATTCATAAATCGATCTCACGTCTGAGAGCGATCATAACTAAGTATGCTTCTCTGTATCCATTAGCAGAGGAGAAATTAAAAATCGAAACTAAATAGCATAATACAATTGAGACGAAATACACATACTCGTACCTAAACATAAAAACTATTAACCCTTTGACAAAGGTCAAAGGGCCCAAAAAAAAACTAAGTATGCTTTCGAAACCAAAAACCATTATCAATCGAGACGAAATACATACATTCGAACCTAAAAATCTAAATTATTAAGCCTTTGACAAAGGTCAAAGGGCCCAAAAAAAAAAAAACTAAGTATGCTTTTGACGTAATCATTTTGCACTGATAGGACATTTCCACGATCGCGATCGATTTATTAAAACTGGCCTAGCTCCGTCTCTACTAGGCATCTACGTATCAGCTAGTTACCGTATATTATGTAACTACAATCTTTGACACTTTTGAAACACTCTGTAGGTATACATACGTACAAGTGTAATTTTGCTTTCTTTTCGGATCGTGAGGTCATGATGTATGTTTGTTTTAATTGTCTTGACATCGATATCCCACGACTTTAGGTACAAGAGAGAGAGGTATCGCTCTGTCGCGGAGTCACGGTAAGGTTACGTGTTATTTATGATTTAATAACATAGCGAACAGCGATTGATTGCCAAGTGTTGCTACGCCGGCGACACTTTCCACAGATTGATCATTATTTCCAGGGGTACAAATACTTAGTTAAACCAAGAAGTGTTTTTAAGGACTCTTTGGCAAGAAGTGGAAAAGTGCAGTTGCTATTTTTGTTTAAATTTCTAAAACTTGTGTTTGTGCAATGTTGCTGGGATATTAATTCACCTTTCCCTAATGTATGTTCACAAATGTGTGTGAGTGTGGGCAATTGGAACAATAGTGGAAAAGTGGTGAAACATCAATTTTTGGTCAAGAAGTCAAAAAGAATAAGCAGGACATGTACCAGGCATGCCTTTTAAGTTCTGTCGTTTCCATATTTCCCGGCAATTTTGAATTTGGAACTGTTCTATATTCGAATATGTTTAAATTTCGAATCTCAAAACAATTGAAAGTTTTAGGATTAATGCTATTGTTGAGTCACAGCGTCGATTAGAATCTGACAGGTTACGTACGAAAACGAATCTTTCTAAGGAAAATGTTCGTGCAATAATTTTCTACAACTTTAGAAGAAGCCTGACACGGCTTCAGTGTTTTGAAGAGCTAACATATGTATTCAGTGATGAAGCCCCATGTCTGCGGACTGTCGAACGCTGGTATTTATAATTCCAGCGTAGACATACTAGTCTTAGTGACAAATCTCGCGAAGGACGGCCAAAATCCGCCTTCACTGAAGATAACATCATTGCTGTGAGACAACAAATTCTCGAAGATCGTCATGTGACGTATCAAGAGATAGAGGTTCTATTAGGCATCTCAGGGACAACCATTCAGAAAATCTTGCATGAAGCGCTTGGTGTAAGAAAGCTAGTTTGCCGTTGGATACCGCATCTGCTTTCCGACGATCACAAGGCGGCCCGCGTCAGATGGTGTAAGAAAACTCTGCAAAGGTTCAACCAAGGAGAGTCAAATCACGTCTACAACATCATCAGTGGTGACGAATCTTGGATCTATGCCTACGATCCTTATTCCAAACAACAATCTACAATCTGGGTCTTTCAAGACAAGCCAAAACCGACTAAAGTTGTTCGTTCTTGAAGCACTTCAAAGAAGGTGGTGGCCACGTTCATTGGAAAAACCGGCCATATTGCGACTATTGCACTTGAAGATCGTAGAACGGTTAATGGAGAGTGGTATACCACAGTTTGTTTACCACAAGTCATCGCCAACTTCGAAAATCTAACTCAAAGCGACGCATCATCCTGCACCACGACAACGCAATCTCACACAGCGCTCGTCAAACGATTGAGTATTTGAAGCAGGAAAAAGTAGAAATTCTTGAGCATCCTCCATGCAGTCCTGACCTAAGCCCTAACGATTTATTTACATTTCCTAAAATTAAGAAAAGTCTTCGTGGTCAAAGGTTCCAGTCCGGTGAAAAAGCAGTCGACGCTTTCAAGTCAGCCATTTTGAACACCCCCACTTTAGAGTGGTATAAATGTTATAATAACTGGTTTGAGCGAATGGAAAAGTGTATTAAGCTACGTGGTGAATACTTTGAAAAACAATAAAAATTACTATAAGGTTCTAGTTGTGTTTTTTTCTTCAAACGACAAAACTTAAAAGGCATCCCTCGTAGTATGGTAATTTGTCACTTTTGTCAGTAATGTATGTATGTAATTTTTACTGATGGGTTTGGGGGGCAAGGGGGGTATATTAGGCTCGGAAAAGGGTCATGTGCTTGACGCACAGTAAAATTTTGAAAATAAAAATTTACTTGACACTGGCTTAATGCTGAAAACGAAATCATAACGCAAAAAAAAGGATTTTCAACTGTATCACCTCGCCTTCTTTATAACATAAATGTGTTTTATAGGCCCACATAAACAGCAGGTCGATTATTGTCAAAGAAAAACTGAAGTACCTTGATGGTGCTGCGGCTGCGGCGGCGGCGTGCCCTGGTGCTGGAAGTTGGCATACATGCCCTGGTGGGCCGCCACCGAGACGTGCCCGCCGGCCCCCGCGCCGCTCACCTGCATGTGCTGCGCCGCCGACACCTGCGCAACGTCCACAAGTCATTACTAAACGTCGCTTTACCTATCTCAAAAAGGATGATTTTGCAGGAGTATTCAAAAAAACACTCAATATTTATTTTTTATATAAAGAAAGTGTCAATTTGCATAAAGAATTTAGAAATGTATATTTTCATTGTATCCGTTCTTACAGTTAAATTGATACCTATATACTCGTATATTTTTTATGAGAATAAAATAATGATCCTATAAAATGTCCCTTTTTGAGGTGCAAGATTGACAAAGTAAGACGGTAAAATGTCAATTGAGAAAACCCTGTAATAAGCTTATCGATTATTTTCAGCATACCTAAGCGGTTTATAGAAATGCTCCTGTTCAATCATCTTGTCTAGGGGAGAGGCAGAGCTGAGATAAGAGTTCTGTTATGTGAGGCACCTACTGTTCATACTAGTAGTTATTTTTTCAGAAAACACTCCCAACTCACCCCTCGTTAACACTGACGCAATGATTTATGTAGATACTAGCTGTGCCCACGGACTTCGTCCGCGTAGTATTTAACTTAACAAAAATTTCGGGATTATCGGGATAAAAAGCATCCTATATGTTAATCCTGGTTATAAACTATCTGTGTTCCAAATTTTATCCAAATCCGTTCAGTAGTTTTTGCGTGAAGGAGTAACAAACATACATACATACATCCACACTCACAAACTTTCACATTTATAATATTAGTAGGATTGAACCAATTTTTGCATTCTCAAAATTAGAGACAACAGCATAAATTAATACAAATAATTATGGTACTAGCGTAAGCCGATGTTAATCTCATCGGAATAAGTCATTCGGTGGTTGTCGCTACAACAGCGACTTGATCATTCGTGTTCTACCTATTATATCATAATTGTTGGTACGTACCGTTAAATTGAGTACCTATCCAAAATCCAAATAATAAAATATATATCAAATTAATAATATTATGATTCCATGGATGTGACGTTTCAGAAAGCGGCATTCGAATATTAAGTTCCGACAAATGGACATAAATTACAAATGTATTAAGATGTATGCTGCCAGACTTGCGTCTACGATAAACTTTCTTATGCAACTATATAATATTATTTAAAAGAAACATAAAAATAATCTTTGTTAGCACTCACTTTTGTGGATATTACATTATACGATAAAAAATATAGCAGTTTGTATAATCAGCCAGCAGACTATATGTAGGTATACATATAACGAGTCGATAATAGTCATTGTATTTTGAGATAACTCAAACAAGTGACGTGTTAATTAACTATAGCAACTAACATTACGATGATCGCGTAAAACTTAGTTAACATGAATGCGTAATTATCATAATCAACGGAATGCAATGTAATAACAAACATGTGAAAATACTTAAGACTGACGTTGAAATAAATTTTTAAGTGCCTTTGTTGGCGCTCAAACATTCTCACTCCGTCAAAGTTGAGATTGCATGAATGTTTTAAACTCAATATCCGCTATACTATACTATGCAACAAGATTAAATATTCTAGGCTAGCTATAAGCAGTAGTAGCTCGCCTCAAAATTATTTATTGATCTTCAAAATTAATGCACTCGCGTTAAGTCATTTAGTTTTTTTCTGTATATTTGTGGTCGAAAATAGTAATCCTGTTCCCTAATTCAGTTATCCCAGAACTGAGCTTTGTATGTAATATAGCTACTCCAGTGTTTCTATAATATTTTTGTGAATAAGTTTAGCAACCCTACCTGCTGTTATTTATTATCATTATTCAACAAGGATTAATAAACCGAATTTTATTATTATAATCTTTTAAGTAAACATATTAACATTCAGTTTGGATTGATTGATTGATTTGTGACAAAACATCTCGGCGATCAGTGACAGCTGCTACGTCCGTGAGGTGAGCAGCGGGCACACGTCATCGGTCCCGTCCCGAGCCTCGTCGCGTCGCGGCGCAAACCTGTTTCGCCCGGCCGGCAGCACCCGCGACTTTGGTTATTCTCCGACAATATCATATCGCGCTAAGCCCGCTAACCCGTATGGTGTTTGCACTATTGTGAAGCCAGACGAGCTAACGGCACCTCTGTTATCCGTCCGAACATCGTTTTTTCGAATGACCCAAGCCACGGATTGTTATCACGGACGCAGCGCAGGTAGAGACAGTATGAGCTTTGGTATGAGACATCAGATACGTTTAAAGAATTTACTATGAACTAGTGAAACCGACAAATGTAGGCAGCTTTATAGGTTTAGTGAGTGGCAAATCAAATAAGAAATCGAAAACATTTTTATGTAGTTACAACCTCTATGGTTTGCAACGCAAATTAATGTGGTTAACTGTTGAGAATAATTCAACATGTTGTGTGTTGTGCTACATCGCGTTTAACATTCCAATTATTTCACGTACCTAGGTATAAAATATCTGCCGCTTGTATTATCTTATAGTTCTAGGATTGTCTATAGATATACTTACTGAAAAAGTGTATGTAACCGAGTGTTTGCACTGGCGCATGGCGTAGCATTTATACCGGTTTTTTCTTTTTTGAAGAACAAAATAGGGACAACCTCAGGGGACAACGTTATAAATCGGTGTAAGTATATGGTTCGTCAGTGCAAACCATGTGTAAGTGTCCATTTCTTTTTTTAAATTGCCTAGAAGCCTTGTGAATAACATTCAAACCTTGAGATGACGTACTATAACTATCAAAGGAAATGTGCAAACAAACATTGGGAGATAATTTCCCATCTCTGGGTTCCCTTAATATTAACATTAAAATTGTTGGTGAATAGTGAAGGGATAATTTATTACTAATTTAATATATTTACTTTATTTCAATATTATTTATAATTTTGGTGTCTCAACTTGTGGATATTTTCGGAAAATCTGTTGAGTGCTTTCAGAAACATCAAGACCACATAAATAGATCAAAATAAGAATTTACATATCAAAGGGTGCTGGTAGGGCGCGTCAGGTGTGACGTCAGAGGCCCCTGGCGCGTCACCAGGCTCCTGCCGGCGGAAATAGAACGGCCCACGCGCCTTTCCCGCAAACACCCACGATCGGATCCAATCACGGCAAAAAAAGCTTTCAATTACATAGGTACTCTTCGAGTTTCATTCATCGCTGCTCTATCGATTTTAGCGTTGCGAACGTATTTCTATCTTTAGTTTTCTTTGTTCTCAAGATTAAGTGCAATGTTAGATTACTTAACTGCTTAAGTGTTTCATAGTAAATAAATACGTAAAATTGTATTTGCATTTACTTCTATAGGTACAGTTTATGTTATTTACTACATTTTGATAATTTTACACGTGTCTCAACGCGCGACATTGATATGATAATGTTGTTAATACATATAATTATTTATGATTCTAACATAATAGTATTCTAGTGGTTGAATCCTTGTCAAGTAAGAATGTGTTTAATTAAGTCATGTGTAGTGGTGGAAGCCCATGTTTGTCACTAGTTTTCGTATGTCTAGTTTATGGTTTTAATGCTTATACCACGGCTGGATTTAGGCTTACCCTTTTTGACAAGCTAGGCCGGGATTACGGAAGAACGTAGGGGTACCACGTACTAGTTACTACATATCGTTTGGTTTGTGAAAAGCCTTCCTAGAAAAGCCAAAATTTATACAGGAATAGTTTCAAGAGACTTCCTGCACTTGCAATTTAAGAATGTTATTGACCCAATTACGAATATAGAGTGTACTTAATTGATTCCGAACGTTCATGTTTATAAATAAATAAACAGACAATGATAAGTATAAAGTTAATAAATATCAGGTCCTCAATGTTTTCTTAAATTAAGAACCACGTTTTAAACGTTTTGCTCCCACTTTTTTGGGTTCCTTATTCTTGTATAAATTCGTGGACAAGGAAACCTTAAAAAATGGGAAAGTGTTTTGTAACTTCGCGAGAAAAACGCGCAAGTACAACATAATTTGTACACAAATTCTGAATTTATCCTGTTTTTCTACCCTTTATATACGTATACATTTTTTGCACAACGTACCTACATAAGAATCAATATATAGAAATATAATATACTAATCCCGTTAATACATTGCCGTTAGCTAGCCGTAAACTAAGGCTCGCCAAGCTATCGAACATTGTCTCATAGGCATAGGCAATGTTTCCGAGCGACATTACCCTCCCAGACGTATAAAAACGTGTCACGTCAACGTGCTACAGAGAGAGCTTATAATTACGGGAGTGGCGAGATATCGGGCGCGGTAGCAAGGGACACGTGGCCTGCCTCCCGGTACAGGAAGCAATCCGACCGGGAGACTTGCTCTTTTTATCCCATTCATACTTCTAGTGTCATCGGCCGAGGCGGTGTGGTGGCGCCCGTCACTTTCCAACCACAAAGGTTCGAATCTGATACATATTGTTCTAAGTAAAGCGAGATGAATGAATGGACGGGATTGAGAATATAAACTGGTTTTTATAAAACTATGAGACGGATCTTTAGCAGGCAACGCCCGTACGCTAGAAATAATAATGAGTAAGTATAGTTACTAAGTCAATTAGTGCTACAAAATACAAAATTATAATAATGCCTCATTGTCCTACATCAAACAGGTTTCTGCTGGACACTTAGAACTTGCCGAGCTTAGGCTAAAACACACTATGGCGTGACGATGAGGTTATAGTTTAATTTTAACCTGCCATTAGTTGCCAAGATCCGTGTGATAATTTGTAATTACGCTTTGATTGGGTAGCGACGCCTGTTGTTGCGTCATCACCATCAGCTCATGTCACTTCATTACTAGACCCCAAGGCTTGGCACTATATACCTATGTTTATCATAGGAATTTAATTTCTGCTAGCCTTTCCTAAGATCAATTGTCGTGTACTGAATAAACCTTTTATTATAAAAATACAAGATTTACAAATTCGATGTGAGATATCGTTTCGTATTTTATAGCTTACGAGTATATGTATATACCTGAGTGTAAAACAGGAAATATCGAAATTTTATGATGTTTTACAGTGTGATAACGAACAACGCGGCAACATTCATAACTTGTTTAATTGACTGATACGATTCAGTTGAGCAGGTTATTTGCTGTGCAGTGCAACACATTAAAACATTAAATACTTATTAATTTGATTCTTTTTTGCACGATCAATTTGATTATACTTACGCTACGTACTTACTATAATTTTAAGAAGGTGCCTGATACATGTCATGCTGATGCTGACGTCACTACCAAAGCGAACTTCCCGTGTATCTTGTGCTAGGAAGGTACGTCAGACATGAGCAATCATCGTCACCCACCGATGACGTACCTAGGTATGAACGCTCTAGTAAACATAATAACTGACTCCTGGCTCTTGGTTTATCTGAGCACATGCTATTTGATTCGCTGTGCATGTTGCTAGGCGATGAGTCCCTAACAAAAATATGTTGGATACATGACCTGGTATTCGACATTAAGAGAAAACTACTGCGAAAGGGTAGAGGTACCTATAAGAAATTTTTAACAAATTGTACTGTGAATTTCCACTGAAAAGAGCTTTCAATATTGCTATAATGTTACCTAGGCAGTGGGAAGTTTTCATCAACGCTTTCCTTTACATGGCGCAAAGTTACAAACAGTATCCTCAATCAATACTACGAATTCTAACATCTACTAATCAACAATTAAGTCACATATTACCATAATTACGTAAGTGGGCAGTGTATTGTTACAGACACCATAGTAATGCACATTGTGTTGGGCCAATGTTTACAATTGCTCGGCCTTAAAGTGAAACATGTGGCTTTCAATACATCTGCTTATTCGCGATCAGCGCACGTGTTTCAATAAAACTTACTTACATGTAATTAAATGTAGTGAACGTGTACAACAGTTTTACGGTCTCTCTCATACCATACCTCCCTAGTTCTTGTATGCTACACCATCATTATAATTTATAATCGGTTATGCTATTACCACGAGTCCCTAATCGTATGTTCCAAAGCATCAATCAAGAATAGTGCTAAATTTTAACGCGGCTTATAAATAAACCAAGTATGATAATGTCGACTGTAAAAGCAAATAAAGATTAAAAGTTTGAATATGCACGCGCCAATAATGTGATCTACACTCCTTAGGATCCCTAAACTGGTTACTATAAAGTTGAGTTGCCATGGCACAACCATTCACGAACAATAGGTTATTGCAACATACAACTAATGTACCGTTTCGCACTCCGAATTATTCCGTTAGGGAAACGATGACGTAAATTCTTCACGGAAAAAGTAGGCAAGTATAAGTTGTTGCCAAGCGGGGTAATAGCTAAAATAATCAATTTAAATACATATTATAATTACACTATTGAAACGACCTATACAGAACTAAGACCACGATTTAAAAAGGAAAAAAATTCAGCCAACTTAGCCAATGGCGCAACCCGCACTCTTTGAAATATTTGTTGTATGTCTAAAGTTCAGACAGACACACCAGACCCCGTAGGTATATTATTATTCATCAGAATCAGATAGTCATATGAATTAAAAACAACAGGTGCAATATTATTGTACATTATTATAAACCCGTTCTTATATATTTCTTTTGCTTTTTTCGGAATTTTCAACGCTGCTAGTCTGAAGTCGAGCGCGCATCAAGCGACAATAGCCATTGGCATAGCTTAATTATTGCAAGTGTTTATTTAGTAGGTATCATATGGTTATATTCCCACGTTAGTCAAAAATTAAAATCGCGCAAACGAAATCGCTAACACAGATAGTCGTGAATAAAGAATATTAAGGCCGCCCAAACTAACTTCTCTCCTATCAAAGTTAGGGAGCGCCATACAGAAAGATAAACATTGGCATGCCCGCAGTATAAGCCACAATATTCTCGGTTATTCAATTAATTTAATGAACTCAAGAGACTATTTAAATTTAAGTTAAGCGGGAAGGCTAGATACTTTGTACATTCAAATTACTTCTATTCTCCTCGTTCCTAGGTGATATACAAGTAAAAGTGCGACATGGCCATAGTCGTCACGCTTCCTCGGAACTATCCGGTAGGTAGTGGCGGCGGGCAGCGCGCGCAAGCCCGCCCCGTGGTACCCGGGTCGATACTACACCAGACTCCATGTTTTTTATGTCCTCTCACATCATGATTTACCCAACAACATAAACAGTCCTCCGATAATTACTAAACGCAATCACTGACGTGTAATGACGTAACGTTGCGTTGTTGTATAATAGAACTAAATAAAATTACGCACTATGAACATAAATGTAAACGTACCTACCTACGTAAATCTGAAATAGTTGTGTTATGACTTGACCGCGCGCTCGTTGTTGAGACTTTGGCGCGAAAGTATAACTACTTACTAAAGTAATTCAGATTAATTTAAAATGAATAGCGACTTGAATTTTATATCTCTGAAACTAAGATGCCTTATTTACATACTTACTGAGCTTTGTATCTTAAAGTGCGGCCGCAGGTACGGATATATTTCCAAAGTTAAGTAAGTAAATATATTATCTAGTCATTTGACCGAACATAAACATTTTCAAAAACAAAGCCGCTCACTTATTAAACAACACCTGACAGCTCATCGCCATGAGTAATAATGAGTTCAGAGTAAATTAATCGACCAATTCAGCAAAACAAAATATTCGTCGAAACCTATGACAATTTTTCAGTTGGAAGCCTGAAATTCACACTTACTTGTAGATTATGGTGCGGTTGCGTGAGATGCAATTGCTGCTGCTGCGACATGTGCAAGTGTTCGATGGGAGGCGGCGCGGGCCGCGGCCGGTACCCGCCGTAGCCGCGGTACCGCGCCCAGTCGCCGCCGGCCGCCTGCTGGTGCTGCTCCGCCATGTGCTTCAGGGTCTGCGCCGCCGGCGACATCTCCCCGCCCGCGTACGGCCTCGGCCCCGGGTCACCCTCCGGCGGTTCCAAACCCAAGCCCCCGTTCAACTTCCCGCTGTCCAGATCGAAGTCCTTCATGAACTCAGGGTACTCGGATATCTCAGTGATGAGATCCTCGAACGTGTCGTCGCCGTCGTCCTCGCCAATGAGATAGGCCAGCCCGGGGAAAGCGGACGCGGCATCGCGTTCCAAGGCCGCTGCACACTCATCGAGTCCCACAAAATCATCGTCGGCGACTTCTGATTTGCATTCCGCCTTGCATTCCCGTTCGCAATCGAGCGGTGTTGGCGCACGTGGAGGTGCTTGCTGCGGGGGAGGCGAGCTGGAGGTTTTCACGGCGTTCGCCAGCGCTTTAACGGTAACGTTGGTGGAAATCTGCTGGGGCTGCGAGTCCGCCGCGGACGTGGTGAACTCCAGTTGCTGCACTATCTCCACGGAGAACTTGGTGAGAGCTTCGCCCGCGACGCCCCCACTGCCACCACCTCCGCATTGTAATTTCGCTGGCGGCTCGTAGTCACCGCACCCAAACTTTTGTTGCTGAAACAAAAACAAATATTTTCAGATATGTTAAAACATTGGGAACTTGAACAACATTTTCGTTTGAAAATCCCCTTCACTATTTAAATTGATTTGTTTCAGAATATCGTTAAATGTCGATCCTAACCGTGAGTTCGCACTGGACAAAACATGTTCGCGAAACATATTGTTGCCTCTATTTGATGACAACAAAAATAGAGACAACAACAAGTTTCGTCCAGTGCGAAGTCAGGTAATAATAACATATTCCCTACAATAATAATAATAAAACGTTAGTCTGCTAAGCAACTCTAAAATTTGGGAAATGCGCCAATATTGGTAATAAGCTTTTGAGCAAGTGTTCCTGATGCCCAGTTATAATAAACTTTGATAAGAGAGTATTATTGAAGAAAACAATATAAGTGCAAGTAGCTATGCCTGATAAAAGCTATAAGTGTGAACTGAAGACCTTGGCAGGTAAATGGTTTAATCAAACGTGTGCGCACCACGTGACGGTATATACGATAGCACAATTATAATGGCGTTGTACATACATATATAGCAAATGGATGTGCGGGACATAACACCTACTAATATATTAATTAGTAGTACCTATCTTCAGAATAATTTATAATGTCAACTCAGGCCGGCCAAATAAGGAATTTGAAATATTTAAGGTGTTAGTAAAACTGTATCATTAAATTAATTATATACTCGTATGCAACCTGCTTCGTACTCAGTATAACTCCAATACTACCACTGTTTGTTTGCTCGTGTCTTGCCTAATTAACAGATAACACTTGACCATTTAGTCGCTTAGTATTTCTTCAGTAATTAGTACAAGCAAGACGAGGACCACGCAACGGAGTGTTGTAATTGCATGAGAAGGTAAGATAACACGTTGTATGAATGTTAATATTCATTGATGGACATACATACGTTTTATTAAATATGGATACCGTCTGGTATAGCTGTATTCCCGTTAAGGCACGCGCAAACCCCATTCAACCAATCGGTAGGACAGTTGGTCAGCATGCTAGAATAGACAAACATCTTGTACTTCAGTGTATCCGGTGTATACAATGCATGACCGATGTATACTTTGATATTAGGCTGGTCATGCTCATATGAGCGGTCACTTAAATTGTACCATACGATATTATTCTTCGAGAGACAACATTTTGCATCATCACATGCTTCGAAATTTTGGAGCTCGGAGATGATAGAATGATTCGTTACTGCACAGAGAAGTACCATGAACACGTAATATCTTCTGCGTAGTTACTTAATAAAATGTGTCAGAAAACAGCGCAGGCGTTTCGGAGGTCGTCTCGGTGAGCGGCGCGAGACAATGCGCGGCGTCTGTTGTGAAACTCGCGCAGTTTGCACAACCACAAGCCGCCCTACCGTACCTACTTGCATGATCTATAATAGTGCTGGTTATTGTAATACCCAATTATCGAGAGAACATTGAAAATTACATTCGCTTTGCTCATATTATGAGCGAAGGAGACGCAAGTCATGACATTGACCCATACCAAAACGAGAGAACCTTATTTTGCACCGAAAATGCTTCGAAAAGTTCTACATTGTGATGACTAGCGATAAAGGAAGACCGGTATCGATGGCGAGGAAAGATTCGTTACCAACAACTCAACTTTCAAACAACCACAATCAGTCATAACATAACATAGACCTTCTAAAATCTCAAGGACCGCGTCCAAGAAGAAAATCATCAGGAGCATTGCATGCATATTGAACATGTTACTAATGTCGTAGAATATTTGCATGACCATGGGGTCACCCACGCATATCGGCAGTTTCCATTTAAGACTCATTTGGTATGAAATTAAAAAAAAAGATATAAAACATTACGAAATTATCTATCACACACTGGAGGACGTTTTCAAAATTTAAGTCAAAACAAAATTCATTAATAAGTTTCTGCTAAAAACGACAGAAAACCTGCTAACATCTGAGTTATAAAGATTCATAAACATCGCAACTCGAATTCACCAGGACCCGACAGGAAAACTATTCGGGGAACCTCTTCATGTAATCAGAAAGTTTTAGACACAAAGGTCGCTCTTCAATGCAACGCGACGCGGAAAAGCAGGTTTTAAACAATTATACTAATTTAGCCGGACCGTTTACTGTGTTATAATAGTTGTGTCGCGTGCTGAGTAAAGTGTAGCGTTCGGAGGCACGGGATGCGATGCCAGAGGGTCAAGTCAATTGACGACGGCCAACATCCGGTGTGGCGACGCGGCGCTTATACACAGCACGTGCTCCTAGTAATTATCTCCCCATCTCGACCCGCTCGCGCTCTACATATTGCGTCTAGTGCTAAATCTAGTTATTTAAATTTACCTATTTATAGTCAAAAACAGACAGATATGCGAGTGACAGCAACCACAACTAACTAAGAATAAAACGAGCTACCCTTAAAACTAAACCGAATTAAAATTGGTGCATTCGATGGAAGCTCCAACATCATGCGAGACGTTAAGACAAACTAATGAATAAATAACATGAAACATTAAACACCGCTTTTTGCTTCACAATATGATTTACTAGCTGTGCCCGCGACTTCGTCCGCGTGGAATTTAATTGACAAAGTTTCATACAAACTTTCATCCCCTATTTTATCCCCTTGGGGGTAGAATTAATCAAAATCCTTTTTTAGCGGATGCCTACGTCATAACATCTACCTGCATGCCAAATTTCAGCCCAATCCGTCCAGTGGTTTGGTCTGTGCGTTGATAGATCACTATGTCAGTCAGTCAGTCAGTCACCTTTGAGTTATATATATTTAGATAGATGATTTATATAAAAGATTAGAGAACCTAGACACAGGTCCGCATTAATAATTCAATCTCAAGTATGAGAGCGATCTTGGAAATATTCTTATGTCATTCCAGTACAAAATGTCCAAAGCGTACGCAAGACTGCTCTTGGAATGAATATCGATTTATTAATACTTGCCATAGAAATGTTCTCGAATGTTACTTAACACAGGAAATTAAAACTTTAATCTAACTTGTAAACACAAATGATGACCTACTCTGAACACAATGACGTCTGATATCGTAACATACATTTAAGCGGTTGGATACTTTGATGTAACAAAACAGTAACGAAAAAATATACTCAAGTACCCACTGAAAATCCATATGGCAACGAAAAGTGGGAATAGCATAAATTTGCAATAACTTTTTTTAAGAATTCAAATTATCCCAAGATAACTCTAAATTGAAAATTTAAAAACCCCCGATGCGACGACCTTTTCATCAAATGTAAACAATAATCAACAGGAAATCTGTGTAAAAGTATGAGACATTATTTTGTTATGACATTATAATAATTGACATTAGAATAAACAACGAATCTTAATATTGATGCCACGGAGGTTTCATTCCTAGTAAAATATTATCAATTATGATTCAATTTGATGTAATAACTCTGGTTGAGGTGGACGGGAGCAGCCCAACGCTAAATTTATTTTAAATTATATTTGTTCTTTTATATTTTTTCGCAATGGCGGAACAGCGCCCTCTAGAATTATTATAGCGTAATATTCCATGACCATTAACAAAATTTAACGCATGCGCGTATCCATCATTTGAAACGTGACTTATGGAACGTCTTTAGTTCATACACAAATCTCATTATAAAAATTGATAAAATATACTTTTTTCCAGAAACAGGGAATCTTTTCAAATTTATAATATTGTAAAAAGCCAGTTCAGACTATTACGATCATTTAAAAATATAATAAATCTAAATCCAATCATCTCAAATTTTGAATGGATTCGAGCCGTGGAAGTTGGTTTTGGCCTAGAATGTGGCTTTTTTACCTACAAAAGAGCTGATGATCTTCAAACGGCTGAACCGATTTTTATGAAACATAGCTAAGAACACTCTCGATCAGAATACCTATCTAACAAATTAAACTAAATTGAAATCGGTTCATCAGCTTGGGCGCTACGTTGCCACAGACAGACACACAGATACACAGATACACAGATACACAGATACACAGATACACAGATACACAGATACACAGACACACAGATACACATGTTAAACTTATAACACCCCTCGTTTTTCGTCGGGGGTTAAAAATATAAGACCTAAGAATCTGATATTTAACATAATACGTTAGTAACGTTAAAATTTTATTAGGTAATTTAAATTATGATTGCCATGATACAAAATTACAAAAAAATGAACCGTAAAGGGTTGATGAAATTGATGACATCAAAATAATATAAAGAAATATATAAGTCATTCGTTTAAGAGGTAGTTAATTGTTGCCGTGGTAAAACAACGATTGATTGAGTGATTTGATTCGAATTTTGAGGTGTCGGTTGATACACGTGTCAGAAAAAAATTAATTTTATTTTCATCTATTTTTGTTGAATTATCCACCTGGGTGTGTTGTGGTTGTATCTGTGTGGTGTTGGGTGGTTGGTGAGTGTTTGTTTTGGTTTATATGTAATACCATAATATGGGTATTGTTCCGCCTGTCCCTCCTGTCCCTCCTGATAAACCGGCTGATCTAAGCCTCCCTGGTTCCTCGGAAAATCTTCAATCTAAGTCATCCTCAAAAAAAAGGCCCCATGATACCGATAAAGAAAATCCGTCCGATTTGAAAAAATCTTCCACAGCTCCGTCCGCTTCAGTGCAGCAGGTTTATTCCAACCCTGCATTCGACGATAATTCAAAATTAAAGTACAATTTAACTGACAATGGCCCCTTCTTGGTTCATGTAACGAGAGTGGAGCCGGATCTTTCGGCAGGCTTTTCTATTCGTCCTATTAAGCTCGGTCAACTTCTCTATCAAAATTCTGTTCCCGGTATTAAATCTGATGGCATTAAATCGGTTGGCCGCAACCGTATTGCCATAGAATTTAAATCTGCTGATGACGCAAACATTTTTCTCGAAAACCCTCTTCTTGGATTACATAAATTTGCTGCAGTAATCCCAAAATTTCATGTTACCCGTATGGGGATAATAAAGGATGTTCCGGTTGAATGGTCGATGGAAGAGCTCTTTTATGCATTGGAGTGTCCCCAAAATTGTGGCCCTATTATAAAAACAAGGCGTCTCAATAGAAAGTCTTTCCAAGATAACGCACCAGTATGGATTCCAACTCAAACAGTTGTTATCACAATTCAGGGTCAAGTTTTACCATCAAGAGTGTTTTGTTTTAACACCTCCCTGCCCGTTAGTGTTTACCAGCTCCCTACAATCCAATGCTTGGCTTGCTGCCGCTTTGGCCATGTCAAGGTGCAATGTCGCTCCAAACCTCGCTGCTTTCGTTGTGCTCAACAGCATACAGGAGACAACTGTGAGGTGCCTGAGCTGGAGGCTACCTGTCTCTTTTGCTCAGGTTCTCACTTTGCATCCAACAGGGTTTGTCCTGAACATTCAAGACAAAAATCAATTAAGATGGTCATGTCAGAAGACAATATTTCGTACACTGAGGCTGCCCAAAGGTATCCCATGATTTCCCGTAGACCTTTCTCTGATGTTACCAAATCTCAACCCTGGTCTCAACCATCAACTTTCTCCAACTCTCCAATAACTTCCTCTCCTTCACGTCCTACTGTCGGCCCAAACTCTTCAACAAGTTCATACAGAAAAACTGTATTTTTTGATCGTCGTCCAAGACCCTCTCCGGGTGTTTCCTACAATCATGAAGCCCATAATCTTATTACATCTACCCCTTCCTCTTCAATGCCTAATGGCAGTGCTATACCTCTTTCCCAAGATACTTCTCCCAATGATAGTCTTATTGTGCTTCTATCAGATCTGCTTATAAACATTGTATACAAATTTAATGATGCCATACCGTACAGCGTTTTGCAAAAGCTTCAGGATATGATTTCCATTATTGATAAAAATGGCCATCCAACGTCTCCTTCAATGGAATGCTAAAAGTATTAACCATAAAAAACATGTTATTCCTACGCTTGTTAATAAATACAATCCATCCATCTGCGCCATCTCTGAAACATGGCTGTCACCTGGAGCCCAGTTTAGGGTTTCTGGGTTCTCCTGTCTCCGGGATGACAGAGATGATGGTTATGGTGGCTGTGCCCTTCTTGTTAAAAGGAATTTGTCTTTTTCTCAACTCTCCCTTCCAACTCACAGCTCCAGTTTTAACGTTGTAGCTGCTAATGTTAACAATATGACTATTCTTTCAGTTTATATCCCTCATCCTAATGCTTCTATTATCTCTGAACTATCTTCAATTTTCTCCGCCCTTCCTAGACCTGTCATTATTTTAGGTGACTTCAATTGCCACCACCCTATGTGGGGCTCCCATTTCTCATCACCTAATTCTGTAGCTTTAGTTGACTTATTTGATTCCGAAGACCTTTGCCTGTTAAATGATGGATCTCCAACCCGCAGGGTCTCCCCAATCCAAAATTCTAGCCATGTTGATTTATCACTAGCTTCACCAAATCTGGCTTCTCTCTTATCTTGGAGTATTTTGTCAGAGTCATATGGTAGTGACCATCTCCCCATTTTAATTTCATTTCCTCATTCATCAATTCCCATCCCTACTCCCCCTCCTCTATTAAAATACAGATTGGATTTAGCTGATTGGAATAGATACTCACTACTAGTTGATGAAAAAATTTCTTCTCTTGCGCCAGTTGACAATCAAAATTTTATAAATTCATACTCAGAGTTGATTATTGCTCTTTCTTCGGCAGCAAACGTTGCTATTCCAATTAAAAACACCTCATGTAATAAATTACCTTCTCCTCCCTGGTGGGACTCTGAATGTACATCTATTGTAAAACAACGTAAGGAGGCTGAGGCCAATTATTGTAGTAATATGAGTATGGTTAACTTTCTCTTGTTTAAACAAATTTCAGCGAAGTGTAACAAACTACTATCAAGTAAAAAAAAACAGGGTTGGAAAGATTTTTGTGAAAACCTTTCCCCTCGTACTAATTCTTCTACTGTTTGGAAGAACATCAAACGCTTCCGTAGTGGTACATCCGGGAATTACAATATCTCTTCCAATGACACTTCTGCATGGTTAGAATCTTTTATGGATAAGTTAGCTCCTCCGTATGCCCCCTCTCATGACTGTTTTCCATCCCCTATCCCTGTTCCCTCTTCCCCTCATGAAATGGATGTGTTATTTTCTTTCGATGAACTATCTTGCGTTTTAAATAATCTTCAGGATTCTGCTCCTGGTATTGATGGAATCCCATATTCATTTATCTGCAAGTCATCTGACTCGACAAAGCGTTTCTTCTTAGATATTTTAAATCAGATCTTTTGCTCTGGGACCTTCCCTATTTCCTGGAAAAATCAAATAATAATTCCAATTCTTAAACCTGGAAAGGATCCTAAAGAATCCTCTTCTTACAGACCTATTGCTCTGTCTTCAGTTATGGCAAAGATATTTGAATACTTATTAAAGAACCGTTTAGAATATATGGTAGAAAACCAAGGCATTCTATCTAAGTCTCAGTTTGGATTTAGACGTGGGATGGGAACCTTAGACAGTTTAGCGCTACTATCCACGAATATAAGACTTGCTTTCTCCAGAAATGAAAATGTTGTGGGTGTATTCTTAGATATCAGCTCTGCTTATGATTCGGTTAATCTTTCACGTCTCAGGCAAAAATTGCTTCATCTGTGTATTCCTGCGAGGATAACTATCGTCATTTGTAATCTTCTTATGGCTCGGGTTATTTCTGTTCGTCACCTAGGCTCTCTCCTACCCCCCCGTTCGATCTGGAAGGGACTCCCTCAAGGATCTGTGTTGAGCCCAATATTATACAGCCTTTATACTCATGATCTGGATAAATCGGTCGATGCATTTTGTGATATATTACAATATGCCGATGACATCGCATTGTATGCCTCTTCGCCCTCCTTTGCGGATGCTTCTATTCAACTTAACACCGCCTTATCGTACCTTCATAGTTGGTTATCGGTTCATGACCTTTATTTATCTGCTGAAAAGAGTAATGTAATAGTTTTTTCCAGAAAAAGGTTAATCCCAAATTTAGATATTCGTTTTGTCGACCACCGTCTGCCAATTAAAGATCAAATAAAATTCCTCGGAGTCATCCTTGACTCAAAATTAACAGGAGTTCCACATCTTTATTACATAGCTGATAAGTGTGAAAAGTATGTTAATGTATTAAGGGCACTTTCTGGTGTCTGGTGGGGCTCTCACCCTTACTGCCAGAAATTGCTCTATAATGCAATTATTAGAAGTCACTTCGATTATGGGACTTTTTTACTTGAACCGTGTAGTAAACTAGCCCTAGACAAATTGGTGAAAATTCAATCAAAGTGTCTTCGCATTGTTTCTGGCGCAATGAAATCATCACCGACAAACGCCCTGCAAGTAGAATGCGTAGACCCTCCTCTACATTTGCGCAGGCAATATCTCTCTGACCGCTTTCTATATAATGCAATGCAGCTCTCACACCATCCACTGTCTTTTAAACTTAATTCACTCTCCCAACTCATTCTCACTTCTAAATACTGGGCCCATAAGGAGCCTCCATGCCTCATTATTAGTTATAAAAGCTTCACTGATCTACCTTATCCTGTTATCCAATTTGCAATAAACCCTGTCTTTCTGATCAAGTTTTACGCTCTCTTTTTCACCCCTCGAATAATTCTTAACTTTGGAATAGGTAAGGACCATCCATGCGCGAATCAACTTTTTAACAGTATCCTTAATGACAAATGGAATGACTGGCTTGCTATCTATACAGACGGTTCTAAGGCCTCGCTTTCGGACTGTGTTGGGGCGGCTGTTTGGATTCCAAAATTTAAGATAATTTTGAGTTTTAAAACCCCGCCTTCTTCGTCAATTTTTTCAGCTGAGGCAATTGCTCTTTATGAAGCAGTATCTTATGTTGAATCCCACAATCTCGACAAATCAATCATCTTTTCTGACTCCTTAAGCTGTCTTCAGGACATATCTAAATTCCCCCTCCGATCTAAAAATGTTTCCTCTTTAAACCTCAAAACGAAGGAATCTCTATATAAATGTCACTGTAGGGGAATAGAGGTGGTACTGGCATGGATTCCCAGTCATAATGGCATCAAAGGTAATGAAATGGCAGATCTCTGTGCAAAACAAGCTATTACAATAGGATGCCTTTCTCATCTTAACTATTATACAGCAGATCTTCGATCTCTTGCTAAACCTCGTCTATTTAATAAATGGAATTCTGTATGGCAACGTTCCAAAGTTATAAAAGGTAAACACTATGGAAAAATTCAATCGGACATCCCTGTGAAACCTTGGTTCTTTAAATCCCGAAATGCCAAGAAGTGGGTTACCTCAACCATCATTCGACTTCGTTTAGGGCATGTCTGTTCTCCCGTTTTTCTTGCCAAAATTAGGGTCAGGGACCACTCTTTGTGTGAATGTGGGTTGGAAGACGGCTCTGTTGATCACTTGTTTTTCAACTGTCCCAAACTAATATTTTCTCTTTATGATTTAATTCCTTCTTTTATTCCCCGTCCCACGAATTCTAACTGCCTTTTAACTTATGTTTATTCTCCGTTTATTGAAACTTTATCTAAATTCATTCTTATAAATAACATTAAACTATAATTAATGTGCTACTTTTTTATTTTTTATTTGTTTTAGTTTGTATTATCATAACTTTTAATTGCAAATGATATGTAGGATTGTCCTGTTAATGCTGTGTTAATGGTATGTGTTTGTTGTGTGTGGTGATTTTTCAGCATGAATTCGTTATTTTGATTTTTATTTCGCTTCACACTGGCCAAACTCTCCAGTGCATACCGTGTATTGGCCTCACTTGACATTGGCAGAATTGTCCAAAAGGGCAGAGCCATATAAAAAAAAAAAAAAAAAAAAAAAAAAGTAACGAAAAAATATACTCAAGTACACTGAAAATCCATATGGCAACGAAAAGTGGGAATAGCATAAATTTGCAATAACTTTTTTTAAGAATTCAAATTATCCCAAGAAAATATAAGACCTAAGAATCTGATATTTAACATAATACGTTAGTAACGTTAAAATTTTATTAGGTAATTTAAATTATGATTGCCATGATACAAAATTACAAAAAAATGAACCGTAAAGGGTTGATGAAATTGATGACATCAAAATAATATAAAGAAATATATAAGTCATTCGTTTAAGAGGTAGTTAATTGTTGCCGTGGTAAAACAACGCAACACGTGCAAACGCGGTACCTACACGTGATCAAGGTATACCTAATGCATAACAAGGAAGTTTTCTTACATTACACGAGACTCGCAGCAATAACAAGGCATAAAACAGCATCACCCACCAGCAATACATAGACGACAAGTATAGCGCTCGCAAACAAAATAAAACGGGGAAAACTTGACATAAAACTATCCTTGATAAGAGAATTGGTTGAAATCCATTTAATGAGACCGTCAGATAAGTGTCAAATATTTACACAGATGTAAGAATTAAATAAAATGAACGTCTGGCTATATGTGTAAGTAATAGCGAATTTAAATAATGTTCATTTAAATTTTTATAAGATAACATTAAAAACAATCTCACAAGTATTAGGAATCATACTTCACAACTGACCAATATGAAGAAGATAATATCAATTTGGTACATAAGCACAACCAGTTTTTTAAATTATTTAACAATGTGTCCAATCGTTAAAATGTTCGCATGAAGACATGTATTTATTAAGAAAAATAAGCATGCAATTCATGGCTAAATTCATGAATTTCGCATATTTGCACGCATATAAATGACACCACAAGGAGCAATCAACTACGGTATAAACTAAGCTGTACGCATGGAATATAATGATCACGGTCATGTATAGTAGCATTGTAAATATCATGGAAATTTCTACCTTTATAAAATCCCTTCTATTCATACAAAATAAAAGAGTAGGTATCAACAATCAAGTTATTCTTCAGTAAATATACACTGCATTAACCTAGGCAATGATGTCACTTACATTGTAATAATCAATAATCGGTGTAAAGTATGAGATATTAATAGCTCACCACATGTACCACGCTGCTGTGTAGATTGCCACTGATGGCTGGCAGGTCTGGCTTGCGGTCATTCTTCTTGGCTTGCCGTTTCGCCTTCCCTTCGAGGAAACGCTTCTGGAGCGCACTAGTCTCCAGGTTCTGCTGTTCGCATGAGCCGCTGAAGGACTGGTCGAACCTCGGCACGCACTCTGATTGCCGTCGCCGATACGTCTCTATCCTCCGTCTGGAACAAGTGAAATTCGATCGTGAGTTGCAGTCGCTCATTCCTTATTACTTTCGAACATCTATACAAATAACAAATAAATAAAATTGGAGTGTCTGTTTGTAATATCAAAATAACACCTTTTCACTAAATGCATATGAAAGTACATACGATACCTATAACAAAAACGCGAATTAATTTTTTTTTGTCTGTCTGTCTGTTTGTCTGTCTGTCTGTCTGTCTGTCTGTGTGTTTGTTCCGGGTAATCTCCGAAACGGCTGGACCGATTTCGACGGGACTTTCACTGGTAGATAGCTGATCTTATAGCGGGTAACTTAGGCTACTATAATTTTAGAAAAACAATTAGGGTTCCGCGTAAAAAAATAAAAACCCTTGAAATCAAAGAGTATCTCCGAAACGGCTTGACCGATTTTGACGGAACTTTCAGTGTTAGATAGCTGATGTTATAAGCAGTAACTGACGCTACTTTTATTTTAGAAAAACCAAATTTAAAAAAAATGGGTCCTGTCGCGCGGTCTCAGAACGCGGGATCGGGCTTTATTGTTAAGTTAAATTCCACGCGGGCGAAGTCGCGGGCTCAGCTAGTTAGGAATATAATCAACCGCAATTACGTCAGACTCTTATGGTCTATGCTTGTTGTTATGGATACCAGTGGATCACTGAAAATTCATTGCTCTGAAACTGTAAATATTTTAAATAAAATTACAAATTCTAATGCATGATCTTTATTCCGATCAAGCATCAAAATCGTTCAAATGGCAGCTAACCTAGCATCTAATAGTTATTTATTTTATTTCATTCAACCCAAATTACTAAGTTTTGCCCTTACATCAAAGAAACAAACTATATTAGCGTACAAAACAAGCTGAGGTACACAGAAGGTGTAACAAACGATATTTCAATCGATGCTCAGTCAGCCGCAACTCCCGAGCGCGGTCACCTTGAGCAAATGTTAATGCGGACAGTCTGTCGGCTTTATAAAAAAATCATTACAAGCTTTTCATTTATTCATCAGTATCATTTGGCGACGATGAAATGCTCAAGGTTACCAACGGTCTCACTAGAATCTTATTTTGCCTAACTCAGGTATTCTCAACAATCTACTATACGTCGCCTATCTGCCTAGAGCATTCTAATTATCTAGCACTTTTTTAACATTTACTTTACCTATAGCACACTACACTGAACATCGATCAGACCTTTTGATCTCACCCAGAGGCTTAATTATGGTTTTGGTGTGCTACGAATGCTCCCTACTGAGTGATCAGAAAAATCTTTAGCAAGGTCTGTTGTCGAAGAAAAAAAATGAGGAACCTTCACCGCTAAGGCCCTTTACCCTACAAATTTAGCAACTATGAAGCCATATTCAACGACACGGAAAGAAGTTTGAAAAACTGTACATACGAAGGTCGTTGGAACACAGCCATATTGGGCGTTTGCTGAGAGCTGGATCTATATTGAGATTTATATTTCCTACCATTTTCCTTTCTTTTTTTGGGACTCATAGGAAACATGGAGCATTTTTTAAATTCAAAATATAAAGCTGGTAGTAATTATTTCCGTGAAATAAACTTTTAGCGTGCTTTTAGAATAAAATTCTTCTCGTAAACCATTACAGTAGTTAGATAAGTATGCATCAAAGGTCAATATGACAGACGAACGAAATTTAATTTTTGAGATTTCACATTGATCCATTCTCGGATGCCCCACCGCGTCCTCCTCACGAATACATTATAATGAATACAACAAGACATACAATGGAACAGATACTTAAAATAGAAAGATTACCCATTACTTAAATAAAAATTATTCGTTAATACGGCTCACAACAATAGACGTCAGACTACTACGATGTAAGTATGCATGCCTACTATACCAAGTTATGTAAGAGTATCAATGTGTAAGTAGCTATTATGTAAGCAGTTGGTATTAGCGGTACACGTCACTAACTCCATATCTGTTATACCTATCAGTAGATTCAAAACATCTAGTGCGTTGCTATTACAATCAATACGGATGGTATATGTAGATGACACAGAGTTCGGTATCTCAGCAATGCCAGTGAATCACTTTTCATCGCGGTCCACTGTCTACAAGTAAATACTAAGTAGGTAAGTACGTGAATCTACAATCGCGTTCACTTTCCCTGAACATTGCAGTACATTTTGTCAACGCAACAATGTACACGCGAGCAAACTGAACACTCCTTGATAGAATTGAATTTTTTAAACTGCCTACAGAAAAAAAAAATGCAGCTAGAGAACCTATATACCTATAGAGTAATAAAAGTGTTTTTAAATATGTAATGTATTTGTGCTGTTTTTCATAAACAATTTGTCCTTAGGCCCGGTTGTTATTAATAATACAAAGATCAATGTAAAACAAATGCAATAAATAAAGGATGATAGGCCGCATACCTATATTTTTCCTACATTGCCATCGTTTTACTACATTTACTGACGATAACACGTCACAGATAAAGGTACTAGTAGGTAAGAGATTTAATTATTATCAGCACAAGCGATTTCCGTTCACAATGTTATAGAACAAAATAAGCGTTAGTTGTGTTTCTGAATTTAATAATCATATCATTAGATAGGTATGTGTTTTTTTTCGCACAACAAGTATCATTATGACTAACTAAACGAAACGTGTTGCTAACGCTGACATGAGTTAAAATTAAATTCCTGAACATTTATGTTCCGAGCGATAAGAATTGAGAAATATGTGTGCATTCCCATTATTGGCAATGGAAACTAGTTGATTTTTAAAAAGCAAGTTTAAAATACGAACGCTTCATGAATTTAATAAACAGTAGGCAGATGATGTAATCGTTTTGCTAACGTAGATTGCAACAAACGACGAATGCGAACTAGTTACCTTAACAAGGTATTCAGTTTCTACATTCATAGGAAGTAGGAAGACAAGGAGTTACCGATCTCTGCGCGATCATACATTATGCAGTAGGTACCTACGTAATGTTGTCGGTTGCCAAAGTCTCGAAAGTCAGCTACCTATACCACAGTGAAAACAACTGAATCGCTAGACTACTTTCACAAATTATAATACACCGATAAAAAATATAAAATCAGAAAGGGCGTTTATGGAAATGAGATAAATAGGTATAAATTAAAATGCCATTTCGGTACATAGGTCTTACTGATGCAAACCTGCAGTATTCAATGCTTGTCTTGTTGAAAATTCAATTAAATTTATCCAAACTGATAATATGATAGGTACATTTTCGGCAAACATCGTGACAGCACAAATTGGGCGTGACGCCTAACTTGGCTCACATCTGGCCCCATTGAGCGTGAAGCAGGTTTACAGCCACACAGCGCAGCTATTATCGGCACCTGACAAACTCCGGGATATACTTAGTCGGTGTAGCAAGGCGGTCTCGTACACACCGCCAGTACACCGTGTAAACTCGTAGGTGTTTTTGTTTAGTTCATTGACCAGCGGCGGGTGTCGCGCGCGCTACGCAAACAACGCCTTCGATAAGTCCCGATTGTATGTCACGCTATGTCACTGACATTGCCGGCCGACGTACCTACGTAGATCCAGGAATACTTGTGGGATCTGCCTCCTATCGATAAATATTTAAATAGATATCCCCATAGATAGGTCTTTATTATTCTTATGATATTATCATACATCGATAGTCGATACACATTTTACTTGGTCGGTGACGTGACCAACTAGCATGCACAGTCTTTAATCCACGCTGGAGTGTGTACATACGGTTACTGCCTATATTTAGAATTTAGAACTAAATTATTTGATTCATTGTTCAGCGGTAGTCATAAGCAAGCTGATTTGTATTACTTGCTCAATCCTTTCGAAGATTCACAGTCGATGTTCGAGTCGGGGTTATTACTCGCCCGTTGATCGTAGGCGCCGAGCGAAGCAATAATTTTGCATAGTTACCTACTGCGACTATACCTAGGTGTCCCGATTACATATAAATGAATAGGTACGAGCGCAGACAATACTGGACCCTCCATGTAAGAAATTTAAGTTTACATCTTGATTCAAAAGGCTAAGATTCTTAAAATGAAAAAGTATAAATACCTACATTAAATCTGATGACCCCTACTACACTGAAACTGCTCTTCAGTGTAAAATATACATTATTCACAAAATGCGACTTCATACAAAGATATATTCACATAACAGCCGCAAGCCTCATGAAGTGTTTGAAGGTCGTCTCAAGTCTCGGCGGCGATCAGGGTGTATCCCTACAAATGATCCCATTAACACGGGGGAGATCCCTCGCCCGCGCCACGATGCCAATATTGATCGGAACCAAAACAACAGGCATTATGCGTTATTTCTCCCCATTACTTGTAACACTGGTGGCATTTTATACAATCAATAAAAGTCCATTACGGATATTGTTTGAATATAATGGTAGAGAACTCAATTCAAGCTCGACCATAAGAAAACAAATTCCACTCCGAATCGCACTTTTGCTTTTTGTGATGTGCGAGTATTCTTGGGCGCCAATTATTGCGCAACAAGTTAGTCATCATGTTGAGGTGAGATAAACATTAAATGGAACTTCGTACTTGGATAACCCAGAAAGGCCTACAGTCAAATGTTATTGTGCTGCACGTGTTAGAAAACATTGATCGGCCTGTTTTAAGTTTAGCGTTAGACAATTCTTTGAAGATGGGAGTGGGTGTGTTTATGGACTACACTGGACCAACCAATGTAGGCCGTACAAGACTCTTCGCCCTCAACCTCTCGTACTCGGAAGATACGAAACGCGAACAATCAGCTATTGAACAATTGTGATACTGTTAGCAAATTCTGGGCAAATTAAAATAGCTTTTTGACTTGCATTTATTGTGCAAAATCTCGGAATTAATAACCCATTTCGTAGCTCGTTTGGGAATTAAAAGAAGAGTATACGCATCAAAATATATATTAAGATGAGTATATGATATTATGTTCAACAAAAAGAAAGTAAGGTTTTGTAATCACCTGTAAAATAATGGAGGCATTCATATGTTGCGCGCGTGCCAGACGTAATAGGTAGTTCCACCAAATCACCAATAGCGAACATAGGTACTTCAGTCTACTATGGCACAATAGTCAGTGGTACGAATTTATATTTGCTCTCCATATTCATGGTATGAGTTCCGATATTTAGTGACATATAGGGAGTTTAATGCAACTGTGACACTGGTGGAGTATTAGTTCATTTTCACGTTTACAGGGCCACCATTGCAGTTACGAAACATTAAGATGACAAAATTGTTTAATTTGGTAATATTATTGTGAGATAGGTACGTTATGTTGTGTGTGTGTGTAACTTCACAAAACAAGAGACAATCATAAACGATTGTAAATTCGTCAAAGAAGACGTAACAGAAACTAGACGATACATAAGGATTTTTGTACCTAATTATTCATTTTCTAGTAAGGATAAATAATCCTAGTAGCGAGTACATATCGATATATCAAGTAACATAGCTGCATTGTAAATAAAACACGGTGGCGCGCGGCGGCGATGCGGCGTTTATGCACCGACAACTGGCTATTCAGTACCGTTACCCATACACTGAGACCCCGATATAATTTCACTGAGTGCAAACCTCGATGCACTCGCCTCTTCAACGACGAACTTGTTGGTGCACAAGTTGCACAACACTAGCGGAATGACGCGGAATGTCTTCGCATCGTGTCGCGAAGCATTCCATATCACTACTTACCTAAAGGTGAGTTTGCAGTGGCGAAACATTTACGCCGGTTTATGATGTGGACATTATAAATTGGTATAAATGTTACGTCATTACAAACTAAGGGTAACTATATTGTATCAAAATAGTACCTACATTGAAGGGTTACCAATTTTTTTATACCTTATTTGTATAATAGATCGTCATTTTGAAAGTTTTTTTTTATTTCTGTAAAATCTCCTGTTTTACTTAACTGGAATTTGGTTAGTGTGCAACATGTTCACTTTGATAAAACTAGTAACTAGGGTATCTCAAGATGTTTTGGTAATCAAAATAAATATAAATGTTGCAATATGATTTAACAATTAGTTGGTTAATGTTGTTAATTATCTTGTCTAAAATTAAACTGACACAACCAAGCAAAGGAGAGCTATACAACTAGTCAGTTTAGGTGGTCATGTTCGACTCTGACTGATTTTGACAGAATTAACATCGGTGTCTGAACTGTAACAAAAACCTATTAAGGTTCTTGACAAACTTAGCCACAATTTTGGATCAATCTTAGTTGAGTTCCAAAATTGAGTTCGGTTTAGCAGCCCAACTATTACATTCTTGTCCCTGATTAAGCTATCATGGCAATCACAAACTAGGAAATAAAAGACTTTCACAGCTCATTGCTATAAGACTTTGGTGCTGAAACTTACAATTTAGAAACCTTCATTCCCAATGAAATGTTAACATTTTAGTATTTAATTTTTTTACACTTGTACTATAATTGGACTGTTATTTTGAAAACACAGTGACCTCCTGTTTGTTTACTTTCTTTTCTAATGCTGGACCTGTAAAGCCAGTACAATGTAGCCTAACCCTCATAAACTTACCTCAATACCCACATTGTAATATGCATTCTTTTCGGTGAGCAACACTCAATATTTTGATATAAACATAGCATATTCCCTCAACACACTTTTCTTGAAAGTATCAGTAACCAACATAACTACAACTTCTATGTCATATTAGAAATAAGACTAAACAGAAAGAGCCAGAAAGTATTTGTTTCTATTCAATGATTACAAGTAAATGAAAAGATTTTGAACTCACCTCAAACGGTCAACAACAGCTTGCCTCTTGGGTGGAAGAATCATCTCCTCCATGGGCTGCAGCATGTTAGGCGGGTGCTGGGCGGGCGAGGCGCCGGGCAGCAGCCCGCCGGCGCCGCCGCCTCCCACCAGGTGCTCCACGGTGGCTGCTCACTTCACCTCTGCTCCCTCATTCTTCCTGCCAGTCTTTAAACAACTCGACACACCGTACTCAAGTACTGCACCGCAAATGTGACAACACTATCAGAAAATAGCTACAATTCGTCCTAAACATTCTCAACACAAGATTCATGTCGACACAGTTTCCCAGTCTTTGCGGCACTACCGATCTAAGTTCTCTCAATAATTATATAAAATGATTCGTTACCACCACTCACACGTTAGTCTAAAATTATATAAATAAAGAAACACGTCCAATTATAAAAATGTTTTGGAACAAGTTACGCAGTCAACACTGAAACAGTTTCACAGTTCAACAGAAATCACAATGTAATTTGTTCTGTAAATGCTAAAGTAACCTTATAATTTAGCACTGTAAACTTTAAAGGTTTATTTTATAAAAACATTCCCAAATTAAACATTTTAATAAAAACTAATAAGTCCTTTACAAAACCAATCCAACACGAATCGAATGACCGACAACCACCGACCAACCAAACACCAAACATCAAGTCAAGCCTGTCATGTAGTGATGTGCATAATCGATTATATATATTGATTAAAGTATTTATTTGAATGGCAAAAAATGATTTATTTACATAGTAATGACAAAATTTGAAATCAGTTTGCTATGTGCTGGATTGTAGTTATTATAATTCTGGGTGTGCAATGATTTATGTACTATAAAGACAAAAATGTTAGCATTATTATAAAATTCTAATTGTACACGCAATGATTTTTTCATTTAAGTTTTTAACATTTTTATTTAAAGTAAATTAATATTAAAATAAAATACTAAGGTGCTTAATAAATCGATTTTAAGCCAGAGAACGATCTTATAAATGTAATTCTTAAAACATACCATATAAACGATATGTTGAAAGCGTGCGATCGCTCTCAGACTTGAGATACATTTATTCATACGAGCCTTATTGTATCATAATATATATATATTTTTAAACGTGACATGAAATGATTTCGAAGTTTATGTTTAAGTTTTTCGTTTAGTAAGATTTCAGCTTATATTATCCTTGCACGGAACAGTAATAGAAAAAATATCTTGTTTTTTATCTAACTTTAAATAATAAAAACGGAGATAAATAAAAGTTTCATATTGAATTGAGGGCTACTATTAGAAGTTTCTAATTAAGTGCCACATATGGGTCCGTGCACACCCTTTTCCTTAGAGGGCGCTGGTAAAAAAAGCCTAATTACAGTCGTGTGATGGCGTAGTGGTCACTGTTCTAACCTAACCTAACCTCTGCTTTGACCCACATTTGACGCTAAACTGCGATAAAAAGTACTCTGAATAAATCTTTTTTGTTTTGGTATATCAATTCGTTGGTTCAATAAAAAAGACACGTGTCCCAGCGCCATAGCGCTCCCATACAACATCGATTATCAATCATTGCCTTGATATAAAATAATCGAATCTGTACATCTCTAAGCTCATGCCAGTGGCATTTAGTTAAAAAAAAATTGTCTATGCTTTTTGGTCACTTTTTGGTTTGTCAGGCTTGTGTCAGACTCTGACCTTGTGATGTTCTGCCTGTCTGTCAGTGTCATGTGTCAGTCAGTCATTGATCTGATTGTGTGATTGTCAATCGTCATTTATTTTTGTGTGGATTTTAGCGATTTTAAAAAATATTTATTATTCCCAGAAAGACATATGAAACATATGAAAGGGATTCACAATTTTATATAAGTCAACCTTTGCCATTATCGCTTTATAATTTACTAAAATGTCAGCACTGAGATTGAAAACGAATTCACCCGCATTACTAGCGAAGAGGTTATTCCTGCAGCCTAAAAATCATGTGAAATACATTTCTGCATGTAGTATTGCAGCTACTAAACTAAAGGGTGTGTAAACTCGCCAAGAATCCATTTATTTATCTAAGTAATAAATTCGTATGTAAGTGGGGTGTAGGTACTGATTAGAAAATGTGTAAAATAGTTGTATCCATAGGTTTTATCTATTTTATATAAGTATTTTGTTTATATTATATTGCATAATATTATAATGGTATAAATAGGTTGTCCAAAAATACTTAAATTCATCGACAATGTGTTTTATAGGAGTATTTCCAACATATAAACCAGTGAAATACTACAGCACAGCAAGCCAGTCTGAAATATTGAAAGGCTCATCAGAGAAGAGGGAGTTTCAAGCCGAAACGCGCATGCTGCTGGATATTGTCGCCAGGTCATTGTACTCTGACAAGGAAGTTAGTGTTTCAATACTAATTTGTTATTCTCCATAAACTGAAAAAGATATTGACATGTGAAATTAATTTGGTGTAAATTCTATTAATATACATACTAGAATTGCTTGATCTAAATGTACTGTTGTTCTTGTCATAATCATAATGTCTAAACATGAGAGCAATATTTTTTGTTCTCTGAAGTTTTTCAAAATTTTTGCCAAACAAATAAGTCTGGATTACAAGTTTTTTGGATAACCATCAATCAGTCAGTACATTTACATAATTTAGTATTTCATATCTTTTTTTAGGTTTTCATAAGAGAGTTAATCTCAAATGCAAGTGATGCACTGGAGAAGTTCAGGTACCTGAATGTCAGTGCCACACCAGATGCACAAAACCTGGAAGAAACGGACAGGCCTCTGGAAATAAGACTTACAACTGACAAACAAAACAGGACTATCACATTTCAGGTAGCTAAATAACCTTAGACTATCTGGACTAAGACTTAGTTTATACATACCAGATACACATAAGGAAATAGTATCAGTAGTATTCAAAGTCAGTATAATGTGTATGTAAATAGGCGTACTGCAGTGTGGGGGGAAAGGGGAGGAAGGCACCCCTCCCTATAAATAAGTACTTAAAAATAAACATTCAGGACTGATATTTGAGTTCTATTTACCTTGTCCTTACACTATATTTATTTTATTTACCCCTAACTCTTAGGCCAAAAGCTTTGATGTATCTGTCGCAGCCAACTAGCTTAATTCGCCGTTCAATTAACAGCCTAGGCACTTTAATAAACAGCGCCGTTCAACTAGTGGCCTGAATGATATTCAGCCATTTGATCAAACAGCTAGGCAAATGACTTGGCTCAATGACGTTTAGTAAAGTGCCTAGGCTGTTAATTGAATGGCGAATTAAGCTAGTTGGCTGCGACATATCCACCCTATTGGGCAAAAGTGAGTTTTTTTAACAACAAAAAAATTTATATTATCTGTGCCTTTCATATCTGTCTTTTTCTAGGACTCGGGAATTGGTATGACAAAAGAGGAATTGACAGAGAATCTTGGGACGATAGCTCGCTCAGGTTCCAAGTCCTTCATAGAGGAAGTTAAAAAGCAGGGTGCAGAGCAGGCCAGCACCATCATTGGACAGTTTGGTGTGGGCTTCTACTCTGCATTCATGGTGGCGGATAAAATAGATGTTTACACACGGAGTAGCAAGGCCGGCTCCCAAGGCTACAAGTGGTCATCCGATGGGTAATTCCACTAGTCTCATAGCTGTTTGCCAAACAAAAATCGTCACAGAAATATTTGATTATTCTGAATCTTGATTCCCAATGATTATACAGTAATGATATAGGGCTTGGACACTTTCCAATAGCTTTAGTCCACCCATTATTATTCAAATATCTTAGTTAAAGTTTTGATATGTTAAATATTAATCCAATTGTATGTATATCAAAGCCAACAAGAAGTATTGGTAATATTGGCACATGTACCTGTTGTTAATCAAAATCATACAAGTATGATGTATATTTATGACTAACAACCTGCTTTGCATGGGTGCAATGCTGATACTAAAGTGTTTCTCTACTATATTATGCATGTATTATACATATAAACCTTCCTCTTGAATCACTCTATCTTTTAAGGAAACCGCATCATAATCTGTTGCATAGTTTTAAAGATCTAAGCATACATAGGGACAGACAGACAGCGGGAAGCGACTTTGTTTTACTATGTAGTGATGAATAGGGTGTATTTTTCAGTGATAAGCTAATTATATTTCTAGCTCTGGAACTTATGAAATACAAGAGGCGGATGGAGTTCCCATTGGTACCAAGATTGTTATCTACTTAAAAACTGATTGCAGAGAATTTTCTGATGACAACACTGTTGAAGGTACATTATCTTATTAATAAGTCGCAACTTGAAGTCATAATTATGTGCCACTAATGTAGGATTACATTTTCAGGTATCATCAAGAAGTATAGCAACTTTGTCAGCAGCCCAATATTCCTGAATAGTGAACAAGTTAACTCAATTAAGGTGAATTTAGACATCCTACTAATATTATAAATGTGAAAGTTTGTGAGTGTGGATGTATGTATGTATGTATGTATGTATGTATGTATGTATGTATGTATGTTTGTTACTCCTTCACGCAAAAACTACTGAACGGATTTGGATGAAATTTGGAACACAGATAGTTTATAACCGGGATTAACATATAGGATACTTTTTATCCCGATAATCCCGAAATTTTTGTTACGTTAAATACTACGCGGACGAAGTCCGTGGGCACAGCTAGTTTTAAATAATTGCATACTGTTATTTATAATAATACTAGTAGTATCAACACCGAGAGTGTTGTCGTTAATATTACTGCACTGTGGTAAATGCCAGCTAGATTTAATTTGTATAGGGTGTTTCAGGCCCCAAACAAAATTAGAAAACAGGCGCGGGCTGTTTTAGTAATCACCGGCCTCCACACACTACGAAAGGGATTCAGGCCGTATTCCACCCTGCTTGCCTGGTGCAGGTTGTTGGATTTCACATATTTTTCGCAAATTGGTTAGATTGGTTGGTTTTCCTTCACCGTAAGCAAATGATAATCATATATAAATTATGATTCGCACATGGATTTCGAAAAACCCAGAGGTGCGAGCCGGGGTTTGAACCCGGGACCTGGTGCCGGCAAGACGCGTGCTTAACCAATCGGATATAACTGCTGTAAAACAACTTTACGTAACAGTATTTTTATTCCAGCCACTATGGTTAATGGAGCCCAAGGAAGTCACACAAGAACAGCACATTGAGTTCTACAGATTCATAAGCAACTCATACGACAAGCCACGCTTTACTCTGCACTATAAAACTGACGCTCCACTCAGCATCAGATCGATACTGTATGTACCTGAAGGCAAACCCGGCTTGTTTGAGCTGTCCAGGGACACCGATGTGGGCGTCGCTTTGTACTCTCGAAAAATATTAATTAAAAGCAAGGCTGAAAACATACTGCCGAAATGGTTGAGATTTGTTAAAGGTATTTTATTTTTAAGATTGCCAATACTGACGCGAGCGCCGATCGGGCCAACGTAGCCTGTGTTGTATGGAAATAACTTATATTAACGTGAATATTCAGAATTGAATTAACGTGAATTTAATGTAGAAACAAATTAATTTTGTAGCGAAAGGCGTGAACAAACCGCTCACAGTGTCACATCAGTTAATATGTAGTACCGTGTGATGGTTGAAATATGTAATTTATGAATATAATACATACTAGCGGCCCGCCCCGGCTTCGCTCGGGTAAATTACGGTTACATTGTTTTTAGTTTAAGTAAGGATCCCTAATTTTTTGAAAATATAATATAGCCTATGCCTTCCAGGGCATTCCAGGGATAGTGTAACTTCCCAACAGTGAAAGAATTTATCAAATCGGTTCAGTAGTTTCGCTGCCGGCCCCCCGGCCGCTATGTCCCTGCATTTTAAATCTGGTATCTTCTAAAATATTAATTTAAATTAGATGCTATAAAGGTCCATATTGATCTATGTTAAATGCACAATAAGGTGTACGGAATTGTAGTACATTATTTTGATCTAACTCGTAGGGTTCAACCAGCGTTTGCAATGTAACCGCAAAAAAATGAGTTTATATACGACATCACATTAGAAACCTCAAAAAAATCAGTGTTTCTCTACATTATGCATGTATTATACATATAAACCTTCCTCTTGAATCACTCGTATCTATTAAAAGAAACCGCATCAAAATCCGTTGCGTAATTTTAAAGATCTAAGCATACATAGGGACATACAGACAGCGGGAAGCGACTTTGTTTTATAATATGTAGTGATTGACAAACGCTTGGCGCAGTGGTTCGAGTGTAGTCCGATCGGCTCACTGCACATGGTGGTTGCGGGTTCGATTCCAAGGGGCAAAAATCGAAAATGGCCTTTTCGTAATTTGCCCAGGTCTGGGTGTCACTGGGATCGATAACCGTACAATCGACCCCCAGTCGATTGTACGGTACCCTACCCATAGTACAAACGTTGCTTAGTTTGGGACCATACAGTTAGTGTGGTGTGTTCTTCTGGCGATATTTATTAATATTTATATTAATTCATGTAGCGCATGGTAAACGGTATTTTATTGTTTTTAGGTGTTGTGGATTCTGAAGACATTCCATTGAATCTTAGCAGGGAACTGTTACAGAATAGTAATTTGATTATGTGAGTATTATTTAAGTACAGTGCTTTAGTATAAAAGGTTCATGCATTAGATAAGGCACCTTATTACGATTTAAATGGGTTTTATTTTTCAGGAAACTCAAGACTGTACTCACTAATCGTTTTATTAAATTCATGATTGAAATGTCGCAGAAGGACGCCATTGGATATGATGCATTCTACAAAGACTATTCTTTGTTCATGAAGGAAGGAATTGTTACTAGTCAAAATCCGTTAGAAAGGGTACACACTATATTTATCTGCTCACTTCAATTATAAAATCCATTTAGTACCTAACCTACATATCTAATACTGATGTATTTTCTTGTGTACTTTCAAAGGAGGAAATCTCGAAACTACTGCGCTTTGAATCGTCCAAGTTGGAAAGTGGCGTAAAGATATCACTTTCAGACTACATTTCCCGTCAGAAGGAGGACCAGAAAAACATTTACTATTTGGCATCACCCAGGTGCGTATGATAGTAGATTGAAGTGTAAATTCCATAATGTAAAGCAAACTGAGTTCTATTAGTGATCCTATAAGTCATAGGTTTCCTTTTATCTTATTGGTTTTACCTTGGTGCTTTGATTTTTCATTCTAGGAGTAAGACGCGTTATGGTAATTTTATCATGTATAATAGAACAGCCGTTACAAGTTATAAAATTTAATCGAAGCCTTAAAGATCACACAACCCTTGCATTATAAGTATTACCAGTAGTCTCTGAAGACAGGCGGCACTCACTTCATATAAATATCGGGAATCAGTCAAATCAGGCTACCAAGCCAATACCAATGAAATTAGGAACAAGATAAATTCTCTGAAAATTATATTTTTATTTTACAGTCGTGAGTTGGCCGAATCTTCGCCATACTACGAATCTCTCAAAAAGCGCGACATCGAAGTGTTGTTCTGCTATGAAATGTACGATGAATTGGTGTTGTTGGAGTTGAAGGAATTTGGAGCTAGAACATTGGTGTCCATAGAGAATGATATGAAAACCGATTCCAAAGACAAGGTCGAGACTGTTGTAGGTCAGCATCATCATCATTTTTTATAAAGATTGTGTGCAATTGTTTGAATGCTATGAAGTGTACTACTTTACTGTCGAGATCTGGGTGATTTTAAGCGAGATTCGTCCCTATGCGAGTATTTTTTGGGTATGTGCAGTAGTAACTGGAAAAGGCTTCTCGTTTTAAGCACTCATGTTTCGCCCGTAAGTGACTAAACCTTCTAAGTGCTAATACATAAGATCCCATTATAATGATTATTATTTATTAACAGGTAGCGAAGGTCTTCAACAAACTCAAGTGGACGAAATCATTTCATTCCTCAAAGCAAATCTAGCCGGTAAAGCGTTCGACGTGCGTACCACGCAAAAGCTAGACACGCACCCCTGCGTTATAGTGGCGCAGGAAATGGCCGCCGCGAGACACTTCATTCGCACGCAGGCGCAAGGGCTTAGTGAGGAAAACAGATTCGCACTGCTGAGGCCACAATTAGAAATTAACGCCAAGTAAGTTGAGTCTACTATTTTTTAATGGGACTGGTCCCGCCACACTCCCACCACTGTAGCTCCTGTAAACCAGGATCGACAATGGTGACCAATAATGACGTCGAGGTTTGCCCCTCTACGAGTCCCGGGGAAAGTTAAATTGTCTTGAAACCCGCACGAATTTAATTGAATTAAATAAATAGGAGGACTTGGAAGAAAAAAATCCACTTCCAGTTGAGTCTATTAGTGAACACTAGTTTATTTAACTTCGTACTCATTTATTTATTTATAGTGCCAATTTCGTTGATGCACAAACTAAGATGGACAAAACTAAATGTAATGCAGTAATGGAGGAAAGCAATATTTAGTTGTTAACAATGAAACTACAAAATGATAATTGAAAGACGTGTGAAGTTCGTCAACCCGTACTAGACCAGTGTGATGGGGTATGACCCGAATTCCTCTCACTTTGAGGGGGAGAGTGTGGTCACCATTTAATTATATTATAGAGGGCGAATCTTTATACACCGGTATAAAGGTTTGGGACTAAAATAACAACGAAATGTGGGTACCAGTGGCGGATTTACCGGCAGGCTGAGTAGGCTGGAGCCTAGGGCGGCAAATTCGGGGACCTAATTTTTTTTTTGTTTTGTACGTGCAACAAATTTTGCCGATGAATATTTTACGTTCAATACGAGTATCGACGAAATTTTTGTAAAATTAATCTAGGACATGACAATTGTAGAGGCAACGGCGGCAAAAACTTTACAGCCTTGGTATACCTTGGAAATTTGTAAATCCGCCACTGGTTAGTACAGTGCACCTTTGCCTACTTACCCTTTATATTATATATTTTTATAGCCATCATTGTATATTGTTATACTAATCATAATTTGTTATTATTTGCGTCGTAATAATATAATCTGTTATGTTTCATTTTCAGGCATCCCATTATTAAAAAACTTCATAAACTGATTGCCAGCGACAACGAGTTGGCGAAAATGGTCGCCCAGCAGTTGTTCTCTAACGCCATGGTCACGGCAGGCCTCGTGATGGACCCCAGGAACTTAATAACGCATATTAACGATCTGTTAGTTAAAGCTTTAGAGAAACATTGAGTTATAATGTGGTGATTAAATTTAATTAAATGGTTATTGTTATGTGTGTTCTTTCTTTTATTTGTGTAATATCCGTGTGGGAGATATTGTTACATGCGATCCACGTTCGCGGGCGGACCGGGTTACACGCAACTGATACATAGGTAACATCTAGACAAAAGTGGTAAGCGGTGTTTGCTAGTACGCTACGCACAGAAGTAAAAAGAGCGGTGTTTACTTTGTATTATTATTTACATACCATAGAAGAGGAAAAAATAGTCATTGCGGTCCGTTTAAAAAAAATCATAGTCTAGAAATTAGTTTTTGGAACGAAGTTCCTTATCGCGCGTTGCGAAAGGGGGCTAGACGGAAAAAAATTTGAGTGTACTGACACATTTTGGCGACACTTTTTGCTATAGTTGTAAGCCGTGCGGCGTGCGCGTGTTTCTCTGTCAGTCTCTCTCTCTCTCTCAGTCAGTCAGTCAGTCGGTCGGTGAAGGTGAAAGTACTTTTACGACTATTTTTGTTGAGTGTATACAGGTTTTTAATAAATAATAAAAGAAAAAAAAATCCTGACAGTGTTTCTGCACAAGTTCTGGATATTGCAACTTCGTTTCATCCGGGTGTCCCTTGACACCTCTCAAGTTTTTTATTTAAGTATTGAATAGTGTAAGTAATGTGGTAATAGCTCTCGTCTGGAGCTATTATAATATTTATATTAATATATACTACTTACCCTTTGTAATGATTGAATATAAGAAACTGGAGATTAAAAAAAAATACATGTAAAAAGACAAGCCCGCTGGAGTTTCTTGCCGGATCTTCTCAGTCGAGGTCGCGTTCCGATCCGGTTGTAGATATAAGAAAAAAAAAATATAAAATTTACAATTTGTAAGTGCCCCCGTAGGCCTAAACAAAATAAACGCATTGAATTTGAAATACTAGCTGAGCCCGCGACTTCGTCCGCGTGGAATTTAACTTAACCTCTTCCGCTCCCACGTTCTGAACCCGCGCGACAGGACCCATTTGTTTTTTTGTTTTTCTAAAATAAAAGTAGCCTAAGTTACTCCTTATAACATCAGCTATCTGCCAGTGAAAGTCCCGTCAAAATCGGTCCGGTCGTTTCGGAGATTACCCGGAACAAACATACAGCTAGACCAAAACATTTTAAATCGCGTTTTTGATATAGGTGTCGTATGTACTTTCATATGCATTTAGTGAAAACGTGTTATTTTGATATTACAAACAGACACTCCAATTTTATTTATTTGTATAGATTTAACAACTGATTAGCATAGTGGTTCGCACAGGCCGGCGCTCAGTTTACTGCACCGGGTGGTAGGGGGTTTAATTACCGCGGGCAAATAGCGAAAATGGCCTTTACGTAATTTTTCTTTATCTGTGGTTCAGCCAACTTTGCCCAAGTTGCTCAAGCTCTTGAGGTTGCCCAACATGGGCTTCCAGAATGTAACTTTTGCTACTTTTACTTACAAACAGCAACAAACTTAACTGACCATTCTGGACCCAACAGAGAGAAAATTGTAGTGCTAGAAAAGGATGAATATTGTCTGACATGACAACTTATTAACAATATAAAGTTTTAATGTCATTGTGTGTGTGTGTGTGTGTGTGTTGCTTTTAGACGTTGGCATTCCTCCAAAAAGGAATGAGATGCGAGAGTAACGATGCGGCAACGTCGCTACGCATTGTCGTTTTGTACTGTAATAGTACATTGTTACACGAGTGGTGAAAGTGACTTATTTTCCCCGAGACGGGGTTTGGCGCCCGAGCGTAGCGAGGGCGCTAATAGTTCGAGCGACAAAATAAGTCTTTCACCCGAGGTAAACACTGTGCTTTTCATTACGAATACAAGAAAAAATAAAATTAAAAACAGGAATTGGCTAAAGAAATAATACAAGGAAGTATGAACAATACTCTACAACTCGAAAAAAAAAATAAAGATCGGATTGCCTGCCGCCTATTTTGTTTTTTTTCGTTGGCCGGCCAACTGCATTATTTCGCCATTATTTTTCATTTTCATCTTTAAATATGTTGCCCTAATCTATGTTATTTTAAAGAAATTGTTGAAACTAAATTATAATTAAGTCATTTAAAAATATATATTATTTAATTAATACTTAACTTTATGTTATTTAAATTTTACATCGTGCTGTAATTGAGTGACTGTAGAAAAAGTTTGAACATGGTTCCATAGAAATGTGAAAATGGAACTAGTTTTTTTTTATAATTTGACAGCTGTCAGTTGAAAGCGATTCTCCCGGGCCGGAAAAGTATTACTTTCAACCCGCTCCTCAGGCATCTTCAGACCTACTTTCAGAGTATGAGTAATGAAAATAATATAAATTACACATTTGCATTGAAGGTGATGGCGCTTGTCTAGCCCGCGAAATTCTATATTTTCGAGTTTTTATAGTTTATGAAAAATCTGAAAACATTTAAGACAAAATTTTGTGATTGGCGACAAACACAGTATGCAGTGCGTTTAGTAATACTATACCAATTCTATATAATACTAGCTGAGCCCGCGACTTCGACCGCGTGGAACTTAAGTTAAAACTTAACAAAAAAGCCCGCTCCCGCGTTCTGAGACCGCGCGACAGGACCCATTTTTTAAATTTTGTTTTGGTAATATAAAAGTAGCCTTAGTTACTGCTTATAACATCAGCTACCAGTGAAAGTCCCGTCAAAATCAGCCCACCCGTTTCGGAGATACTCTTTGATTACATGTGTTTTTATTGTTTCACGCGGAACCCTAATTGTTTTTCTAAAATTAAAGTAGCCTAAGTTACTCCTTATAACATCAGCTATCTGCCAGTGAAAGTCCCGTCAAAATCGGTCCAGCCGTTTCGGAGATTACCCGGAACAAACACACAGACAGACAAAAAAATTTTAAATCGCGTTTTTCCTATAGTTGTCGTATGTACTTTGATATGCACTTAGTGAAAAGGTGTTATTTTGATATTACAAACAGACACTCCAATTTTATTTATTTGTATAGATTAAAATACAATGAAAAACAATAAAGAGTATTTCGCAGTCTTTATTCATAACTCTATTTATAAAAAAAACCTCCTGTGGACGTTGAGTAAAAAATAATTCCATCTTATCTAATAAAACAACGTCGGATTAGTTACACCAAGTCAAGAGCGGGTGGACTGATTTTAATGATAATTGGTTTGTTGGATTCGTCTTCACCACAAATAGTACAATAAATTAACCGAAAAATTATTCAACATTTCTAGCCGAGCAAAGCCGGGGCGATATGAACCAATAATGAATACAGTAGTAAATAAGGTTTTTACTATAATGCTTGATTTCAAGCTAATGAGCCCCATATTTATAAAGTGACATAAATATATATTTATTAAGAACAAATGGAATACGTTTTAAAAACTTGTATCATTTCACTAATGCACTTTGTCCATCTGCGTTCTTGTGCCACTTGTCTGCGGAACTGAGCACCACACCCTATCCGCCTGTTACACCTAACTGTCGGGAAATTTCTGATTGATGATGAGCTACGATTCTCATTCGCTCTATAGTTGTTAAACGTGCAGGCATTTTTGAAAATTAACTGATTTAGCTACTCAAAATATCCAAAATAATATTAAATTTATTTGATTCAATGATAGGTAGTGTAGGACGCCCTCCGACCAGGTGGGATGACGATCTGCGAAAGACTGCAGGCAGATGCTGGATGCGGCAAGCTGAAGACAGGGCGCTATGGCGCTCATTAGAGGAGGCCTATGTCCAGCAGTGGACAAGCATAGGCTGATGATGTGTATACTTAAGAGTGTGGCCGTTTGTACCTACTTATACGGACACGCGAAGAACTTTTGAGTTTTCACTTCGACAGAGAGCGGTAGCTTGCTACATATCTCTAATCTGTGGAGACTGGAGTGTTGCTGGAGAGCGGTGTCAAGCAAGAGTAATGGCTGGCAACACTGGCTGTTTGCTTGAGTCGCTAGCAGGGTCCTCAATCTTAGAACAAAATTAAGGGAATGTAAGGGAAGTCATGCTACTAAATTACGATGCACACAGCATTCATTTCAGCAAAAGGATAGTTGGTGCTTTTTAATTTATTAGGATTATTTTAAAAAAACTTAAAATACAGATGGCACTTTTATAAGTTTTGCAAATTATTTACTCATCGATTCACAAGATGTCGCTCCACGCAAAGTAATACCTATGCAAGAACTTCAGTACTTTTCTAAGCTTCTTGGTCCTATGGCACAGTTGAAAATACTATCTACTAAAATAGTATATTTTTAAAGTATTAAAATAATCTTTAAAAACATTCCCCGCTTTCTGGCGCTGTAAACAAATGACATGAAAACGTTTAGAGAATAATATGTTTAATACCTAATATGTTAAGTAAGTGCCTCATACTTTAGTATGTTTTTTTTTGTGTTATTCCAATGTTTTGTGTCAATATTAAATATACTTATAGATTTATTTTCTTATTTTATTTATAATTTAATTAATAAAAGCTGTTATTATATTAGTATGGTCTATGGATGTAGAAATTTTAATACGAATTTGGTATTTCGTTTTATTGTAAATTGGCAACATTAAAAACATTTTAAAAGAAAAAACGCCAAACAGCTCAAAATCAAAATGGAGGTCGTGTAATATTTTTGAAACGGGAATTTTAATTGATTTTTTATTAATTTCCAACGCTACACTTTGTTTCTTTGGATTTTACGATCAACCTACGTTGTTGCACTGTGAATTACTGTTGAGTTGAGCCTGTGCGTATCTAGTTTATACAAGGTAAGTCTGTGCTGTGTTCCTCCGGTGGTTTGTTTGATATTTTTCAAATACCTATCTACCTAGTTACCAAGAGGAGTCCTCGTAATTGGTCCCTGTGTTATTCTTCGCATCGGCATCGGTATCGAAAATGAGTTCAGGGTCCGTGTGTAGCCTTAGGGGCGCTATGACTTAGGTTAGGTTAGGTTAGAACAGTGACCAAAACGAAAATATTTTTTTTTCCAAAATTCGTCTAAGTCCTGGCACCATAGCCCCCCTAACTGGGAACTAACATAACCTAATGACACATTCGGATTCTGGCGCTTCGCCGGCCGCTGCCGCGGCGCGCTCGCTTCGCTCGCTCGGCCCCGCGTTTTGGTCACTGTTCTAACCTAAACCTAAGTCATAGCGCCCCTAAGGCTACACGCCAACCCATTAATTACTTACGTAATTTATGTAGCCAGTGGTGCCCATAATCTAAGCTCAAGTTGTAAAATTGCCCAAGGAATATCAACTACTAATAATAATATCAACTTATTAATTTTAGGAACAGATAAAGATAGCGAACGGTTCAACAAAGTGGGTTTTTCAAATTGGTGATGCCATTGTGGGGCTGAAAAATGAATTGATATATAAGTATTGCTGTGTTTGTCGTCGACGACACTTTGAAGATAAATATCTCTGTCGCTATAAGAAGATAAGCGATTCCGACATTATATATGCCAGGTTTGTATTAATATTGTACATAATATTTTATTTGTCTCAAGTTTTATAAAAAATATTGCATCTAGCCATGTCCGTCAATTATTTAGTATTTACAAGTTATTTATACTATGCATTTTTAAAAATTGAATCCTGAATCCTTGTCCTGAATCTTTTTCGCATAAAACAGAATCCTGTAACCAGTAGTAGGAAATTTAAAATGTCTATCAAATAAAATCCAAATCATATTAGATTTAGTGTTTCAATAATGTTCCCATTGCATTTCAGATCCATTGTCGCTGAAATATATCAAGCAGAGAGAACTGTGGCAACAAATTTAAACTAAAATTGCTCTTACAAAACCATCAACATCAGCAGGTAACTATTTATCTATTTTACACATTTGTTTGATACACAACCGAAGTCGCAGGCAGCAGCAGTATAAGAAATAAGGTGTGTTGTGTGTTTTTAAAAAACTGGACATGTGTACATCTGGCCATGCACATTGAAGGCTTCCGAACCCATTTCAATAGCCAATATGTATCGTATCTATAACCAAAGTAGTGAAATACACGAAACAATATTTGCGGTATAGAAAAACGGTCTTGACAGACAGACAAGCGGCAGACGGACAACAAAGTGATCCTATAAGGGTTCAATTTTTACCTTTAGAGGTACGGAACCCTAACACAAAATGTCATTTAACCTGTATTATTATATTTTCAGATCCAGTGTTCGAAGCTGTGATACCAGAATCAGAAACTAACAACCAACCTAGGTCAGTCGTCAAGCCCGTCAATCTCTACAAAAGATGTTCAACAAAATCAAAGTAAGTTTCTTTGCAACAAACAATGTCCACGTAGTAGTAAATTATAAAAACGTAATTAGGAATTGAGCTAGCAGTTACTTCATAATATTTATATTGGTGGCACGTGGCTATGGTTACCTACTAAACCCTAATGGGTTGCAGTATTACAGCTGTGATTTTAAATTAAATTTATTTATATGCATGGATCATTTATGTGGTCTGAATTAAACATAAAATAATTACTATTACTATAATATTATCAACCATTAATACAATAATACATATGCATATAGATTTCGACGACCGCTTGGCGCAGTGGTTTGAGCGTAGGCCGCTCGGCTCACTGCACCAGGTGGTAGCGAGTTCGATTCCCGCCAGGGCAAATTTCAGAAATAGCCTTTACGTAATTTGCCCAGGTCTGGGTGTCACTGGGATCGCCCCCAGTCCATTGTATGGTACCCATAGTACAAGGCTTAGTTTGGGACCATACAGTTGGTGTGTCAGTCTGGCGATATTTATTATTATATATTTTATATAAAATAATTTCCTTAGCTATGAAATGCACCTGTTGATTTTAAAACAAAAACCAATATGGTGTATTATTGTACCATCCGATAATGTTGCTAATAAAGTTCGCTCGTCTTGCATTGACCGCGCATTGCCATCGGGTCCCGAGTAGACAGCGCGCCCGTAACCCTCCTGTCGACAACGAGTAGACGCCGAACGACAAGGCGGAGCTGGTTGGGTGCCGGGTGGCTCTAATAAGTTATGTCGTTTTGGGAAGTAATGAAATACCGCAAACTAAAGAACTTTTAATATAATTATGATACATATTTTGATAAAAAACCGTGCATACTATACCGTTCTTATTTCTTGTAAGATTATCTTTTCGCGGTTAGACCATAATCAAAGACAATTTGAACACTTGATAACGTAAGGGTTTAATTTAAATAAATGTATGAAAATACAGCTGTATTAACAAAAAAAAATACTTTCTTTAGTTTCTCGTATTTCATTACTTCACAGAACTTGATCCTAATCGGATGGTGCAATAGTACAGAATGTTGTTTCTTTTTCTAAATCAACGGGTTCAATTCCTGGCTAGATAAATTGTTTTTCAAAAATCAAATGATGCTGTTTTAGTTTTATCAAAATGGGTCTAGAGGTTCGTTTAATCATTTTTCGATATTCTCTATAGTTTCTTATCAAGCCTAGCCACGCACACTTGAAAAATTCACCTGTAGATAGGAAATTTTACTATCAGCGTACTTTAATTTCAATTAGTATTAAATATTTTTTATAACCCACTAAATTCTAGAAAATAAACATTATATGCTTTTATTTGCTGACCAAAATGGTTATACTAGATGAAACAAAAGGGGTATACAATTTTTTTTTCAACTTAACTTTGTAAATCTCAAGCTATCGGCTTTGTGGGACAGTTGAAGTACTAAAAGTTGTGTAGACTGGTGAAATATGTCACCAGCTGTATTCCTATAACACCTTTTGTTTTTCAAGTTTCCTCCAAAGCTGATAGTTTTAGAATTACAAAGTTAAGTTTTGAAAAAAGTAGTATACCCTTTTTGTTTCACCTAGTATTTGCATCGCCGCAATTTATGAATCAAGATTACCGTTTCTAAAAATAAAACTGTCGTGTTTATTTTCAGGAAAAGCAGTTCTTCTAGCAGAATGCCAGGAGACCACTGATTTATTCCTATTCCTAGACAACATATTTGATTAGTTGAATGGGAGCTTCATGAAATTGCCAAGAGCCAAGCCGCCAGTCGATTCCGTAACAACAAATTCAAGCCACCATAAAATATGGATGGAAGGAAGAAAAATATTTTGATCAATGAAATTTATTACGATGCTGGCAATGTCGAGCCTGTTCCTACAGTGAATAACTGGCTGTGGACACTGGAAGCTGTAAAAGTTTTATTGAAGAAACTAAGCGTTGATTTTGTGGTGAACCTCAGATGGATGCCGCATCTGAATCAAGACCCTAGAAAACTTCTTGGGAGAAATTAGGAGTCATGGGTGCCGTAACAATAATCCAACATGCGAATAATTCGAGTCGGCTTTTACAACATTATTAATTAACAATGTAACAAGTATACACAGTCGTGGTAAAAATTGCGAGGATGATTTGTCATGCATTACACACCCTCCTCATTGGAGACCAGCCAGACCAGACCAGCTCAGTAGAATTCGATTTTGAAAGCATTCTTAACACAGAGTTCACTTCTATTGAGGAGAAAGAAAAAGACCCCATTATAGCACCACTACAGTATGTGAGCGGGTATTTCTTAAAAAAGACTAAAACACGAATATTTAAAAACTGTTCGGAATGAAAAAAAGATTTCATGAGTGATGATCAGTTAGAATATATAAGGTACAGGGAATATGCCGGAAGACGGTGGCTTTGTTCTCCTAGTCATGGATTAATACAATTAATTTATAATATTCAAGATGTAATCAATATAATTTTGAAACAACATTTGGAAAGAAAATGCTTGAAAGACATAATTAATACAGCTTTAATAGTATTATTAGATTTTGACTTCATAACATGCAACATGCCCAAACAAAAATTGATAAATTACTTGATGAATGTCTGTGGTAGGTTTATGGTATTTAATTATTGTAAGAATTTAAATAAAATTATGTATGGGAAAAACAAATAAATGATTATTAAGACGTTTATCAAGTTAAAGCTAAGAAACTTCTAGCCAAATGTTGTAAACGAAGAAAAATATGTTAAATTTCCGTAATAAAAACCAAATGTACCAGAGAAGTCGTTGTTATTGAATTAATTGTTTTAGGTACTTTAATAACTTGCTGTTTTTCAAATAATGAATTACTTTCAATGTTTGTTTCATAAGGATAATTATCAAATGCATTGTAAATGTATCCAAAAGCAAACTGATAAAATCTACTTTCAGTGTTGTTTTTTGAGGTTGGTAAATTTGTTGTTGTGGTTTTTAAAGTAAACTCTCAAATCTAGTATATTATGTTAGATATTTTGTTTATTTTACGCTAGAATTTTGTTATATTTTTTACTTAATTTCTTATTTTCTATAATGTACATTTTCGTTTATATTGTTAAACTTAATCTAAAATCTGTGTATTGTTCTAATTTTGCTAATTGTTATAAGGGCTTTCCGAAGTGTGGTATTTTTTAATTTTTGATTTACTTATGATTGAGAATTATTTACATGTACGTTACACTAGGCATTATAAATGCTTACTTAGTACTTTGTAGCTAGCTTGTTATTTTTTAAGGTACCTACTTTTGTTCATCTACTACTACTACAGTTTTTGTTTATTTAATATCATTGTATGTTCATGTTATATTTCCTGTTTTTATAAATATTTTATCAAATACCATTTAATGATGGATATTTATTATATGGATTTTGGACTTGCAATTAACCGTGATAAAACCAAAATGATGATTGTAGATCGTGCCAACAATAACCACCCGGACGTTACAGCCATAGCAGGATGCGAGGTAGTCACGAGCTACGTATATCTCGGCTCCACTATCACCAACGCTGGAGGCTGCGGGGAGGAAATTCGGAGACGCTGCGCGGTGACTAGATCCTCAGTGGAAAAGCTCACAAGATTTGGAAAGACCACAGAATAACCAGAAACACAAAAGTTCGACTGATGAGGTGCTTGGTATTTCCTATCTTTCTGTACGGAGCTGAGACGTGGACACTGAGAATGCAAGACCGTCGAAAGATTGACGCCCTGGAAATGTGGTGTTGGAGGCGCCTGCTCCGAATCCCATGGACCGCGTACCGAACTAACGTTTCAATCCTAAAAGAACTCAACATCAAAGAGAGATTATCGTCGACTGTGCAAATACGAATCCTCAAGTTCTTTGGGCACATCACCCGCAACAAAAACTCAATGGAGCGATTAGTGGTGCAAGGGAAAGTTGAAGGCAGGAGACCACGTGGGCGCTATCCAACACGGTGGACAGACCTCATAAAATCCGTGACACACTCAACCGTGAACGACTGCTCTCACTTAGCCAAACATAGACCCACATGGCGACATATCGTACGAGCAGCGGTGGCACAAGAACCGACCGAAACATGACCACGACCGCTCTGACAAGAGTGCTACGACTTAGAAGAAGAATTTATTATAAACTATGTGCTATATAATTTAATAGCATTGTGTTTATTTCCTATTTTTAATGCACGTAGAAAGTTAAAGTAGTAGATATATAAAGGCATTCCTTGGTATTGATTTTTGTGTAAATCTGAAAGGCGTGTGTTTATCTATAGTTTTAAGTTTATTTAATAATAGGCTATTAATTTAACTATTACGTTGTAAAGTAAGCAATTACCTACTGTAGGCATCATACAACAATTTATGTTTTTAAGTAAACTCGTCCATTATGTTAGCTATTTTGTTTATTTTTCGCTAGAATTTAGTTTTCTTTTATACTTAATTTGTTATTTTGTATAATGTATGCTGATAAAATCTACTTTCAGTAGTTTGTAGCTAGCTGGTTGTTGTTTTTTTAAGTTACCTACTTTTGTTCATCTACATTTTATTTTCTTTATCTACTATCATTGTATGTCCATTTTATGTTTCCTATTTTATTAAAAATAAATGTGTTTCTAATAATGTAGCATTTTATTTTCAATAGATAATAATATATTTAATAGCACCTATACAGGTTACTAGGTACCTATAGCCACATTCCTGATTCAGTTCCTAACTTAAAATCCAGAGGCGCTAGTTATGCATTCCCTATATACCTATAAGATTGGTCTCTATTTCTAGTATATACAAGGTACTCTGTGGTCGCTAGTCTAGTATAATATAATAGTCATCTATGGCTTGAGTGATCGAGTGGGGTGTGAGTGTGGCGTTTAAAATTGATTTCTGCTTTAATTTCATTGAAATTCCGTCTTGTATGTGTATTTTATTGAAGATTTTTATGTTAAAACAGACTGGGGTAAGTATTTCATTGATAAATTAACAATTTGATGACAAAAACCAAGTGTCGCCGTCGATCAATTCGCGGGTTTTTTTACAGTGTTTTGTCCTTTTTGCACACATTTCAGCTATATACGTATATCTCTTACAAATTAATGGACGGATGAGTGCTCCCTAGCGTTGGGTGAGGAGCTTTTGTAATTTATAAACTGTTCGTATTTAGTTCGAAGCACAATGGATATAAACAAGATGGATTGCGACGAGGAGAACAAAACGTTGGATAAGAAGCAAATAGAGGCTGAAGAGATGGAGGTCATGTTAAAAGCTGAAGATGTTACGGTTGAGCCGGGCCCGGAGTCACGGGCTGACAACGACGGCCCCGTGAAGGCCGCACTCTCGGGGGATATCACCGAGCACGGCCGCGAAGTGAAGCCTAAATTCATACCCATCGGCGCTATCAAAATGCCGGGTTTCTTCACAAAGAATTCTGACAAAGAGAAGTCCAAGGTTAGTTTCGATTTCTATGGACATCCTACTAATATTATAAATGCGAAAGTTTGTGAGTGTGGATGTATGTTTGTTACTCCTTCACGCAAAAACTACTGAACGGATGAAATTTGGATGAAATTCGTGACACAGATAGTTTATAACCGGGATTAACATATAGGATACTTTTTATCCCGATAATTCCGTAATTTTTGTTACGTTAAATACTACGCGGGCGAAGTCGTGGGCAGCAACTAGTATGTCTATAATACCACCTTTATTCATGCTCCTACAAGAGAGGAGTGATTTTGATTTATTTTGGTAGTTATTTGGTCTGGGCTTTTGACTTAGGGTTCTATTATGGTTCTATTCTATGTTCATAACAAGCAGTTACATCCTACATAGGTCTTAGTGGTTGTTACCATTTAAAATACTGCAATGGAACAATGGCAATGGGAAAAATCATTCTCATGTGTGTACTGCATTGCCTATAGTTTCCTATTAGTATAATTAATGATTTAAACATAACTGTTTTATTATAAAAACTAGCTGAGCCCGCAACTTCGTCCGCATAGAATTTAACTTAACAAAAAAGCCCGCTCCTGCATTCTAAGCCCTCGCGACAGGACCCTTTTTTTTTGTTTTTCTATAATAGAGGTAGCCTCAATTACACCTTATAACATCAGCTATCTGCCAGTGAAAGTCCCGTCAAAATCGGTCCAGCCATTTCAGAGATTACCCGGAACAAACATACTTATTTATTATTATTATTAGGAGCCTGTAGTGTCCCACTGCTGGGCAAAGTCCTCCCCTCCCTTCTTCCATTTGTCTCGGTCTGTTGCGGTCTGAGACCAATGTGCTTCGTATGAGTCGAGCTCATCCCGCCATCGTCTTTTGGGTCTGCCGCGTGGTCTGGTGTTGTGTGGGACCCAAATTGTGGTCACTTTCGCCCATAGATCGTCGGGCATGCGGCAGAGGTGTCCAGCCCAGTTCCACTTTAATTTCGCAGCTGAGTGGCCTACGTCTGCAATTTTCGTTTTGGAGCGCAGGATCGAGTTTCTTACTCGATCTATGAGCTTTACTCCTAAAATACTGACAGAAAAAAAACTAATCGCGTTTTTGCTATAGGTGTCGTATGTACCTTCATATGCATTTAGTGAAAAGGTATTACATATTTTGATATTACAAACAGACACTCCAATTTTATTTATTTTTATAGATATAAGTGTAGTGATAAACACAATATGTTAAACACCATTAACATGACTTTGTGACTAGTGGGATATATGTGAGAAAGGCAAGATTGCGCGTCCAGTGGTTAAATAGTCCCAGTTTTATAGATAAAAGTAATTTGTAATAAACTATTATTGCTTTTAAATAGGAAGATGAGGTGGCTATAGACAAAGATGGTGAGAATGAAAAGACTGATGATAGTAAAGTGAAAGATCATCGTTTCACGTTCCTGCACAGCTGCCCCCTTACCAAGTACCTGCACAAGTCACAAGATGGGAATGGTAAGGCAAATCTCATTTGGTAAACAAAAACATTGGTATACAAAGAATCTAATTCTTAATTTATTATGTTCTATCTGTTCCCGTGACTTCACACACATGGACTTAATATTCTGCCTAATTTGTGGGAACTCTTTCATTTCCCCGTATATAAAGTATATTGAATGTTGCCCAGGCAAGCTATCATTTAGCAAGGTTTTATTTAAATCCATGCAGTAGATTTATTGATATGTGTATTCAGACTTTAATTTAGTCAGGAATTCTTATCTATCTTATATTATAGACAAAAATTTTAAATAATGGCAGTTTCAGCTTCTCTATTGATAAAATGCCTTTTACAATTATTATTTTCATGAAAAGTATTCTGTATACAGACATGACCTCTTACAGTATTATGTATAGAATCTATACATTCTGGCACTCCTCACATTCTATCGAGACATTACTTAAATACATGCCAATAAAATGACACAAAGATAAATAGTTTGAATATTAATGGTGCACTTTATGAACATGAATTACTTGTTGCACTACAATAGTCTGATTTGGCTTGTCATATTACAAATATTTCAGAAAATAATGAAGGCAGCAAGAAAGGTGTAAACTTATTCAATCTAAGGTATCCAAAGATCTTCCAAAAGCGTCAAGCTAACAATGTCGAGGCCGCGCTAGCCTCGATGGAGACCCTGGATGACAAACTCGACACACCCAATGATGGCATGGAGAATGTCAAATTGGAACCAGCTGTAAGTGCTTCCTGTTTCAAATTTTGAGGCTGCTTAATTTTAATGCTTTGGATACAAAGTAGGTCTCAAATATTTGAGTTCTTAGTTAAAATGGTATTGAAACTTTACATGATTCTAATATGCCTATATCGCATAAAATTATTAGTCAAACTGCCGAGGACCTACACACTCGCGACGTGGGGTCGTTTCAGTATGTATTTGACTGTATAATATGTGTATCAAACTTGCAGCGCGAGCGAACTAAGCTAGCCGTCGTGAAATTATGAATCGTACGCTCGTTTCCGTTAGTGGATATGGGTAGACATTCAATTTATGAGTTTTGTAAAGTACAAAAGTTCAATCTGACTCCACCGTCGGTATTATGTTGGTCAATTCGATATGTAGGGTCAACTATTGTGCTTTTAATTGTCCATCTTGCCCCTATACAATCGTTCTTTAATTGAATAAATTTTCAAATAGGAAATTGAAGAAGGCAAAGTTGCAACCAAACTTCCATTAAAAGAGCGAATCCGCCAGAAGAAATTTATAATGGGTAAGTTTTTTTTTCTTTCGGTTTTATCAACAACTAGCTGTGCCCGCGACTTCGTCCGCGTGGAATTTAATTGACAAAGTTTCATACAATCTGTCATCCCCTATTTTATCCCCTTGGGGGTAGAATTAATCAAAATCCTTTCTTAGCGGATGCCTACGTCATAACATCTACCTGCATGCGAAATTTCAGCCCGATCCGTCCTGTGGTTTGGGCTGTGCGTTGATAGATCAGTCAGTCACCTTTGAGTTTTATATATATATAGATATTTAATTTATGTGTTCAACCAAGCAAGTACATCGGCGGCTTAGCCGTGGTGGTCAGAAAATATAAGAGTTTTACGCGATTTGAAGGAAGACTTTTGTAGGCATTCAGCTTTCTGTAAGCTGAATTTCACTTTATTGCGTTGATACAAAAGTCACTACTTACTGAGCGAACTATCTATTTGTAGACGTTCTAATTGTACAGTACAAGTAATCTTTAAAGGCGCATTTAGGTATAGAAGCTGGAACTGCTTTACTCGATTGATGAAATATTGTATCATGTTTTTTTGCAACTCTGTAAATAGACTGACATTTATTGTTATATCCAGATGACATCATCGTGTGCGCCCTGGTTGTTCTCGTGATGCTGGCAGTTATCGTGGGTATTATCATCGGCGCTCACGCCGGGCCGCCCGTTGAAAGGCCCCTACGCCTCGGACGTTATATCACTACATCCAGCAGTTGTGGTCCAGTTGAAGGGTAAGTTATTTTAAACCATTGCCAGGAATTACTCAACATCAAAACGCCCAATACCCCCCTCAATACATTAATCGTAGTCCCACTGTTCTAGGGCTGTATTAATAACTAGCTGAGCCTGCGACTTCGTCCGCGTGGAATTTAACTTAACATAAAATTTATAAAAAAAAAAAATCGTTCAGTTCGCAGAGTTTACGAAAAGTTAATAATTCTGTTAATGAATAATGAAGTTAATAAAGGAATTCCTATGCTAAGTTTAATCTCATTTTTCTTTATTTACCTATCGCAAAAGCCCGCTCCCGCGTTCTGTGGCCGCGCGACAAGACCCATTTGTATTTTTAGTTTTTCTAGAATAAACGTTGCCTAAGTTACTCCTTATAACATCAGCTATCTGCCAGTGAAAGTCCCGTCGAAATCGGTCCAGCCGTTTCGGAGATTACCCGGAAAAAACATACAGACAGACAAAAAATCGCGTTAATGCTAGAGGTGTCGTATGTACTTTCATATGCATTTAGTGAAAAGGTGTTATTTTTATTTTACGAACAGACACTCTAATATTATTTATTTGTATAGATAAATCTATCTCAAGTCTGAGAGCGAATTGAAGTAGGTACCTACGCAAGTCATTTTGTAGGTAAATATCGCCAGACCGGCACACCAACTATAATGGTCCCAAACTAAGCAACGCTTGTACTATCGGTACCGTACAATGGACTGGGGGCGATCCCAGTGACAACCAGACCAGGGCGTGATTGTAAGGATTAACTCAATATATCGATATAGAGGCGCCTTTCTATGTTTTTCATTTTGTGGCAAATGAATGTATTTATTTCATTATTATAACCAGTTTCTTCACTGCAACAGCCAAAAGTAATATCCAAAAGTAAAAGTAACGGCTAAGGCGATATTTTTAGCTATTGCATTTACTTAAGCTTTTCATGAAGAAACTGGCCGTTAGGGACTTAAAATATTCGTTTGATCGGTTTATAAGATCAGTGCACAGCTTTTCTTATTGTTTATTTTCTTTCAGAATTTTAGACGAGGGAGTATATAAATTCTACAGTATTCCATATGCTCTACCGCCGGTTGCAGAGAAAAGATTCACTTACGCACAACCTTTAAATAACATGTCATACTGTTGGAACGCCACTCTGAACGCCCGCGAACCAGGGCCCTTGTGCTTGCAATTTTTGGAAAACGGTACAATTACCGGTGACGAAGATTGTCTGACGCTCGATATAATCACCCCTCACGTGAGATACGACTCGCCTTACCCGGTCGTCGTTTTGATTGGAGCAAACTCTCTAACCGGGGGCATAAGTCCCGCCCAACCATCTGCACTTTATTCTCGTACCAAGGAAGTAGTGTTCGTTCGCCCTAACTTCAGACTAGGCGCACTTGGATTCTTGGCTCTGGACATTTTATCTGATTCAAAATATCCGCCTTCATCTGGAAACTATGCGCTCAGTGACTTGTTGGCTGCATTACAATGGATAAACTTAAACATCCAACATTTCGGCGGGGATCCCGCTTCAGTGACCCTGTTAGGCCACAGAGCCGGCGCGACGTTGACCGCCGCTTTGACCACCGTCAAACAAGCCCAAAAGCTTTATTCCAGGGTGTGGCTATCTTCAGCCTCAGTAATTTTCCCTGGGGAACCCCTAGAGCAATCCCAAAAATTAAATGATAAATTCAAGCAAATGACAAAATGCAATGATGTAAATTGCTTACGTCGTATCACCACCACGGAGATTCTCACGCCTGACATTTGGTTCCAAAACAATATGGGTACTTTACCCCAGAAAGATGAAGTGAAGAAGTCGCTGTTGGTCTTGGACGGAGACTTATTACGAATCCACCCCTACGAGAGCTGGGATGCCCAGAAAGAGGCTAAAATGTTAGGCAAAGAGAAGGTATTCAAACCTATAGTATTCGGAACGACACAACACTCCAGTCACTCGGATCTATTGCGGAAAAAATATTTAAATTGGACAGCCGAAATCGTAGAGAAAACTGTGAACGACAGTGTGATCGGCGAGAAGAATTTGACTTCATCGGTATTTTTACACCTCAATAAAACGTATGAGGGGTTGGTGGAATTGATTTCGTCTATTCGCACGCTGTGTCCCCTGCTCAGCCTCGCGAGACTCCGCCTCACGGTGCCGATGTACGTGGTGACGGGGTCGGGCGCGGGCGGCGGCGCGGCCGGCTCCAGGCTCGCGGGCGTCAATGCTGATGTGGAAGCGATTCTTGGGACATTTGATTCGGAAATGCCGGAGCAGCGCCGATTCATGGCGGCTATGCAGCAGCTCTTCTATTATTTCGTGTGGCACGGCAACTTGCCCGGCCCGGACACCGGCTTGATCGAGGTGGCGCAGGACTTGCTCCCGCACCGCGGCATGCCCATTTGTGATTTACTCATACGGGAAGATATAGTACCGCGGTATGCACACATCGACTAATTGCGAGATGTCTATATAACGAAAAAAATTTATGAAGCCCAGTGTTAGTCTAGATTTTGTTATAATAATAATATATTAAGCTGCCATTATACACTTGCCCCAACATTTTGTAATTCTTGTATTTTGTATTATTGTTGTTCAACGTCTATTGTGCATGTGTTACACCAAAATAAAATATTAGGGCATTTGACTACCTCCGAGAGTTTGCGGTTTTATGATGATGATTAAGTATTCGATAAACAATAGATCTGAAGTTTGTAAATGGAATGTGCAAAAGCAGTCTAGTCAACAAGTCTTCAAATAACTTCATAATAAACATTCAAGATACAAATTTTGCTCAGATAACTCGTAAAATGGGTCTATAATATGTACAAGTCGATTCTTACTCCATTTTAGGAAAATACGAATAGTCAAATACCCTTCTAAAATCCATTGAATCTTATACATTATTAATAGTGTAAAGTACAAAGTTTCTTAATGTATTTACTTGCCATTTTGTATTCATGTTTCCTTGTAGAATAAGCTATAATAATATCTTATGAGTGACCATATAATTGTAATATCACTATCGTAATATTAAGCATAATAGGTAAGACTGATAATAATGCATTTTGATGATAATATTGATCTCATGTGATCTTATCCGATTTATATAATGTTGATTCAAATTCATGTACCTTTATTTTTAGGAATCTCCTTTATACTTTTATATGGATGTCTTATGAATCTCAGAGCTATTTTTTTTGTCCGCTTAAATGAGAGTAGAGCTAGTATTGTGTGATAAATTACTTGCACGCTTTTATACTCACCAGTATTTATATTATCTCGAGCGAGATTTATCCCACCATTTTGTACCAAATGTTTTTGAAGTCATTAGCTATTAAATTACCTTATACCTGCAGTCGGTATAAATAAGTACTTATTAAGTTACATTATGTTTAGTGTCTGTCTCAGTGATTTCGAAGTCTGATCAATCCAAAGATTAATGGAGCAATACATTGGCATCATTATTAGTTAAGATATTTGTGTAAAACGAAGTGCGAAGGGAATCTCCATGACGATATACTCTTGTGTTGCCAAATTGCTTTGTGATTAAGTTATTATTGCACTAGCTTTAGTAGGATTAGCTTAGGTACAACTTTTGTGTAATTTTGTAAATTGATGAGATTAAATTTGTGTAAGACTGATTTCTTTTTTATTCAGCAAAAACGGATCTTATGTCGTCTACACTTAATAACTTGCCAATAATATACACGACTATTATAAAATTATACTGGGTTTCTACTTCAGAGACTTTTATTTAGACGAAATTCAAACACTTTGATTGATTTGTAATAGACATTAATTTATTACCCGTTCACTACACACTATAATAAATAGATGTATCATAAAGGGAAATAATTGCAAAACACGAAAATAATATTTTTTATAAACAAAACACCACATGAAACATTTCAAAATACATAGACGAAACGTAAAAAATAGTAATGAGCGTCACGACTCACGTTAGTAGATACTCAAATAAGTTAAGAACATGGTTTTGATTCATAATAAATAAAACAGAAAATAGATGCATTGATCAAGGCAACAAAACTTTCGAAAATATATTATTTTGGTATTAGTAACAAAACTACTTCGTTTCATTAGAACGTACTTATATTCGAGATAGTTTAACTTTTAGGAAAAAAATGCTCTTTGGTTTGTACAGCGTCAATGGTTTCTTTCCCTCAAAGGAGAAATAACATTTTGCAAATTTTCTTTGCCAATTTTGTTCATTTTTCTCATCACTGTTGGCGATTTTGGGATATACTGCTGTTGCTCAGAGTCCTTTTTCATTTTGTCAATAATCGACGACTGCTTCGCGACGGTCATAGTGAGCTCCTCATTTTCTTGGCGAAGCAATGACAGTTCCACTACAAGAGATTGCTGATCATGTATCTGGAAAAAAAAATCGTATTAAGTTTCATGAATTAAACTTTAATTTATACAAGACTAGCTATGCCCCGCGACTACGTCCCCGCGTGGAATTTGGGCAACCCTTGGAGTATGAAAAATAGATAGTAGCCGATTCTCAGACCTACCCGATAATCACACAAAATTTCATGAAAATCGGTCGAGCCGTTTCGGAGGACTATGGTAACTAACGTTGTGACACGAGAATTTTATATATAACTATTTAGTTGCTGCCCGCGACTTCGCGTAGATTTAAGTAAAGTATTCTATCTATTAATCCAGGTTATTAACTATCTGTGTTCCAAATTTCATCCAAATCCGTTCAGCAGTTTTTGCATGAAAGATTAACAAACATACATCCACACTCACAAACTTTCGCATTTATAATATTAGTAGGATATATCCCTATAGTGAAAATTGTATAGTTTTAGTTAACCTGTTGTTGAAGACGCTGATTTTCGGCTTCTACGCGATTGATTTCTGAAGCAGCTTGTGCTAGTAAGACGCGTGATTGTTCCGCCGCGACTGTGGCTTGTCCAGCATGCTCAGTCGCTAATTCGCATAGGACCCGCTTTTTCTCCACCTGAACAACAAGACAAATTATTTTAACAACATATTATAAAAGATAGTTTTTTTCTTAAATTTGCAAATAATTTACCAATCTCGTAAATAGATTCTACAGGTTCTATTTGCAGAGTTTTAGTAATCAGGAACTTATTATACTGACCTCATCAAGTAAAAGTTTAATTTGAGAGCAGGACTCTTTTTTCAAAAGCTCCACATCTTCAATTAGTTCACATTTAATAGAACCCAGTTCACGATAGGCTTCTTTCTCAACATTTTGTAAACTCTCAATCAATGAAACATTGTGTTCCATGATCCGAGTATGCTCTTTAGCTAAAGCTGCCTTTGATTTTAAAATATTCACTAAAGCCTCCTTATACTCACTACATTCCACTGTAGTGTTGCTGAGTGTAGACTTGCAAGTGGCAAGTTCATTTTCTAATATTTCATTTGTGTTTGATAGAGTTTGTACTTTGTTTTCAAGTATTTCCAATTCGTTATCGGATTCTCTCAGGCGCATAGTTAAGACTTGTACAATATCTCTAGTCACAGATAAGGAGGTTTCAAACTTTTTCTTTTCACTCACAGCTCTTTCCACTTCTACTGTAAGTTTATTTTTTTCATTTTCAAAATTTATAATTTTAGTTTTAAATTCATCTTTAACATCATCTTTTTCTTTGATGAGCTTACTTTTTTCAATATTCAATGAGTCATTCTCCTTTTTTAAGTTGTTAATTTCTTTTTGTAGTGAACATTGTTGTTCCTCTGCCAGAGTGAGGGTATATTTCAAATCCTTGACTTCATTTTCAAGATATTGTATTTTTTTCTGTTGCTGTGTGTAATGGTCTTGGATGTTTTGACTGCGCTCTTCGAACTGTATCTCGCAAAGGCGTAATTTTTCTCGAGTCGCTTCATCGATCTGCTCTAGTTTAGCTTTCATTTCATTGTCCTTGATAGTTACAACTTGTTGTAATTCCTGTACAACCTCATATTTCTCTTTCATCATTTGCTCTTTTATTGTTTCAATCAACATTTCATATTTTGATTTAATGGTTACTTGTTCTGTTTTGCATTTATTAATAACACCTTGTTTCTCCTCCTCTAGTTTTGTTTTTAATGCTTCAATTTCAGCCTTATATTCGCGTCTAATACTCTCATTAGCTTCTAATGCAAGAGCATGGTGTCCTTTTACCAATTCTAGCCTTTGTCTTGTCTCCTCCAAATCTGTTTCAATATTGGTAAGTTTTTGCTGTAGATCTTGACACAAGCTATCCCTAATAGTTATAACTTCTTCAAGCGATTTCAGTTCCAGTTGTTTATCAGTAACTTCTTTCTCTAATTTCTGGCACTGATTTTCCAAGTCATATATTTTATTTTTTAAATCTTCAACAATTGTTTCAACCTTATTATTAATTTTAGTTACTTCTACCTCATCATCCAAAGTCAACTGTGATAGATGTTTATCTAGTTTAGCAAAATTCTTTTGTGTTATGTCTGTCATTTGTTTTTCCATTTCAGAAATTTTATTTTTAAACTCTTCAATTTGCTTACTGTATTCTGATATTGTATGGTCCTTGTTTCTGAAATTCAGAAGTGTAATTAGAATAAATTATTTTTAAGACATATATTTTTTAAGAGATATTTTTTTTCTAGCTAGACCTACCTTATTTCCACCTCTTGGGCTTTAATAATTTCTTGGGGCCCTTCATTCCTGGTTTTAGTAATTGTTGACTCATTTTTCTTTCTAATACTTGTAGGAGCTTTTGTTGATATTGTAGATTTGACAGGTTTGGGCTGTAATATTAAAAAGTTTTATGAAACCTAGCAAAAAAGCAAATACTTAACTTGTCACCCACATTTCCTTTAAGTTCCCTTAATAATAGTATTTATAATATATGCATTTAATAAATATACTGTGCGTGTACATTTAATTACTTAGACTGTTTGTTTGTAAGCGATCTGTAACTCTTTGTTTTCCCAAATAAAATAAAAAATATTGTAATAATACTGGTTTAAACCAACAAAACCTGTGTGCACTAAAAAACTAGAAACCACTAGGGACTTTATTATTTATTTCATTTGGAGTTGGTACCAGTTCAATTAAGTAGGGGTAGCTACCTAAGAAGTTGTCTTAATATAGTGTAGAGATAGCGGCATTCTAAAGGAAATAAATTCCTTTTCAACAAGAAAATAATTTTCAAAATTTGTCCTCAATTGAAGGAGAAATCAGGGAACATACATACAAAGGAATATAGAACCACCTCCTTTATTGGAAGTTATAGCAGCTTTCACTGTGCACATCAAAGACTACTTACAGCATATACTTATCATCTATACTATAAAAAATCGGGGCAAGTACTTACTGTAACAAAAGTTTTAACACTTGGTAACGAGCTGCACTGGGAACCAGTGTCAGTGTTAGTTGTTTTTAAACAAGTCTTTGGTTTGGATACAACTGGGGTAAGTTTCGTTTGTGCATTTTGTTTCTCGGTGTCCAGTCTCTTTGGCCCTTTCGTGTCATTTTTGGGAGTAACTAAAACAACAAGGAAAATGGTAAAATAGTGAATTTGAAAAAATATTCAAGTATATAGGTTGTGTACAACACACATTATAAGCTTGAAATAACGTGAATTTAAATATGCAAAAGGGCAACATACTGAGAAATTATTGCAATGCACTAATAAGTAATACAAATCTCGAATTTGACCAAAGCCCATAGGTGTAATAAGTATTTAATTTCTCTAGACTTATTGCAATATCGATAAGTTGTACGTAAATCCTAGAAAAGCTGTGAAACTTATGTTATTATAAAATATGGTATGAATGAAATAACTTACCCAATGGCTCAAAACGCTTTGCTTTGGAAAACATTATTATATTAGTAAGTAATTATAAATTATGGCGCAATATCTCAAGATATCGTCAACGTTCAAGTTACTATAACTAAATGCTTTTGTACACAATACAAACGGTTGAGCGCGCGCGAAAATTATTATTATTTATTTGTTTTTGTTTGCCTGACATTCAGGAAGCCGTTACAAAACGTTCCATTTCACGCACGCATGGACTAACCTTTATATTTTGTACCGGAATTATCTCGTTGTTATATCCACAGACCCTCAGACTTAAAAATACTATGTCTTGTTATATCAATCAAAAAGTAAAATTTAGATTAAAAAATGTATTACTAAATTGCGAGCTTGATTTATGCTCCAGATATAAAGAGAATTAAAAAGCTATTGGTCAAGCAGGTCCGCCCCTGTGTGGCAGATAGTAACTTGTAATGCTAGTAGTAGAGGCAACGGGCTGTCGTGCATGTGCATGTATGTGAATGTCTTTCTTTATTATGCGGAGACAGACTGTTATTAAATCAAACATAATTGACATCTTAATTTTTATTTATAGATATAAAATAATTACAATAATATTACGTTACATTGATGGTGGTGGGGGAGGAACAGGCAAAAGGGGTGGAGGTGGGGGCACACCCATCATTGGAGCCCCGGGAGGTGGTGGCAGACGCATGCCATGGTTCTCCCACATCTTGGGAGGTGGTGGAGGCATCCGTAGTGGCTCCATTTTAAATGCAAACTGCAAAAAGAACTGCTTTGTATCCTTATTCCAATGAGTCCAGAATTTCGAATCATGTTTCTCCACTTCTCTGCTTGGCACTTTGAATGCAATAGTCTCGTAAGGCTCTGCAGCGAACAGCAGGTACTGCCACCTGCGGTCTGGGGGCTCTATCTTTTGCTCATAAGCAGACATGAAACGGTGCCTTGGTTGAACTCCTTCAGCAATTTCTAGAATCAAATAGCATTGGTTATTATTTTTTTCATAATAAAGTAGGTAAAATTGTTATGAGCACATTCATTTCTTAGGTTAATAGACGTTTTTAGAAGCTGATTTCGTAAGAAAATGATGATTTGAAATATAAAAGGAAGGACATCATAGGTACCTGGATAATCAACTTGGAATAGTAAACTTTGTTGGCCATTTTCAGGATCTTTTTGCTTAGTAACTCTGTAACCTGGTCTTCCGATCTTCACAAACTTCTTAGGTTCTATTCTAGGCTTCTCGGGGGCTAACTGCTGGGGAGCTTCTTTAGCTTCTTTGGCAGCTCTCCGCGCCAAATTAGCTTGATGCTTCTTGCCTTGGGTGTGGGCTAGGTAGCTGCCCTCGTTATTGTGAAGAGTTAGACATAGTTTACACTCGTATGAACCTAAAAGTAAAAAAGTTTGGTTATGTTGATATGATTGTTTTTTAAATAAGTACAAGGAATGTGAATAGTTACGCACCCAAATGATTTTTCATAAAATATGGATCTTTATTCAAATCAATTGTCTCTAAAGCAAGCTGGCGAAGTCTTTCGCGTCGATCTCGATTGCTTTCCGACCATGACGCTACTCCTCCACCACCGGTTTTACCACCGGGACGGTTTTGGAAATCCATCTTGTAACAATTTTAACTTATTAGGATCCCTATCTAACCCTTACACAAATTATAATGTATAAATTTTCACTAAATCTAAATATTTATCAATAATAAATTTCCTTCAAGGAACCAAAAAGAAGGTTCGTTGACTGCACGAACAAATGTCAATCTGACATCGAGAGCAACATATGACATATTAACTTTTTTTATTGCTTGTCCTTTTAGACCATGCTGCCAATGTCAAGTGAGGCGAATGTAGTGCACGTAGTATTTATAAGTCTTTGAGTGCATATATTATGACAAAGAAATTTATTACGCCGTTAACAAGAATTTTATATGTGTTGTATAATTATCAGGTTCTTGAGTGTTTACTGTCTGCTGCTTAGAGAAAGGACTAAATAATAGAGAGAGCCCGATAACCAACTATATAACTTTTGCACAGACTTGTTATAACTCTGTGCTCTGTGCTTGTGCTCTGTACATAGAAGCCTGTGATAGAAGAGAAGAGAAGTTATGCAAACACCCGAACATCGATACAGCAACATTATATAGAAATACCAAATCACAAGCCAAATCATAAGTTATTATATCTGTGAAAAAATCAACCTTTTTTGCCTAACTCAGTTATTATTTAATGTAGTATCCTTCTATCTATTAAGACTTCCTTGATTATTGTTATGCAAATAATCTGCCACAACCAAAAAATTTTCAACCACTGAAACCAATTTTGATTGGAACCATAAAATTGATGCTGATACATATTCGATTAGCAAGATAGAATATGCCACGATGCACTAGGCATCCCATTCATTCTAATGCCTTAGTATATGCGTCTATCTCAAGTCTGTCAAGGCAGGCAGTGACTTAACTGACAGCAATTACTGACGAGATACGATAGATTAAAAAAGTATATATGCTAAAGATACAAATTTCGGCTTTGGAACGCCGTCCAAATGTCAACTGTCACAATCGCTTTGACGAATTTCTTTTCTTTTGTCAAAATAGGCGGAAGGTAGTGTCAGATTTATAAATCTAAATTTATTCGTGTAATCTATGAATTATAAAACTATTTACGTAGAGATTCCAAGATCTTATTTTTCTGTGAATTGTATTCTGTAAATATTTCGATTTGTTACTTATGAGTGACTGAATGGACTCTGTATAACCTATGTGCTTATTTTGTGTCTTGTTTTTAGGTAGTGGTTCAAGATGTTGATGCCAAAACAGAACCGCGTCTCTATCTATGAGTTCCTCTTCAAAGAGGGAGTCATGGTAGCCAAGAAGGACTATCATGCACCCAAACACCCCGATCTGGAGAAGATTCCTAACCTCCAAGTCATTAAGGCTATGCAGTCCCTGAAATCCAGAGGATATGTAAAGGAACAGTTCGCATGGAGGCATTTTTACTGGTAAGTTTTATAACATTTTGGTACACAACTTATAAAATACTTGTTAGCAAACCAAAACAATATAATCTATATAGTCAATGTTGAATGGAGAGTGTATTCTCTTGTTATAATCTACTGGACTTATAATATATGTTCTGTCATGAAGTACATAGCTACCCTACCGCTCTGAATAAGTAGGTGATTAAAATTTTCTGCTCTATGTCTTCATAGGTACCTGACCAACGAAGGTATTGAGTACTTGAGAATCTTCCTGCACCTGCCTCCTGAAATCGTGCCCGCGACCCTGAAACGGTCGGTGCGCACCGAGACCGTCCGCCGTGGAGCCGTCGGCGGCCGGCCCGACGCGCCCGCCCGCAGCGCCGAGGACCGCTCCGCGTACCGCCGCGCGCCCACTACACCTGCAGCCCACGACAAGAAGGCTGATGTCGGACCCGGCACGGCTGACTTTGAATTCGTAAGTATTATGTTGCTTATAGTAACGATGTCACGAAGAGCCAATAAAATAATAAGCAATGATTTATAAATTTTAATACAAGGCCTGTAAATTGTGCTCACATGACATGTTCCCATAGTCCTAAATATTTTATTGAAATTCGTGAATTCTGATAATGTTTTTAAGTGCCTCAACACCCCAGTGTGGTGGACAAGGGCCAGAAATCCCATTGCATTGAGGAATGTGCCAAATGTAACGGTAGTAGTCTTTCTAGCTGTCATTGGAACTAAAATATTATATCCAAATGTGGATTCATTCTGCTTATCCCTTCAAGCAATAATGATGCGATTTTATATTATTTTACTATAATGCTCCTGTAAATAGATTGATTGATGAACAACAAATTTCAGTGACTAATGAGAATTTTAGAAATATATTTTACAGTGTTATTTTTCTTCATTACAGAGAGGAGGTTTCGGACGAGGCAGGCCTGCACCTTAATTAAGTCTAATAAAAACATGTAAATCTAAGTTACATCTTTTATTTCTCCTCAACTGCCAAAATTATCTCAATCAGATGTTTGTTGAACTGTCATTTTGAGTCTGATCTGTTTCTATGTGTCGTGATAGTAGATTTGTAGACAAGTGTAGTGATTGCGAAAGTAAAAAAGTGAATATATTCTAAAGCATTTTATTCTGACTGTCAATTGGGTGAGAATAAGGTGCCAGGCCCTAGGATTAAAAATAGGAACTAAAAAAAATGAAACCGAAAATAATTTATTTAAAAACAATCTACAAGATTCGCTAAAAATCGCCGTCTGTATTGTACATAATGTTGTCGATCTATTACAGAATGTTATAATTGTATTTATAATGTTTAGTATTGGACTCTAGGGGGAGGTGGCGTGGGGAACTCTCCGAGTTTGTCCATGTAGTACTGGTAAGCGCGGAAAGGTTTCAGTTCCCATGGCACTTGGTCCTCCATTTGCGTGAGAGTTACGCCCAGATCTTCCAGAGTTGGAAGTTCGCTGTTAACGACGTCGGTGGTAGCTTCCTGAGAATTAAAATGATATTAATTTAAATAGTTGTTAAAGTTGTAATCACCAATTGGGCAGACATGGGCGTACCCAGTTTTGGCCAAAAGGTGGCAAAACAACATTTAGCCTAGGGTGAGGCAAATGAGAAATTGCCTGTAGGAAAAAGACAAGGTATGTAGCAAGGACCTAGGGGTGGCGTTAAAGGTCTGGGGGAGGGGAGCAGCTGCGTATACATGAGCTTAGAATGAAGACGCATGCCTTGCGAATTTGAACCACGGTACATCCTTACCAAAAAAGAATTAACTGAAAATACATCCAGTCTGTAAGCACACTACAAATAAATAAAATTTAAGTGTGTTAACAGCGTACTGTCATAACAGCTTTTTGCTAAATGCATATGAAAATATACACACAACAAAAAACAATTTTTAAAATGTTGGTCCATTTTTTTTAGTTAATCTTCGAAGCGGCTGGACCGATTCTGACGGGACTTCCACTGGCAGATAACTGATGATATAAGGAGAACCTTAGGCCACTTCCATTTTATCGAAATACCATGCGGTTCGAGCCGCGGGTAACAAATGATCAATAAATAAAATATCCAGACTGACACACCAATTGTATGGCCCCAAAATAATCAACGCTTGTACCATGTCTACCGTACAATGTACTGGGGGCTCCCAGTGACACTCAGACCTAGGCGAATTACGAAAAGGCCATCTCCGAAATTCGTCCTGACGGCAATCGAACCCGCAACCACTCGGTGCAGTGTGCCAATCGGCCTAATCACTGCGCCAAGCGGTCGTCAAGCAGCTAGTTTTGGATTAAAGTCAAAAGTAATGCTTAGAAAATCTTACCCTTTCAAGTGATTCCCAGTGCAAATTTCCGAAGGGGTATGCTGGTGAAATCATCTTGACTAGTCCCACCTTGAGGGGCATGATGGGGTCGTACTTCATGTCGTAACGGATGTACCCCCACTTCTCATCCTTGCGCATCAACTGGTAGAACCAGTCTACTAAATCGGCCAACAGGTACCTCTTAGGTCTGTAATATTTTACTTTAACATTAACATATCAATTATTTGTGTGAGGAGATCACACAAAGCCCCAAAGGGTTTTTTTTTTCTATTTAATACAGCTCGAAAGACAGAAGCATTACTTCAAGGGGAGTGTCAGGTGGTAAGGGCAAACAATTACGTTTTCAAGCATGCCTCCAGCTTCCAGCCTCAGCATTGCGTTTGTAGCGTTTCTTAGACCTGAACAGTACCTCAACCTCCCTCTATTTAAATAAGGTCAATGCGGCGAAGACCGTCTGGAGGGTAAGACCGTACAATATGAAATACGACGAATTCTGAATGGCTACAAAGATGACAACCCAAGATACCAAAACGGAAAACTGTTCTAGTTTCAATTAATTGACACAGATGACGCTATTTATGATACAAAAAGAAAAAAAATGATTTGAAATTTAGTCGGGTTATCAACTTCTGTTACGACCAACACCACGCTGCCGCAAAAAATGTTTTAAGTGCTTTTTCTATAGTTTTATCAGGATTTGTGTAGGTAAGCTCATTAATGATCAATATCGTTACCTAATTATTTGATTAGATTAGAATAAAACTCATTTTTTCCGAAGTTACATGTGGCGAAAAAAATCTAACCTCAAAGTGCAATAGTGGGGAAGTCCGTCTAGTTCTTGGAGGGAAAGATCGGCATATGCCGGTCTTCGCCGATTTCAGATGTTATAAACATTTTACGCCTAAGCAAACTTTATAACTTCGTTGGTAACTGATTCGTATTGCATATAATGTATTCCATATTTGAGCTTCACTAGTAAGTGATTATTTTTAAATATAATACTATTTAAGTGCTTGCTGGACATATTACTTGCTCTAGTGATTATTTTTGTATGCGGCAGAAAGAGAGAGGGCTACGAGAAAATGCATATAAGGGTGAATAATAAGTTATCTATCTGGTTCAGCTCATAGGTAGAATTTAAAACTAAACTTAATATTACGGTTTCTGAATGTATTTATATAGGTATTGGTGGTTTTATTTCAGGTAACATTAAATATAAATAACTATGGGCAAGTATCATAGAAAATCTAATAGAGGATCGTACTCTAAGGAGAAATTAAGAGAAGCTGTACGAGAGGTTGAATGCGGCAGAATGAACGGTTATAGTGCTTCAAAATCTTACCAAATACCTCGTATGACCATCATGGATCATGTAAATAAAATAAGAATAAAATCTACAACACTTGGGCGAAATAGAGCTCTGTCACCCGATATTGAATATAAGTTGGCTGGGAGTCTCCATATAATGGAAAAATATGGATTTGGGCTTAGCAGAAAAGAAGTCTTGCAGATGGTTGGAGATTATGTCAACCAAAACGATCTGATTACACCGTTTAAAAATGGTATACCCGGAAAAGACTGGTTTTTGGCTTTTAAAGAACGTCATGGTCTATCTATGAAAAAGCCTCAAGCTGTAGAGTACGCGCGAAAAAGGGCTGCTGACCCATTTATCATCTACCCCTATTTTGATCTCCTGGAAAAGACAGTAAGCGACTTAAATTTAAAATATAAACCGGCGGCTATATGGAATCTTGATGAAACGAGCTTTTCCAAGGACCCGGCCAAAACAAAAATCGTTGGTGCTAAAGGTCATGCAGCAACTAGAGTTATCTCTTCACCTGGGAGAGATAACACTACAGTGCTGCTTGGTGCCAGCGCTTCGGGAGAGAAGACGCCGCCTTTAATTGTTTACAAAGGCAAGAATGTATGGGATGCATGGACCACTTCCGAAGCATATCCAGGGACAACTTACGCCGCAACAAAAAATGGTTGGATGGAGGCAGAGGTTTTTGAAGCATTCTTTAAGAAAACTTTTATACCTGCTGTGCAAAACCAACGCCCGGTGCTTCTTATATATGATGGGCACTCTACACACGTAGGGCTGAATATTATTGAAGAGGCCCGCAAAGAAAATATAACAATTTTGAAATTGCCGGCGCACACCAGTCACATTTTACAACCATTGGATATTGCAGTAATGAAGTCGTTTAAAGACCGATGGGATCCTTTGTTGGTTCGTTGGCAGCGGCTTAACGTCGGGAGTGTTATGCCAAAAAGTGAGTTTGCGAGACTAATTGGAAAGGTATGGGCTGACATAGATCCTCAGGTCCTACGTAATGGATTCCGAAAAGCGGGTATATATCCTGTCAATCGCGACGAAATTAAAGAGAATCATTTTGATAGCTTGAAGCTAAGACATTGGAGGGAAAACAAAAGTTTACGAAATATTTCGGAAAATAACGAAACCATAAAGAACCCAACAAGCTTGTTGACGATAGCACTGAATTTTTTCAATGACGTCCAAATACGTGAGAAGCTTGTTGCTGTAAATTATAGACAAGAACAAACAATAACATTCGAAGAGCTACTACTACAAAAAGTTAAGCGTGGTGATAACTCACCAAAACCACAGCGCCGAAAGGTAGCGCCAGGTGCTGAGGTAATAACTCACAATGATGTTCTGAATATGAAAAGAAAGGAACAAACAAAAAATACCAAAACCTATATAAATAAGAATCGGACTAAAAGTAAAGGCGCACAATCTTCTCCCAAACTCATTGACGATGTTTTACATTTGACAAATGCTTCCAAAAATGATTGTCAGATGCGACTATTTTCAGCAAAAGATGTAAAAAACCTACCTACTTGTTTACAGACCCAAAAACCAAATTCTCCAAAAATAAAAATAATTTCTAATGTAGTAATTAAACAAGCGAATACCGAAGAAGAAGCGAAAGTTTTCAATACTAGAAAACAAAAATATTACAAGACTGCCAAACCAGCAATAGCAGAAAAAGAAAATAAATCTTTACATAGTAGGTGCCGACTGCTGAAGCACGCCAAATCAGCAAAAACGCATAAGGATAATAAGGTTGTGAATGCCAGGCAACAGCACAAAAAAGTTACCCCATTGAGTGTACAGAAAGATCAGGTTTTCGACCTTGAGAACCTTTACGAGTCCTCCCAACCAGGACCATCGGGACTGTGCAAATCCAGATATAGGCGACGTTCTTCTTCTACAACTAGTGTTTCCGGTTCGATCAGCAGCCATAGCGATTCAGACGTAGTGGATATAGTATCAGATAGTACTCTAAACAACGATAACGACAATAGTTCTAACAGTTTACCACAAAGTTTGAATATAATTGAAGATATTGACGCTGCAAACGATTTCACACTTGTCGTAGACCATGCTAATGAAGAATCTCAAGTCGCCACCTACGAGGCGGGGGACGATATCTTAGAAAATTATTCGAACAGCTTACCACAAACTTTAAATATTATTGAAGACATTCACTCGGCAAACGATTTCACCCGTCATGTAGACCATGCTAATGAAGAACGTCAAGTCACCATCTATAATGCTGGGGACGATGTCTTAGTAAGATACCATGTCAGACAAAAATGGACGTACTACGTGGGGCGAATTGAAAATATTAAAATAAAAGACGAAGAACTCTTTTACTCAATAAGATTTTATAAAACAATTAAGAAACCAAAACTAACATTTAGAATGACAAAAAAATTTGATCGCGATGATGTTCCTGCGATACTGTTGGTAAAAAAAGTTGATTTGACACAAGACCCTATAAAATTAAACTATTTTATTGGTTCTGATGAGGATGCGGTTTACTTTTAAGTTCTAATCAGTTCGTGCACGCCAATAGACTCATTTAGGTAAATTGTGTACCTACTCTGATTGTGGCAACACAAAAAATAATTGTAAGTTATATTTGTGCGTTATTTTAAAAGTGCAGTTCTGATTTTTAAATTTCTATTATCATTTTTAATCACCAATATTCACATATCTATTTCCGAAAAATTATGCGTGAGTTATGTTTGATCATCGTTCTATAAGAAACTACGAATGATTTTGAACATTAAATAAAAAATGCATTAACATCAACATGTGGTCTAGTTGCAGAAAGCTAAAATGTTTTTTTTTACTTGCATACAAAATATATCAGAATAAATATTGAATGAACGTAATTTTTGGGAAACGTCCAGTCAAATACTTACACTAACTTACTTACACTTATATATTTTACTTACTTCCTTAGCATAAACTTACTTTTGAAATTACACATAATTTTACTCAAATTCACACAAACGAAATCGAAAATGCGTCAATTGGCGTGCACAGCGTCGTAATAACCTGCAGAATAAACATTTAAAATACATGTCTTAGAAGATCTAAGCAATTTTCTAAAGACATGTGAAATCCGCCAACCCTCACTGGGCCAGCGTGGTGGATTATGGCCTGATTCCCCCTCGTGTTGAGGGGAGGCCCGTGCCCAGGAGTGGGACGTTAAAAGGGCTAAATTATTATGTTATTATTACTTATTATTTCTTTCACTGCAAAAGCTGTAGCAAATATAATTATTATTTTTACTTTATATAGGGTAAAAGCCGGATAGTTGCCCCACTTTTCGAAAAAGCTTTATTTAAAAACAATATGAACTTGCTGAAAATTAATTAGTATACATCTCAAAACATAGGTCTTTTATCTTCCATAATAGCCTATTTTTGTATACATAATTAACAATGGTTTTGAATAAATACTGTTTTATTACACCTCTCAGAAAAGGGATAGTTGCCTACTATGGCGGATAGTAGCCTAGCGTGGAAAATGCTTCGCGGGATACTTGCCTCGTGCGGGGATAGTAACCTCGGTATGATTTTTATTTTGGATTGAAAGAAATTTATATCAATTAAAGTAATATTTATTAATTATTTAACAGTCTTTATAATTTACTTCTGTCAGGAGGCAAACCGGCGTCTCCGAGCTTCAATATATGAGCTACCAGTCTTTTTTCATTCTCGAAGGCAAGAACATGATATTTTCCTTGATTTAGCAGTTGCTGGTTACTTTTTTCGTAGCGTCTTCTTAAGGTTCGAGAGGATATTATGCATGTTCGAAAAATTTCATTGATATTTTTTTCTGTCTCAATTCTTCCAAGACAAGTGCTGAGCTATCTTCTGTCCAGTTGATGTTGCGTGGCACCACGCCTGGTTTTCGCTTATATTTGAGAGGCATTTTGCTTATCTGGAATAAATATATAAAACAGTTAAGTAGATATTTATTTTATTTACAACAAGTTAGATTCACAGTAAATTGGAAAAAACAACAAAAAATAAAATCCGTCTTTGATTGTTAAACAATATTTAGTCACTCTAGGGGCAACTATCCGCGAAAGTAAGTAGGGCGACTATCCTTTTTGATGCGGATACTTGCTCTTTTTATTTACGAAGTAAATAAAAAATATTTAGCTATAAAACATAATAAACAATGTAATTTAAACTCTAATGCATGCAAAGAAACAAAAAGTTGAGTGAAACCACGATCAGTAATAAAAATATTCAATAGTAATTACTTACCAATATAATTATAACGCCCGTCAAAGTTTCGCAGCGGAAGGTTTTTGCTCACATGGACAAAACACTTGCACCTATTCTGATGGCTTAGACAGCACTGAGGCCTGCGGGGGGTCACTACTTATTGTAGTAAAGCGCAATCACAACTTATGTTCCCAACATAGTGTATTAAAAACCGGGGCATGTATCCGTCCGAGGCAACTATCCGGCTTTTACCCTACCTGACTGATTTAGGGTTACCTAATAGGATTATTTAAATACAATTACAATGAGTGCCAAAACAGTTACCATTATTAAGTTATTAAATATTTAATTGAATGATAAATATGCAAAGACTTAATTGAATCCTTTTACAACAATTTATAAATGTAAGTTGGAATAAGAATAAGATCTCAAGTACTAATACTAAGTTAAAAAGTAAGCATAAATACCATTGCCATAGCTTTTCTAAAGATTATATTTTTGTTTATTTCACATTGAGTGACCTGAAGTGAGTAAGTACATATTTTATGTTAAGTGATTATTTGATATGAAAAGAAATTTGTTATTTGAATAGGTATGACTTTTTTAAATAATTTTTATTTTTGCGAATTTATTTGCATTAGTGCCGAAACAATTCCAAAATTATAATATGTTATGTATAAAGGAGAATGCTCTATTTTAGTAACTACAATTATTAGAATAAATAAGTTTGTTTTTGATCTCGAAAATAGTAGACTGTGACTAGAAAATAGTAGTGAAGTGATTTACCAATAAAAACATATTTTTTAAAAAAGTGATGTAAATGTTTTTTACCCCTGAATGGCGAGGTATGCCGGACTTACCCGACGACCGCTTATTTTTGCAATATATGCCGATTGGAGCATTAAATAAGAAAATCGGTAGCACCCATTGAAATGCTATTGAAATACACACGCATATACAATGCCCATATTCGTGTAAACCGTCTATTTATAGGTTTTTTTCCCATTAGACGGTCTTATCCGACATGGCAGTAAAATCCGTCAATTTCGCCATTTTTTAAAAACTAGTGTTTATTTTATAAATCTATGACCTTAAAGTTAATTTGACAGCTTTTTTTAACGATCGAAAACATATTTGATCACCTTATTTAATAATAATTGCCTAAAATACTATAGAGATAGCCAAATTTTGCAAATGAATATTTTTTTTAATAAAGTATGCCGGTCTTCGCCGAGTCGACCTTAATTATATATTATTAATTATATCGCCAGACGAACGCACCAACTATGGTCCCAAACTAAGCAACGCTTGTACTATGGGTACCGTACAATGGACTGGGGGCGATCCCAGTGACACCCAGACCAGGGAAAATTACGTAAATGCCATTTCCGAAATTTACCCTAACGGGAATCGAACCCGATGCCGTGAGGCAAGCGGCCTACGCTCGAACCACTGCGCCAAGCGGTCGTCAAATACCTCAATCGGTCAGCCACGAGATGAGTGTAAATATTCATATTAACTGTTTATAAACTAAGGTCTCTTACCCAACGGCCTGGTAGACTTGGCACCTAGTGTCTGGATCGCGAGCGGCGTTCACGATGGCCTGCGCCACGTCCGACACGAACACAGGTTGTTTCACAGTCGCCATTCCGTTCTTATACAAAGGCATGAGCTGGCCATGAATACGCCAGACGGAAGCGAAAGCTCTGTAATGTAAACAAACTGACATGAGTGTGAAAAGCGCCCTGTAAACGATCAAATTGTTTGTCAAATTTAAAAGGCACTAACGCGCTAAACGTCCAATGTGCTTTCTAGGAAATGTGCCACTTGGCAGAAGTGTATTAAGTATGTTTTTACTTTACCAAATACTGACGCTTAGCTTGAAATGATCATACGGAAATATTTTACGCGCCAGTCAGATGGAGCCTTAAAGCTTTATGGTTTGAAGCGAAGCTCGGGTCGCTCGCTGCGCGGCCACTCTGTCCATGCTAAGCGTCAGTAGCGTTACACGATATATATAGGTATACAGAGTGGCGCGCGCCGCAGCTGTTTTAAATGCTTAGTTCATGTTCGTGTCTTACAGACCACTATGTGTGTGCCCAAACCAAACTTTTAAACTGGACTTTTAACAGTAAAAAAAAATGTTTCAAAATACCTCAAAAACCTATCCTCAGACCCATAGATATCAGATGCCCTCAATATGGTAGCCGTTGGGAACTCCTCTTTGACGGCACATTCTCCCAAGTACTTGCTAATTTTGTACATGGATGGTTTCTTCAGAACTAAGGGTTTGGGATGCTCTTGAGCATTCAAATATGAAAGATGAATGAATCTTTCTACACCCATTTCTCGACAGATTCTATAAAGAAAAAAAAATGTTTTAATTATCAATACAATATAGGTATATACTAAAGCTAATAATAATACAAAAATATTTTAAACTATCTGGGCTAGAGTTACTTATACTAAAGTCAATCTAAATATGGCACGTTGAATAAAAATCCGTTGCCAAATGACCAATGATGAGCAGATGTTTAACAATCTGCAATATTTTAATTTTATAAATATGTATTTATTTACTATTTATACCCAATCAAGAACAATGAAAAACACCAACAATATAACAATATCTCAACAAAAACTACAACAACTTGTCAATTATCCTTTCATACTGAGTTTGGCTTTAGTTTAACATCAACTTTAGAATTATATAGGTCCTCTGTGCATTGCCTTATATAACTTACTTTCACTATATCACTGTATAAAATTGAAAACCAATTGCCAACTACATACAAATTGCTAGAGGTGTTGATGTTATCAATTTAAAAGTATTGAAACAATTGAAATGGGACATCAGTGCCATTTGTATGTGTGTGACAAATTCCACTTACGTTAGATGTGATAGGAGGCAAGCAGAATAATGACTAGCACTATCAAGCAGGCAACATGCATTGGAAATTGACAGCATACAAATAATATTGCTTAGGACTGTGTGAAGTCCTACAGAACGCACACATTATGAGAAAGGAGACAATTCATCCTCATTACCCCAATAAATATTTTTAATTTGAAGTGTTCCGCTCAACTTTCTTTTTTTTTTAAAAAGAATTAGCAAAATCGTTCCATCCATCCACCCGTGATAGGATGACCAAGGAAATAGTTTTTTTTTATATATGTATATAGATATACCTAGCAATACGCCTGGGTCCTTCAACATGTACATCCATGTACTTGAAGTTCTTGGTCTCATAGTCTCTCCCAATCAGGTTGATGACCACATTGGAGTACTGCACAGCCTTCGCAATGGACTCTTCATCACGGATATCATATGAAGTGAAGAGCACTTGTCCAAGATCTCCGCACACTTTCAACCTTTGGGCATCATAGTAATCACCTCTGTAGGGCAAGATCATCTGAAATAGTAATAACAAAGTGTCTAGTCATCCCAGACATATAATTGAACTAATAATCCAACTCCACCTATTCTCTCTTTTGATTAAATTTTTATAGTTCCCGAGACAATTTAGCTTTGCACTGGGACTTGTTGAGGGTCAAAACTCGATGTCATCATTGGAAACCATTGTTGTTCTTAGCTTACAGGAGTAACAGTGGTGGGAGTGTGTGGCGGGACTAGGTCCATTTGAAAATATACTTCAACTACCTCCAGAAATCATAATAGGTGAGGGTAAAATCTTGTGACAACCACCCATTGGTAAATTTTGAACAATAATAAGCCAGTATGTGGATGCTTCATTATTTATTAGAATTAGGCTGTAAATTATCTATTTTTGCGAGGTAACTGTAAAACTATGTGGTCATCATAATGACCAACATAGTCAAAGCCAATATTACTTTATAACTAATGAATGTGCATACCATATTCTGATAGATATAAATAATAATATAAATTACATAGTAAAATTTGAATCAAATCTTTGAAGACTGCAATAAGTATTTTATGTTTATTACAAATAATTTGTTAGTAATCACCTGTGTGCCCATCTTGCCCAGTTTGTTGCACACATAGCGGCCGACGAATCCTGTGCATCCGAAAACTGTTGCTACGATGCCATTGAAACTGCTTCGGCCTCCAGTACCCCGTTTATATGCAGCCAAATTAGGCCTGCCGTCCGAGCTGTACGAGGCAGACTTGATGTAAACAACGCTCAACGTCCCATTTAAGGCTGGAATAACGCATAATGTTGTTCAAGTAACTACTCAACCAACACTATCATATCAACGTAGGAATGATAATAAATCTCGTGTTTTCATAGCCAAATTTTAACTGGTACCAGCGTTTACAGAATTATTATGTAAGACTAATTATTTGTAAATATCGCATATACAAAAACTAAACCAATACTCACGCTTTATTTTAGAAACGATATGGCCTGTTAAAGCAACAGTTGCCATTTTCAGGCCGATAATATTGTAATATGTTCACAAATTACAAATTTCCGAAGCCCATCAAAATGAGCAAACCAAGTGCTCGAGTGAGAAAAATATAAACGTCAGAATTTGACAATTGACTGATAAGAATGATAGATGTAAAAGGGAATGAATGGGAGGATTAACCACAAACAATACAGCAAAGCATTCATTCAAGAACAATAAGTTCTTACATTTTGCCTAATTCTATGATCCTTACCAAGAAGATTATAATCTTTTTGTATTCGTACGCAGCGGTTGTTCTAACAATTTAACTAAGACTTCACATACACGGTTGGATATGATGAGGAAAAGAGCTATGTGAAGAAATAAAATGCACTATCATTTAACTAATCTACCAGTATTTTTTTACTTAGAGCTATATTTTGTTATTTTTCTAAGTCTTCTCAGCTCTATTTATTATGACATTGATTGATTGACTTGATTTACTCATTTCATTCATTCAACTGGCGAACGGTGGATGGATAGACAAATAGGTAAATAAATAAAATTTGTTGAAAAAAATATTTAAACAAATCTGATTACGTATACCATCAATGATTATAGGTATCTATTTATAGAACCTGTCTCACCATACAAAGCCATAAAATAGTACGTACAATATACACAAATCACAATTCAAGTGTGATATGCAATGGGCGGCCTTGCTACTGAACCCTTTTACTGAAACCATTTACCACAGAGACTTCAGAAGTTTTCGCTACGCATTTTACATCTCAGCTTTACCTCTTGGCAATATTTGATTGGATTGTAGATACTTTTATGATGATAGCTTTATTTTGTGCTATTTCTTAGGTACACACCACGGACTGGAACATCATATCTTTATATTCGGGTAACTATACCCAAAGAGAATATAATAGACTATACCTATAGGTAGCCTACCTATTATAGGTAGACTGTGCCAGTCATGCACATTAGGGAAATTAATTAGGTATATCTTTTACAGTGCTTACGCTAAAGAATTTCATAATGGATGAAAATGAAATTGAGAAAATCAACCGTGGAGACAACTTAGAAGAAGTTTCCCAAATTTTGCAGAAATTTCTCAAACATGTGAGTAAATATCTTTCAAAACAACCAAAATTAAACCGAAGCTTTACCATTAACATTATGTATTTTATTTTAGAATGAAAATGTTTTTAATTTTCCCAACTTGTGTGAGAGCAACCGACGGGTGTTGCTGTGGACGGCATTATTTCAACAGCTCCAAAATAAGGGTTCTGCATCTATACATGCCGCCTGTCTCGCGGCCATAAGAGTTTTAAGGTTTGTTGTGTAGTAACCCTGAATTTTCACTTGCAATGAAATATATTTTTGTCTCTGTTTATTAACATAAAAAATAGAGATATCATCATAAATGTGTGCAAACAAAGTGTACCTACTTAATAACACACCACTCACACATATCAATGATTTTTCCTTTATCAAAGTTCCCAACTAGGCATTTACACCACAACAAAGGAGAAACAAGCACACAACCTAAATTCCAACCAATCCTTTAAGTTTCTCTTCAGAATATGCACGTCTACAGTCTCTTTTTTAAGTATCTTATTGTATATTCCTGACAACATACCAAAGAAGCTCATTGTTATTAACATTCCAGCCGTGATAAGGCAGGCCTTGAAAGTTTGATTTGTGAGAAATGGATGACAATTCTGATAGAAAGGGCAGGTCTTTACAAGTTCGAAGAATTGGATGACGAGACTATGGTGCCCCTGGATATAATGGAGAAGGACATAGCTGTTGAGGCTCTGAAGTGTTTGTGTAACATAACATTCAACAGTGAAGTTGCCCGGGCGCTCTGTGCTCACACTTCTATTGCACAAGGCTTGGTTGCAAGACTGAGAATCTACAAAGAAATACCATTCAAAGATGAAGTGATGCTGTTTGATATCAAGCTACAGTTCATTCTCACCGCTCTGCGCCATGACATAAAGTCCAAGATCAAGGAACTTCATGGTATGGAGTATTTGATTAATTGTTTGGCAGAGATATTGTTGGAGGCTTCGGCCACAGGTGAAGCATCGAGTAGCAGTGGTGCTGCTGTGAGCTCTCAGTACTGTTTCCTGCAGGTAATAAATAATACTGATGATAGTACATTAAACAGTTACAGCGTTAATACAAAAAAGTTAAACTCAAGATGACACCAGTGTCTGAAAAAAAAATCGTTATGTTTTTGAATCTTAACTTTGTAATAACACCTAGTCTTCTGAAATCTCAAACCAAAAGTTTAATAATAGTACCTATTTGTTGATGATTTCATCTTTTACAATTTCATTATCTACATGAAGGGGATAATATAAGAGAAAACAAAATTTCTAATGAAATAATAGTAGTTTTATGATAGAGTAGTATCTAATGTTTATAATATTGTTACAGGATAGTAAACAAGCAATAGTATGTGAGATACTGAAGACACAATTCAACCTGATGCCCCAGGCTGTCTCCGAGGAGGCAGACGAGGATGAAGAGGCAATGTACTTGAAGCTAATGCCAATTTTGACAGCCCTCTTACATACTCAAACATCCAGTGAAGAGAAACTAATGGAGTTGAGGAGCAACATAGCAAATCTGTTGACAAGGTATACACAGAAATTTAGTATAACTGAGTTTTACCAAAAGAAAATTCATCTAGCTTCCTAGCTACATTGATTTTAAGGGTTATTATGGCAAATATTAGTGCTAATATTTTATGAAGTGCCAGCAGTATAACCACCAATACCAAGTAGCAGTGGACTAAAATGTATGAACAGGAAGGCAACATTTTTGTGTAGGCTGTAATTAGGGAGTATTATTAATAAAGAACTATTAGTGTTTAGTATTAGTGTACTAATCAATATATTTGTTACTCTGTTTAAATTTACTGTTTGCAGCCAAATGAAGAATAAGTTACAACAATTTTAGTATTTATCATGGTTTTGATATATTGAAAACTAATATATTTTGTTTATTCATACCTGATTAGAGATTTATTTTTCAGTGTGCCACGAAAGTTCTACTCGTATCTCATACCAAAGCTGAATGAAGGCGAATTTGCGGAATGTGTATTTGAAGATAGGAACATGGATGCGTTGCAAGCTCTTATACAGCTATTAGAGTATAGACTGTCAACCACTACAGTAAGCATATCATTATTGTTAAATAGAATATGTCCATAATTACCACATTTTTCATTTATAAAGTATAGTCTTATGATTTCCGAACTAAGGAATGCTTATACTATGGGTACCATACAATGGAAGGGGGGCGATACCAGTTACACCAAGACCAGGGCAAATTACGAAAAGGCTATTTCCGAAACTTACCCTGAAGCGAATCGAACCCGTAACGACCCGATGCAGTGAGCCGGGCGGCCTACGCTCAAACCACTGTGCCAATTGGTTGTCAAAATATGTAACTTGTAACATATACTAGGTGAAACAGAAAGGGTTATTTTGCAACTTAACTTTGTAAATTTAAAATGATGGGCTTTGTGGGACAGTTGAAGTACTCAAGGTTTTGTAGACTTATGAAATCTGTCAACAGCTGTATCCCTATAACACCTTTTGTTTTTCAAGTTTCCTCCAAAGCTGTTAGTTGTAGAATACAAAGTAAAGTTTTGAAAAAAAATATACCCTTTGTGTTTCAACCTGTCATACTAATATTATAAAGAGGAAAACTTTGTTTGTTTGATTGTAATGAATAGGCTCCGAAACTATTGAACCGATTTGAAAAATTCTTTCACTGTTGGGAAGCTACACTATCCCCGGGTGACATAGGCTATAATATATTTTCAAAAAATTAGGGATCCTTACTAAAACTCGAATAATGCAACCTTAATGTACCCGTGCGAAGCCGGGGCGGGCCGCTAGTATTATCCTACTAATATTATAAATGTGAAAGTTTGTGAGTGTGGATGTATGTATGTCTGTATGTATGTATGTATGTTTGTTACTCCTTCACGCAAAAACTACTGAACGGATTTGGATGAAATTTGGAACACAGATAGTTAATAACCGGGATTAACATATGGGATACTTTTTATCCCGATAATCCCGAAATTTTTGTTAAGTGAAATACTACGCGGACGAAGTCCGTGGGCACAGCTAGTATATAATACTATTACAGAATACAAGGAATCAGTACGAGAGCTTGTCGCCGATCCTGACGGTGCTGAACAAGAGCGCGCGCGGCGGGCGCGCGCAGCGCAAGCACCTGCGGCGCGTGGTGCTGCCGCCGCTGCGCGACGTGTCGCGGCCGCCCGAGCGCGGCGCGGCGCTGCGCAACCGGCTGTGCCGCCTGCTCACCACGCCCGTCTCCGCCGTGCGCGACCTGGCCGCGGAGTTCCTCTTCGTACTGTGCAAAGAGAAAGGTGCACTTTTTATTTTTACAACCGCTTGGCGCAGTGGTTCGGGTGAGACCGCTCGGCTGACTGCATCGTGTGGTTGCGGGCTCGATTCCTGTCAGGGTACATTTCGGAAATTGCCGTTCCGTAATTGGCCCTAGGGTGCTCTTACTCTTAGAAACGATAATCGATATTATCGTGACATTCGTACTATCGAATACTACTCCAAATTCCATATTTTTTGCCGTCCTTTCGATTACTGAACGAAACATATAAAATTAACGTTCATTTAGACGATGTAAGACCGCAAAAAAGATGGAATTTAGAGTAGGTTTTGACAAGACGAATGTTACGATAATATATCGATTATCGTTGCTAAGAGTAGCATCCCTGGTCTGGTTGTCACTGGGATCACCCCCAGTCCATTGTACAATACCCATAGTACATGCGTTGCTTAGTTTGGGACCATACAGATGGTGTGTTCGTCTGGCGATATTTATTATTATTGTTAACACAGTAATCGCTCCTGTAACTTTTGTTTACGGCCATATCCCGCTAGTGGTTTATGAGCGTGTTTCACAGGCCAGGGGGTTAAAACTTTGGCACAAGTTGTGAGACCGAAATACCAAAATGTTCTTCCGTGCTGCCTCCCACTAAATAAATTGACAAATACTTTAACTAAAATATAATGCATCATTACTTGTTTAGGGTCTTATAGCGCCCCAACCCGCTACTTTGCAGTACCGCTAAATTAACATATTATATTAGTGTAGTTGTCCCTATTTTGTGCTCTCAAAACAGAAAGAACAACATGAATATCAGTGTAAATGTTGTATCAGTGGTATTCAAATTCAAATCATTTATTTTGTTTAGGCCTACGGGGGCACTTACAAATTGTCAATTTACATATTTTTTTCCTTATATCGAGGTATCGAGAGGTTTACACGTCCATATCTGTTCCAGTGGGTCGCATGGTGAAGTACACGGGGTTCGGCAACGCCGCGGGCCACCTGGCGCAGAAGGGGCTGCTGGGCGGCGCGCGCGGCGCGGACTACTCGTCCAGCAGCGACGAGTCCGACACGGACGAGTACCTGCGCGCGCAGCCGCACATCGACCCCGTGGTCGGCTGCACCAGGCCGCCCAGAACCAACCCCTTCGAAGGGATGACTGAAGAGCAGGTGGGTTAAAGCGCGGTCGCGGAGCAGGAAGAATTTCGTACATTAACCTGTTATTACCTGTCTCTGTCACTACCGCGTAAATCTAATACGTCTCGCTCACACAGTCGCCGTGACCGCCGTCCTCGGGGATTGTAAACCTTTTAGCTGAGTGCTAGCTATAAGCTGGTATATTTTTTTCACTTGAAATATTTCATATAAACCGCACTTGATGCATAAATGTTTGTGACCCCTGTCAGTAGGCAAAAAGGACCGCGCTTAAGCACTTTTTTTAAGTAGCCTGTAATGTTGTCCCACTCCTGGGAAAAAGCCTCCCCTTTTACCTTCCACGCTGCTCTGTCTAGGACAATTTACGGCCACGTCTTTCCCGCAAAGGTGTCTAAAAGGTCTTTAGGTCTTCTTCGTCTACCCCGACGGCGGCAGTTATTGACAGGTATCCAGCTAGTGCTGATGTTGGTCGGGATATGTGCCACCAGTGTTGGCACATATCTGAATAAAAATCAAAACTTATCATTACATAAAAGTCTTTTAATTTTGGACATAAGGATCAGAGCAACATTTATTTCTTACTACCACACAGTCTATCACAACAAAATAATAATCTTTTTTTTTTCATTTAACATTACCGGGTTCGATGTCGGAATCATGTATGATTTGTTTTTAGACTATGAATGCAGTTTTTCTTATCTATAAATGCGAAGACGTAGTTTCTTAGAACATATTTTTTATAGTTTCGGCGGTCCCTAAATTGACTCTTTTGTTTGTTACCTCCCCTTTTTATGTTAGATTATATTTGCTACTTATTTAGTTATTTGCCCGATGCTCATGCTCATACTTACACATAGTATTATTTCAGACTTTTGTAACATCCTATAGAATAGTGTGATAATCAGTGCAGTGATACTCGTTTCTTTTGCAGAAAGAGTACGAGGCTATGAAGCTGGTGAACCTATTCGACAAGATGGTGTCAGAGGGCGTGGTGAAGCCGGCGCGGATAGGGCCCGACGGCCGCCCCCAGGCCGTCGAACACGTAATGGAGTTCAGAGAAAACCCACCGAACAGACCACAGTCTTAAAAGACCCACAAGCCTCTGTACAATGTTAGTACTCTGTCCTTTGACACTTATACGAAAAAAGTTGCAATTTATTGGAAAAAGTAACACTGGACAAAAAACGTTGTAGGCAACTTTTTTAAAGGACTGAAGATATGGAAAGTGTTTTAGAACGGTCTTCCTGACATCATTAGTAAATTCTATTAGATGTTAGATTTGGGCGCCAATCCTCTGATAGTGATTTAATTACAGATATAGATTTACATAGATAACGCAAATGCATGTACTTCGCGTGTACGGAACCCCGACCAAGCGTCAAGGTTGGTCGCCGCTAACTTACAGTCCGCGCGACTACAGATATGAAAAATATGAGTATGAGCGAGATAATCACTCGAGACAATCATAGCGGGCGGAGGGGCATCGGCGGCATCGGTGTCTTTGAATCGGTTTGGATTTCCCGTCACTAAATTTCGGCTGTGACGTCACAGTAATGTTAAAGATTCGGCACGCTTGGTTTCAATACAAATCGTGATACTTGCGTTATCTTTGTAAATATATATCTGTGGATTTAACAGTAGATATAGTGTATAAGTATCTAGTGCAATAATTTTACTCAAATATCTATTTCGTAATTAATGTAATTCCTATAGATCAATAAAATTAATTACTTTAATAAAATATTACTAATTGTGGCGAAGGTATTTGCCGCTAGATAATTCCAAGCAATGTTCAACTTTTTACTGCACTAATCTTTAACGACACTTCACCTATTTCGAAACTAGATTTTATTTGTTTAGAATACTTACAATTAGAACTGATTTTTTTATAATAATAAATAGACGAAGGCGTATTTCAAGTTTTTACAGATAGATAGGGACATAGCATTAAAATACACAAAAAAAAACTAAAAAAATACAAACAGGCGAACTTAGAACCTCCTCCTTTTTGGAAGTCGGTTAAAAAGACGACAGACACCTGATGATTGATTTTATTATGATATATTGTGTGATAATATCAAGTGTACGAATTTTAGTTAATTATTGTTGAGAGTAGGCACGTGATTCTGAAGAATTAAAGTATTTATTTAAATTATTAATAATGCTATTTTTAGTTATAATAAATTATGCATTAAAAATGCGATTATTTCCAAATTAAAATTATGTAAATATAACACTTTTAATGGGTAATCTAACTTGTACTCTATGACTATAATTATAAGACCGCAATCTCGGTACAGACATCGGCAATTAGGATTGTAATTACGAATGTGGTATATTTTTAAATATATAACTACTTTTGTGCCAATAGTGGTATTTACTATGTAGTATTCATTAGTAATACCAAAGTTTATTATGTACCTAATTTTAACTATAGTTGACCAATTTTAGACCTTATCGCCGAGACGTTAAATATTAAAATACCGTCTTATTATGTCGTATCTCAAGCGAGTAATATTAATTAAGTAGAAGCTAGAGAAAAATATATTCTTTATTGAGTATGTCCTACTGCACGCCTATTTATGTAATTCAGTAGAAATAACATTTGAACTATTGATATATCATTTAATTACTTAGTAATGTTTAGTGAATAAAGGTTTCATAGCATAGCAGATTTTTTATTATTTACCGGGAGACAGCTTACTGTTCCATAACTAGCTTCCCTGAAATAAGCGAGTCACTTACGTTACCCCTTTTATGTAAACTGAGTTTCTCCTTAAGATTTGGATTTAGTAAACAATCTTAGCAAGCCTTTTTAATGTAATTTGCCTTTCAAAATTATTAAAAGATGCTCTAATAATAATTTAACATACGTTTTAACATTTTGTTTAACCATTTGGGAAACTAGTATTTCCATGTTATAAAAAGATATTTAAAATAAAACTTTAAAAAGGCATGCTAAGACTGGTTAGGGGGCGTCCATTAATTACGTGAGGCATTTTTGAGAAATTTTCGACCCCCCCTCCCCCCTTGGTGAGATATCGTAAGATTTTCTTCAACTCCCTCCCCCCTCCCCGAATCCCACGCGAGATTCTTCAAAATTTATGATTTGGCTGTAAACTTGGTGAATTATTGAGAAAAAAAATAGAACAACGGTTGACCCTAAAGGCCATCCTTGCAACTTCCCGCTAATTCGCTGCTCTGCGGGGTTCGGACGAACACGACAAACACTAGGTAGTAGGTACCTATTGTCTCAGATTTGGCCATAAGTTATTCTAGAAATAATTTTTCACACAATTTTACAAGGTTTTTTGCTAGAAAAATAATTACGTGATATTTGCCAACCCCCCCCCCCCCCCCCCCTAAGTGAGATTTGGAAAGATTTAGCGTGTTCCCCTCCCCCCTAGAACACCTCACGCAATTAATGGACGCCCCCTTACTAAATCTGCAATCTAAGGAAAAATACACCATAGGTACTGTAAGGAAGTCCATGTCGGTCCATGTCATACATTTATTTAAATAATTATTTTTATATTCAAGTACAGTTCCTATCTTAGCGGTCCCCCGGTTGTCACTGCCAGCGCACCGCAGAGCTTTCAATTTCAAAATTTAATCTTTTTCTTAAATTTAAATATTCTTGTCGGCCAGGAACGCTTATCGCCAATGGCCAGTGCGCCGACATGGACTTCCTTACAGTACCTATCTACATGCATTATGCACGTTGACTTTGTATAGTTTACCATACCCACAATAAATAAATAGCCTGTGTAAGTATATCTAGAATCTACACTACTAATGGCAAATTTGATTAATGGAATAAATGAAATAATGGCTAGCTCGACCAGAGCAGTACCACCCTCTCACAGAAGATCAGCGTCATATAGCTGTTCTAGCTGTAGCTGGATGCCCAACGGCTGGTTCTTCCTCTCCCTTTATCTCCCATTTAGGTTGGCAACGTGGGAGTAATGCCTTTGGTATTGCCAGCATCTATAGGCTACGCGGTAACAGCTTAACATCGGGCGGGTCGTACGCTTGTTTGCCGACTTTGTTATAATATACTAGGTGAAACAGAAAGGGTATACAATTTTTTTGCAACTTTAGGTACTTTGTAATTCTAAAACTATCGGCTTTGTAGGACAGTTGGTGTACTTCAGGTTTTGTAGACTTATGAAATCTATCAACAGCTGTATCTCTGTAACACCTTTTGTTTTTCAAGTTTCCTCCAAAGCTGATAGTTTTAGAATTATAAAGTTATGTTTTGAAAAAAAGTATACCCTTTCTGTTACAACCTGTATTTGTGTACCTGTAATTCTCGAAACAATTTGCAAACAAGTACCTACTATGAACTATCCATACAACCCTATTCATTCCTGAATATGTTACATTCAGAGTTCCGGATGCAGATTTGTATGTAACCATTGAAATCAATATCGCCAGTCAGTCGCTCCAACTAGAGCAGACTTAAAAATCAATTAACCAATTCTGGAACTATGAGGTATATGTACATTGTACTGAACGGGCAAGAGTGAAAGGTCGTAATGTCCCTGCCTGTAAGTACTGCGCGATGGGTTGGTTAGGCGGGCGGGCAGTCGGGCCGCTTCCGTGAGGCTGGAATGTAGGGCGGGCGGCGGCACGCGAAGCGCTTTCCGTGTGAAAATCGTAATAAATAATTAAATATAGAAATAATATACCTAGGTATTATTTTAGTATATTTGATTTTGAAGCTTAGTTTATTGTTTTATATTGATTTGTAGAAACGATAAGTAATAGGTACTCGCGGTTTATTGACCTTTCTTTGTTTACTTACGACTCGGTATAGAGTTTACTTTCCTTGTACGGCATACGATTACCCATTGTGGTAATTGAAAGCTAGTACCTCGTAATATAATTATATTGCGAGATAGGTATTTAATTTAATTATATTAATTATTATTTTCATTTTGGTATCTGGGTTTTTTTTTTAATTTATAATGTACCTAATGTAATTGATCTTCGTTATCTGAAATAAATATATAAAATATAATTATAAAAAGTGCTACCTATTAAACAAATCATTATTTCTACATTTATTTAATCTGAGATGGTGGGTAGCAGTGAACGATAACTTTATCTACTTTTACGGGAATATGGTACACACAATCAATTAAGAATCTACATTACTATTTCACCTACGTACTAACAGGTAAGAAAATATTTTCGAGCGTCGATGTTAATAGAGCCTATCATTTTATTCCGATCAATCCGGCAGATATCGAAAAAACCGCGATTATCACGCCATTTGGATTATTCGAATTCACAAGAATGACATTTGGGCTAAGGAATGCTGCACAGACATTCCAACGTTTCATGCACCATACTGTATTAGAAGGTTTAGATTTCCTTTTCTGCTACATCGATGACGTCATCATAGCGAGTGACAACGAAGAACAGCACCAGGAACATCTACGACTCCTTTTCGAACGTTTTAACAGGTATGGCATAACTATAAATCTAGCAAAAAGCTGTTTCGGGGCGACCGAACTCGATTTCGTAGGTTGTCGCGTTTCCGCCGAGGGAATACGGCCTTTGGACGACAAAGTTAAAGCCGTCAGCGATTTTCCGAAACCTAAAGACGTAAACGAAATGCGACGATTCCTTGGGATGGTAAATTTCTATAGGCGACACATTCCACAGGCAGTCAAAAGTCAAGCAATCTTATCAAGGTACATAGCTAACGCAAAAAAAAACGACAAGACGCCTATTGTGTGGTCACCGGATGCCGAATCAGCGTTTCAAGTATGTAAATCGCAATTGGAGAACGCAGTAACGTTATCGTACCCGAGCGCCGACGCGGCACTTGCACTCATGACCGACGCGTCTGACACGTGCATAGGGGCAGTTCTACAACAACTTGAAAAAGGTATGTGGAAACCTCTAGGGTATTTCTCCAAAAGCTTGACGAAAACGCAACAGCGTTATAGCACGTACGATCGTGAGCTACTAGCCATTTATACATCCTTGAAACATTTTCGTAAAGCTTTTGAGGGCAAACCATTGGTCATATATACGGACCATCGACCGCTAACGCATGCCTTTACCAAGACAGGGACCGACTCTGAGACGCCAAGACGCACAAGGCAGCTGTTGTTCATTAGCGAATTTACGACCGACATTCGTCACGTAAGCGGTAACGACAATGTTGTAGCCGACGCCTTATCGCGCGTAGCCACAATATCCTGTCCCACGAGCCTCGACTATGAACAAATAGCTGACGCGCAGAAAACCGATGACTACATTACTCAACAGCTTTATAACAAAGCGAATAGCAATGTAGTCATAAAGAGCATGTTTTTGCCTACTTGCAAGCGAGAAATTTATTGCGAAATGTCAACAACGGCAGCAAGACCCTACCTACCGCAGGAATTTAGGCGTCAGGCATTTGACAGCTTGCACAACTTATGCCACCCGGGTATTCGTTCGACTAGAAAAATGATTACAAAAAAATTTTTTTGGCCCGGTTTGAACCAAGATGTTGGCAGTTGGGCAAAAGCATGTATCAGGTGCCAGCGCGCCAAAGTTGGCAGACACACGATCTCGGAGTATAGGACCATTCAGCAAGCGGGACGTTTCGAGCACGTTCACGTCGATATCGTGGGCCCCTTACCAATATCGGAAGACGGGTATCGATATTGTGTTACTATGATAGATCGCGGCACCCGATGGCCAGAAGCGGTCCCCATCAAGGATATTACTGCAGAAACAGTCGCTAAGGTAATATACGACAACTGGATCACACGCTACGGTTGTCCGGTTAGACTAACGACCGACCAAGGTCGTCAATTCGAAAGCCAGCTGTTCGCTGATCTGATGAAGTATCTGGTAGTCGATAAGGTAAGAACCACTAGTTATCACCCACAGGCGAACGGACTAGTCGAGAGATGGCACCGAGGCATGAAGGCAGCATTGATGGCGCGCCTGGACTCGAAGTCTTGGGTAGACGAGCTCTCAACGGTACTCCTCGGACTACGCGCGGCAGGACGCAGCGACAATGACGTCAGCGCGGCTGAGTATACGTTTGGTAAGACATTACGCTTGCCTAGCGATTATTTTGAGCCAGCGACGAAAATGGTACTTGGTGACTCGAATACAGTCATACAAAACATCCGCGATGCTATCGGCAAATTGAAGCCAATCGATAATACGCATCGATGTAATCGAAACTGGTTCGTACACAAAGATTTGCAAACTTGCACCCACGTATTCCTAAGGGACGATACAGTTCGAAAGCCTTTGAAAACGCCATACGATGGTCCCTACAAGGTCATCAAAAGGGGCACAAAAGTTTTCGAATTACAATTACCAAATAGACGGGTAAGCGTATCAATTGACAGGGTTAAACCGGCGTACCTGTTCAATGAACTCGAGACCACGGTTGCGACACCAAGTACCAAAATCGTGGAACACCCAACTAGGGCAAAGGGCGACGCACGCGACGACAACGTGCACAACGCCGCATCGCAGAAAGCGCTGACGAAGACGCGCAGTGGGCGCACAGTAAGGATGCCCGTACGATTTGCCGTATAAGTAGGCTAAGTCTAGGTAAGCATATATTTGGCAAGTATAAACCTCCGTACGCATTTACACTATTACTTTACACTATTATTATATTTACACTATTTCTTTAATTTACACTATTACTCTAGCCAGAGACGTCGCGTCGTCATCTGCAGTATTATGATTATCTTAGCATGAACCTTACTGATATTTTTGGTGTAATCTCGCGTTCGTAATCGACATGTGGCGTTTCGTTTCCGTTTTGACCGAACAATCATGGCCATTATCGTGTTTAGTGTAATGAATCTTGTAATCGTGAATATTTGTTGTAATCGTATCGAATAAGCATTGTGTACTTCTAGCGTAGTAACTCTGTGTGTCTAAAAATAGAACTGTAAGCGAGCATTGTTTGTTTTGTGACAAGTAGCAAGCAGCACACACCCGTAGTATAAACAATTACAACATTGTTGTCGAATTGCAACGTAATCATCTGTCGTGTCATAGCTGTTTATTAGTTTTAATGTTTTAAAATTTGGTTTATATAATTACAGTTTCTCTCATTGTACCAAATTTTAGGAGGGGTGTGATGTAGGGGTACATACCTACACGCTGCTTACGCAGCAACTTGTACGCGACGGAGCGCGGGATCGCCAGTCGTTCCCCGCGCACCTAGCTAACCATACGTGTAAACTTAACGTAACCTAATAATTACCGTATACTAGAATAACTAAGTGTACCTACGACCATAAATGTGAACCTAGTAAATACAGACACTAATAACGTTAAACTACCTTTTATTGAAGACTATACCCTGTGATACAGACTGAATATTAGGTACACACAGCGTAGTTACACTATGTATTAGTAGGTAGTATTCTGGACTACCTAGACCGAAAGTGATCTAGCAGTATCCAAGATTTGGATTTTACCTATCTACTCGTTTTTTTCAGCGTTATTCAAAAACTAAACACGTTATGAACGCGTGACTAGTTTCAGTTTATTTCTTTACTCACCCCTTAGTGTAATTCAGTACTATAGCTACTTTTTTAAATCACTCGGTAAAGCCAAGTTCGGTTGGGGATCATCGTTTGTTTTGTTTGAACAGCGACGATGTTGTTCGCGCTAGTGGGCTGGTTGGCCGCGGTGGGCGCGAGCCCGTCGCCGCCGCCGTGCGAGCGCGCGCCGGCGCACGCGCAGCCCGCGGACACGCACTACCGCCTGGGCGTCGCTGGCGAACCAGACCTGTTCCTACCTGGAGAGCTTTACACTGGTGGGTTCATAAACCTAAATATATATAACTCAAAGGTGACTGACTGACATAGTGATCTATCAACGCACAGCCCAAACCATGGAAGGATCGGGCTGAAATTTGGCATGCAGGTAGATGTTATGACGTAGGCATCCGCTAAGAAAGGATTTTGATTAATTCTACCCCCAAGGGATAAAATAGGGGATTAAAGTTTGTATGAAACTTTTTCAATTAAATTCCACGCGGACGAAGTCGCGGGCACAGCTAGTAAAATATATACTTAATAAATATCGCCAGACTGACACGCCAACAGCATGGTCCCAAACTAAGCGACGCTTGTACTATGGGTACCGTACAATGGACTGGGAGCGATCCCAGTGACACCCAAACCTGGGCTAATTACGAAAAGGCCATTTCCGAAATTAACCTCGGCGGGATCGAACCCGCAACCACCATGTGCAGTGTGCCGAGCGGCCTACGCTCAAACCACTGCGCCAAGCGGTCGTCATGGCTCTACTCTCTAATTGACCTGGGCTCCATAAATATTTGGCGGTTACTCAATCGCGGTTGAGATTGATGCGCGACTGATGAACGAAACGCGGTTGTCTATATAATTTTTGTACCTATGGCGAGTCAAAATGAAGAAGCTCGTATATATGAGTTGTGTTCGAGCATCCGGCCGTAAGGCTATCCATTGTTTTCATCAGTGTCACTGCAAGGCGTAGACAGCGGACAAGGACCGACGCCTTTCGTCGGTTTCATGATATGGGCGGAGATAGCAGCCTCTTCCAACAGCGATGGAGCGGTTCATCAACCGGAGGAGGCTTCGAAACAGTCCCTGGGATTGTTCCAAGCGTACGACGCTCAGGCGAAGGTCCACGAGTATTGTGTAGCGACCATCGACAATGCCACTGCGCATCCTAAGACAGAGATACAGGTGAGAATCCGGGAGCCGACACGCTTTCCACTTCACCTGTGATGCCCGTTTTATATTGGTTAAGTTTTAAGTGAGCATAGTGACTAGTCTGCTTTGACTATACTACAACCAGGCAAGTTAATTTTTTTTTTCCGTCCGTCATGTACTCAGTACTACACCTATTCATTTGAACTGTTTACACGACGACGCCTGTAGTCAAACGCCGCTTGGGGTAATTTTAAATCGATTACGGATGATTTCTGTTACCCTACAATTGCTGTTTCTTTAACAATGACGGTATAAAAACACAATACCTACTTACATGACTGTACTTGCTTAGGCTCGCATGAATCGATATTAACTCTGATGCTGCTGGTATGTACCTAGTAATGAATTGATCTCAAGTTTGAGAGCGATCTTGGAAATGTTATTCTTAAGTCATAATTATGTATTTTTGTGTACATACATACAATGACACGTCGAACGCATAGGTCTCAAGATCGATCGCAGTCTTGAGATTGATTTACTTATAACGGGCCTTTGAACAAATGTCTTAAACCATTTTTTGCGATGATGACAATTCAAGGGCGCATGGAAGTTAAGATCAGTATAATATATGGAATCAGGTTATTTGGAACGCACCATCAAGTATAAAAGATGCGTGTATCCGTCTTTGCGCGCGCGCCGGCCCCGCGCCGCCGGCGGGCGGCAAGGCGGTCGGCGGCGGCTGGTCCATGCTGGCCAAGGAGCTGTGTGCCGCGCCCGCCGCGCCCTCCCACTTCGCGAAACAACCCCCCATTGTTGAACCATGCTGTGCCTGTGATGAGGCGAAGTATGAGGTGAGTTTTATCTATCCATCCGAAGACCTTAACTTTTTTGCAATAAATACTTAATAGTTATATACTTATTTTAAATTAGGTACAATTTTTAGTTTTTTTACCCTGCAACCCTTTACGTAAATTAATCGCCAAACAAAGAATCCGTGCCGTAACAATGAACTGGGGGCGATACCTGTGAAGTCCTTACGAGGGCAAATTACGAAAATGCAATTTTCGAAATTTGGCCTGACGGAATACGGAAAACCACCCGGTGCAGTGAGCCGAGCGGCCTATGAACCACTAGATCAATAGCGACGTGACGTCTAAGAGCAGACATTAAGGTGAGCGAGTACCGTAGGTGACATTCGAGAGTCTGTGGTCGCGCAACACGCATCCACGCGAGTTCCCGCCGGAGAGCGCGCGCGCGCACTTCGGCGACGTCATCGGCGCGTCGCACACGGCGCGCTTCCGCGTGTGGCAGCAGGGCCGCGCCGCCAGCGCCGGCCTGCGCCGCCTCGCCGACGACGGAGCCACCACGGCGCTCGAGAAGGAGCTTAAAGCAGAGGTACGTCACAGATGGACAGATGGGGGGATTGACCACCAAGTTCAAGTTTTTTCCAAAGCTCATAGTTTTAGAATTACAAAGTAAGTTTTGTAAAAAATAAATGTATACCCTTTGTGTTTCAACCTGTATTACCAGGACGATGGGGGGGGGGGGGGTCCAGGGGCCAGACACACATATGAAAGCTATGGCTACGTCGGTGGGACTCAGTAGATATATTTTGGATCATGATGATTGTTCGCGTGGCTTTAAAATTGGTCTAAGGCACCTTCCGTATGGATGCAAGCGGCCAAGCTACTGCTCGCTCACGCCTTACTACAAAATTATATTGCACCAAGTTAAAAATATAAACAGAAAAAATATAGTTAAGTTAGCAAAGTGATAAAAACGGTAGGCGTGCGTCTGAATTGAGTATCTGGCAGAGGCGGACCAGCAGTCTTCAGAGAAGTCGGCCTTCAGGGAAATCAGCCACTGGTATCTGGGTTCTCTTTTCAACGAACTTTTACAGAGCGATCACATCAGAACGATAATCAAAGCCCGCGGGATATCCTGGCAGCAAGTCGCCGGCGCCGGTATACCGAACACGTTCGCAGTGTTCCGAGTGGACGCCAAACACCACCTGGTGTCTCTCGCTGCGAAACTTGCGCCCTCTCCAGACTGGATAGTGGGCGTCTCGGCTTTGGAGCTGTGCAACGCTAACTGCACGTGGAGCAGGTCTGCCACCCTGCCGCTGTACCCGTACGATGCTGGGACGGATAACGGTCTTAGTTATATGGTAAGTGTATTAGCTGTACATCTATTGGTTCATGGAGCCTCAGTTTCTTCGCGAGACTCTATACGTGTCGTCTTGAGCGATATCGTACACGCTCGCGCTGCCTCGTCTGAAAACTGGTAAGCCATACTAAGTTGTTAACATCTTATGAAATTGTTTGTGCTAGTTCCGGCCTATAGAATGTTGGGACGCATCACTTTCTTAGTCCAACTCAGAATGTCCTCTCCCAAGCGATTATTAAACATAGTGTGCTGATCAAAATAGGCTGCCGCTGCGCGTGAGTGGAATGATCTCGAGGAAGCCAAGCGAGGGTGTAGGTCCTCGCTCAGAGTGTGATCACACCAATCGATTGACCATCGATCAATGGATCAATCGACGGTCGATAGGTGTGGTAACCCTCTGATACTTGTGATTGTGATACGGTTGATAGTGTAATATCCTCTGTGTGTGGCAGTCCCGGCGCGCGCCGACCGTGCCGCCCGCGCCGGTGCGCGCGCTGCGGCCGGACTGGCCGCGCGACGCGCGCTCCCCGTTCTTCAGCTCCTCGGGCGAGATGCGCCCCTTCGCACGACTCAAGCTTACCCAGCTGCGGCTCTATGAAAGGAGTTGTGAGGCTACCGGTAGGCATAGCATGGACTTTTTCTATCTTGGAGCTCACTAAGCTAGCAAGCGTTGCTTAGTTTGGAACCACAGTTACAGTTAGTGTGTTAGTCTGGTGATACTACCCGTACACGGTTTAATCAATTATTTAATCAATCTGTAAAAGATAGCTTCTCATTCTCTCTTCATATCTTTTACAAAGATGTTTAATTTATTGACTATTACTCCTATTATTACTATTGTCTCCCCCTCGGACCGCAAGAGCGTTTAGACGTGTGCACCCGTATTAATTTTTATTTAAATATTAAAAAATCAAATATAATTAAAAGTGAAATACTTAAGCAAGTACTAGGCGCGCAGAACATACGAAAGGTCGCGATTGTGCGGTGACGCAGCACGAGCAGGACAGCATCAACGTAGACGGAAGTAACATCCTAAGCTTCTCCGCGCCGTCCGCGCGTACGTCACACGGCCGTGCGCCTTGCTGCTTGCCACAGTTGATAAGCGCCAGCGATTAGCGGGTGAATATTAGCGTATAGCCCAAGGGGTATATACTTTTATTTGTTTACACTATTACCGACCGACGATAGATTGAAGTAGAACAAGTTAAATTCAATATAATGTCGGTTTCACGTACGCCTACAAAGAGCAGTTCTAAGGTCACTTCTCCCACCCATTATGGATCCGATTCAGCATTGTATATGGCTGAAAATCAGGAACACGCAGAATTTAACATTACACAAAGATGTAAACGTCGTCGAAATGACCATTCGAGTACTGCTGATATTACATTATCCGACGTAATGACAAGGATGGATGAAATAAAAAAGCAGCAAGACTATAAGTTCGCCTCCTTGGAATCATCTATAGGCGCCCTATCAACCCAGAACGACGAAATTAAGGACTCCATGATACATATCGCTGCAAAATACGATGATGTTCTTAGCGACCTGAAAACACTCCAGCAGGAAAATAACCATTTTAAAAGTCACATAAAAACACTAGAAGCGAAGCTGGAGCAGTTTGAGAAAAATGCACGGTCCACCACAGTTGAGCTTAGAAGTGTCCCTGCAACTGAACTTGAAAACAAGGAAAACCTAGTGGAACTGGCGAAAAACATTGGCAAAGTTATCAAAGTTAATATTCAAGACTCAGATATTCGGGATGTATTCCGGATGAAGCTGAAAGATAAACCAGCTGGCCCTGTTATATTGGATTTCACCTCGACTATCATGAGAGAAAACTTTATAAAATCTACAAGAAGTTACAATAAGGTGAACAGTCATGAACGCCTCAACACTGCTAGTCTCAATATCAATGGTCCTCCTAAACCTATATATGTAGCAGAATCCCTCACTTCATCAGCTAGGCGCCTTCACTATCTCGCAAGAGTGTTTGCAAAAAACCACAACTATGAACACTGCTGGACCTCTTTTGGCAAGGTATATTTGAAACGCAACTCCAAAGAACCCCGTTTGCACATGAGCTGCGAACAAGATATTGAAAATTTAAAAAAAGTATTTGACTAGTTCATTTTTGTTCTTTTAGATTACTCATCTCTAATTTTACTGCATGCATAATATTCTACTGCCTTTTTTTAGACGAACCCTATATTTTTTCTGTAATAATACATGTGCCTACCAAATGTGATCACATAATCAATATACACAAAACCAACACAGTTACTCAAACGCTAATACTCCTCACATTCTTCGCCAAGTACACAATAAACAAATTCCTTAACAATAACACATATAACTTACCTCGTACAGGAAAAAGTTCTTTCTTTAATTTAGTAACACCAACCAAAACCAAACGGAAATTGTCTTTCGTATATTGTCCTACTAAAAACTGTAACCGGAATATTCAATGAATTAAATAATATTCAAAACGAAATTGACACTTATAATGTAGCTGATTCAACTATCTGTGAGGCTGGGGATTGCTTGTCTTTCTTACCTAATTCGAATAAATGCCTAAAATTTTTTCAACAAAACATTCGTAGTTTAAAATGTAATTTACCTGCCCTATTACCCATTCTCGTTAGAACGGGGGTAGACTGGGACTGTATTATTCTGACTGAGTGCTGGTTAGCATCTTTCCAATGCGTACCTCCTCTGGATGGATATAATAGCTTTTCTTCTACTAATAATCGTACGCAAAATGAGGGTGTGGTCGTATATTACAAAAATAATTTAGACATTTCAGTTGAAGAACCTATTATAGCGGAAGCAAATTGCCTTGTGATTACTTTGAATAAAGATACAGTAGCCCTTGCTATTTATAGACCCCCCGGATACAAGATTATTAATACATTTCTTCAATCCCTCAACAATATATTAATTAAATATTCAATGAGACAAAATGTCATATTGCTCGGTGACATTAACGTTAATATAGCTGAGCATAGTACAGACACTCATCTTTCTGCATATTTAGATATGCTTGCATTTCATGGAATGATACCTGCGTTCACATTCCCGACACATGGTAAAACATGTTTAGATCATGTACTACTTAAGACCAAATTATCGGCTCGTTGCCTTGTTCTCCATACGACTTTGACAGATCATAACAGTGTTGTCTTATACATTACTACCTCTTCTAGGCAAAAACCTCAAAAAGTTATTAAACGCATAGATTATGAATGTTTAAACTCGGAACTAAAAACCACTGACTTTAGTTTCTTGTACACGATTAAAGATGCTAACGAAGCTGCGACATACTTTCAGAAAATCCTTCAAAATGTTATTACGGCCAACTGTAAGGAGGTGAACATTTCCAGGCGAAAGAAAATCTTAAAACCTTGGATAACCCCGGGTATCTTGAAATGTATTAGGAACCGAGATAATCTATTTAAAAAACTTAAAAAAGACCCAGATAATGAAATACTAAAGACTACTTACAAACGGTACAGAAACTATTGCTCATCCCTATTGAAAAAGCTTAAGAGGGACTTTGAGAAACTACAACTCCAAAAGGCAGGCAAAGACTGCAAAAAACTCTGGAAAGCTATAAAAGAGATCACCTATTCAAACAAACCTAAAGAGATCCCAGTAGAATTATTATGCACAAATGACCCGCAAAATTCAGCAAATAATGTAAATCATTACTTCGCAAATGTAGGCAAAACTTTAGCCGAAAACCTAAGAATAAATAATTCACCTAACGAACCCGAATGCCACACTTTAAAATCATGCTGTCATTCTTTTACTCTTTTACCGACTGATGAGGACGAGATTGGGATGCTAATAGCAGGTTTAAAAAGTGACTGCTCAATTGGCCTAGATATGATATCTGGCGAAGTTCTAAAGGCAAATAAGGATGTCCTAACAACTCCCATATCGTACATTTGTAACCTGTCACTTTCGACTGGAGTATTCCCTGCCGTCTACAAAAAGTCGAGAATTCATCCCATCCACAAAAATGGAGACAGAGGCTGTGTCAGTAATTATAGACCAATTTCTATTCTCCCTACTCTTTCAAAAATTTTAGAACGGATAATTAATAATAGGCTAATAAAATATTTGGAAAATTAAAACCTATTATCGCAATCACAATTTGGGTTTCGAGCTAAAAGATCCACAGCAGATGCGGTTTTTGAACTGACAAACTACATAGTTAATAATTTTGATACTAAAAAGAAGACAATAGGAATATTTTTAGATTTAGCGAAGGCATTTGACACGGTCTCTGTCCCAATTTTAGTTAAGAAACTGGAATGCCTAGGTGTTAGGGATCTTCAGTTGAAACTTTTACAAGATTATCTGACCGGACGAACACAGTGTGTCCAAATAGGTAATATCACAAGCGAGGAGGTCTCAGTGTCTTTTGGAGTTCCTCAAGGAAGTATCCTGGGACCGACTCTCTTCCTTGTGTACATAAACGACCTTTGTCAGATGCAAATCCCTCACGCCAAGATCATTACCTTTGCAGATGATACAGCCTTGCTATTCTGTGGTGACTCCTGGGATGATGCTTTTTTAAATGCACAGAAGGGAATGAACATTATAAATAAGTGGTTGTATAAAATCATTCTAACGCTAAATGTTGCAAAGACAAACTACATAACCTTCTCTATGAAAAGCAACGATGAGCCTGATCCTTCATATCGTATTATTTGTCACTCGTGTGCGAATTCCAATGATGGCTGCTGTTCATGCCCCAATCTTACAAATACAGCATTAACCAAGTATCTGGGTGTGATGATTGACAGCAAACTAAACTTCCACCATCACATAGACCGTCTTGCTGCAAGGGTACGGAAGCTTATCGTAATTTTTAAGAATCTAAGACATGTTGCCCAAATAAACGTTATTAAAACAGTATATTTTGCTCTCTGCCAGTCACTACTTATTTACTGCATCACCTCTTGGGGCGGTGCAGGTAAAACCCATTTTCTAAAAATTGAGAGAGCGCAAAGACTACTTCTTAAAGTTAGTTTGTCCCTGCCATTCTATCACCCAACGTGTGATCTTTATAAAAAATGGGAAGTATTAACGGTCCGTCAGCTTTTCATCCTATATACAGTGACTAAACAACATTCCCTGTTAAAATATCAACCTGACCAACTCAAAAATCAGCGACGTAAGGATACAGTTTGCTCAACAACTCCGTTCAAAACTAGATTTGCACATAATTTTTTCTGTTACCAGGGTCCTAACTTATATAATAAGTTAAATCGTATCCTATCAATATATCCATTACCAAAAACTAAATGTAAGTATTTGGTAATGGAGTGGTTGAAAAAGTTAGATTACAACCGTACAGAAAACCTACTTCATCAATTAATATTGACTATCTAGCTCAAAGATATCAAAGATATTAACAAAAATACAAAGGAAAGGAACACTGATACAATAACACACATCCACACACACAAACATGCACTCACTTAACAAGAAAATACCTAACACACCCACACACACACACGCACACACGCACACACACACACACACACACACACACACACACACACACACACACACAGCACACATTGAGGCGTTTGTTTAAGTTATATTCTTTTACGTATTTGGTTAAAAGGCTAATAATTTAACTACCTACCCCTGTTTCTCCTAATATATTGTTGTTTATTTGCTCCTTATATCAAAAAGTGCTAATATCTCAGTACTATTCAAATACAACTGGTCTTGTTTCATCCGTGGGTAGGGACCTGGTGATCTGTAATACAGGTATTTTCATGCCTACCTCAGACACCAGCTCCTCACATATTCTAGACTATGCACACACCTGTATTTAAATAGATACTCGTATAAGTAAAAGTGTAATAATGTAAGGTCTATTTTTGTGAGGAGAAATAAATAAATATTATTATTATTATTATTACTACTTTGGGAAAATACAGAGAACTTCTAGATTAAGTGAGCTTGATCTTGTTGGGCTCTTTTTAAAACGCCGATGGAAACAGAGGGGTGTTATAAGTTTAACATTTGTATATGTGGCATCGTAGCTCTGTAACGGATGAATCGATTTCCATTTCATTTTTTTATTTTGGAAAGGTTTCTTGATTTAAATGAGAATAAGATCAACTTATTGGGCTTTTTAAACGCTAACAAGCCGAGGGTGAGTGGCTGATCGTTTCCCAAATCATTAGACCAATGTTTATAAAGGGGGCAGCGAGCACGGCCAGGCGGGGGCCGGCGGCGGCGCGGGCGGCGGCGTGCCCGGGGCCCCGGCCAGCGGCGGGGTGTGCGCGACGCACGCGTGGGGCGCGTGGAGCGCGTGCAGCGCGTCGTGCGGCGCCGGGCAGGCCTCCCGCCAGCGGCAGTACGTGTGGCCCGCCAAGGCGTACGCCGAGGCCTGCCGCGTGCCGCTCACGGATTACCGCTCGTGCCACGGGCCTAGGTTGCATTGCAGGTGATCGACACACGATTTTTTGACTTGATTTCCCTTTAAAGTGGTTAAGGATGTCAAGGATAATCAATTTAAGCGTGTTTGTGTCTTGATGCACAAAAAAAATTTGGCATTTAAAATATTTCTAGACCCTGATACTTAAGAAATGTTTGATGATGAAGTTAGCATATATACAAGGTACTCTGTGGTTAGCAGTACGTTGGCGTACATATATAGTGTATGGTTACTTCTTGAACTAGTAAATTATGTGATACGCCAAAGTGTGTGAAAAAGTACCAACAAATTAAAAATTTACAGAATTTGCAACGCATGTAACTTCAAAACTCCTTTATTAAATTGGATGAAACAAACGCGTGACGTCTTCCTAGTCTTTATAAGCCCATTGTAACCCCACCCCATTTGTGTAGAGTGCCCTCGGAGTACGAGCCGGACCCGGCAGCGGCGAGCGGGCCGTGCGCGGTGTCCGCGTGGTCGGCGTGGTCGCCGTGCGAGGGCTGCGGGGTCCGCGCCAGGACGCGCCACTACCTCGCGCCGCGCGCCTTCAAGCGCTGCCACGTCGGCCTCCGCGCCAGCACTGTCATGAGCCAAGCGATGCCATGCGAAATAGGACCCTGCGAGAGGTGTGCACGGTTTCTTTTTGAATAAGTAGGTACCCGTCTTTGAAAACTGGTGAGTTATTAATTTGGTTATAATGTATTTTCAGACCGCCGAACGGGCGTGCGAATACGAGCAACTTCGACTGGTTTTATTCGGTAGGTATTAGTATTATTATAATATGTTTTATAGAAATATGGTTTGTGTTTTTTATTACGTTTGTATTTATACTTAACTAGCTGTGCCCGCGACTTCGTCCGCGTGTAATATAACTTAACAAAAATTTCGGGATAATTCATCCCCTATTTTATCCCCTTGGGGGTAGAATTAATCAAAATCCTTTCTTAGCGGATGCCTACGTCATAACATCTACCCGCATGCCAAATTTCAGCCCGATCCGTCCAGTGGTTTGGGCTGTGCGTTGATAGATCACTATGTCAGTCAGTCAGTCAGTCAGTCAGTCACCTTTGAGTTATATATATTTAGATTTGCGAGAAAGGTGCTGTTGGTGGTAGAAGTTCAGTCCGAGATATGTATACGAACCGAACCTAAACTTGCGATGAGATATTCGGCATTTACCCCGCCCCCCCTGCCATCTAGGACAAGCCGCAGGGCGAGTGTCGTGTGACGTCATGGGGCGGGTGGTCGCCGTGCTCGGCGCGGTGCGGGCGCGGGCGGCGCCTGCGCACGCGCCTGTACGCCGTGCCCGCGCGCCGCGGCCCTGCCGCCGCCGCCAGCGCCGCCGCGCTGCAGGCGGAGATATCGCGGAGACTGCTCGCCAACTGGAACCGCAGATTCGCGCAGCTGCAGCTCATTGTAATAAGAACACTCTTTATAGAATATAATATAATAACTCTTTATTTATTGTACCTGAACCAGGGGTCAGTCACGTATTACAATTTCCAAAATTTCTAACTTTTTGAAGAGCCACAATTTTTTGTCTAGCCAACGTTTAATAGTACTTGCATAAACAAACTTTTTTGATAAATAAACTTAATAATAATAACAAAATAATCTATGAAAAGCGAGTAGAAATGGTGCCTAATCCTGGTTAGTCGATTCAGAACGGTTTTTATGCTTTTTATTTATAAAATAAATAATATTCGCGTATGAAACTAAAGAGCTTCACATCCAAAGATCCGCATGTGGCTCGCGAGCCGCAGGTTGCCGACCCCTGACCTACACCAAAGTTTGAATTTGACACAATAATACATTGCATAGACCACATGATCTGATGATCCACATAAATACATAAATAAAAGTAAATTACCCTCTGACTTCCGACGCGATGCAAAGGGGCTTATTAAAAGAGTCTGGCATTGCAGCTCTCAAAATTTTCAGTAGTATTCCCATGTCTTAGCCTTAGATCGAAATCAGTTGAGTCGTTTTCTAGTTAACACATTAGGGAGTTAGTGACTTAACTGCTGTCAGACATCGGATGATTTTGACGTCATGATAAAATACAATATTCATGTTATCAAGATAGCATGAAGAGAGTGCCTACGAAATAATATTTGTAGGAGTATCCTGTGGAGAATATGACGGCCACGGACCCGGCGCTCGAGAGGCAAGTCCAGGAGCACCTGGAGCGGTGCCAGTTCACGCTGACGCTGCAGGAGGCGCTGTGTGACGGCGAGGACGGCGCCTGCCTCGACGCCAGCGTCGCGCCAGGTCACACCCTGGCTTATTACTAAAATCAAATATCACCTGACACACCTACTGCATGGTTCCAAGGGTATTATGGATACCGTACTATGGGCTGGGGACGATCCCAGTGACACCCAGATCTTGGGAAAATAACAAAAAAGGCCGTTTCTGAAATTTGCCTCGACAGGAATTGAACCCGGTGCTGTGAGCCGAGCAGCCAACGCTTGAACTACTACGACGAGCGGTCCTCAAGTGTATTGTACAATGTTATTCTTACATCTCGTTTGCATAGTCGCATATATTAGGGAATTATTGATTTACCTATGTAAATGTCTCAATTTTTTAAATTTTCTATAGGCGAATAACAAGGTAAGTAATACAGTAAGTACTCGTATAGTAACTTTTAAATCTATACATCTATACAAATAAATAAAATTGGAGTGTCTGTTTGTAATATCAAAATAACACCTTTTCACTAAATGCATATGAAAGTACATACGATACCTATAGCAAAAACGCGAATTAAAAAATTTTTGTCTGTCTGTCTGTCTGTCTGTCTGTGTGTTTGTTCCGGGTAATCTCCGAAACGGCTGGACCGATTTCGACGGGACTTTCACTGGCAGATAGCTGATCTTATAGCGGGTAACTTAGGCTACTTTAATTTTAGAAACACAATTAGGGCTCCGCGTAAAAAAATAAAAACACTTGAAATCAAAGAGTATCTCCGAAACGGCTGGACCGATTTTGACGGGACTTTCACTGTTAGATAGCTGATGTTATAAGCAGTAACTGAGGCTACTTTTATTTTAGAAAAACAAAATAAAAAAATGGGTTCTGTCGCGCGGGCTCAGAACGCGGGACCGGGCTTTATTGTTAAGTTAAATTCCACGCGGGCGAAGTCGCGGGCTCAGCTAGTACTTACATATAGGTCTAACTTTGAAACTACAATAATATTATTTCTATAGCTTGCGATCTTGAAAATGACAGTCTTATGTCATATTAGTACAAATTGTCACGTCACACCTTTGAAACGGGTCCTCGACATAGCTCTCAGACTTGAGATCGATTTGTTAAATACAGGCCTCAGCACAGATATAGATTTACATAGATAACGCAAATGCATGTACTTCGCGTGTCCGAAACCCCGACCAAGCGTCAAGGTTGGTCGCCGCTAACTTACAGTCCGCGCGACTACACATATAAAAAATATGAGTATGAGCCGAGGGGCATCGGCGGCATCAGTGTCTTTGAAGCGGTTTGGATTTAATATCGGCTGTGACGTCACAGTAGATGTTAAAAAATGGTTTGGTTTCAATACAAATCGTGATACTTGCGTTATCTATGTATATCTATATCTGTGGGCCTCAGACGGCGCCAGGGTATTATTCATGAGCTGAGCCGTCGTTGGTGACAAGTGGCTTGGTGTGTACAGAGGTGTGTCGGCTGCCGCTGTCGGTGGGGCACTGCCGCGGCTACGAGGAGCGCTGGTTCTACGAGTGGGCGCGCGGCGCGTGCGAGCCGTTCGGCTTCAGCGGCTGCGGCGGCAACGGGAACAACTTCCGCACCAGGGACCACTGTCTGAGGGCGTGTCGCCAGCTCCTCGACACCACCGCGACCAGTTGGTGACGTTATATAGTTTGACGTTATTGGGTGACATTATAGGGTGACATTATTGGGTGACATTATCGGGTGACATTATTGGGTGACATTATTGGGTGACATTATAGGGTGACATTATGCGGTGACATTATAGGGTGACATTATAGGGTGACATAATTATACAGGGTGACATTAAACTCAGAAATAATACTTGCGGGTTTGACTGGGTATCGGGCATAGAACGGTACCTATAAATTTTTTACATATTAATTACAAAGTCGGCAAACAAGCAAATGACCCGCCCGATGTTAGGCAGTTACCGTAGTCTATGGATGCTTGGAATACCAATGGCATAGCTCGCACCTTGCTGACCTGGAGGGAAGTGGGATAGAGGATAGGGAACGGCGGGGGAGGTTTTGCAGAACGGAATCAAGCCACATGCACTGCTGTAGACCAAAACTAACCTTGTGTTAGTGGTTTTAGGTTGGTTTCAGTTTGCAGAAGTGTGTGTGGATTGGTCCCATTTAGCAACACTACGACCGATTGATCTTGGTATTTTTCAGCGGAAACCGTTTCAATTAGCACAATACCGAAAAAGTTAAAGCCAACACCGCCCAGTGAAGACAACGAGGTTATTCAGAACGATAGCCCGCCGTCTGAAGGTGAGGTAAAATGTACCTGAAATAATTAAGCTTTACTTAAAAAATAATTAAAAAACATATCATATTACCTAAAGTAGGAGTCGGCAACCTTTTGAATCGGAAGAGTCAAAAATTACAATTTTAAAAATTTCAAAGTTCTAAAGAGCCTCAATTTTTTTCTTGCCAACAAATAAATTGTATTTGCATAAATAAAGTTTTTTGATAAAAAAACTAATCTATTCATTCATAATAAAAATATCTATAAAAAGCGAGTACAAGTGACTGATAGAAAGAAAGGGTGCCTAATCCTCGTTAATCGATTCAGAACGATAAAAAAAAAATTGCGTATGGAACTAATAAATAATATATGCTTGCGAGCCGCAGGTTGCCGACCCCTGACCTAGAGCTTGATGTGTGTATACGAGGCTTTGCTTGTCCTATCGAGTTCGTTCTGTCGCTCGAGGTCGAGGGTGTAGTGAGGAAATATCGTCCGTCCCCCTTTCAACCTAATGGCGAATGTTGCTTGGCAGTCGATGACCTAGGAGCGTGCCCGTCTAGCCGGTGGTTGGGTTGGGGCGAGTGCTCGGGAGACTGCAACTATGCTGTCAAACTTAACTATCGGATTTTTCTGGTAAGTCGAATGAATTAATTCTACCTAGTAAACGCTTTGTCAAGTTGTCTTTTATTCATTTTAGATAAGTACCGTACTACCAATGTAATTGGCCCTATCAATCGGTATCATTAATATACAGCATGCGTTTTTTCCACATGCTAATGGTATTATTCTTGGCTCAAGCAGGTGTTTTATCAAATATTTTTGAATGCAGTTTCACACCTTTATTTTTTCAAATAAAGGTAGGCTTCCTTTCAGTAAAATTTGCTAAAATCAATATTGAAGGTACCTACTTTCGCCCCAATTATAGTTACTTTTGTCACCTTTGTCACCTTAGATAAGATTAAGAAGTATCACTATACTATATATATATATATCACTATACTGTTAAGAAGTTCATAAACAACTGCAAGGCACTTCAGTTGACGGCGTAGAACGCCTGGAAATAAGAATTTAAAATTAATCTATTGGGCAGCATGGAATCTCGAACCTGTCATCAATGATACATAGCTATCAGAAATGAAAAATAAAATATTATAAGAAAGAAAGGTAGGATGTAAAATGTAGTACCTACATATTTTTTTATTCTTAGAACCACGTGCCAAATTCGACGAAGAGCCACTGTCGTCGATTCATCAGAAGCCGCAGGTGCACGCCAGCGCGGTGCCGCAAGGGATCCGACAATACCACCGTGGATATTCACGATACTGAATAGTTCTTCATTAAATCAGTCTACTTAGCCGTTGTAGTAAATGTATTGTTAAATCTAATGTTTCCATATCAAAATGAGACGTATCTCTTCATAAATGAGGTGCAATTTCGTTTTAAAACTTTTTAATAATAATAATATCTGGTAATCCGTCTAGTTCGGTATTATTAAATCGATTCATCATTCATAATTGTCACTCTAATGACATTCCCGTACAAAATGGCATCGGAACGCGCGTGGTGGTACGCTGGCTCTGGCACGGTGGAGCTTATACGAGTTTATAAGCGCGGCAACACTCGTACGAGTTGCGTGTTTGGAAAAACGCGCGCCCATACGCGCCTATACGCGCTCCCTAAAAAGGAGCTTATACGTGCCGAAAAAACACTAATCTGAAACCGGTCTGTCTCAGAGTTGATATCGATGCATTAATACCAGCCTTATTCGTTTATCTTAGACACTGTTCAATCAGTATTTACAATAATGGGTAGGTTAAATTGTTATAGCATAGCATACCTGACTTAAATGAAAAACCCATACCTATTGTATTATCTGGGTCATTATTCCGTATCAATTTAGATTTTATTCTTATGTCAACCGTACATAATAATTCAATTCAGTAGTGACGGGCGCTTCACCATACGAAAATGGCCCTTTATAATGTATCCAGTCCCTTATCATGTCAGTAATGTCTCCGATAGTACATGTCTGACTCATGATAACAATATTATTATAAGAATGAAACATCAATAAAAACTAAATTAATGTTAATTAATAGTTTTATTTGTTTTTACAATCAGTAGTCAACAACATTTGTACACAAAACACTTAAGAACTATTATTATTTGCCAAGTGTCGTAATTACTGTAGAACAATGGACGCTCGTAGGTTCAATCGATCATTATATAAATGTTCCTTAACTCTTCCCTAATATAATACTGCAAAAGAGCATCACAGTCGTTTTGTACGCCGTACACTGTATGTATTGCCAGATATAATAAGTATATCTACTATTGGAGGGAAACAGTAGTTAAAGAAAGGAAAGAAACAGTAGACATCATATATCTAAGTATAATTTGACTTAAACATTGAAGATATGATTCAATATTACAAATAGAAAACCTCGGAGGAATTGAATAACGTAGACGGAGTGCGCTAGTGAGTGACGCCAGAAAAAGTAATTTGAATACCAAATCAATACAGATATTTTTTTCTGATTTGCTAATAGCTGTCCGCGACTCGCGATCGGAAGCGTACCTACGCCTTATCACATATAAATAATAATACAATGTATGCAGTATAGCGTCGTAAAAATATGTGAAAACACGTGAGCAAATCTAAAAAAAACTGGATTTATGCTATTTGGTATTACTTTTGGTGGCTTGGCAAGTTCAACGCGTTCCGTCTACATTATTGTTTTCGTATGAGTAGAAAACATTAGAAAGAATATTATGAGATCTGGCAATCAACACTCCATTATTTAAAAAAAAACATGTTGTTAAATGGTATTTGTAGGTAAGCTATAATACTTATCATTTGATAAGCACATATTGTAACAGGTAGATTACACATAATAGCTAAATATATAATTAGATACGAATAGTTATAGTTAATAAGGTCCTTAAAACTACAATTCGATTCGATAGCAAATAAAAAAAAAACTACAATAGTATACTTGAGGTACTTAATCATTGATTCAAATAAACGACTGTTATTGATTGGGATTTATATAATAATCTCCACGCTCTGTGGTAATGTACTGTCAACATCAAAACTAATTGATTAACCTTTTCTAAACTATTTTGCGTCATTTATTACGGAAATGGATTCTGATTTAACTAATTTCAGAGCGCGCTCTCACAGGCGAGTCACTATCAAATAATATATTACGATGCAATTTATAAAACAAATAGATTAACTGTGCATATAATTATGTAAGTATGATCATTAATTACTTTTGATGATGACTGTAGTTGCAGAGCGGATGGAAGAAGATTATATTTTTTCTGCAATAGCTCCAACAATACCTTTACACGTCAACGAATCTCTCATCATTATGTTGATTCTGATGATTCGGTGTCAGTCGGCGGCGCCGCAGTGGTTATATTTCTCTTTAGCGCCGCCGAGTGACAATGCGGCTCGCGAACCATGTTTTTATTAAGTACACTTTCACTCTTGTAGCTGCCTGTATCATTTACTAACGATTAGAAATTTCGCTTGACGCTATTGTCAAACGTATTTCTATGATTTTATTCTACGTTTCTGTTTCGATGAAGTCCTGTTTGTTTCCTTTCAAAACACTGTTTAGGTTAGTAGTTTCTTTTTGAGTGGGTGTCAAATGCAATCTTATTAACTAGCAAGTAGCAACTATTTTCATTGTCCACCGCAAATGCTGAATAATCTTCCGTGGCCTCTTTGCTAGGTTCTACAGTATAAAAGGACACAAAACATAATTTGATACACATAAATAGCGCGTACCGAATGTCCGTCACAATTGAATTCGTATCTCGTATTTTAAAATTTAAATAAGTGTCTATACATACTATAATAACTTATCTCTATCACTATTTACAAGGCAGTTTGTTTAAAGGTAAGGCAAGATAGGTAGCCCAGTCAATTTTGGATCCTTCAACATGATCCGGATATCCCATCTCTCATCTATTTGCGTTTAGATCCGGTTTATCCGGACATAAGTAAAAAAAAAGAAAAAAAAATTGTAAATGCCCCTGTATGCCTAAACGAAAAAATATTTGAGTTTGAGTTTATCACAATGACATTGGGGACATTGTTCTGACATCGGTAGCCATAACATCCCGTGATTAATGAATACATATGAAAATGAAAATAAATGATGTTGAATGATCCAGACTACTCATTACCTATAGGCATCCTCAAATTGTCACATAACCGCTAAACGTTGGAGCCTAGAGGGTTGGCTTTTAATATCACATAATGAAAATATCTATAAAGTATTTTAAATTTGAACCTTATTAGTACTAAGCTACGGTTTAAATGCGGGTGACGGTGGGATGCACGGGCGGCTCGCAGCACCGCGGCCCCATGCACTCCTTTGCGCAGGGACAGGAGCACCCTAAGTTAGCGAAATCTATCAACGCCTTTTTCTCTTCATCTGTACCTGGGAACAAAAACAGAAACTCATTTCACCGTGAGTGTACTGACGAAAAATTTACCTACCTATTTATTAACCCCCGACGAAAAAAGAGGGGTGTCATAAGTTTAACATGTGTATCTGTGTGTCTGCCTGTGGCGTCGTAGCGCCCAAGTGGATGAAACGATTTTATTTTTATTTTTTTTGTTAGAAAGGTATTTTGATCGAGAGTGTTCTTAGCTATGTTTCATGACAATCGGTTTAGCCGTTTGAAAATTATCAGATCTTTTAAAGTTTAAAAAGTCATCGCATCGGGGGTTTTTAAATTTTAAGTTTAAAGTTATGTTGGTGTTTCCGTTTTTTTACAGCACAAAATATATAAACTTTTTATCTTATTGTTATCAAGGAATAGAGCATGAAACCCTTACCAAGCATTGATACTAGCGTGAACTCCGGCTGGAGCGTCACCAGGCCAATGCCGTGGCGTTTGAATACATCGCACACCAGTGCCGAGCTTTTTATGTAGTCCTGAAACATGCATGCATGTATTATACATATAAACTTTCCTCTTGAATCACTCTATCTATTAAAAAACCGCATAAAAATCCGTTGCGTAGTTTTAAAGACCTAACCATACATAGGGACAGACCGACCGCGGGAAGCGACTTTATTTTATACTATGTAGTGACAAAAACTATAATTTTAATTTATCCACGTTTCCCATAAGTTTAATTTAGTTTTAGTTGCCAACCGCAAGTGGAGTGGGAATTGAGATAGATGGAGGGGAAGAGAGCGGTTTGGGCTTTCGGCTCTCTCACTCATCGTACGAATCGCCGATCTTCCGTGAGAGGGTGGTACTGCCCCGATCGACCCGGGTCGTATATGAGCTTACGCTGTGGCTACAGCTTATCTCTACCACGTTAAGGTGAAGGCGCCTGTCTAGCCCGCGAAATTCAAAATTTTCGAGTATTTTTATAGTTTATCCAAAATCTGAAAACATTTAAGACAACATTTTGTGATTTGCGACAAACGCAGTATGCAGTGCGTTTATTAATACATTTATTTTACTCTAAATATTATCACGATGGATTATGATACTAGCAAATCACTAAATATGCAAAAATTGCCAGATTATCTGGATAGCTGTCGTTCTTGAAATGTTTTAGAGTAAGATATATTAATAAATGCACTGCACACGGTCTTTGTCGCGAATTACAAAAATGTGCCTTTTATTATTGCCTATTATACTTTTATTATTATCAGATTTATAAAAATTTATAAAAAACCTCAAAAAATTTGAACTTCGCGGGCTAGATGGGCGCTTTAGCCTTAAAACCGGTTCTCGTTGGTTACCTCATGGGAACTGTAAGCGATGTGCGCGGTGGCGACGAGCCGGTCCCGGTGCAGCTGCCACACGTGCAGCTCGTGGATGGCGAGCACGCCGGGCACGCGCAGCGCCGCCGCGCGCAGCTCGCACGCGCCCAGCCCCTCCGGAACAGTTTGTAGCAGGACCAGCCCCGCTGAACGCACTGTGCGATACATTTAGCTAAGTTTATAGAATTATAGATTACTAGCGACCCGCCCCTGCTTCGCACGGGTGCAATGCTGATCCTTACTAATATTAAAAATGCGAAAGTAACTCTGTCTGTCTGTCTGTCGCGCTTTCACGCCAAAACTACTGAACCGATTTAAATGAAATTTGGTACACAGATAGTCTAGAACCTGATAAAGGACATACGATTTTTAATGCAAATAAAGGGTTGTAAGGGGTTAAAAGAGGGGGATGAAAAGTTGTATGGAAGTATCGTCATTTTTAGAGCTAGAAGCTTGAGACTTATTATTTAGGCTGTTGATTCGATATAAATAAATTATCAGTGTTTATCTACTATATATATGTATGTATTATACATGTGAACCTCCCTCTTGAATCACTCTATCTATTAAAAAAACTGTACCAAAATCCGTTGCGTAGTTTTAAAGGTCTAAGCATACATAGGGACCGAAAGACAGCGGGAAGCGACTTTGTTTTATACTATGTAGTGACCACCAATATGAGTCTATCAATTCTATCATATTCCAGCCCCTTTAGCACCTCGAGCTAAGCTGAATGCTTGCGATAGTCGAAACCTACTACAGGCAAATATAATAAGACTTCTAATATTAGTGCTATTTCCGTATATTGCTGTGTTAGCTGACAATCAATCACAATTTTTGTGATGGGTATTTAAGTTCCTATGTTTAAATAATTTTAGTGGACAACTGTCCTTTTGTGATGTTGCCATAAGACCATACCATAGGTTTATCTTCTAAACACGGGTTCTTTCGTATCGTCTATTTGTGTGGCAATTATTATATTTTGTTCCATGAAACATTACACTGGATACTTATCCACATAACTATACAACAATAAGTTTTTATACTTAGTATTGAGACGTAGAAAGCGCCATGTCGAAACAAATGTTTTCAGACATGTCGCTTTATACGTAGGGGCCGTCTAGTAAGTATTATGCCCAAAAGGTTTATTTTGTATTTTAATGTTGGCCACAAGTCATTGGCTTCGCATGGCGGCACGTAATTAAACGAGAGTACATATAGTAGGTACTTTCATTAAGAAATTAAGTCGCGAAACGGTCCCATCGGCTCCGTAACACACGCGTAATGCACTTGCGTCACGCCTGATATTGTTTGTTTTGTTTCAACACGCTAACGATTAAGGAATTAATCATGCCTATTTTATTGGATTTTAGGTACTTACATCTACAAGTGATACCCGCAGGTAATGCTTAACTTATAAAGGGTGGAACGAGACCGATTTGATGAAAATCAAAACTAAATCATTCGAATCCCATCATATTTAAAAAAAAACAATGTAAAGAAATCTCAGACTTATAGCTTTCATGTCCAAAGTGCATTTCAAATTGGGTGAGATTTGTATGTACTCATTGTTATTAATACTACGGTTCTTACTTCGGGTATTTATTTGTCAAGTTTTAATAATATATGTAAGTATAACTTAATTTTCTTATCAGGTTATTTGACACCGTTATCGCGTCACCGTCTCGGGGTTGGTGTGAAATAAGGTTGTTGATAGCGTGTTGTGTTGTGGTAACGTTATGGTTGGCGGTTGCCTAAACCGATAATGTGAACATGTAACTCGTGATTCATTCACTGGCCCGTAATATGTACCGGTAGCTGGCTGGAGATGTCTTTTGTTCTTCAGATTAGAAATATGGCGATTGGTTAGTTGGTATATTGCAAAATCAGGCATTAATTTAATTTTAAATTGTTTAATTTGTCTAGGCCTACGGGTTGTTACAAATTGTCATGTTTTATTTTATATTTAATTCCACATCCGGACGCCACCTTAACAGAAAAGATCCAGCAAGAAGCTCAGAGAGCTTATTTTTTTAACGTCACCTATGATAAGTGTAAGAATTGGCAAAAGGAGTTTGATTGACTCCCTTGTCGGTAACATTAACGTAAATTATTTGTACCTATGGGAAACTGAAAGCTGATAAAAGGTTGGTTTAAAGAGGTAGGTAACCATGGAACGTCTTATAGAAAGCCCTACTTATCACTGTGAATTTACGCTTCTTATATTAATTTTGGTAATGTTTCTAAATTCGATTGTATTTTACAACTCTTTTGGGTACCTATTATGGCCCTGATGGTATGCGTACCTATCTAAGGGATTGGGAATGTTTGAGAAGACAGAGGTTACTCACTGAATGGGTAGTTCAAGATGACGAGTAGGATAGCTGCGCAGGCGGAGAGTGCCGGGTCGGCGATCCTGGCGGCATACGGCTCCCACTCTGTGGCCAAGCCGGCTCCGATCACGAACAAACTGCCTAGGTAATAAACAATAATTATATCGTTTTGCAGAATAAGCCAACCCACAAATACTTCTGCAGCCCAAAACCAACCCTAGTGCGAGTAAGTGTAGGTTGATTTCAGTTTGCAGAAGTATGGGTGGTTGGATCTTGATAGCGAGCCAGACAGCGCATTTATTATCTAGATAAAGAACTAACTAATCCTTCTTTGTCAGCACTTAGGTGCATACTATCTCAAGATACATTGTAGTTAGGCACAATTATTAATTTATCAATACAATTTTATTTGTAGGAAGTTATCTTTATGACTTTATTATCTTATATACGAAAAAGTCGATTATTTTTAAATTATGGAGATTATGGAACAATATTAGGTATACATAGGGAATATAGATATTGATTGGATATATATACGAGTTTCAACATGACGGATATCGTAGAATTTGCGTTTGTTACCATACGAGTGACATAATTTTCTTGTCACGTCTGTTCTAGAGTTCCTACGGCACTCTTGTATTTTAGTTTTATTAACCCATAAAAAATGTTGGTTCTAAGTCTACTGTCTACAACTTACGAATTGAACTGAATTTGTTATGGCTAAAATATTGTCATCTTGTTTGTAGGTAAAGGTACTACTATGATCAAGCGATAGACGGCAATTAATTTTAGGTCAAGTTTAGTTTGAGGTAGGTAATAAGATTAGAGCCAATCTCTACAACACTAACTAGAGTACCTAGTACCTACAGGTACCTTGAATAATCTGTAATATACGTAAAGGCCAATAAAGGTAAGTATTTGTATAATGAAAACCTAGTAGAAGTAACTCTTATGCACTCTTCGTAAAATTCACTGCCGACGCAAAGACACCTATTTACTTATCAACCTTTTTTTACAATCTACGATTCGAACTCTCTCGCGGTGTTATTCTCTTTGTTTCACCGGAAGATGTGAGCAGAGATACCTATCTCTGCTCACATCTTCTACATATAGCGTGAGGCCATTTTTTATAAGTAACGCCAAAACTTTTAAACGTGTGTCGATAAAATGTTCATATAGAAATAAATAAGGTATAAATGACTTAGTCATACCACGAGCCGTTCGCTCTCATAGAGTTGGTTATGGCGCCTTACACAAAATTACACGTAGGTAGGTATTGAAGCGATTAAATCAACACGTGTTCGTTATTTACATAGTAATCGGTGCTCTACGTGTCCACTATCAGGAATAATCTAGATGACATTATTAGTATTAATCGTTCATACATTTGTGAATACTCGTAAAACTCCGAAGTAATGTTTTCCATTTCGTTTATAATTTGCTTGGCGAAATAAAAACAAAATAATGCTGCGATAAGGGTTAATTTGCTGTATGTGTGTTTTCTTATTTTGTTCTCAAAGTATAGTAAAGTAGGAATTCCTGCATTTTCACAGTTTTTTGTTCCCATACTTAAATCGTGATTAAGTAGTTAATGAGTTTTGTGATTTTGTGTTCTAGTCATAAATATAATAATTTATTTTTGTTCCAATAGATTCTATAGCACCAACATTAAGTAGGTACGTAAGTAGGTACGCAAATAGGTTGCATTTATGATATAAATATAAGGTAAGAACATAACTATACAGGGTTATAGGGTAAGTCGACCTAAATCCTTTAAGAGATTGTAGTTTCCATCATTCCTGACCGATTTGACTAGGAAACCCCATATACCAAACTAAACCGTTCTCAAGTTATCGGCCTTTGAATTTATTTTATAAAAATTACTGATTTTTTGTCGACTGCCCCCTTTTTTTGTGTTTTGTGTTTCAATTTGTTTTGTTTTTGCTATTTTTGTGTAGTAAACTAGTTGCTTTATTATTTTAAACCATAAAACCTCAAGTAACTATACCAACTGAGTCATAGTAGACAGTCAATTGTAAAAAAAATAAAAAAAATTGAAAGAGTTTATTTTTCTTTGTAAGATATTTCTAAAAAAGTCTATGACAGATGTGCTGCAGATGTACTATAAGATATCTACGGTTCTTCAGCTTTCCGATAAGGTATAATAACATAGGGTATTATTAGACTTATCTAATAAAAACATTGATGAAATACTACCAGGTAGTAGTAAATACTAACGATAATCAAGCGTTGTTTTTGAGTCAGAAAACAAAATAAAACAATCCAAATACATATCAAATTTTGTTTATTGGTCTTTTTTACAATAAAAAATGTTCCACGTGCCCTCCTCTGTTTCGCACACATACACGCATTCTGTGTCTTAGGCCACTTTTTACAACACCAGTCGTTAGTCCTCTTCTTAATTCGTTAGCGGCATCAATAATTTTTTGTCTTAAAACCTCAATCGATTGTATTGGGTTCGGTTCATGGTACACCAAACTTTTCATGTGTCCCCACACATAAAAGTCCATAGGGGTCAAGTCTGGACTCCTGGCTGGCCACGGTATAGGTCCACCTCTTCCGATCCACTTATTGGGATAATTAGTGTCTAGCCACTCTCTGACACTCCTTCTGAAGTGCGCGGGGCATCCATCGTGTTGAAACCACATGTCACGGATGAGGTTTAATGGAATATCGTCGAGCAAACCAGATAAATCTTGTCTCAAAAAAATTTCATAGTTTTCTCCATTTAAATTTTGGGGTAGAAAGTAAGGCCCAATCAAATGATTGGAAATTATTCCCATCCACACGTTAAGACTGAAACGTCTCTGTGAACCCTTTATCCTTTTTTTATTGGGATTTCTTTGAGATTTTGGGGCCCAATAATGTGCGTTGTGATAATTAGTTATCCCGTCTTGATCGAATTTCGATTCATCAGTCCACAAGATGCTACTAAAAAAGGATGGATCTTCCAAATCTGCATTGAGCATAAATCTACAGAAGTCCAGCCTCCTCGCAGGATCTCCTTCTTCGATGACATGTACTGGCGTGTAGTGGTAGGGGTAGAGACCGGCAGTATGCACTGTAAACCACACTTTCCACTGTGAGAGTCCAAGTTCCCGAGCAACAACATTGGTTGACGTAGTCGGATCCTGTCGAAATCGTCGAACTATCTCATTATCTTGCTCTTCATCGTCATCATTAATACGTGGTCTACCCAGGTCTGTTCGTCGCCTTGAAACAGAGCCAGTCTCTCTAAGTCGTCGGTAAACTCCGTCGAAGACACTAATATCCGGTATTCGGCGGCCAGGATAACGTACTATGTATTCTTCACGGGCTCGTAAAGATACACAGTTGCAGTACCCATAACAAATCAAAATATCAGCATATTCTTCGTTCGTAAAGGTCGTCATCTTCAACAGTTCAAAATCAGAAGCACAAATCAAGGTCCAGTTAACAAGCACAGTCACGAATAGGAAGAAACAGTCCAGAAAACAAGCCAAATCGAATAAAAAACAAAGAACACCAAGTATCGCATCTACCACGGACGAATCGCGTAAGCAAACTGACTAAAAAATACACACAATAACAACAAAATAGTTTTTACATGGAATAACTTGTCTCACTCGTACCTGTTTACATTGAAAGATGTCCCGCTCGCACCCATTGCTGGACAATAGGCGCTGCGAGCAACTTAACGTTTGCTACTTGGGCGTCTTTGTTTGAAGTTTTTTCCGAGAATCCTAACAATACCCTAGCATGTTATACCTTATCGGAAAGCTGAAGAACCGTAGATATTTTATAGTACATCTGCAGCACATCTGTCATAGACTTTTTTTAAAATATCTTACAAAGAAAAATAAATTCTTTCAATTTTTTTAATTTTTTCATCAATTGACTGTCTACTATGACTCATTTGGTACAGTTACTTGCAGTTTTATGGTTTAAAATAATAAAGCAACTAGTCTACTACACAAAAATAGCAAAAACAAAACAAATTGAAACACAAAACACAAAAGAAGGGGGCAATCGACAAAAAATCTGTAATTTTTATAAAATAAATTCAAAGGCCGATAACTTGAGAACGGTTTAGTTTGGTATATGGGGTTTCCTAGTCAAATCGGTCAGGAATGATGGAAACTACCATCTCTTAAAGGATTTAGGTCGACTTACCCTATAACCCTGTATAAATACATAGGTAAGTAATAATTCGGAAAAATGCACACATTTGGATTCGGTGCCACTGTCTTTACACTAGGACTTCTTAGGTACCTACCTTCCTACCCCTACTTACTTGAAAAGGCACCGACTAGACACAGAAATTAAATGTTTAATTATGGTTATCAACTCACTGGCTATGTCGGTCGGCGCATGCGCGAGCACCGGCTCAGCCGATCCAGTCTTCAGCACCACCTCGCCGCCTTCAGTCATACTCAGCCGACGGCTGTAGCTCAGTTCACGACCTACGACACAATTTTACTAATATTTATAACAAAAACCAGTCGAGTTTTGACGTAACTTACGCTAAATAACCCTGGACGCCCAAAGATAGTCACCGACGTCGTGGCAGGCCAAGGCGAAGATGGTGCGACGATTTGAACGCCTTTGCGGGTAAATCGTGGCCACAACAAGCCCAAGATAGGGAGGCCTTTGCCCAGCAGTGGGACATAAAATAGGCTACTAAAAAAACCTTGAATGATGAAAACACTAAAATAAATTGCGCGACACATTTTTCACGGCTTATAGCTATAGATTTATCTATAAAGATACGGTCTTGCACTTAAAACCAATATGCGCCAATTCAATACACTAATTTCATGGAATAAATTAGCTTATTAAGGAGCTAGATGAATGAACTCGATTTGGCCAACCGTTGTCTGATTATTTATTAATTTTGCATTGTATGCGTGACGCATACAATGCAAAATTCAATTTTGTTTTCGATCGAGGAGACAATACGTACGGTACGGACTACGGAGGTTTCAGAATTGGGAATTATATTTTTATTTATTTAACTATATTTTAGTGTGTTAATGTATCATACTTATGTAGTATATACTTATACAGTAATAATTCCTATGCTTTGCAAAGAACAAAATCGAGTTCAAGGGTTGTGTGAACTAAAAGTGAAAAAACTTATTCGTAGGTCGGAGTCGAGCAACGCTATTATAGTATAACTATCTATTCAAATGACACAGGTAACCCAGGTCATCGCAAAACCACAACAAACATGTTTTAACATCGATTGAGTAAAATAGAAATAATGTTTATGTTAGTAGAATGCATAATATCTATTGTACGCATTTCGAGAATAGAGATTCCGGTTTCCTTTGAGTCGATATCATGGTTTTGTTTTGGTTTACGTTCCACATACGCGGCTCGATTAGCTGGTTTATTTGAAAACGGTGAACGTAATCTAACCATAACAAAAACATCGGCTGGAAGCCAAACACGGTAATTACATTTCACTGCCGGTTGCGCCGTTCGATGCCTTTTATCTATTTCAGACTGTATCAACCTTATTTTATTATGCAAGATAATCTTATTGGGCCGGTAGGTATTGTTATTGTTTTCTTTGTTAAAATAACTGTCTACCTTTCTTGCTGTTGTAATATAGTAATCCACTGATTTGAAACTGTATTGTATTATCTCAATGAAATTAACAAATGTTCTATAATTTGCCTTATACACTTATTGGCTTAACTTAGTACAACAATATTTAGTTTAGTCATAACTTGTAGGTAACAGAATAAGCTCCACAGTAGTGCAGAAATAATATCTAAAATTGCATTACGTAGATTATCACGGTTTATGTAGGTAATTACTTGCGAACGAGGTATGGGTGACCGTATTAATTAACAGTACAGTTTAATATTTACTACCCAATATCCGTACTGGTAACAGTTACATGATTCCTCTTAGATAAGATCAATATTAGGAACCTCTACCCTTTGGACATACGAGTCCATGTTCTAACTAATACTTTAACCTAAAATTTTACCTTAATAAGTAGCATATCTTGTGAGACTTATCAATTATTATTGCCTTTTATTTCAATCGATATTAGGTAACTTGTAGTCTGACTAAAACGGAAATGGTAGTTGAAGTATCAGATGGTTTCTCCACATTTATTGAAACAATGGTTTTGACGTCATCAAGTTAATTTTGAAGATTTGTGAACTCACCAGCCAGCAGCATGTAGTTAATAACATGCAGCAGCAGTCCAATGACCGCGCAGCCGATGATGACGCGCGGGTACCGCGGCGGCTGGCCGTGAGACGAGTGCACGCCGAGCTGCAGCGCGTTCACCACCAGCGCCAGCGCGAACGACGCGAACAGCACGTGCACCGACAGCCGCCCGACCACCTCGATGCGGGCCCAGCCGAACGTATTGCGGAGGCGCCCCTCGCGACCGGCGCCCTCGTCGGCGCGCTCGTACTGCGGGACAGAACAGAACATAATGCTATTCAAATTCAAATTAAAACCGTTTATTTGCTAGGTATAGGCCTACGGGTGCCCCCTCACACATTGTAATTTTTACACATTTTTCTTAAGTCTACAATCAGATCGGTACGCGATCTTGACTGAGAAGATCCGGCAGTAATGTCCAAAGAAGACGCAGAGGCTTCACCCTTAGAGTCCCGGGAAAATATAAATTGTCTTGGAACACGCACGAATGGTATCAACGGAGAAAATAGGAAGATTTTAATGAAAATAACCTATCATTAGGCTACAAATAGCTATTGAGTGTAATAGTTAAATCTCCTAGGTTAGGCAGCCCCGGATCTAGGGGGGGGCAAGCCGGGGCCTATGCCCCGGGCGGCAAGATCAGGGGGCGGCCAAGTTCACACTTTACAGACGACAACTCATCAGAAATTTCAGTATTTTTTTACTGTGGCCATATCAAGTCGACCGATACCCAGGGGAGGGGTACAGTACACGGACCACGTGACGGGGGGGGGCGGCGAGAGCGCGGAGTGAGACGCGCTGCACGAACATTATTCGCGAGACGCGTAGGCATAGTTCAAAATACGCGCCCCTCGCCATCAGGAATCGCAGATCGCGGCAGCACGCCTCTGGTTAAACATGTGTGTTGTTTGTTTATGTTTATTACTAGCTGTGCCCCCCGACTTCGTCCGCGTAGTATTTAACGTAACAAAAATTTCGGGATTATCGGGATAAGAAGTATCCTATATGTTAATCCTAATTATAAACTATCTGTGTTCCAAATTTCATCCAAATCCGTTCAGTAGTTTTTGCGTGAAGGAGTAACAAACATACATACATACATCCACACTCACAAACTTTCACATTTATAATATTAGTAGGATTTACTAAAATTTTGTAAGTACTTGTCGATCAACCGAAGGTAAAATACTGTTTTTATTAGTGTCACATCAATAAATATATCACAGCTCATCGATCGCCTTTCTAGGCCTCAGTATTTTATCATGCTTTTTAATATATTTATTTTTTTAAATTGAATGTAATACCTACGTGCCATTACTTACGCCATCAATCGTAGTTATTAAAATGAAATTGAACCTATTACTTAAAATTTACTGTTTTGTATGCTCAAAACTTTGCAAAATATGAGACAAATTCCAATGGAATATTGGATAAATGAGACTGGGAAGTTGCTGAAAATATTGACTGAACCTATTTTGTAAAAAAAATAATTTCGAAACGTAAAAAACATTTCGATTAGATGTCGAATTACAAACACTTCAACCTATTCAACTATTTTCTAAAGAAATAATTATAGTACCTATTTGATCGAATCATATCAGAAAAATAAATATTACATTGTTACATAAGGGGTGAATGTAACTTATTTTGGCCTGAGACGTGGTTTGGCGCCTGAGCTTAGCGAGGGCGCCAATAGATCGAGGGACAAAATAAGTATTTCACCCGAGGTAAACACTGTGCTTTTCATTACGAATACAAGGAAAGTAAAAATAAAAACAGGAATTGGCTAAAGAAATAATACAAGGAAGTAAACAATACGCTACAATTCGTAAAAAAAAGATCGGATTGCCGCCTATTTTGTTTTTTTTTTCGTTGGCTGGCCATCTTCATTATTTAGTCATTATTTTTCATTTTCATCTTTAAATATTTTGCCCAAATCCATGTTATTTTAAAGAAATTGTTGAAACTAAATTATAATTAAGTCATTTAAAAATATCGATTCTTTAATAAATACTTAACTTTATGTTATTTCAATTTTACATCGCGCTGTAATTGAGTGACTGTAGAAAAAGTTTGAACATGGTTCCATAGAAATGTGAAAATGGAACTAGTTTTTTTAAAATAATTTGACAGCTGTTTGTTGAAAGCGATTCTCCCTAGGGCGGAAAAGTATTACTTTCAACCCGCTTCTCAGACAACTTCAGACCTACTTTCAGAGTATGAGTAATGAAAACATTATTTGCGATCTTCTATGAGCCAGGAACGCTTATCGAGTCTTGCAATCTTAGTGATAGACAATCGAATTGCACACGAGTTAAATTATGACAAGTTCATAGATATTTTGCTGAACAAAAAGCTCGAAAAGTAAAATTATAATATATAACATTTTTATTATACATATTTTTAAAACCGACGATTTTATTTTATGACGACTTCTTGGTGCATTGGTTTGAGCGTAGGCCGCTCGGCTCACTGCACGTAGTGGTTGCGGGCTCGATTTCCCGGGTAAATTTCGGAAATGGTCCTTTCGTAATTTGCCCTGGTCTAGGTGTCCCTGGGATCGCCCCCAGTCCATAGTACGGTACCCATAGTACAAGCGTTGCTTAGTTTGGGACCATACAGTAGGTGTGTTCAAATCCTATCCTATGTATAATATATATCCTACACATTCATATATATCTGTACATACCTAGGCTTCACAGAAAGAATAGCGATGGATGCATTATTTCCGGAAGGCCTATGTCCAAATGTCCATTAATTAGTGGACATAAAAAAATAAATAAAAAATAAATGTGTGGTAAAAGTAAATATAAGTGGGCGGGGGCGGCACAATTTAGATTTTGCCCCGCCTAAAAAAAATTGAAGATCCGGGGCTGAGGTTAGGGCCAACTTAGGGGCCAACCCTCTAATTGATGGGATACTCAATTCGACCCGTATGTTTGAAACGGTTTCATTCATTCTGTATTGTAGTTCGATCTTGCTAGTAATGGTATAATCGATAATGTTAGTGTACCTAAATGTTTGTTAGTAAGATAAGTACAAGTAACATAGGCTACCATTTATCGTCGTAAAGGCCAGTGGACATGTTTTTACAGTAAAGTATCGTTTATATGGTGGCGTGTACGTCTATTAGGTACATAATCCTGTGAATGAAGAGGAACTCTCTGTAGTAATTTTTTTCTCATCTCTTGTCCACTATGTGGTAACATGTGCGAATAATTTATGATTAAACGATTGGCATATCTACTGAGGTGTTAGTGTTACCACGCGATGATCTGTTGGGCTATCGCTTATAAGTAATTGTGCATTGTCAGTGTACTTATACAGCGAATAAGTTATCTTTGTTCAAAGCGCCGTGAGATGAACCGTCAGTTCCGCTTATCTCAAAAAGATAGCAGTCTCGCTTAAGCTTATTACTAGCGGAACATTTTTCGTGTCTGTAAGATATATTAATCCTTTCATCATTACTATTTATTTAAAAATACAATCATTTGACTATAGTCTTCCTTGTTACTTTGTTGAGTGTTACTGAGATCGCTCCCAACCTCAGCCCCATTGCATGGTAACCTACCTATCCTAACACAAGTGTTGCTTAGTTCGGGCTAGTTTGGATATGCCAAGATTGCCAAGGCTGTGCTTATCTGGCTTTTTTTTAAATACCTTGTATATGAGCCTACTAAATAAATGATGGATAGATATAATCAATGTGATATGAAACAGTTCGGTAACTGCTTAACATCAGCCGTAGTCGGCAAGAACAAGAGGTTGAGGTGAGTACCACAAATAACCGTGATAAAAGCAAGGAAAATACATTATAGCGCCGACTCAAGAAATGGCTGTATCCACATTAAGGATGTTAATCTAAAGTTCCCTGATCCATATATTGCGAGGCAACACAGAGAAGGGTTGACATCTATAGCGATAGCGAGACAAAGCATTTACAGTTGCTTGGTATGTTTGGAGGCTGTCATTTGAGAGGAAGGTGAATATGATTAAAGTACCTTGTACGATATCAATGTGGTGATAAGCCCCACGAGCCGACACAGCGAGTGGCAGGCGTCCACCAGCAGGGTGGGCGAGTGCGTGAAGTGCGAGGCGAAGAGCCGCCCGCTGAACCCGCCCACCGCCAGCAGCAGCGCCAGCGAGGAGCGCGGCGGCGGCAGCCACTGCAGCCACTCCTTCATCGCCATTGCGGATCACTTGGGATCGCTATGATCTATGGGAGAAATAACAGTATGTCCTTATTTAGGTATATCAAACAATTTATGATAGGTAATTTCTGGATCTTCTCAGTCGGTGTTCCGACGTGTTCCGACCCGGTTGTAGGTTTAATATTAACTGAAAAATATATAATTTATCAGGAGGCCCAAACAAAATAAACGATCTGAATCTTTGAACCATGGTTTCTAAAATAAAATCTAAGAATTTAGCTCGGTAAGATCATGATTTAGGCAGAATGACACTGGGACTCATTCAATTAAAAAAAAGCGATTAGGTAAGTAAATAGATCATGATTTCTGTAGTCGACAGCTTGAAAAGAGTACCTGTATCATATTTACCCATCAGCTTTGCCTATCAGTGAATATTGAAATCAACACAAGCTACAAGGAAGCTGCAATCGTAAGTTTTATAGACGATTACAACTAGTTGAAAGTTTCTAGTCGTGGGAAGCCTCTGTAGGTCAAGCCGAATAATGTAGGGCGCGACTTTTGTCGCACAAACCAGTTCTACAATATTTATGTTTTATAATGAGCACCATTAGGTATATTGTTAAATCGTCTAACGGTCATCTCATCTCATGCAGTTCGTATCTACTTTAACATAATCAATATTGCTTGATATGATAACACGCCATTTGAAATTTGACAAGCTATCTAGCTTGTCCAATTTATTTATTAGCTTAATATTTATATTTATTTATTTATTAGCCTATCTAGGCTGCTGAATTAAATATGTTTATATTGGTATTATGAAATTTTATGTTTAAACCCTTGTTATAAAAAGGAGTTCATTTTAAATTACGCTTTTGTTTTTCCAGAGTAAATTTATTTAGCAACTTGCAAGTTTGGAATAAACGGAGTAATTATAGAATCAGTAAGGTCCCTGCCTACTCAACACCATTTCGACGTGGTTTCGACACACAAGCAGTATATCGTCTTCTGTTTAGGATAGTTGAAAACGGTGCAACCGATATGGTTCATTAGGTACAGTGGGCTTCTTTTGATAAAAAAGTTGTAAGTAAGCAATTATGCTGGTAACTTTTACGGAAACTGACTACATAGTTGATAAGTTAGATTATTTAGTGGTTGGAGGTATCAAATATCAAATTATCTCGTATATTGGTTGGATGTGTGCGAGATGTAGTCGTCGCGGAAGATGTTATTGTGCCTCTTAATGCGCTGCCTCCGGCAATTGAGACAACGAGCATCGTCTGTATCGGTCGACACAAGTAGGTAGGTGCTTTCCTATCGCTTATTCAAATAATTCATTTGTGGTTAGGGTCCCCACGGATAGGCTGTCAACTTTCATACAATAACCATTGTTTATTTTAGTGTCAGTGGTAGTTATAGAATAAATATTTGTCTGTTCGTTAGTATTGTATTTATAAGGTATCTATGGGTCTTTTATAAATCTGGACTATATGTTGTTGGCCAGAGTGGCCATAACAACTTCACCCGGACAGAGGGCGAGCGCAAGTGCGCTCCAGCCAGAGGGGTAGGGGGGCAGCTAGCTCAAGGGCGCCACAAGGGACACGACCTCGGCTTGGGCCGCTGCCAGGAGAGGTGGCGAGGGTAAATCTACCACCGGATCGGAACGCCATCTATGGGTCTGTGTTGCCTGAGCATCAATATATAAATAGCTCCGCTATGTGTTTATTATTTTCCACATAATGTATGGTGAAGCGCCCAGCTTCATTCGGGGCAAGTGCCCCTGGAAATGGCCTCTTCGTAATTTGTCCAGGTCTGGGTGTCACTGGGATCGCCCCCAATCCATGTACGGTACGCATAGTACAAGCGTTACTTAATTTGGGACCATACAGTTGGTGTGTCAGTCTGGCGATATTTATTTATTATTATTATTTAGCTATGTAAGTGTAATGTGTATTTAATTTAGTAATGTATCCACATGGATACACTACAACTCGCCTATATGTCTATCTGTTCGGGGAATACAAGATTACTGATGTGATGTGAGCTTAAAGCCAGTGATCTAAGTTTCCAGGCTTTTTAGGAACCGTTCTATTGATTTCTGGGGGGTAAAAATATTGTAGCTCAATGTCCATTAATTGGCCTCCTCGCCCTACCTCACCTTCACAAACAGTGCACCACGTTTAACCTTTACGGCCTTTGCCTAATAACGGTGCAGATTTCCTTGGCGTTTTTATGACTTCCCGCTCTAATAACTTTGCGAACAAGAACCTATCAAAGAAAGAACATCTGACTTTCGCTTATCGTGAATACCTACTTATTATTTCGATGGATGAATCTTTCAATTTTTTGTTTTTTTCTGGTTTTTGAAACAAACTGTAGCCATATACCGTGCCTTTATCTTATATTGTAGAATCTACAACTTTACATATAGACCCGTTGCGAATATTTCGTGGGTAGTACAAATCAAATAAGATTATTAAGACGAATAGTATGGAATGTGGTTTTTGGTCTGTCCGTCCATGGGGAAAGAAAGTTATTTAACAAATTGTCTAGTATTACCGCTACGTTATTACATAAAATCTGTATTTCCAACTAATATTTTAGTAAAACATTTTATAACGCTGCTACTAAGAACACGCCAATCTACAGAACGACTAAACTTATTTCGATGCGATTTTGTCATTCCTTCGTTTTTATTAACGGCCAGCTATTTAGAGACGCCTTGGCTGTCAGCCAGCATCAGTGCGAGGCTGTGTACTCAGAAGAAGAAGAAAGACTGATATTGATGCATTTTCGCGTGAAAAATACGCGGAAATAGTTCAGTGGCATTGAAAAAACGTGCGTGTTGTGTTATTTTGTTAGAAGGAACGCGTGGATATAGGTCACTTTGTTATCTACAATATTACAATAATATCTATATATATATATATTTATAGAATTTCTGAATCTGTGAATTTCTGTTCGTTAGTCTCGCTAAAACTCGAGAACGGCTGGACCGATTTAGTAGTATTTAATAAACTTTCAAAATCTCTCTCAAATCCTAGGAGATTCTCACCAAGGGCCGGGCATTTCCTCGCTCAGCGAGTGGCTTTAGCCATTCGGCGGGGAAATGCAGATATAAACTTTAGTAAGCACTACCGTACGAGCGAAATTGTGTACACCTGTTGTGTGGCACCTATAGGTATGTATTTATACTATAATAGCCAAACTCCATAAAAATGTTTTTCAACAAATCTTGTTCTGTTTTAGGTATTTCTTAGTACATCGATTACGATCACCCAGACAAAGGTAATTATCAAAATTGACCCCGACAGGAATCGAACCCACAACCACCCGGTGCAGCGAACCGAGCGGCCTGCTACGAATCGAACTAACACGCCAAACGGTCATCGGATCAACTTGCAACTTCAAAAACAACATCATAAACAAAAATAATCAGAGGCTCACAAAACGGATTCTAATCAAGTCACATTCTCATCCGAAGGCGCGTTTTATATATAGCGCAGCCAATAAAACGGATAGTTTTTCTGAAGGAGAAAAACTACTCATACACACATTAACCTATTTTTCAATCTTTTACCGACTGCGCGGATAAAATAATTGGACGTTGTTTTGCAAAATGGAACCAACCCACACACACTTCTGCAAACTAAACCTACCTAGAACCACTAACACAAGGTTGGTTTTGATCTACGCTGTGCATGTGGGTTGATTCCATTCTGCAAAACTATATCCAATTATATCTATGTGATGGTCGCCTAAATATATTTTTATAGGTATGTAGTGCTTGTTGTCAATAACACTGGGTGTGCCTCTTCCTTGTTTTTTTTTATAGAAGCAGAGTTGCCTTGTATCTGCAAATCTGTGTAATTGCAGTATTGGTAGTTTTTTGAATTCGGATTCGTCGTTATTGCGATATCTCTACAATTTTAAATGTTTAAAGCTAAAGCGCCCATCTAGCCCGCGAAGTTAAAATTTTTTGGTGTTTTTTAGAATTTTTTCAAAATCTGACAATAATAAAAGGCACATTTTGTAATTCGCGACAAAGACCGTGTGCAGTGCATTTATTAATATATCCAACTTACTCTAAAACATTTAAAGAACGACAGCTATCCAGATAATCTGGCAATTTTTGTATATTTAGTGATTAACTAGTATCATATCCACCGTGATAATATTTAGAGTAAAATAAATGTATTAATGAACGCACTGCATACTGTGTTTGTCGCAAATCACAAAATGTTGTCTTAAATGATTTCAGATTTTGGATAAACTATAAAAATACTCGAAAATGTTGAATTTCGCGGGCTAGACAGGCGCCTTCACCTTAACCTACCTGCTGAAAATACTGTAGTTAACTAATCAACAGTTTTTTAAACGCTGTCGTTATATGTATTAAGGTGCCATTCACAATATCGTGGATTATTAAAATAAGACTAAGTACTTATTATACTCACTCTGAGGAACGTACTACGCAGGACACGATTCATTTTCGTCTCATCGTATTTAATATAATACTTATAACATAATATGTATAAATATAATTAAAAGTGATCTTGGTAATTTCCTTCATTTTATATAACAAAGCATTCCAACTTTTCATATGTAAATAAGACGTTTCGACTCATTGTTCCACAATGGCAGACCTCTAAAAACATCTGTTCCGCTGAAAATCCATTATTAATTACCTAGCAAGGCCCAGCTTCGTATATAAAGTTATATTTACATTGTGTCACATGTTGTGTCTGTGATGATGATTAATTTCTGATTCATGGTAAGTAGCTACATGGTAAGTACATATTTTATTATCGTATACAGAAAAGTATCAGAAAGTATATTATCATCTTCATCAACCTATTGTTGTCCACATTAGTACATAGACACACCCTTACTGAGCTCGGTTTTCAGCTTTTTGCATCCAGTTTAGTTAGCCAATTTCCGCAGGTTGCCACTGTAGCGGAAACATAATAAATCGTAAATAATCCTCCCTTTGTATATTAATTCAACATCGTATGAATGAGGTTGATTGATCTTGAATGAGTGTTTTATCAAAGCATGAGAAGGGTTTATTAAGAAACTAAGTATGAACTAAGGACTTTATTATTTATATTTACAGTATGTCGTGATTGTAATCTGGCAATTTCGAAGAAATTTGAATAGTATTGTTTGCTTTAATATAAGGTTGGTAAATAATTTTGTTTACGTGTGCTGCCCTAGTAATCGAGATGATGTGAAATTAGAAAGGTCAGTGAAAATGCTGGTGCACATGGTCGCTTCGGTCGGCTGCGCACCGGCCTGTGCCGCAGTCACGCTACTGTGTACGCTCTTCCTAATAGTCATAGGCGTTTTAACAAATAAACAAAACACGCATTTCAACGGAGCGGCGTCGGCCGCCGTCAGTGCGGCGGCTAAATGAATTCGCCGAGCGGTGGTCACCAATATTATTTTTATATCTTCAATTCAATTGTTATTATGAACGTGGTCGCTACCAAAATATAAACGTAAAATATTTTAACAAGATTTATTTTTATTGTGGTACTTATGTGTAAAAAATCTGAAAACGATCTCACCTATAAAGGCTACAGCACTTTGCTTCTCTACAGCAGCACAAGTTAAATTAATAGCAATTCTTTGTCACAACACTTCAGTTTACAAAACACTCGTCGGCGGTTGTGGTTTAGGCACATATCACTTGTGAGTATAATAATTGTTTTATTGTAGGTCGCCAGTGCGGGTACACCGGGCCCGGTCGCTGTTCGAGCGGCGGTGATCGCGACACTGACGGCTGCGCGGGCGCACGGCGCGCGGCGCCTTATCGACAACCTCTCGCACCCGATAAGCGAACTGCCGAACTGTTAACGGCGTTATAGGTCGTGCCAAACTTATGCCGATACGTGCCGATGTATTTCCGTCGGTTAGATCTCCAGTGGCTTTGCATACTGTTAACCTGTGTGACCTCTATTAATGAACTATGTCTCTACAAACGCTTCATTTTAGCGTTTTAATTTGGATCTTCTTCCTTATTGGGGTCAGTACTCGTAGATCTTCAAGATTACCTACCGATATTTACGCAAACTATACAACTGCCCTCTGCAACCTAGTGTAGCATAGTAGGGCCTAACTTAATCCGAATTTTCATATATTATTGAAATTGATTAGGAAGGTACTTCACAAGCTGGGATGACCACAGATTCTGATTGATAATCATTTTATCGTAGTGGGATTGTAACTACATGGTTGGTGAGATTATAATTTAATTATTTGAACTGAAGTAGACTTAAGTGCCCCTGCCCTCAATATCTGGTCCACATTCTACATTCTCCTAACAGTCACTTGTTTACTAGATTCTAGTGTTGTAAAAATCATAGCGAAAATTTTCGCAAGCAACGTTAGAGCTTTCGTTAAGAGGTCACGGCCGGGCGTCGTCGCCGTTATTTCCGCGGCGCGCGGCGGGCAGGAGCTGAAAATAATCTCCCTTTTCTCATGTGAACAAGCACCTACCTACTAGAGAAGATTGAACTCACTCGGTGACGTGTAGATACAAAAATATGACTTGCGGAGTTGTTTTTGAATCTTATTTTAATCGTCGCAATTCTTTTACTCATTTAGGATTACCTACGTTTGGCCAACGTTCATATAACGACACGTAGTAGGTTTACTAGTGCAATCTATAATCGTTTAATAAGTCGGCAAAAACATCACATACAAGGAGGGAGATAGATTATTGTAAGTAATTGTAAGTATATTTGAATTATCATAACAGTCGATACAATCCTCACTCACACCATTTCTTACCGTTGCATTGTAAAAATAAAAACTGCGCTATGTACCTACCTACTACAATACTCACAATTTTATCGGTCGGTTAGTAACTCTTTAGATTAGTACTGTTGTACCTACATATCAATGTTTTTTTCTCTAATGTGGGACCTTATACAAAGTTATCAAGTATCATTTTCTTTTGCCTACAAAAGGGCATTAAACCTATTAGGTATATCTATACATCTACTTCCAGCCAATTTGCCAATTTTTAGATGACCGTATAATATGCGCGACAGTAACTATACTCATCTGAATACAATTAAAATTTTCGTCAAATCTACAACAATACACGTGGCTGAAACATGAAGTTGAATAATTATAAAAAAGTGTGAAAATCTTATGAAATATACATTCATTCAATACAGTATAGAATTACAAGTATCCGCAAGATAGGCGTGAAGAACAGCCTTGATTATTGAGTTTGTCAATATTCTTGACAAGGCTTATAAGAAATGATAATGAAATCCCGATGATGAAGCCGTTTGTGCTCGAATACCTATCTCGATTAGCGCGAATAACTTCGATTGCTTATGTTTTGTGAAAGAACTCTGAAATCTATGATTGCATCATTATTGCTTAAGCATTTCTTTATTTTTTTCCTCGTTCGTCTTTTTATGGGTCGCTATTACAGCCTGCCGATCGTGAAGGCCCAAGTTCGATTCCTGACGCGACATTATTTTTTTGTAAACGCACATACTCAGCGTGGCACCGTGCACCTTTGAATACCCCTACAAGAAATGTTAGCAAGCGTGATGATATGCAGATTTCATAATAAAGCCTATTTGCCTATGTTAAAATAGTGGTAGCAGTAAAGTGGGTTAGCAATAATCTGCGCAGTTTTTACTACCCACATATTTATTTCATAATCAAATCACTAATAATGTGGAACTGTTCTACTTTGGAACCAATAATCCTTTTTAAGGACCGTTTCACAACTCATATCGATCTTGATATATTTGGAAATCTACCTATTTTTATTTCACAACTTTTTACCATGCACACCGACTCTTATCAAACACTATGAGTAAGTAAGTACCTAAAACCACGCATTGTTATAACATAGCGAGGAATTGGGCATTAAATACCTTAAACGACCGTAGGCGAAGTGGTTTGAGCGTAGGACGCTCGGCTCACTATATCGGGTGGTTACGGGTTCGATTCCCGTCGGAGCAAATTTCGGAAATGGCTTTTTCGTCATTTTCTCAGGTCTGGGTTTCACTGGGATCGCCCCCGGTCCATTGTATAAGCGTTGCTTAGTTTGGGACCATACATGCGATGTATCATCATTCAGGCGATATTACACCTACCTACCTATAAAATATTCAGTTTTATGTGGTACACATTCATTAAACAATAATAATATGGTGTATCTATAAGTCGCTAGCGATGGATTATTAACTATTTGATATCAGTTATCTATTATACATTTTCAAAATAATATCTTAGCGTCAAATAGAGAGCTGTGTCATACAAGTCGATATTATCACACATTCTGAAATACGGACGAAGGTTGGGACTTTATTGTGTTAGCAGGTATTACCTACCTATTGGGTAGATAGTGATGACAATTTAAAATAAATAAATAAGTAAATATCGCCAGTCTGACACACCAACTGCATGGTCCCAAACCAAGCAAAGCTTGTGCTATGGGTACCGTACAATAGACTGGGGGCAATCCCAGCGACACTCAGACTGGGCAAATTAAGAAAAGGCCATTTCTGATTTTTGCCCTAGCGGGAATCGAACTTGCAACCACCATGCGCAGTGAGGGCACCGCCCACGCTCGAACCACTGCGCCAGGCGGTAGTCTTATAGTTTTGTTCATTATTGATTAAAAATATATACCATAAAGTACTTTGTCCGAAGAGTTTGTTTACTGTGAATATCGTCTTATAGCTATAACATACTATGTACTCGTACTTAACGCAATCCACTTTAGGGGGTATTGGCTCTATGTCAAGTATCTAATCGAGCAATATTGGACTTTCAATCGCTCGTTTATAACAACTACAAATAAAGTCAACCCGTTAAAAGTGATAGAACGCGATTATTATTCCAAAATGGACACAAATTTATTTTAAAAAAAAAGATTCTTATTACAGACAGAACACAATTAAATGGTGTGACATAATACGCACAGCGAAAAGATCTAAAAGGTATTTGAATATACCAGTGTTTTTTTTTCAACATCAACGGGTTCGATTCATGGTGAGGAATATTGATTTTGCAAAATTCCAAAGATGCCGTTTTAGTTTTCAGAAAAATCGGGCCCGAGACTCCTTTGAGTATTTTTCGCATTATTTCAGATACGGCCACTTGAAAAGTTCACCCTGTATATACTAGTTGCTGCCCGCGACTTCGTCCGCGTAGACTTAAGTAAAGGATTCTATGTGTTAATCCAGGTTATAAACTATCTGGGTTCCAAATTTCATCCAAATCCGTTCAGTAGTTTTTGCGTGAAAGAGTAACAAACATACATCCACACTCACAAACTTTCGCATTTATAATATTAGTAGGATAAGTAGGTAGAGATAAAACAATACAAGTCTTCAGTGAATAAAATCCATAAACATGGTCATTAAAGAAACAGACTAACTTTCCATAGCCCTCAATTTGATGTTATTGTTAGTTACAACAATGTCCTTACGACTAATCGCTATAAGTACCATTAAGTACCTATACTTACGCTTTCCTAATTGGGCCAATGATAATGATTAATCCTTTTGTCATTACTATTCGCTTAAGTACCTGCCAAGACGTCGAAAATGTTAAAGATTACCTATTTTAGTAGATAGTGTTGTATGCATCTGATAGGTAGGTTGTTGTTACCTATGTTATTTACTGTAAAAAGTTTCATATAAGATGTTGTTATGTATGTTTATCAATTTAATAAGTATTCCGAAAGTTAGATATTCTCATTTACTGTACATAATCTTATGTACTTATAAGTGACGATGTGCTCGTCAAATATTGTATCCTGTGTTTGTTTACGAGTTATCCGTTATCCGTTAATATAGGTGTAAGGGGCATCGTAACGAAAACTAATATAGATTCAACTCATGATTCTGGAAACCCAGAGTTGGAAATCGTTATTTTCATGAATTATGCTCAAATTTGTAAGCATTTTAAATTGATTGTAGCATGCAATCTTTATACAAATCAATCTTAAGTGATCTCAAAGGTGACTGACTGACATAGTGATCTATCAACGCACAGCCCAAACCACTGGACGGATCGGGCATGCAGGCAATGCATGCAGGTAGATGTTATGAAGTAGGCATCCGCTAAGAAAGGATTTTGATTAATTCTACCCCCAAGGGGATAAAATAGGGGATGAAAGTTTGTTAAGTTAAACTCCACGCGGACAAAGTCGCGGGCACATCTAGTTTTAGACATAAACTGCAATGAGAATTAAGACTCAACACCCTCGAGCGAGCATTTTCTGCTAAAATCATACCAAAAATGCTGAAAAATTTTAGTATAATTCATGAAACTTTCGACATACGTGCCTCAGGTATAAGACCCACTTACCGAATGAAATTAATAGATAGTTTAAATTAAAATATATTTAATTACACTAGTCAGTGCCTAGATTAATAAATGCCCGTTGATAGTGACCCGTAGTAGGTACCCTTACGTCTGATGGTAAATCATTATAAAAATAATAATTGATAACGTTTCTTATCGTCGTTTGTATTGAACCACATATTAAATATATAAAATTCACAAGGATATTTGATAATATTATCGCACTGTCAATAAATAGGTCGGTAGGTATAACAAGGCCGATACCGGGGCGTAGATATGTTTATATTTTGCAATAAACAAAACAATTTGGACATTATAGCATTATAGGCAACTTTGCCTTAATACATAATATTAAAAAAATCGCCATTCTCTCCTTCTTTCTTTAAAAATATGGCCCACCCATTGATAGACTAATTTAATAGTCTAGCTATATCGCGATGTCGATAAACAAACAAAATAAAAATGTTACCGTCCACGTTGACGACCGCTTGGCGCAGTGGTTCGAGCGTAGGCCGCTCGGCTCACTGCATCGGATGGTTGCGGGTTCGATTCCCGTCAGAATAAATTTAAAAAATTGCCTTGTCGTAATTTTCCCTGGTCTGGGTGTCACTGGGATCGCACCCAGTCCATTGAACGGTACCCATAGTACAAGCGTTGCTTAGTTTGGGACCATACAGTTGGTGGGTTCGTCTGGCGATACACTTTGGAAAACCTAAATGGAGCCCAAAATTTCTACGAGCATTGCAACTTCTGGGGCCGTCGCTACTTTCTTTACAAATCTATCAAATCAATTGTTATTTTCATACCATGTAGTATACTTATCACTTATGATGCTTATCATAATACTTATTGTTTCGATGTTTCATCATACATATATTATAAAGAGGAAAACTTTGTTTGTTTGCTTGTAATGAATAGGCTCCGAAACTAATGAACCGATTTGAAAAATTATTTCACTGTTGGGAAGCTACACTATCCCCGGGTGACATAGGATATAATATATTTTCAAAAAATTTGGGCTCCTTACTAAAACTCGAATAATGTACCCGTGTGAAGCCGGGGCGGGCCGCTAGTTAATTATAATATTAGTTTGGGGTTTGGCCACCGTAACAGATAAATTTGTACTTATGCCCGTATTAATAAATCGATTGCAATTTTCAAAGCGGTCTTGTTACGCTTTAGACACTTCATTTTGTAGTAGTACTTATGGCATAAGAATTACATTTCTAAGATCGGTGTCAGACTTGAGATCGATTTATTATTGCAAGATCGTGAACCGTACTGTTCCAATATTATGGTAAGAAAACTTTTTGGTAGAGTTTTTGGTAAATTTCGTAAACTGTGTCAATTGTCAATCATGAGACAGACAAAATCACTGAGTGCTTTAGACAAAATTCTCCAATGTAGCATTTATTATTCTAAAAGTATACAAAATTACAAAAAATATTGCATAATGTTAAAATCGGCACCACATTCCGCAGGTACGCGATTACCATTTTCCCTACTATATTTATAATAATAATAATAATTTTAGCCCTTTTTGACGTCCCACTCCTGGGCCCGGATTCCCCTCAACACGAGGGGAATTCAGGCCATAATCCACCACGCTGGCCCAGTGCGGGTTGGCGGATTTCACATGTCTTTCGAAAATTGGTTAAATCTTCTAAGACATGCAGGTTTCATCACGATGTTTTCCTTCACCGTAAGCAAGTGATAATCATATAGAAATTATGATTCGCACATAGATTTAGAAAAATCCAGAGGTTCGAGCCGGGGTTTGAACCCGAGACCTGGTAAGTGGTAGGCCACTATGTTTATATTTAAATAAAAAAACATGGGACCGTATGGTTGATTGCATGGTTATACATATTTAATTTGGAAATAAAACGTCACAAATATTGTCTCCCCGATGGTTATTTTAAGGAAATACTAGGGTTTTTAATTTTTTAAGCCACCCATTAGCCATTGAAGAGAAAGCCCACGTTTACAATGTATCTTTAATTAATATATATAACTCAAAGGTGATTGACTGACTGACTGACATAGTGATCTATCAACGCACAACCCAAACCACTGGACGGATCGGGCTGAAATTTGGCATGCAGGTAGATGTTATGACGTAGGCATCCGCTAAGAAAGGATTTTGATTAATTCTACCTCCAAGGGGATAAAAAAAATTTCGGGATGAATAATCCCGAAATTTTTGTTAAGTTAAATTACACGCGGACGTAATCGCGGGCACAGCTAGTTGTACAATAATAATCGAGTGACCGGACGGATATTTCCGTATTAAAAGTCCGGTCACCGAACGGCTAATAACAGCCTTATGATAACCGTAATAATTAAACCATATACTTTCTTACCCGACTGCGCGACGCAAAGTAGGGTATTTTACTTATGTGTGTATGTATTTTACTTATGTACTATGTATGTACGTTCCTATATGGCACTCTAGAGACGAAAAGCGTGGGCCGATTTTGATGATTCTTACGTCAATGGGTTCGTCTTAATCTTGCTTGTATCACAAGATATGACACTAAACAAAATTCAATATGGCTACAGCCAGATGCTATATTGTGAAAATGAAAAATAGTCATCGATTAAGTAGGGTATCATTGAATAGGTATTTGAAAATGATCTTTAGATTCCTTATCTAATAAAATAAAAAACAGTCTAAACTTCCTCAAAGGAGCTATAACGATTCTAAATTGGTTTGCAACCGTTCTCACTTAAATTTTCAATACTAGGTTGTAGATGGATTAATAATCAGTATTTGAGACCTCCGCAAGCTATTTAATACTCACCTCGATTTGAAATACCTCAAATGAAATAACAAGACTGCGAAATTTACTATCTTATATAGGTACGTAGCCAACTAAAAGGTGTAAAATAAAAAAAATAAAATAAAAAAAACCAAAATCTCGACAGCTTAAAAACTGAACTTTAAATAAATACTGAAAAGAAAAAAACAAGTCCAGTATTCCAGAATTCTCTACTCGTATTTCCAGTTCGCATGGTAGGTTGTCTAGGTTGGTTTCATAGTATGTGTGGTTGGATCCAGCGGCGTAGCTATGTAACCAAGGGCTCCGGAGCAAAAAGGGCCCTAATTAAACTAAACTAAATAGTTTAAAGGAGCAACCTAATTCATCATCAGCTCCTTATCGCCCACTGCAGGGTATTATAAAGCGAAGCTCGTTACTACTTGATATTATGTGTAATGAAGGAGATAATATTTAACCGTAGTTACAACTAAGATTATATTACATTTTCGAGCGTCGTCCATAAAGGACAAGGGGCCCCTTGAGCTTGTGGGCCCCGGGCCCCTGCCCCGCATAGCCGGTAGCAACGGTAGATACTCGTACACTACTGTTTAGATCATTTTGCAAAGCTAGATCTAATTTTATAAGCGGCCTTAATTTTACAACCTTGGATTTAATTGATTAATTTGTTTAAGGTCGATGGGGCGATCGTGTTCTCCATACATATTTCATTCCGAATGTATACGAGACACACAAAGTTTTTCCTTACAACAATGGATTTTATCACTTCTAAATAAATTATTGTATTCGCATCTAATGATTTCAGGCATTTAAAAATAGATTAACATAATTAAAATCGATCGTAAAATTTGTAAAATTTTACGCCTGTGTGTGTGAATTTGTCAGCGCCATCTGACTAAATTAGGCCATTATTAACATAAAATTTGTACTTTGAGTAAACTGCGTGCTCATAGTGTACTAGTTGAAATGACAGATGGTGGTTACCAAATTATTATTGCAAATATGTATATCCCTATATTGCGCCATCTATATTAATAATTCCGTCAAGGGGTACGGTAAACTCGATTGAAACGTTACCAGAATAATAACACTTAAAAAATAATGATTTCGAGTCGACAACATATATCCGCAAAATTCGGATTGTCGTGATAAACAATATTATAATTATAATATTCGGCACAGTACCGCCATATTTTCTATGAACGCATGTCAGTCAGTGTCAGTGATGACTGCGCCAGTGTTCTCAGTTGGTGGGCCATATTTTTAAAGAAAGAAGAAGAAGAAGTGCATTTATTGATTGAGCTGTCAGAACAAACAAATTCAGTGTTCAATGTTCATGATGTTTCCGTACGAGTATTCATTTCATTTAGTTTTGCTTTGCATAGTGATTAACTTTCATCATCATCAGCCTATGCTTGTCCACTGCTGGACATAGGCCTCCCCTAATGAGCGCCATAGCGCCCTGTCTTCAGCTTGCCGCATCCAGAATCTGGCCGCAGTCTTTCGCAGATCGTCATCCCACCTGATCGGAGGGTGTCCTACACTACGCTTGCCTAGTCGAGGTCTCCACTCAAGAACACGTTTACCCCAGCGGTTGTCGGTTCTTCGCGAGATATGGCCAGCCCACTGCCACTTCAGCTTGCTAATTCTTTGAGCTATGTCGATAACTTTGGTTCTCTGTCGGATGTATTTGTATTTCTATTAACTTTGTTTAGATGTAAACACATCATGCCGAAAATTGTAATGAGTCACATTTCACCCGAGCGAAGCCGGGTTTTCATTTTTTATTATCATAATAATAACATTCAATAAAAAAATGAAGTAACGAGCTAAGTGTTTTTTATATTTTCCGGAGATAATAAAAAGTGTCTAATAAATAAATTAATGTATCTCTGACATGATAGGTATCAGATAAATAAATAAATATCGCCAGACTTACTCAGCAACTATGTGGTGCCAAACTAAGCAACGCTTGTACTATGGCTACCATACATTAAACTGGCGATCCCAGTGACACCCAGACCTGGGCAAGTTACGAAAACGCCGTTTCAGAAAATTTCCTTTGTCGGGAATCGAATCCGCAACCATCCGATGCAGTGAGCCGAGCGGCCAACGCTCAAACTACAGCGCCAAGCGGTCGTCAATTCGCCACACGAGGTACTACGTTGTTGCAGACGCGACGTTGCCAATTGGTAGAGAGCGCCGACTTGACAACGTCGGATGTCTATTATAAAAGCGTTTGTTGTCGGAAATATTTTTTTCGTTTAGTGTATTATAGGTACGATCACAGATATAGATTTACATAGATAACGCAAGTATCACGATTTGTATTGAAACCAAGCGTGCCAAATTTTTAACACTTACTGTGACGTCACAGATGGCGGGAAATCCAAACCGATTCAAAGACACCGATGCCGCAGATGCCCCTCTGCCCGCTACGATTCTCTCGAGTGATTATCTCGCTCATATTCATATTTTTATATCTGTAGTCGCGATGGACTGTAAGTTTTCGGCGACAAACCTTGACGCTTGGTCGGGGTTGAGGGTTTTCGGACACGCTAAGTACATACATTTGCGTTATCTATGTAAATCCAAATCTGTGGGTAGGATAGTGTTGCCGCTGGCTTAGGATTACCGTATAGGTACATAAAAATGAAAATTTACTGTATTTGCCAAATAAATACCGAACCTGGTATATACAAACCATAGATCGACATTATTATGTATGTACACAGGTACTAGGTAAGTACGTAATAAATATTGGAACGAAGTTCCTTATCGCGCGTTGCGAAAGGGGGCTAGACGGAAAAAATTAAGACCAAAAAATGTGTAACGTAACGACACTTTTTTCCCTTTTCCTTTTCCTTTTACTTTTACTTTTACTTCCTTCCATTGTCCAAGCCTTGCTTAGTTTGGGACCATACAGTTGGTATGTTTGTCTGGCGATATTTATTTATTTATTAGTATTATTTTGATTGAGCTGAAGCTGTGATAGCCGATTGCTTAACGCACCAGGTATTGGGTTCAAACCCCGGCTCGCACATCTGGATTTTTCGTAATCTATGTGTGACTCATAATTTCTATATGATTATCACTAGCTTACGGTGAAGGAAAACATCGTGAGGAAACCTGTATGTCTTAGAAGATCTAAACCGTTGTTGAAACCTACTTGGTAGAAATCATCAAAGCACTGGCCTGTTTATAATTAGTTTTTAAATTCCGTGTAATTTATATTGACATTTGTTTTTACATAGAATTCTATTCTGTCTGTCAAAATACGCTTTACATAAATATCTTATCTGGCCTACGTATATGTTTTATTAATCTGCTGAGCTTCGCAAAATTAAACGGAAGCGTCAACTACACGACTTGGAGCTTCGCCATGAAGATGTACTTGATCGACAGCGAACTATGGGACTGCGTCATGAAGACTGCGGAGGAAGTTGACGACTTTCAACGCAAAGATGCCAAAGATCCAAGATTTGCTTGAGTCTAAGCGAACATCTATATCTCATCGTTATGACAGCTGAAACTTCGAAGGAAACATGGAAGCGACTTCGGGAAGCCTACGCTGACAGCGGGCTTGCTCGACGCTTACAACTTATGAAGAAATAGCTTGGTACTAAACTTGTATTGTACTCGAACATAGAAGCCTATGTGAATCAAGCTGGCCTGGAAGATGAACTTGTTGGTGTGATTATGCTGGCAGGACTTAACGACAGCTACAGCCCAATGGTGATGGCAATAGAGCATTCCGGCACCTCGATATCTACAGACTCGGTTGCATCGATCCTGCTGCAGGAAGAACGCCGAGATGCCTCTGCTACATCTAGTGCCTTTTCGTAGTCTAGTGTAAATAGTGTGCCTAAGGTGTCGTGTACATATTGCAAAAAAGTAGGCCACGTAGTGTCTCAATGTAGGAAACACTACTAACGCTACTCTGTATAGGACTCTAGGTCCTATAATTTTGATTGAGACACGATTTTTATGTTGATTTCTTGTAATTATTGTTGTTGTTATAAATAAAAATATGTTTACATGGAAAACCACATCTATTTCTCAGTAATGTATCTCATATGTTAGAAAAGTGGAATACACTAACAAGTGTATTACAATTATATTTTCACTATATTTAGTAACATCTAGATATATATAACAACTCAAAGGTGACTGACTGACTGACTGACATACTGATCTATCAACACACAGCCCAAACCACTGGACGGATCGGGCTGAAATTTGGCATGCAGATGTTATGACGTAGGCATACGCTAAGAAAGGATTTTGATTAATTCTACCCCAAGGAGATAAAATAGGGGATGAATAATCCCGAAATTTTTGTTATGTTAAATTACACGCGGACTGTCGCGGGCACAGCTAGTCAGACAATAAAATTATTCTATAACAGATGTATATTTTTATCGGTTTTTTATAAAATATTATTTTCGCTGTTTATTATAAAATAAAAAGGCCGCAATTAATATAAAAGTACGCCCTCTAGTGGCTAGTGGCTAAAATACACCATTTGTCAATGTGTGCGTGTATGTATTACAATAAAAAGTGACAGAAGTTTTTTATCGGAAAACGCTTAGATTATGAATGATTTTAGGTTGATATTATTGCATATGTCAATGCAGTATAATAAGTCTTAATCGCAAACAATAGTATTATAGCTTAGAAATGCTCAAATTTTGCGTAAAAAATAAATAAGTAGAATCTGTTGACTACAGCGTCATCTTGAGAGAAACTGCAATAAACCCGACCGACGCTTTAACCTTAATCCAATGGCATCGATAAGCCATGCGATAGGAGCATCATTCTGCTAGTTATATAATTTAAATATATGTAATTAATAATTATTAATAATAAATAAATAATATATTATAAATAATAAATTATTATTAATTTAATAATATGTATGTTAGTTTATAAGGTATTTATCTTTGGGCCTGCGATGGCTGATAATAAATTAATAATAATAAATAAACATATATCTACAGATATTGGAAATATATATCGGGTTATAAACAAACAAACACAAGCTTATTTAATGTTTGCCTCGCTTGGTGGTTTGTTAGAACATATTATAGCTACTGTGGCGATGTCACGGCAATTTGAAAGCGCTGAAGTCGCGCTGCCACACGTAAACCGGCTTAAAGTTAAGTATTAGTCGATAGGTAAATAAAACTAACTGAAAAAACAACACGGTATCAAGTATTAAAGTTTATTATTAAGTATTAAAGTTTGGGACTAGTGTAGTATAGTGATAAACATGTCCCAATAACCTTGTTATAAACTGCAAGTAAGCAAGTGTATACCGGACATGAACTAAATAATAAGTAGAATATATTTGTAAGCACTACGTGACTAGGTGCACGTACAGTTAATGTAGTGATTTAGTATATAAGTAATTAATGTAAGCTATGTAAGGTGGACTTATTAAGAATATACGAAGGAGTACACAACATGTAAGAGTGTTTAATATTAACCAAACAACACCACACATTTTTCCATTATTGCATGGCGACCGTGGGACTTAAATCGAACCGTTGAAGAAGAAAACTTGGACCAAGTGATGGAAGACCGAAATATAAATTTTGATCGGGGAAGATTAAGAACCGTTAGAAGAAGACCACCACCACAAGTTATTTAATACCGAGGAGTGAAGAAACTATAACGATAAGGAAGAACAACGAAGCATGGTCAATATTATGGAAAAATGAAGAACAATGGATTGGTTGCCGACACTAAAGAATAATGATGTTAACATAGATTGCACATCTCAAGGAAGAATAAATTTAATCGTTTTTAAATGATGATGATGTGACGTGACGCCGACGTTGCCGCTGCCGAGTTTATAAAGAAGATTAAGAAGATCAAAAAAGACGATGGAGAGCAGAGTGCAGGGAGCTGTTAAGAAGCCTTTACCAGGGATTGGAATCGCATGGACACGGTATTATAAAGAAGAAAAAATTAGAAGATTTCAACGCATTAAATATAAGGAATATAAATTTGCTTACGAGGTAAGGAACAAATGTTGTTGAATCGCAGATTGTGGTTAATTTTTTTTAGATTATTATTGAGTTTATAGGTTATTATTGAGCTTCAGTGTTTTCTGATGTAATTGAAATGGCGGAATTTGATTTGGAAACCGCATTATCTTTGCTGCCAGTAGTAAGCAACGGAGAGGAACAGATTAGGAAGTTAGTAGATGGAATTATTTTTTATAAGGATACTATTAGAACGGAGGATCATAGATTATTGATTAATTTTGTGCTGAAGACAAGATTAGACTATAAAATAAAATTTAAATTGAAGCAAGCTTATGGTACGGTTGAGGAATTGATTAACGATATTAAGAAATATGTGTTACCGAAGAGATCTTATATTAGTTTGCTATCGCAGTTGCAGAGGTCTAATCAGGGACATAGGTCAATAGAAGAATATGGGAGTGAGATAGAAGATTTGTTAGCTAAATTAACCATAAGTCAGGCAGATGGAAATGATGCTGCATATGAGATATTGAGGCCAATTAATGAAAAAATTGCGATTAAGAAGTTTGCCTATGGTTTAAATAATTTCAGGTTAGGTACAATAGTAACATCGCGGCAAGTATCTTCGATTAGGGAGGCCATTAGTTTAGCGATTGATGAAGACGAATTGTTACCAAAGCCTTCGACGTCATGTTTTAGTTTTCAAAATCGATTTTCAAGTAAATATCAACCGCGTAGAAATAATAACAATGTATTTCATAATAATTATAATTATGGCAGTAGGATATTTCCGACTCAGCAAAGTCAAGCAAATGTAGATCGTGAGCAGAATGCGCGTAGTAAGCATAACTCGCAGAATAAAAACGTGAAGCGTGTGCATAATAATAGTGATAGCCGTGTAAATGTTCTGTCGTCAACAGAAAATGTTAATAGCAAGTTTACGATGACTCAACAGGATAGAGAGATTTTAGTTCCATTCGAGAATAAGGAAGAGTGCGATTCTATAGATATTTTAACATATTATAGTAGAAATGAGGTTAGTTTTAAATGTCTTAATAGGAATATTTCATTACTGGTAGATTCTGGAGCTAAGTTATCAGTTGTAAAATATGAGTGGTTACAAAAGTTGAGTGATGTTAAGATATATCCAAGTTCGATGACAATTAGAGGAGTTTGTGGTGAATTAAAGACAGTGGGATATGTGTTTTTGGAATTAGTTTGTGATAATTTGCGGATAAGGCATAAGTTTTATGTGTTTCAAGGACTTCAGTGTAAGGCTGACGGTATAATGGGAGAAGATATATTTTCCAAATATAATGTTGTTATTGATTATGAGACAAGAAGAGTTAGTTTGAAGGAATCAGAGTTTAGTGAGAGAATATTTTTTGTAATGTCTAATATTGAAGGAAATTGTATTACAGTACCAAGTCGATGTGAGATAAGTAAACATGTAGAAGTAAAAGGAAAAGGTGATTATTATGTAGTACCAGAGGAGATAAACTATGAAGAAAGTTCTAATAATTTGACGGCCGATAAATTATCTAGAAATGTTATTAAATCAGATGTATTGAAAGAGGTGAATTCGAGTAGTGTTTTAGGATTTACACGAACTCAGCGTAAGAAGAGGAATAGAAAGACGAATCAGGAGTCTTCTTATCAAGAGGAAGATTTTCAGAGTTCAAGTCTAGATAGGAATGAATCTTGCTTTAGGTCTGATCAACCTAGGGTTGAAGATATCGTTAAAAAACCATTGAGTTGTAAGAAATTGATTTTTTGTAAGGAGGATAAATTTAATAAGGTTATGCGAGCCTCAAGACGGGACATTACCCCAGAAATGATACCATATGTCTCAGAGAGTTTGTTGATTTCCGAGTCTATAATTTATTTGAATCAAGATTCTTTATTAACGAAGGCACGCCAAGACGTAGCGTTAAAAGAACTTGAAGGGATGTGTATGAAATTAAATATTGTAAGACTCGTTGTAGTTCAAAATGAGATGAATAAATGCATTGTAGAAAGATTTATAAATGAGGTCTCGAGGTTAGAAAAGATGAATACGAAATTTCCAAGATTATGTATAATAAAAGGTGTAAAGAGAATAGAAGATGAGGATTTAAAAATAGATATTTGGAATGATTATCATATATTGTCCACTTGTAGACATACAGGAAAGACTAGAAGGAAGCATAATATTAAAAGGAAATATAATTGTTATGGAAAGTATAGTGATAATGATAAGAATATAATTAAGTGTCTTGAAAAATGTATTTAGAGGCCCTACCACATGTTACGACCTTTATATGTAGACAGATTAGGATATTCTAACATTAATTTGTGAGTTGTCTAAGTTTGTAGAAGCGTATCTTAAATATGTATGTGCTAAATCTTGAAGTGCGAGGCTTTACTTTCGAAGGGAGGAAGGCCTAGCGTTTCGGGGGAGGTGTAGTATAGTGATAAACATGTCCCAATAACCTTGTTATAAACTGCAAGTAAGCAAGTGTATACCGGACATGAACTAAATAATAAGTAGAATATATTTGTAAGCACTACGTGACTAGGTGCACGTACAGTTAATGTAGTGATTTAGTATATAAGTAATTAATGTAAGCTATGTAAGGTGGACTTATTAAGAATATACGAAGGAGTACACAACATGTAAGAGTGTTTAATATTAACCAAACAACACCACACATTTTTCCATTATTGCACTAGTCCCGCCACACACTTCTGTCACTGTTACTCCTGTAAGCCAGGATCGAAAATGGTGTCCAATGATGACGCCGAGCTTTGACCCTCGACGAATCCGAGGCACAGGTGGCTTCCGGCTTTCTCACCCACTGTACAAAACACACCGAAATAAGCTACTTTTCGCGGATGTTCTGTAAGACGGTAATATGTAGGTACTATCCCGTTGACCGTTGACAACATTTAAATTTCTACTTTATGCTTTGTTGTCAGAAAATGATGTAGGGATGAAGAGGCGATTCCCGAGAACATTCCCCAACAAGAGGACACAGTCGGCCAGTCCAATTGCTCGGGCGAGGGTAAGTGTAAAGCTCTACACACTATGATGGAAAAAATATTTTTTTTTAAATTTAAACCGACTTCAAAAAGTCCTACGCCCACTTAATAGCTAGAAATAACTAGGAACCTTATAATTTATTTTAATTGGAGTCGGTGCCAATTCAAGTAAGTAGGTACCTGAGAAGTAGTCCTAAAACTTAGTGCATGTATAGTATCAGTAGTTTTGAAGAGTAATAAGCGAGTAAAAGCGATAAAAGGTAAATTTCAAACTGAAAGTAAGATCTACAATTTCAGAGAATTCAGAAGAGTTGAAATTGGTTTATAGGTATACCTGAAGCATCAAATCTATAAACGAAACTTACCATCTACGATTAGGTAGGTGTGCGCAGAATGGGGTTATGTATAGACTAGAAACACTATTTCTCTAAAACATTAAACAATCCTGTTTGTACAGAGTGAGTTACCTACCTACCTAATGAATGAACCGACCTAAAGAATTTATTGTCAAGATGCATTAGGTATCTCGATTATACGATTGTGTTTATGTTTGCATAATTCAATAATGTCCCAAACATTGCTTTTGTCTCTCTTCCAAGAATAATGTCTGAACCACGGATCCACAAATAAAAAAAACATGGGCGCCGCCGGTATTCCTCGGAACGGATAGGGTGGTAAGATTTACTCTTGAACACATGAGAGGTGTTCAAGAGTACCTACTTATAGCTTAGCTTCCTGTGTCGGAAGCTATCTATTTCTTGGCTGAAATTACATCTATGAGATAGCTAACAGTAATTACTTAACCTATTTATTTTAAGATATAATGATTATATATCGTTAATCCAAAGTTACTTGCGTGAAACCCAAGACTTAATTTTCATTAACTCGATAACAGTAGGTAAGTAGGTATCTACTAAAATATGCTTAATAGTTAATAATATACTACTATACTATACTATACTTAAGCTTATTATGCAATTGTTTGTTGTCCTGAATAAATAAAAATAAAAAAATAAAAATAAAATAATGATTGTATTTACTCACTCGACAAAGAAAAAACTGAATTTACATTTAGGTAAGTACGTAGGATAGCTAGTTTTGATAAGTATCTACTTAACTTACATTTAAGTAGGCACTTTTCTACCTCTAAAACCGATGGTGACGTGAAGATAAGCCTACCAACATCAAGGGCTGTTTTTTTTCGTTTTGACGTCTTGGTATGCTGAATACATGTTCGCGAGTCCTTCATATGATTAATGATAATATTCCCACAAATTCGCAGAACAAATTGTGGTACAACCTTCAGCGATGCATGTATCTAAGTATCTATACGTTGATAAGTTACTATCGTTAGGGTTATAAATAAAATATTGGTCCCGAGGAAGGCGCGGTTCTGCACTAAGTATCATTTTTATATCTTTCATTCTCTGGCTCACAATAAATCCATACTCGATCCATACTCGACTTGTGGCCGTACCACGTAAAAGCAATCGGAAAATCCACAGATATATATTTACATAGATAACGCAAGTATCACGATTTGTATTGAAACGAAGCGTGCCGAATTTTTAACACCTACTGTGACGTCACAAGTGACGGGAAATCCAAACCGGTTCAAAGACACCGATGCCGCCGATGGAGGGGCATACGCCCGCTACGATTCTCTCGAGGGATTATCTCGCTCATACTCATATTGTTTATATCTGTAGTCGCGCGGACTGTAAGTTAACGGCGACCAACCTTGACGCTTGGTCGGGGTTTCGTACACGCGAAGTACATGCATTTGCGTTATATATGTAAATCTATATCTGTGGGAAAATCCCGCACGGATTTGTCTAACCAAGTTGTTGGACATGGAAAAGGAGACACATTGATATTTATGAGAGTTAAGCCTTGCTGTATTGTATAGTAAATCTATTTAACGCTTTTATGTAAAAGTAGATACGTTTTTTTATTTTATAACCAAACAGCTCATATAATTTTATCTAATCTACCGCTTGGCGCAGTGGTTCGAACGTAGACCGCTCGGCTCACTACACCGGGTGGTTGCGGGTTCGATTCCCGTCAGGGTAAATCTCGGAAATGGCCTTTTCGTAATTTGCCCTGGTCTGGGTGTCACTGGGATTGCCCTTAGTCCATTGTACGATACCCATAGTACAAGTGTTGCTTAGTTTGGGACCATACATTTGGTGTGTTTGTCTATTTATTTATTACTTATTTATTTACTATATTAATTTATTTAAATATTTATTTATTATAGAGTCCGCTGAAGAAACAAGGCGAAAGAAAAAGTCATAGTTTGTCGCCTTCTAGCGTAAGTAATTTTAATTGTTATTGTTATATACAATAAAATGAATAGCAAAGGATGTATTTTTTTTTTCATTATTTTTGTTTACAAACTAATTCAGCATAGCGTCAAAAAAATTAACACTAACGAGGATGAAGAAGTAGTGAGTACTCCACAAGAGGAACTAGATCTACAGAAGTGTGAACATATTGATTACGGAACAGGTAACTTTTTAACAGTTTGTCACGTTTATAAAGTATGCTTATAGCGTGGGTTCTGCAGTTTCCCCAACCTGTGCACACCACGTTTTTTAAACGCGCGAGCGACGCGTGGCTGTACAGATACTCGTACAGACGCAATACGCAAGCCAGTCAGACACAGCCTGTAGACTTTTGTAGGATAAAAGCGCGCCTCGACGGCGCGTTTAAAATCATGGTGTGCACAGGCCCTTATAGTGTGAGGATAGTAGACGTCTAATCAGATACGCTACGAAATAGGAAATAAATAGTTTTGTGGTGATTCTCGAACATACCGACCGAATAATATAGTTAAATTCTACAAAAATATGAGATTCCGAATAGCAATAGGTAACGATTGAATGTAACAATAATTGCGCATCTATTTTAATAGATAAGGAACCAGTGGTGCCACATTGTATAGTATCGAAAATGTTGCGAGTTATTGCAACGAAAAAGCGGGAATTCATCAAAATGCGCAAGAGTTTAATTACGCAGCAAGTAAGTTGTAACTTGAAATCTGAAACTAATACCTAAAGGTAGTCGCCTCTACGATTGTCGTAACCATGCTCTGCTACCATAGAGGTATGGAATTTGATAATTATTAGATATTACATAATAGTTCAGAGATATTAATAAAATGCAATGATTATTAATATAACATGGCTGGTATAATATATTATAATGACAGTGCCGGACGTTAGAATAGCCGACAATATTTAATTAAGCCTGCGTACCTTTTCATTAAAAATATTTGAATAACACCTATAATTAATTGCTGAAGATGATGTACCGACCATAAGAATAGTAATCTGATTATTTAGGGTGACACTAATGACAGACATGACGGTCTGGTTAGCCCAAGCCAAAATTTGTTATACTTAGGTCTTTGTGTTGGCCTCTACTACTTATTACCTATAAACTTGTTTGGATTATAATTTTGGAGCCTTACAAGTCACGCGTGTGTGGTGGGTGGAAAGTAACACCTGGTTCAGTCAATTATCTTATATAAATAAGTCCAATATAATAACAACCGTAGGATACGTCTATAGAGGTCCCTAATTCTATTTGCAAATATATTTAAGAATCACATTTTTAGAATTCACTATTGGACCAATACGCTCAACTGAAAGACTTAGAGACTCGAGCTGGCGTTGCACAAGACGATACTATTGGAGAGATGCGGCTGCTGTCAGTGACCGGGTGGCCGGCGCACGACCTGCTGCTCCTCGTCCGGGAGGACCTTGAGGTGCCTTTGACCTCCGAGATTTGCGGCGTTTTCGGTAAGCTTAAGTTCTTTTGTCGCAATAGAATACAGGTTGAAACAGAAAGGGTATACTTTTTTTTCCATAACTTTGTAATTTAACTTTGTAATTGTAAAACTATCAGCTTTGGAGGATACTAGAAAAACAAAAGGTGTTACAGGGATACAGCTGTTTAAAGAATTCATAAATCTACAAAGCCTTCAGTACCTACTTCAACTGTCCCACAGAGTTTTAGATTTACCAAGTAAAGTTGCAAACAAATAGTATACACACAAAAAACTAACCAAGTGAGAGGCTTTTGATGGGACTGTTTCCCTTTCTGCTTGTCCATGGGAAATGTTAAGGGTACTAAGGCGTGGCAACTAAGAGTGAGAGTGACACAGTCTCACCAGATAATATCTTCCTCTGCTTATTGTTTCTGCCTACAAAAGTGATAACTATAATACACCTTAACTTAGGTTAATTATATACAATATCATATTAACCTAGGATATTAAGTAGGTAGATACGTGAGCGGCCGTGAGAGTGACAATACGTGGATTCATTCAAGTTTAGTTTGTGTAAGAAGGTACCTAAGTCTACCTAAGTAGTTGTCATACCCTCGAATGGTCTTCAGGTCCACATGTACTCCAACAAATGAACGGACAGCTGAATCCCATCCCCGAGGAGGTGTTGTCCATGTGCGCGGAGATCATGGCGCGCCGCATTGATCTGCTCGGCTTCATGAGGAGCAAGCACCGCGGCGACAGATCTACCTACCTGACCGTTAGTACTTTGCACAAATTCCGAAGATATATAAAGCGGAAGAAAATAAATTACAACAGTGATGTGTGTGTGTGTAGGTATCCTTGTTAATTACTCTCAACACTCTTGTTTGTAGCAGAATTTAGAATGGAAAACAAGAAACACAGAGTTTGATAATGAAACGGAGAAATTGCACAGAATGGTGGCAGGCGCAGCGGAAAATTTAAAAGCCAAGATCAACTATGCAATGGAACTGGCTAAGTAATGCATTGATTCGTTTTGTCTTAGAATTATTTAAAGGACATTGTTTTGTTTGAATGGTAAAATGTCTACGTATTTTGTGTTACCTACCAGGATTCCATGGGTAGATCGTGATACAATTGTGAAAAAATATGAGCGCCTCCACAAAGAAAACATGATACTTCAACACAAAATGGAAGATACTATGAAGAAAGATAACCAAGACGGCAAATGTCCCGGAGCGCAGTCGACGGAGGGCAAGAACACGTATCAGGTCACATACTTTATATCAGCCGGCTTATAACTAGACTGAGCAATGAGGTCATGTTCCATATACAATTTTGCAGGAGTTGCTAGAGGAGTTAGGGAAGGAGAGGGCAGCTCGTGATGCTTTAAAAGAGGTGGTTTCGGCAGCTGAGAGTATGTTGCGAGTGGCGCGCGCCCGCATCGCGACCCTGGAGAGAATGAACAAGGAAATAAAGAACGACCTGGAAGCGGCTAAGAAGAAGCACAGAGACCTCGAACAACTTGTAAGCAATCAATCTCGATAATGTAATTGCAGACATCCTATATTACGATCTGATGCTGGCGGATTAATTTCTGATTCTAAAATGCCTTATATCGTGGTGATGAAATCATATTTGACGGTGGAAGAGTCTAGCTGTAGCCAATTCATTGACTACAGCTCATATACGGGCAGGTCGTCTAGGGTAGTATCACCCTACAGCGAGGGGTTTTAGTGGGTAGTCCGGGCTAACACCCGGTAGTCCCATATACCCACCTGCCCCCCCCCCCGGGCCCAGGTGGGATGCGTAAATGCATTTCCCCTCGTAAAAAAAGGGTAGTACCACCCTCACACTGAAGATCGGCGTAAAGTAGCAACGTGATGTCAGTTAAAATATTTTACTATTTTGCAGTATCGCCACCGAGAGACTAGTTACGATGCACGATCTAGAAAGTTGCTCGAAGTATCCAAGACCGGAGAAATGACGATTGATGCTCTATCACGGCAACGAGATGCCTTGGAAATTAGGTTTTATGTTTTTATATAACTAGGTATAATGAACTTGATGACGTTCGACATCTTCTCAAATACTTTGTCTGAGATGTATAATTTCTGATTGGTGCTGATTTGTTGAATGTTTCTTACTCTACTAACTTGAGCCACGTCATTGGATGTGAGAAATGCCCGGTTTCGAACACCGTATAACCTATAAATTTGAATGTTGATCTAATGTAATTAGGGTCAGAGAGCTAAGAGAGCAGGCTGAATCAGCGGAGAACTCTATGTCGGCGCGCGAGATAGAGCAGCAGTCGCGCACCGACTCGCTGCAGGCGAAGGTAGCGGAGCAGGTGCTAAACGTTCGGGTCATGTTATATTGTTGTTATTTCTTTTTATTTATGCAAAACAACAACATATTATAAGTAGTTTGTTATTCTCCCTGCTACTGACGAGATGCTTAGTAATCGAGTTGACGTAAAAACTAATCACAACCTATGACAATACCCAGAAAAGTATACACTACTCTCTATGTGACATTACGAATACCAACCTGTAATATTATTTTTGTTTATTGTCTCATGCACGATTCTTATATACCTATGACTTTGTACATTAATCGCCAAACGTTTGTACATTTGACGATTACTTACGACCTTTATTATAATACATATATTTGTGAAGGAAAAAATTAGAGCTGCGCAGCAAGCTCGAGTGTTGGAGTTAGAGGCGAAGGTGAAGGAATTGGAAGAAACGCTGCAGGGGATGCGAGAACGCTCCGTCAGACTTGTTGATATGGATCGGCGACGATGCCTGGACCATGTACCGACGAAAGGTAAGATAACACTCATTATTATAAAATCCATCCCACAATCACACTTTTATCAATATTAATTCGTTTTCTTTTTATAGAAAATGAACCTTCAGATAGAGAAACTGAGTTATGGAAAGAGCTTCAAGTTACTCGAGTATCACTGGCGCGCGCTGAGGAGGAGGTCCGCCAAAGCAAGGCCGATAAAGATAGCTTTTTGAATTCACTTTCTCGGATTGCGGTAATCTACTTTATAAAAAAATAGCAAAACCAAATGAACAGAACAATGCCAAATACGGAACCCTAAAAATAACTCTACTCGACCTCTACCATAAAACTAGAACAAAATAAAACATGATATTAACTAACCGAATATTATAAACTTAATTTTATCCAGCAGGGAGAAGGCCCAGACAACTTACAAAACAAGATTGCCTCTGAACTGGTAGATAGGGAACAAAAGATAGGAAAATTAAAACGAGTTATCGAAGAGCAACGAGAAAATGAAAAGCTTATGTAAATATATGTTTGGTTATCATTTAATGCTCTAATTTAGTTTAATTACTTACTAATAGATCAACAATTTTGGACAGGGAACAGAGCATGACAGCCTACGAAAACCAACTAGCGTCGCTGCGTCTGGAAGTGAGACGATTGCGAAATTATGATTGTTACGCAAAGGAACTCTCCTATGAGCAATTACAAACTGAAGTTAGTACAGTCAGATTTTTCTTCGATGCATCTCAAATTTATAATATACTTAATTATCGATAACTACCTAAATTTTTTCAGTTTGTATTTTTATTGACTTAAGCACCCTATACTATTTTTGCGTAAATTAAAAAGTTTATTTTTTAACAGTTACTGGAATTGCACATGCAAGTGGACACGCTGACCCGGGAGCGTACGGCCCTTGTGACCGCTGCCGCTTCCCGCGCCCTCATGCTGGAGAGGCACGAGCGAGCCGCTGATCTGTTCGCCCGTGTGGTGCGCACACGCAGAGAACTTGTTGCAATAATGGAAGGCCGCGCCGAGTTGCCAGCGATAGATGATAACTCTCATGCAGAGGTACCGATAAAATGACGAAACATGTACCTACGGCCTCACAGTTTATAAAATAATCCTAAAATAGCCAATCAATTTAACAGATTTCTAGATCGTTATCATCATTACACGCGACTGCGGCTGATACGTGGTCAGCACTCCGAGTGGAGAGGGCCAGAGTGCTCAGGCTGGAGAGTGCTGTTTTGGCGCAAAGCATCCAGCTCGAGCGGGAGGGACGGGTCCGCACGCAGCTCGAGAGACGCCGCGCCATGCTTGAAAGGGAAATCTTACGTTCTCACCATTCTAGAGCATCACCAGATTTGGTTATGGCCAGTCAGAGTTTAGTATATCTTCGCAATTACATTTTTTTACTAATAATGGTTAGGAGATAATAATAATGGATAGGCCATTCAGCAGCAACATGGGTCAATGACATAAGAAAATATCGGAGATTCATGGATATGGTTGTTGCTAGCGATAAACTGTCCGTTGGTATCGAATATCACAATCGAGTCGCGGGCAAAGCTAGTTTTATATGCGATTATAAACCTGTGGCACTTTTAATATTTGTTAATTTACCAAACTCGACGTAGCGAGAATAAGATGCGTGAATATTTTTTAGGACTCGTAAGTAGTGGGTTATAAAGGGAACAATCCCATAGAATTACGAATACTTCAATCTTAGGACGGTATTAATAAATCGATCTCAAGTCTGAGAGCGTAATAGGGTCTAGATATATCAGGGTACTTATGGATGTTTCAGTCGCGGAAGCTACCCTGTCAATGCTCGGAACGAATGACAACGCAAGAATGCTGCCCTAAGGCGTTCTTTCGCAATGAGTGGTGTGCATGCAATTTTTTACAAAGTAAGGTCCAAGTTGTTTTTACGACGATAAATTGTATTAGGATTCGTGAGAACCACTTGAATGTACCTATCTGTAAACTTTATTAACTAATTATCTTAATTCTTTCAGATTCTGTACATGTCAGCCTGTCAAGTAGGCACTTGAAATTTATAGTTCAATTAATTATGGTTGTTTTTTGTGAATAAAATGTGACATTATAGTTACACAAATGAGTTTTAATTTGTACTTATTTAGACTTTCACGACATTAACAAAAATATTAACAGTAAAAACAGGTTAAAACAACATCAACAGTAAACATTCAGAGCCTGTGGCCGGCAAACTTAAACATCTTATGTTTTTTATCGTCACGCAATTGGTTACCTGCTAAGATTTTTATATTTCTAGTCAGTAAATTTTCTTTAATATTAGCGGCACCCGCAAGTATACCTCGGAATGGGGGGTAATTACTATTATTAGTCATAGGAGGACTAGGGTACATGTTCACGTTTGACATGTTAGGCTCAGGTGCAGTAATCCATTTCTGCGTATCCATATTAGTGATTGCCTTCTTCCGGTCCAGGGCATCACCTTTAAATTGTTCGTCGTTGGTCGATATGTAAGTCTTCTTAACGAAATTTCCCATCACTATTTTGGTTGGAACCGTGTCGTTATCTGATTTATACATTGGCTTGTTTTTATTGCCTTTGGAATAATCGAAGTTTTCGAAGATATCCCGTCCATGTTCTGCAGAATATTTATGTTTAGACACAGAATAGTCACGATCTTTATTATTCAACTGCGACTCATAAGGAGATCCCAATTCATCCTCGAGAATTTTTATAATGCTATCCAAGTTACTAGCGTGAGAACCCACATTGCTCTTATTTTCCACTTGAAATGTCTCATATTCATCAATTTTCTGTTCAAGTAAATTTATTTTATCCTGGTCTTTTTTCTTCTGAATGTTTGCTTTACGTTTTTGATCTTCTAAGGTCAAAATTATTTTTTCCAGCTGTGATATTTGTTGTTTCCTAGTTTCCACGTTCGTAATAAGAGAGCTTATTTGGGCATTCTTTTCAGCAAGTTGTTTATTCAGCTGCAACGAAAATATATCAAAATCAAACAGTATTTCCTGATTTGTTCAAAAAGTTAAAAAGTAATTGTTTAAAAAGCAATTTTTGTTTTTTCAAAATAATATGAAGATGTATGTAAAAATCTAAGTGTTAAAACGTGTTGGGGGTTAATAGTAATGACGTCATCGTTCAGGTAAAGTCATGGTTCTTATACTCACATCACTATCGGCCTGCGCTCTCATCTCTAAGTTATTACGCAACAATTTTATTATATTAGTGTGCTCCTCATCCTTCTGCGTCAACATTTTTATCACACCTTCCCTTTGTTCTAGAAGACGTTCTCGTTCTGATAAACTTATTAAATGGCTCTCCAGTTCCGCATCTTTGTTACGCAATATTTCAGTCAATTCTACATTTTGTACGGTTGTATCTTGTAATTGGGCGCGTTGTTGATTCACCTGATAGTAAAATATTCTTGTAAATAAAATGTTTTTGTATCTCGTTAAAAATGACAACAATGTCTAGCATCGGGGTATCTTTTTCACGTGTCTATGAAAAAGTACTTACTATTTCGTGAAGCTGACTCAAGTCTTCAAAATCACCGAAATCTTCTTGCAGTTGCGCTATATGATTTTTCAGTGATGTTAATTGTCTTTCGTATGATTCCATTTTAGATTCACTGAATCGGACAAAAGCATGAATATAGATATTTGCATACCATGGTATGTAATAAGTAGTATTTAATTACTTGTGTTCCTTATGTAGTACCACTAACCTTTCTTGTAATTGTTGCTCTAGCAGCGATTGTTTCTTTTCGAGCTCTACGATATATTCGTCTTTGGTCATCAGATTAGACCTTAGGTCTTCCTCTACTTGAAGGATTTCCTTATAATTGCACTGTGAAAACAAATTAAAGCATGATCATCACATTCAATAAGTTGGTTCTCTTGTCATATATTACTATACCCGCGTTTACCTCGATCTCCTTTATATCTTCGCTTTGTTTCAATAAACGATTCCTGTAATCTTCTATTTCGCAAATTGCGACATGTAAATCTCTTTTAGTACTTTCCAATTCGTTTTGGTTATCAATGGAATGATCTAGAATAATCAGAAGGTGTGAAATACATTCATTAAAATACTACATTATATTATTATCTACTAAATATATTTTTTCTTAATGTTTATTACTCTTGCACATGTGCTACCAGTTTGAGGGTTTTGCAAAAGTACTCGATCTGTAGCTGATTCACGGATGTCACGATAAAAAATGTCATTGCAACTAAGGCCCGTATTAATAAAACGAACTCAAGTCTGAAAGCGATCTTAAGGACGCTTTTGACATGTAATTTTGTACTGGTAATACGGCCCAAGAACTGACAATTACTTGATATCAACGTCTCGGTATTTATTACTTACTTAATTGGGCTTCTTTTTCTTTTAACTTCTTGACCGTATCTTTATGAGCTAATTCGACTTCGAGAAGCTGTGCACACATAGATTCCACTTTTGCTTCTAGTTTTTTCTTATCTTCTGTTTCTTGTTCGTACTTTTTCTCAGTTTCAATTAGTTTTGCAACGTTAGTGTTCATCTCGTGTTTGATATTTTTAAGAGATTCATTGTAGTTCTCCGACAATTCTCCTAGTCGTTTCTCTAAATCTTCCTTTCTATTAATATCATCGGAAAAAGGTAATGCACTTACTTATTACAAATATTGAACCCATTCTGTAAAATATACAACATTCTAAATAACTTACTCCAATTGCAATTTCTCTCGAGCAACAGCAATTTCTTCAAGATGCATCGTGTTTTCTCTAATGGATTCTGTTAACTTGTTCAACTCTTTATCAAAGTCAACTTGTAGTTTCTCATTCTGTTAAAAATTGAATAAATAACATTAAATTAAGTAAGGTAACTTCATTCACAAAATGATTGATTGAATGTTACCTGTTCGTGTAACTGTTGCACTTTTCGTTCCAGGGGACGAGTCTGAGAGCGAGCCTGTTCCAAAGCGGCTTCTAATTGAGCAGTTCGCTCTACTCCCATTTTCAACTGACCTTCAGCTCGTGTTAAACGATCTCTTATGACCATCTTTTTAGTTCTCTCTTCTTTCAATTCCTTTTCTAATTCCTTAAATAATAATATTGGAATGAATGGTAAAATTTTATTAATAACGCGATATTCTATTAACACGTACTTACTTCGACCCTGTTTTTATTTGATTGTGATTTCAAATGATCGGAATTATGTATTTGTTTTCTCAAATCATTATTCTGCGATTCCAGTTCAGATATTTCGAACGTCAATTCTTCTGTGCGCAATTGGAGAGCCATTGTTTCGTTTACGCCTTTACTGTAATCAACAAATAAGTAAATACGCAAGACATTATAACAATACTGTGCCCCCCGACTTCGACCGCGTAGTATTAACGTAACAACAAATTCGGGATTATCGGGATAAAAAGTATCCTATATGTTAATCCCGGTTATAAACTATATGTGTTCCAAATTTCATCCAAATCTGTTCAGTAGTTTTTGCGTGAAGGAGTAACAAACATACATCCACACTCACAAGCTTTCACATTTATAATATTAAAATAATATAGTAGGATTTATTCAGGTAATCGTAGCGTCCACAAAAACGCAATAAAAATTGATTGATACAATTCAGTCGTTCTTACCGCAGAAAATCTACAACCTCGTTGAGTTCCTTGACAAAGTCTGCTTTAGCTTGTTCCAAAGAGCACTTAAGCACTTCGTTTTCTGCATTAAATTCGTTTATTTTATTTGTAAGATTATGTTTACCGATGCCCTAAAAATTGATTAAAATTAATGGAATTAGTAAGTAGTATAAACTTGGAACGTTTCCCAGATAATATACGTATACACTATTGTGTTATGGAAATGTATATCTTGTACCTTTTCTTGATTTTTTAACCAGTCAAACCAATCAATTATTTCTTTTCTTTTGGCCAATGTTTCTTCACATGTGGTAGATAATTTCATAGGCATATTATAGAGTCTATTCAAGTCCACTGTTAAAGGGCTTTTACCATTTTGCGTTGCTTGCCCATCTGAAATATTGTGAGAATTATGAAGCAATTCATTCATCACACTCGACGATCGCTTGGCGCAGTGGTTCCAGCGTAGACCGCTCGGCTCACTACACCGGGTGATTGCAGGTTCGATTCCTGTCAGGGTAAATTTTAGAAATGGCCGTGCGGTAATTTGCCCTTGTCTGGGTGTCACTAGGATCACCGCCAGCACATAGTACAAGCGTTGCATAGTTTGGGACCATACAGTTAGTGTGTTTATCTGGCGATATTTATTTATAATTATTATTAACACTGTTAACTCTGATTTGAATCTCGAAAAAACATTTGTCCACATAAATACGAATGTATTTTTACCTTCTCTTTGTAAGCTATCATGTGGAACCCGTGCGCATAGCTGAAGTAGTTGCTCCGGAGTCAGCCTGGCAACGTTCATGATATGCAAGTCTTCTGCCGAAGGCAAGTTTATGTTTTGTCCCAAACTCGTCATCTTCTGATGAATGCTCCGCATAAACGCATACAGTTCCATTATCGCTTTCTGAAAAATTGCTTTAGTTGGCAAAGATACTATTAATTAACATTAACGTCACAAAAATTACACACAAAAAAAGGCGCCCAAAATTTGTTTTCAGTCAAGAATAATTTTATTCTCAGAAATATTGTTTAATAACAAGTAAATATATGCTTGAACTGACAATAATGTCTTAGTTTAACAAAAACGTTTTTCTCTGCGTAAACCAATATTATTCTCGATAAATTTACTAGAATTAAAACAATTAGTGTCTCTTCGAGAATATATCAATCTTGACCAAATAATAAATTAGTTTTGGATATTAAAATTTATATGTCTTGATATGAAACAGCATTGTTTATATACAAGAACCATAATTAATTGGATCAAAACCTGTTACAATTTTCATGAATCAAAACTCTTAATATGTTAGATGAAGATTTTTTGTTTTAGAATAAAACATTATATTCTTCCTTCAAAAAAAGGTGTGATTCTCCTAAACTGTAAACGATGAATGCTTTCGCCCAAGAAAAATGTGTGTCGTTTCAAGAATAATGGTTTTTAATTAAAATAGTAATATACTTGAATTAATTATATGAAATCAAATACAAACGAGAAAAAATGCTATTATTCAAATAAAAATAAAAATATTTGGATTATAACCTTATATTCTTGGCGTGAGAAAAGTGTGGTATCAATTCAAGATAATAATTAATTTAAAACAAGATGCTCAATGAGCGTAAACAATAAATTTGAATATTTTGTGTTAGTAAATAATGGAGTTAAACGAAGACTCGTAGTGTTTGCAAAAAAGATGAACTAGCGTTTTGTTTAAAGAAAATATAATATTTATTTAAATAACATTTTTATTGAGATGAGTAAATGTAAGAATTGATCCAAGAAAACGAATAATTTATAACAAGATACTCCAATTAGTTCGTACAACACTTTTGTTGTTTTTTGAGAATTGAGTTATTGCGTTCAGCCAAGAATATTTTTGTTTGCAAAGAAGATAAACCAGCGTTTCATATAAAGAAAATATAATAGTCAGTTCTATAATATTTAATTGAGACGAATAAATCTGAGTATTGATGTAAGAAACTGAATAATTTTAAATAAGATGAGTTAGTACAATACTTTTGTAGTTTTGTGAGAATCAGTTATTGCGTCCACCTAAGATTTTTTTTTGTTTCTATATGAGATGAACGAGCGTTTTGTTTAAATAGCGAATAATATTCAGTCTAATAAAAACAAATCTTGAGACGAATAGGTTTTACAACAAAGTTCGTTTCCCTGTTCTATTTGCATATTACATGCTAGGCATTTCATCTATATCTATACATCTATACAAATAAATAAAATTGGAGTGTCTGTTTGTAATATCAAAATAACACCTTTTCACTAAATGCATATGAAAGTACATACGATACCTATAGCAAAAACGCGAATTAAAATTTTTTTGTCTGTCTGTCTGTCTGTCTGTGTGTTTGTTCCGGGTAATCTCCGAAACGGCTGGACCGATTTCGACGGGACTTTCACTGGCAGATAGCTGATCTTATAGCGGGTAACTTAGGCTACTTTAATTTTAGAAAATCAATTAGGGTTCCGCGTAAAAAAATTAAAACACTTGAAATCAAAGAGTATCTCCGAAACGGCTGGAGCGATTTTGACGGGACTTTCACTGTTAGATAGCTGATGTTATAAACAGTAACTGAGGCTACTTTTATTAAAACAAAAACAAAATTAAAAAAATGGGTCCTGTCGCGCGGGCTCAGAACGCGGGACCGGGCTTTATTGTTAAGTTAAATTCCACGCGGGCGAAGTCGCGGGCTCAGCTAGTTTTTAAATAAAGCTTTAAAGCCTGCTTCTAATATATAAGACCACACAAAACAGAGTGTATTATAATGCACTTGACCGACAGTTAAAAACAATAGTTCAGTTTAAGCCGCCTTTGGGATTTGCAATGATAGTGACGGAAATTTTTGCTACGAAAAGCACAGCTACGGTGGTGCGTCGCGCAAACAGCCCGCCCACACCGACCGACCGTGCCCAGGACGCGGGTTCAAACCCAACCGCAGGCAGAGATCTCAATGCAAAATATCAAACAAATATACGACGAGAATCCAATAGGCAACTGGGTCTTATGGAGCCACTCCACAAGATAGTAAGAGAGGCACCGATAATTTGAAAGACAAATGTATACCAAAAATAAAAGCAAGCACTTAAGCACGACAAATACCTCCAATCACGAGAGACCCTCAAAAAAAAAAATAAGACTCAAATTCAAGAACTTTTTTCTTAATCTAATACTACAATATTCGTCAGTTAAGATTAACAATTATCAAGACAAGTGAATTGTATCATTGAAATAAAATGTAGAAAATATTGAATCAAGATAAATCCGTTTTAGTTTAAAACATCTACTTTCTCAAGTTAACAAATATTTTAAATCACTTCAAAACTCAGTATTATCTGTAGGAGCCCCTTTATTTTTTAATCCAATAAAAAAATACTTCCATTTAATCACTATTATCTTAATTCAACAATGGAAACATAAAATTTCAAGAAAATATTGTTTATGTTTGAAAATCCTCACTCTTGGTTTGAAAATAAAAATTAAATTGAAAATTCAAGTTGTTTGTTTTTGTTCAAGAAAAATGCATGTCTTTGAATCCCGAGAAATGTATCGGTCTTGATTTCAAAAAGTGTTCATTTCTCTAACCAATAGATATCTTACTCTTAATTCAAGCTAATTATTGTTAATCTAAGAATAAAATCCAAAACAAATATATGCTACATCCAAGAAAATATCGTTTTCCCCATATATGAATCAATATTATTCTTGACCAATAAATATTTACTTGGTTCAAGAATATATTTCTGTGTGTGTAAAGCGAGTACGATTTTCAAGCTTTATTACTGCCACGTCAATGCCATCACACTCAAAAGATTGTCCAATCAACAGGTTTTAGAAAGAAATTAAAACATTGATATAAGGTTCAAGAAAATAGCCTACCAGAGTGATGTTATATATTCAGAAAATTATACATGTATTTTACAGGGCAACGAATATGTCAAGAAGCAATTGGTGGATGACGTAGCCACAAACCTGTCTCTCTTTAAGATCGTTCTTCATCTTTTCAAATTGCATGGTGTTTTCTTGCCAAGTCAGTTTGAGCTGTACAATGTGATCTTTATGTGATGTTATCGATTCTGCGAAATTTATATAATTGTGTAGTAAGTTATAATAACAAAATGAGTATGTGAGTACCTAATATTGTGCAAAACAACGATATCAATTGTATACCCATTGTAATACCTTTCTTTTGATTTTTATCTGGAATTAGTATAACTTGTCAATACCGTATGTAGGCCTGCTCTAATAGCTATCACAAGTCATGGAGATGCTATAGTTAAACTATTCATAAATAAGTAGTGCAGTATTTTTTCCGACTTCACGTTTAGAAAAATGTCTCAAATCTTTCAGAACACATCTTCCGGAGTTAGCAGGATAAAGGAATCAAGGAAAATACATACAGCCAGGTGTGCCGTGTTCTCTAGCCATGTGAAAATAAATTTACCAGTATCAATTAGATGCGTTATCGTACCGGAAGTGTCAGACAAATCTTGACGAAGCTCTAAATCTTCACGTTTTTTAATCGTTTCCTGTAGACAAACCTTCGTTGTAGAGACAACTTTCCGAGGAATACACGTAAGTAATATTGTAATTGGCGTCGAACTGATCTCCTTTTTTGCGTTCAAGAATTTTTCTAGGTATTTGCAGCATTTAACCTCGATATTATAAAAATGATGAGCACACCAAATTCTGTCATGAGATTTTAGCTACATTTGTCCCTACACTACTACTTAAATAATAATTGCTTAGCCGTTTTTTTGTCCCACTGCTGGGCACGTGCCTCCCCTGAATGTGATGGGGAGCCTTTAATCCGCTTCGCTGGCCCAGTGTGGGATGGCATATTTCAAATGTCTTTCGGAAATTTGTAAGATTTTCTAAGACCGGTTTTCTAAGGTTGTTTTCCTTCACCGTAACGAAGTGATAATCACATTGATATTATGTTTCTCACGAAAGGCGCGTGCCTCACCAATCGGTTTTCACTGTCTCTCACTCTGCTACTCTACTAAGTACCTATTATTATTATTTTTAAACGTTAGCGCGTATATGTAATCTTACCTGATCTGGAAGGAAGCTCTTCAAAGAATGCATTCTACCACCTGATTTCTGAAAATTGTTTTGTTATAGGAATATGAATCGACTTTTATAACTAAGTAAGTAATCCTACTAATATTATAAATGTGAAAGTTTGTGAGTGTGGATGTATGTATGTATGTATGTATGTTTGTTACTCCTTCACGCAAAAACTACTGAACGGATTTGAATGAAATTTGGAACACAGATAATTTATAACCGGGATTAACATATATAGGATACTTTTTACCCCGATAATCCCGAAATTTTTGTTACGTTAAATACTACGCGGACGAAGTCCGTGGGCACAGCTAGTATTTAATAAAACACTCGAAAAAAATCACTAATGGCAGGGCAGCACCGGTAAGCTAATTGGGATACGACGGCGATTTCTGTATTTATTTCTTATGTGATGCGGCCATCGAAGAGCGATCAAACTCCTTGGGTTTATAGGAGTTTGGTCTTACCAGTGCGGCCCCGGTCTAAGGTTTACCTGCACAACGGGAACAGTAATAACAGGTCTATTAAATTTATTTGAGTTGTCATTGGTCATTCTTCTAGGTATGGTCGAAGCTTTCTGAAAAATAAGTTCACGGAAACAATAAATGGTAACATTATAGGTTGCACTGTAATAGTACATTGTTACGCGAGTGGTGAAACTTATTTTTCCCGGGACAGGGTTTGGCGAGCGTAGCGAGCGTAGCGAGGGCGCGAATAGTTCGAGGGACAAAATAAGTATTTCACCCGAGGTAAACAATGTGCTTTTCATTACGAATACAAGGAAAGTAAATATAAAAACAGGAATTGGCTAAAGAAATAATACAAGGAAGTATGAACAATACTCTACACCTCGAAAAAAAAAAGATCGGATTGCAGCCTATTTTGTCTTTTTTTCGTTGGCCGGCCAACTTCATTATTTAGCCATTATTTTTCATTTTCATCTTTAAATTTTTGCCCAAATCTATGTTATTTTAAAGAAATTGTTGAAACTAAATTATAATTAAGTCATTTAAAAATATATATTCTTTAATTAATACTTAACTTTATGTTATTTCAATTTTACATCGTGCTGTAATTGAGTGACTATAGAAAAAGTTTGAACATGTTTCCATAGAAATGTGAAAATGGAACTAGTTTTTTTTATTATTTGACAGGTGTCAGGTGAAAGCGATTCTCCCGGGCCGGAAAAGTATTACTTTCAACCCGCTCCTCAGGCAACTTCAGACCTACTTTCAGAATATGAGTAATGAAAAATAATGTAAATCGATAGAAGAACTTAGCATAGAAAGAATAGAAGTGTTTGTTGTTGACTAACTTTTGGAGCAGGTAACAAGCGTTCCGGTCTGACCGACCGCGGCACGGGATGAGATGACCACCTCATCATGAGTTCATCTTTCACACGATTTGCAGATTTTGGTCGAGCCTACGAAAGTAGTTATTTAAGTATATTGATAGAAAAGGGCTGGCGGAACGTGCAGGACGACAGAAAGTTCAAAGAAAAATGCTTTCTTGACAACTCAGTAATTGCACGCTACTCGAACGTCTTTACGCTTTTTTGAGTGCCTATCTTATTTGGTTTTTAATGGTCGAGGTTGGTAAACAGAAGACGAGATAAGAAGATGGTTTTTTTTTTTTTTTTTTATTTCGATATAGGCAAGTATTTGACCACAATCTCACCTGATGGTAAGTGACGATGTAGTCTACGGTGGTGCATACTTGCCTAGAAGGTACCTTGCGAGCCATTATTCGTGGACCGCGAGTACGCGGGACTTTTCGACATAGCTTATCTTTAATGCTTAGTTAGGCATTGGCGGATGGTCTACCTGGGCAGGTAGACCTGGTAAGTGGCAACCGTCGCCCAGGACATCAGCAAATTAAGAGGAGCAGAGACTTGCCTTTTGAAGAACCCCATGCTATTTGACGTTATCTCCCATATTGTAAAGTAATTTTATGCATACGTTAACCTCATCAAGTTGGGGACGAGCAACGTTCCTTGCTGGAAAACGCTGATGTGGACCAGCCACTATATCCGTGTTCGGTTTCTGTTGCGAGTTATTGATTTGCTACAATTCTCACGACTTACTTTAAGAGCTATTTATGGTATCATAATGTTTAAAGAATTTACCACGGGTTCAGTAGCACAAACGAATTTGGGTTTCGGCACTGGTCTCGGTCGCACCGGTGGCAATCTCTGCGGAATGCGGCACTTTGCCGCATTTTTTGCCGTACCAACGACGTCTGTAAGGTAAACCATAGTCATATGCCGTGAAAACAATTTAGACACCAATATTAGCAAGAGGTTGTTGAATATTGTTAGTAGGTAGTTCACAGTAATACCTATATTACTATTATTATTTAAGTGAACATGCGGGGTACTGGCGTATTTATAAATCTATGAATTATGGAGTACATCCACCATATTACCTGGTATTCTTTGTTCACCTGGCACCATCACTGACATCATTCATTGTTTTACTTAAAATTTGATGTAAATATTATGTAACACACTTTAAAACCGCGTTTTAAGAATTATCGCTGCATAAATAATTTACAGAAATTTATATCGTAACCATTCCAAAATAAAAACGCAAGGCCAAAGGAAATGACATTAAGAAGTAACGAAAGAAGAAAATAAATTAATTTATACAGCCAGTCGTATTTACAGCAGCAAACAGATAATTAATATGATATAATAGGTACCTATGTAATTAAATTTTATTTTCTCCTGTTTATTTGGAAATAAATAAAATAACTTTTTTTAAGCAGGTGTTAAAATAACAAGTAGTATTCCAGTATAAATGAGGTTATTTTTTATAAAATAAAACTTTTCCTATCTTTGACAACAATGAAACAATAGATCTGTGCGTTTTCAAATTTGGAACCTCATTACGCCGTCCGGAAAATAGTTTATCAAAATATCAAAATTCAACACGTTTTCTTTTTACTATTTGAAAATACCACTTACCGAATATTATGACGACAAAAGCGCAAAAGGATACTAAACCTTGTGAGTATATTTTTACTGCCAAGCTTTGTTTAGATCTCACAATGTCAGGGTACCAATCACCGCCAATACTATGTGATGAATCATCTTTCCAAATGATCATCTATTGGTGTCTAAACGCTTAGATAAGCATTATTGTGAGCTCAGCAGTAGTATATAGGTGTATGTCAATATTGGAACCCTAAAATCAAGTAACTATAGTTAAGTTTCAATTTCAAAATAGTATTGATATCTGATTATTAACATCTTAAGCTATGATCTCTGTACTGTCATCAAAGTTGCATAGAAGTTTGTAGACGTATTCATAATATTCGCTTCATCTAATTTAACCCTATGTTCGCACTGGACGAAACATGTCTCTATATGTTGCTGTTATAAAATAGAGACAACAACATGTTTCGTTAAGTGCGAACGAAGGGTCACACGAATATGTGTAAGTAGGTTTAATGTAATGTCTATTTCAATTTCGGCAATGTGCAGTTACACCTGCTCCCCGCCTGCTGCCTCGTCAAACCGCTGCTTCCGCCGCACGCGCAGCCCGTAATGCCACCAACCGCAACCTAACGCAGCCGGCCATGCGGCGCCCATCACCCCCACACCTCCCTCCAACTCCCATCAAGGTGGTTCATCAGTAAACTTATTTGTAGTCTCTTTTTTCTGGATGCTTTTAAGGCTTTATCAACCACACACAGACAAGGTGGCGATATTATGACAAAGTCACGAAGACCAAGAAGACTTGAGGGAGTTAAGTTATCTAAGCCTCAAACGCGGTATTGGCTTTTCTGTGTAGGGTTGAAGTGTACTTTAGATTTTTATATTACGTCCCGAAGCTTATGATTCGTCCTCCTCCCTTAAGACATGATGTCACTTGTCACTTTATTGACACTCTCCTTACCTTAAGGTGTAACGGAATTTATCGATGGCCACTAAGCGTCTCGGGCTTAGCAGTTTCAGAATTAAATTACCTATATTAGTATCCATGTCAACCATTACAGTTATACTACTTAGTCTCGAGCGCCACCGCTTGTTCGAAACGAAGTCCATGTATTTCTAAAGAACCAAAACCTAAAGAGACGTTATAAAAAGCTGTTCCCAATTTTTCTGCTTGCCAATTAAAAGATTGTTCGCAGGGGAAGACTCAAGCGTCGCGACCGCAAAAGGCTGAATATAAAACAGACGAAATAAAGGTATCAAAAGATGTAAAAATAACTTAATCCTACCTGCATTTTTATGTCAAAGTATCAAGCATAAATATAAGTACTTTCTTTTATTTAAGACGATCGCACAACCGGATCCTGAACCATTTAATCAGAGGAATGTAAGTCTTTATGTAATAAGTTACCCACAAATGATGACTAAGTATAACCAATAAGCCGAACTATCCTGAGGGTGTCGTTTAAAAGCAAAACAGTTGTAGCATTATCAATTTAATTCGCTTTACTCCGCGAATAATTGCATAATATTACGGTTTCTGACACTCATGATAGACAGACTCTTGACTGACGGAGTTAGGTCTTGTTTGGCATCTTGTTATAATTATTCGGTTTATAATTTTGAAGGTTGACAAGCCGAGGGTGAGGGGTTGGGTCCTGTTCCCAAATAATTTTACGATGGATTTCCGAAAAGTAACGCCAGTCTCAATAAATAAGGCTTCAGTTAAACAGTCCCCCAAATATTTATCACTGCGAGTAGCAATAACATCGAAGCAATTTTTATCCAGGAATCCCCGCCAGCGGAACATAATCCATACATTGTAGAAGTGTCTTCGAGCTTGACAATAGACGAAATACCTGACGAATCACTCATGTATGGCTGCGGCCGTACTATTCCTGAAATCAGTGAGAGTGACTTTGAAAACGGTTCGTACATCAGTGATAGACGCGATGATACCCGTGATATTAGCTACTTGTTGCTTTTTAAATTAATACAAAAGTTATCTTGCAGAAATGAAGCAGAACGATGGATTTCCAATGGAATATCCAACAGAATCTTATACACAACAGACTCCAAGGACAGGTAAGAATGTTAAGATGGAACTTTTTTATTCAGTAGCTGAATTTATCAAAGTCATAACATTTGATTTTATTTTAGAAGAGAAGAGTCGCCCTCAAACTCCGTGTACGTTCAGCCGTCCGCAGACACCTAAAAGCATGCAATCCAGCCGTCCACAAACCCCGGCGGTGCAGAGTCGTCCAACAACTCCTGCTAATCCCACACAACGCCATGGCACCCCTACGAGCCGCCCCAATACGCCCCAACGCTTACCACCTTCCAGATCCAGAACACCAGCATCTATGCAATCCGTGCCTACGGCGAGAGTTCTCTCACCGTCTTCTATTTCTAATCAACCCCAAACATTCAACGAGGACGATGACGTAAAGTCCACTTATATTATGAAACAAAAACAGTTTCAGCGTATGAAGAAGGAACTGGACTTAAAACAGGTATTTCATGCAAAGATTTAGCGCAAAACATTTGATAATGATATAATTTAAGCCCTTTCACAAATAAAAAAGAGGACTGAAAAAGGTACTTAGAGTAATCTGCGCAGAAACTTTCCATGTAAACATTTTTATATGTTACAGCATGCGATTTTGGAAATATTTGACAATTTGCGTGGTTTGCGCGAGCGGATGACGCGGGAGGGTATCTCTGGCGGCGGCGAAGGGATCACGCAACAGGAGCTGGTCGTGTTCAACGTGGGCGACTGGGCCGCGGAGGAAGTGTCTCAGCTGTGCCGCGAAGCCGACAACAACGTTGAGAGTGCAGCTGAACTCATCAGTACATCTGTTGTCATTGGTAAGAAAATCTAGACTTTCATTCTAGTAAGTACTACATAATCAATTTTGCGTCTGTAAGATACTGTTGTATTTTGGACCAAACTTCACTGTTACACTGCTCCTCGGAGCCAGCTTCTGATTATTGTTAAATAAATATATTAATTGGATATTTTTTTTATATCTCTTTGCAGATGAGTGTGCTCTAGCAGATTTAGACAACAAATTGTTGAACGTCCCATCACATTTTGCCGATTTATGCCTACAGGCGTTTACAGCGCGCCAAGAAATCATTGATTGGGTCAAAGAACTTATTGAAAAGAAGGTTTGTCGTATCATTTTACAGAATGCTATATCTTCGTTAACACCACTAATTCTCTCTTCTCTGATTGTTACACTACATATTTTTATTATAGGAAAATGGTGATGGCGAGATGTTGGAGCGCATTGCCCAATACAATACTCAGGGACTGGAACTCTGTGATACGCTTCGTGAATTGAAAAGCCGTGCTGACGATGCCGTAGACACCGTGACACAGCTCTCTAAGTATTTCTTACCGCACATAAAAAATAACTATATTGCACTATACGACTTTACTTGAAGGTAACTATTTGAATATGTTTCTTTGTTAGGAGAGCGTGTCGTGAACGTGGCGCATTGATAGCCGTCGGTGAATCTTTAGTGCGAGAAGTAGCACGGCTGCGACAAGACCTTGAAACTCGCACCGCAGTTATCAACGAAATAAAAGAGCAAACTGATGCTGAGAACAGTAAATTTGAGGTACAAAATTTTCCCCATGAAATCTATTGAAGCGAAGCTTCTTTACGGACGTTCGGGGCGCTCGCTACCCGGGGACTATAACGGTGAAAAGCGTAACGCGTGACGCGTGACGCGTGACGCGTTACGCGTGACGCGTTACGCGTGATGCGTGACGCGTGATGCGTGACGCGTGATGCGTGACGCGTGATGCGTGACGCGTGATGCGTGACGCGTGATGCGTGACGCGTGATGCGTGATGCGTGACGCGTGACGCGTTACGCGTTAATATAATATATCTAATATCTACTGCAAAGCTTCGCTTCTTTCGGGCGTCCCTAGACGGCACTGATTTTTTGATTATTAATGTACTTCTATAAATTTCCTTTGAAATTGATAGGAGCTACGTCGGGAATTGGAAGAAGAGCGTTCGTTACGTAATGTTATAAAGGACAAACTAGCTACTACGGAGTCACAGCTCCGCCAAGCACGCAACCGGGTCGCTAAGATGGATCGTCAACTTCGCGAGTCGGAAGCCAGCATCTCCAGTCTTACAGGCACTGTGAAAACATTGGAAGATCAGGTATGCAACAATCCATCGGTTCAACGTGTAATGATTGTATTTTTAGCTATTTATTGAATGTTCCAATCACCAGAGCCGCCAGAAAGAAGTACAGCTCGAAGCTCGGGCGCGAAAATTAAAAGAATCATTGAAGACTGGTGAAGTCGCCAGCAGCCACTTAGCGCAACAAAGGGACGCTCTGCAGGCGGAGTATGAATTAGTTTTTATAATTAATAGGAAATATGTAAAATACCTTCGAAATGTACGTACTATATGCAAATGTTTATGTATGATTTATTAATTATTCGTCTAGGGTCCAAGAATTAAAACAAGAAATCGAATCCCTACAAGCCCAGTACAAAGCAACTGTACAAGACTTAAATAATCAATTAAAAGAAATGAATAACAACTTGGAAGAACAGCGACAAATAATAGCAAAAGAAGTTGAACTAAAAGAAGCTGCTCAAGGGGAATTGCGTGAGACACAAAACTACGTCGAAGAATTAAAAGCTAAAATTACAGAGCTTGATAATTTGAGACCGAACCCTGGTATGTACTAGATAAAAGTCGGCGAGTAATATAAATAAGTTTTATCCATTACCACATCCGTATCAAAACTTTTATATGTCATTGCAGATTTACCATCAGAACGAGAAATGGACCTCTGGGCGGAATTACAGGCCACTAAAGACACGTTACGTCTAACAGAAGAAGAAGTCGCCACGTGTAAAAAGGAGAAAGTCCGCTTCTTAGAGTCCCTCACGAAGATCACTGTAAACCTCTTATTACAAAATACCCTTGTTGATTTGCAAATAAGTTATGTAGACTCCCGTTTCTTTCCAGTCGTATATACCTGATAGTTTTTTTCCATCGCCTGGGAGGTACCTACATTCGATCCTAACGTATTCTGTTATCGTGGGATGATACCTCGGTTTTAATTAATTCGTCTTTCAGGAATCCGACAACAAAGCAGCCCTGCAACAGAAATTGACTACAGAGCTACTCAGCAAAGAGGAGATAATTGGAAAGATGCAGACACAATTAAGAGATTTGACCAAAAACCTAAAATTAAAGTGCGTTAGCTTCTCTTAAAACATGACGTAATTTATACTTACTTATTTAGATATCTCTTGTATGGAGTAATCGTGTTACGATTTTTCAGCGAGCAAAAAGTGATTCAATACGCGCAGTATGTGAGTGACCTCCAGGCACACAACCGTGCCGTCGCGAACTGTCAAGAAGCACCGAATGGCATCAGCTATCAGGACTTGCAGCAAGAGGTGCCATATCAAACATACATACACAACTGATTGAGTCCCATAATTATTGGCTACAACACCATAAATGAACATGTAGACCGCTTGGCTCAGTGGTTCAAGCTTCGGCCGCTCGGCTCACTGCACATGGTGGTTGCGGGTTCGATTCCTGCCGGGGCAAATTTCGGAAACGGTATTTTCGTAATTTTCCCAGTTCTGGGTGTAACTGGGATCGCCCCCAGTCCATTGTACGGCACCCCTAGTACAAGCGTTACTTCGTTTGGGACCATACAGTTGGTGTGTCAGTCTGGCGATATTTTATTTTATGGGATTTTAAACTCTTTCTCACATAGATAATGAACTTAAGAATGGGTCTTCTGGAAGCGGTGCATCGGAATGAGGAACTGGCGGAAGTGTTGGTACAAAAAGAGCAACAGCTCGAACAGCAAGACAAGACATCACGTGCCCAGGCAAGAGTCATCAAGGTTATTTGGTCCTTCCTTGAAATTATAGTCTTCAGGAATATATAAGGGAAGCAGAAATAGAACTGCAAGCGGCATGGACGCTAGCCAGTAGGTCTTTTTTCTTACGACATCAAGGACAAAGACAAACAATTGAGAGAGTACCTATCTTTATTTCTTGCTTAGGTCCTTACTGTAATTTTGTCGGACGTCGGATCAAGGTCTATTATAGGGGTTATTACCTATATAGAAAATAACTATCTATGGCTACAAACTTAAATCAAACTCACATTTGTAAAGGAAGAAGATTATTTTTGTTATTTTGAAGCGAAGCTTCTTTACGGACGTTCGGGGCTCTCGCTGCCCGGGCACTAAAACCGTGAAAAGCGTTACGCGTTACGCGTTACACGTTACGCGTATTTTTATGTTACACTCTGCCTACCCTGTTTTTTCATTGATTAAGTTACAAGTGGCACAGGTACGGGAGGAGTTGATCAACATGCTGAAGAACAAGGAAACTGAACAGAGTCGCGAGCTGGCCGCGCTACAGCAGGACCTTGAGCACCGAATGAAAATTGTAGATGAAGTGAGACGCGAGACTTTGTTTTTATTTTTTTCTTCTTCACGTCTTACACTTAAGGTCGATGGGGCGATCGTGTTCTCCATACATATTTCATTCCGAATGTATACGAGACACACAAAGTTTTTCCTTACAACAATGGATTTTATCACTTCTAAATAAATTATTGTATTCGCATCTAATGATTTCAGGCATTTAAAAATAGATTAACATAATTAAAATCGATCGTAAAATTTGTTAAAATTTACGCCTGTGTGTGTGAATTTGTCAGCGCCATCTGACTAAAGTAGGCCATTATTAACATAAAATTTGTACTTTGAGTAAACTGCGTGCTAATAGTGTACTAGTTGAAATGACAGATGGTGGTGACCAAATTATTATTGCAAATATGTATATCCCTATATTGCGCCATCTATATTAATAATTCTCTCAAGGAGTACGGTAAACTCGATTGAAACGTTACCAGAATAATAACACTTAAAAAATAATGATTTCGAGTCGACAACATATATCCGCAAAATTCGGATTGTCGTGATAAACAATATTATAATTATAATATTCGGCACAGTACCGCCATATTTTCTATGAACGCATGTCAGTCAGTGTCAGTGATGACTGCGCCAGTGTTCTCAGTTGGTGGGCCATATTTTTAAAGAAAGAAGAAGAAGAAGTGCATTTATTGATTGAGCTGTCACAACAAACAAATTCAGTGTTCAACGTGTTCAATGTTCATGATGTTTCCGTACGAGTATTCATTTCATTTAGTTTTGCTTTGCATAGTGATTAACTTTCATCATCATCAGCCTATGCTTGTCCACTGCTGGACATAGGCCTCCCCTAATGAGCGCCATAGCGCCCTGTCTTCAGCTTGCCGCATCCAGAATCTGCCCGCAGTCTTTCGCAGATCGTCATCCCACCTGATCGGAGGGTGTCCTACACTACGCTTGCCGAGTCGAGGTCTCCACTCAAGAACACGTTTACCCCAGCGGTTGTCGGTTCTTCGCGAGATATGGCCAGCCCACTGCCACTTCAGCTTGCTAATTCTTTGAGCTATGTCGATAACTTTGGTTGTCTGTCGGATGTATTTGTATTTCTATTAACTTTGTTTGGATGTAAACACATCATGCCGAAAATTGTAATGAGTCACATTTCACCCGAGCGAAGCCGGGTTTTCATCTTTTATTATCATAATAATAACATTCAATAATAAAATGAAGTAACGAGCTAAGTGTTTTTAATATTTTCTGGACATAATACCAAGTGTCTAATAAATAAATTAATGTATCGCTGACATGATAGGTATCAGATAAATAAATAAATATCGCCAGACTTACTCAGCAACTATATGGTGCCAAACTAAGCAACGCTTGTACTATGGCTACCATACATTAAACTGGCGATCCCAGTGACACCCAGACCTGGACAAATTACGAAAAGGCCGTTTCAGATAATTTCCTTTGTCGGGAATCGAACCCGCAACCATCCAATGCAGTGAGCCGAGCGGCCAACGCTCAAACTACAGCGCCAAGCGGTCGTCAATTCGCCACACGAGGTACTACGTTGTTGCAGACGCGACGTTGCCAATTGGTAGAGAGCGGCGACTTGACAACGTCGGATGTCTATTATAAAAGCGTTTGTTGTCGGAAATATTTTTTTCGTTTAGTGTATTATAGGTACGATCACAGATATAGATTTACATAGATAACGCAAGTATCACGATTTGTATTGAAACCAAGCGTGCCAAATTTTTAACACTTACTGTGACGTCACAGATGGCGGGAAATCCAAACCGATTCAAAGACACCGATGCCGCAGATGCCCCTCTGCCCGCTACGATTCTCTCGAGTGATTATCTCGCTCATATTCATATTTTTATATCTGTAGTCGCGATGGACTGTAAGTTTTCGGCGACAAACCTTGACGCTTGGTCGGGGTTGAGGGTTTTCGGACACGCTAAGTACATACATTTGCGTTATCTATGTAAATCAAAATCTGTGGGTAGGATAGTGTTGCCGCTGGCTTAGGATTACCGTATAGGTACATAAAAATTAAAATATACTATATTTACCAAATAAATTCCGAACCTGGTATATACAAACCATAGATACTACATTATATATGTACACAGGTACTAGGTAAGTACGTAATAAATATTGGAACGAAGTTCCTTATCGCGCGTTGCGAAAGGGGGCTAGACGGAAAAAATTAAGACCAAAAAATGTGTAACGTAACGACACTTTTTTCCCTTTCCCTTTCCATTTTCCTTTTCCTTTTCCTTTTCCTTTTCCTTTTCCTTTTCCTTTTCCTTTTCCTTTTCCTTTTCCTTTTCCTTTTCCTTTTCCTTTTCCTTTTCCTTTTCCTTTTCCTTTTCCTTTTCCTTTTCCTTTTCCTTTTCCTTTCTTTCCTTTTCCTTTTTCCTTTTCCTTTTCCTTTTTCCTTTTCCTTTTTCCTTTTCCTTTTCCTTTTCCTTTTCCTTTTCCTTTTTCCTTTTCCTTTTCCTTTTCCTTTTCCTTTTCCTTTTCCTTTTCCTTTTCCTTTTCCTTTTCCTTTTCCTTTTCCTTTTTCCTTTTCCTTTTCCTTTTCCTTTTCCTTTTCCTTTTCCTTTTCCTTTTCCTTTTCCTTTTCCTTTTCCTTTTCCTTTTCCTTTTCCTTTTCCTTTTCCTTTTCCTTTTCCTTTTCCTTTTCCTTTTCCTTTTCCTTTTCCTTTTCCTTTTCCTTTTCTTTTCCCTTTCCCTTTCCCTCTCCCTCTCCCTTTTCCTTTTCCTTTTACTTTTCCTTTTCCTTTTCCTTTTCCTTTTACTTTTACTTCCTTACATTGTCCAAGCCTTGCTTAGTTTGGGACCATACAGTTGGTATGTTTGTCTGGTGATATTTCTTTATTTATTAGTATTATTTTGATTGAGCTGAAGCTGTGATAGCCGATTGCTTAACGCACCAGGTATTGGGTTCAAACCCCGGCTCGCACATCTGGATTTTTCGTAATCTATGTGTGACTCATAATTTCTATATGATTATCACTAGCTTACGGTGAAGGAAAACATCGTGAGAAAACCTGCATGTCTTAGAAGATCTAAACCGTTGTTGAAACCTACGTGGTGGAAATCATCAAAGCACTGGCCTGTTTATAATTAGTTTTTAAATTCCGTGTAATTTATATTGACATTTGTTTTTACATAGAATTCTATTCTGTCTGTCAAAATACGCTGTACATAAATATCTTATCTGGCCTACGTATATGTTTTAGTAATCTGCTGAGCTTCGCAAAATTAAACGGAAGCGTCAACTACGCGACTTGGAGCTTCGCCATGAAGATGTACTTGATCGACAGTGAACTATGGACTGCGTCATGAAGCCTGCGGAGGAAGTTGACGACTTTCAACGCAAAGATGCCAAAGATCCAAGATTTGCTTGAGTCTAAGCGAACATCTATATCTCATCGTTATGACAGCTGAAACTTCGAAGGAAACATGGAAGCGACTTCGGGAAGCCTACGCTGACAGCGGGCTTGCTCGACGCTTATAACTTATGAAGAAATAGCTTGGTACTAAACTTGTATTGTACTCGAACATAGAAGCCTATGTGAATGACATACGGCATGTGCAACAACAACTGATTGCCAATCAAGCTGGCCTGGAAGATGAACTTGTTGGTGTGATTATGCTGGCAGGACTTAACGACAGCTACAGCCCAATGGTGATGGCAATAGAGCATTCCGGCACCTCGATATCTACAGACTCGGTTGCATCGATCCTGCTGAAGGAAGAACGCCGAGATGCCTCTGCTACATCTAGTGCCTTTTCGTAGTCTAGTGTAAATAGTGTGCCTAAGGTGTCGTGTACATATTGCAAAAAAGTAGGCCACGTAGTGTCTCAATGTAGGAAACACTACTAACGCTACTCTGTATAGGACTCTAGGTCCTATAATTTTGATTGAGACACGGTTTTTATGTTGATTTCTTGTAATTATTGTTGTTGTTATAAATAAAAATATGTTGACATGGAAAACCACATCTATTTCTCAGTAATGTATCTCATATGTTAGAAAAGTGGAATACACTAACAAGTGTATTACAATTATATTTTCACTATATTTAGTAACATCTAGATATATATAACAACTCAAAGGTGACTGACTGACTGACTGACATACTGATCTATCAACACACAGCCCAAATCACTGGACGGATCGGGCTGAAATTTGGCATGCAGATGTTATGACGTAGGCATACGCTAAGAAAGGATTTTGATTAATTCTACCCCAAGGAGATAAAATAGGGGATGAATAATCCCGAAATTTTTGTTAAGTTAAATTACACGCGGACTGTCGCGGGCACAGCTAGTCAGACAATAAAATTATTCTATAACAGATGTATATTTTTATCGGTTTTTTAGAATGATGAATACACATACAATAATGTATTTTACAATAGCAAAAATATAATATTTTCGCAATTTATTATAAAATAAGAAGGCCGCAATTAATATAAAAGTACGCCCTCTAGTGGCTAGTGACTAAAATACACCTTTTGTCAATGTGTGCGTGTATGTATTACAATAAAAAGTGACAGAAGTTTTTTATCGGAAAACGCTTAGATTATGAATGATTTTAGGTTGATATTATCGCATATGTCAATGCAGTATAATAAGTCTTAATCGCAAACAATAGTATTATAGCTTAGAAATGCTCAAATTTTGCGTAAAAAATAAATAAGTAGAATCTGTTGACTACAGCGTCATCTTGAGAGAAACTGCAATAAACCCGACCGACGCTTTAACCTTAAAGCTAAGGGCTTGTAACTTATGCTGAACTTATAGCTCAAATTATCAATAAGACTATCTCTTTTAGCTATCGGTACCTTATTCCCTAGCATGTGCCTATAATTTACTTTAGGCACCTACTTACATGTCTTCACTTTTTGCCTTAGGACTAAGTCTGTCTGGTACTTTGCGTGTTTCTCCCTTTATACAATGTTGTCCAATGGCGGATTTACCAGCAAGCTGAGTAGGCTGGAGCATAGGGCGGCAGATTTTTGGGGAGGCAAATTTGGGGACCGAATTTTTATATTATTTTATACTACCTCCTAGAAATCAAAAATATTTTTACATGACGTGTAGCAAACTTCTAAATCTTTGGATTGTAAAAATAATCTAGGACAAGCAAGGTAATCTAAGACAAGGGCGGCAAAAACTTTACAGCCTATTCCTTGGAAATTTCTAAATCCGCCGCTGATGTTGTCCAAAGGTGAATAAGCAAATAGCAGCCAAGGCGGACGAGATTCAAGAGCTGTTCGTGACGCTGGAGAACAAGCAGCAACAGACGCACCGGCTGGAGAAGATTGTGCTGGCGCTGGAGGAGCAGCAGCGGCGCGCGCAGGCGCAGCGCACACGGCACGAGGAGAAGATCGCGTCGCTCGAACACGAACTCGCCTCTAATGGCCATCAACGAGAACGGTATACTGGAAATAATGTTCCTGCGAATACAGCTATTTTTTGTGTCGATTTGAAGCGCCCCAGCCTCTCTGGAACTAAATTTGACATAAAATATAAATTCATAGGGTTGTGCAGGTTTTCTTATCGATTATAATAATACAATATTATTTGTCATATCTGACAATAAATAAGTAAATAATTAAAATAAATATAAATATCACCAGGCTGACACCCCAGCTGTATGGTCCCAAACTAAGCAATGCTTCTATTATGGGTATACAATGGACTGGGGGTGATCCCAGTGATACCCAGACCAGGGAAAATTACGAAAAGGCCATTTCCGATATTTGCTCCAACGGGAATCGAACCCGCAACCACCCGGTGCAGTGAGCCGAGCGGCCTATGCTCAAAGGAATAACGATTGACGATTTTCATTTCAGCTATTTATGTCGCTTACTATATAATTTGGTAGACGAGTACTTATACCTATTCAAGCGAAGTCCATGCAAATTTAATAGAATAGTATAATAGTAGGTCTTCTTTTGTTTCAGAAAATTCATATTTTTTTAAACCTTAAATCTGCCGTCTGAAGTTCTTTTCGTCCCGTGTCCCTGTAAATTTAGAAGTAAATGATGAAAACTCATTGTCCAGGTGATTGTGAAAAGTTTAATAATGTTGATTCAATTTGTATGAATACATTTATTTTATACAAAATGGTAATTTCCTTTTAAACTGCACTTCCTTCCGTCTCGTTCCACTGTGAGTTATGTGAAGGTAGTTCAAACAAGTAGAGTTCAAAGTTCAAACCCACAGTGAAACTAGAGAAGCATGATAACAGATCACACCTCAGCTTGGCTTGATCGCAGACTTTCGCAGACTTATAAATACTACGTACTGTCATAGATACTATATTATTACGATTACTCTGTATCTCTGTGTGCTTGCACAGAAATAAACTTTCGAAAACGTCGAAAATATGTTTCATACTGGCTAAATGTAAAAAGCAAATCCATGCTAGTCATGCCGCTGTCAACTGTCAAGTTTTTATTGTCAACTAAAATATGTCAAGAGCGCATCCATGGCCGAATCTATTTCCAAGATGAGTTTAGGGGTGGGGGAAAAAATGGCGGATTTCATTTGACAGCTGTCAACTGTCAAAAGTCAGTTGTCAATGTCAAAATTGGACGCTTAACTGTCAAATTTACTACTCTACTGTCAAAAAAAACTTCCTACTAGCGCCACAAAATATGAATGAAAAAGATTTTCTTGAAAAACTCCCATGGAAAGTTGCTGTGATTGGTCATTCTTTTATGAATGACAAAATTTGAACCAATCATCTTCGATCGAGGCATAAAAAGCTGTCAAAAGCTATCTATTCCCAAGATTGAAGTTTATCACCCACGTGTTTAATTACGCTAATGTTTACATTTTTACTACTCAAGATCGACGTGTATGACCACGTGATTGGTAACCCTCTACATTTTTACAAATCAACAATGATCATGAAATTTGTCATTATTTCTCGTAAAGTGCCTAAAGGCGTTCCGTAATGTTCTGTGCTAGTATTATATTAACCCAGATTAGAGATATGTACCAATATAGTCTCGATAGAGAATCATAATCTTGTTTAGTAACCGCGTGCGGATAAGTTTTGCCTGAGTGAGCGATTCCAGGGTGTTATTTGGATTTGTATATTATTAGTTTGAAAGAAAAAGGAAATCAATATGTGGAGGTATCCACGTTCAAAATTAGAAGAACAATTCATCAGAGTCTAATAACATATTGGTATTGTAGGTATATGCCTCCTGCCACCTATTGCTGGAGGTGGTACCGGCCTTTGGTAAATTTAAAGAATGTAGATACTGGGAGCAACATGGTTAGTAAGTAAGTATATGAGCAAAGAGTGTATATTTACCCCACACATCTCCCAATGTGTGGGGGTTTCAGGGCACAGTTCACTATTATTTATTCAACCAGAGATAGCTTTAAAGTGTCAGCAGCAGTGATCTCTAACTGTTCTTTACACTTATGAATTCAGTAAAACAAGTTGTGCTTTTAACACAATGTTTATAGATAGAGTCAGTCAGCCGACCATTATTAAGTATTGTTTTCATGCTACTTATAGAGTGAACCATGTCAGTGCAGTTTTCCAGGCTGGTACCAAGTTTGACCATCCATTAATACTATATTAAATGAAGGGAGGTCTGCGTTCAGTCTACATTGATATAAATAGTTATCTATCTGTATGTAGTTCCTAAATAAGTACTTCATTACAAAAAATGGTTCCATAAAAATTAAAAAGTGTATGGGGTATGTAGATACACAAATAGCATAGGTAAGTACTTATTAACTTGTACCTATGCCTTAGGGCAATCATCAGCACATCAGTTTGGGATTACCTAATACTCAAGTAAAAAACTTATTTATTCTACTTAGGTACAGAGGTAAGTATTATTTTTACATAAGAACCTAATAATTACTTTACTCTATGAGGTGGTAAGCTAAGTAGATAAGTATATAAGCATTCTGTGTCGCTCATAATATATAGGTAAGTACCTAATAGGTACATAGGTAGGTACTTATTATTTCTATTAAGTTATGTCAGAAGGTACAATAAGGTACTTAAACTACTCTGTAAGTAGCCATCCAAAGAGAATACAATACCATTTATACGCTACGGCGGCGCGGCGTAGTGGCCTACATCTATCTATATATATACAACTCAAAGGTGACTGACTGACATAGTGATCTGTCAACGCACAGCCCAAAACACTGGACGGATCGGGCTGAAATTTGGCATGCAGGTAGATGTTATGAGGTAGGCATCCGCTAAGAAAGGATTTTGATTAATTCTACCCCCAAGGGGATAAAATAGGGGATGAAAGTTTGTATGAAACTTTGTCAATTTTAAACCGAGCGGGCTGAGACTTTGCATGTGATAGATTATGCGAAAATATATTTGAAGCTTTATATTTTTGCGGTGCTTACTATACATATATAAATATGAATTATTGTATATTTATGTAGTAATAAAATATTTCCGGAATTATTGATAACTCTGGTAGCAATAATATACAATAATTACGTTAGAATGGGAACACGTGGTCTCTCGGCGTTGCTCGTTCGACAGTATAAAAGAGGCGTAATCAAGCGACAAGGGGCCAACATATAAAGTCGCTAGACGATGACATTCCCTCGGTGCATCGCCTATGCCGACAGCTGTCGGGCAAACCGGCACCAGTCCGGCCGCTGACAGACAAGGATGGAATCCCACGTTTCGCCGCACAAGAGCGAGCAGAAATCTTCGCGGAAACGCTGGAGAAACAATTTACACCGAATTCCACCGAAGATGTAGCACACGACAATACAGTCACAGACCACCTGTTACAATATTTCGAGGGCCCCCCTATGGAGGCGCACGAAAACCCACTGACCCTGTCGCCCGGCCAGGTGCAGAAGGCCATGAGCAGGACCAAGCTGCGTAAAGCGCCCGGAGAGGACCGCATCACCAACGCAGCTCTTCGTCATCTACCACGCAATGCGACTGCCGCCGTAACCCGCCTGTACAACGGCATACTGCGTACGGGACACTTTCCGTCCTCCTGGAAGTCCGGGAGAGTGATAATGCTGCCCAAGCAAGGCAAGGACACTAAAAGGCCGGAAAATTACCGACCAATCACCTTACTGAGTACTCTCTCGAAAGTATTCGAGAGATTGATGCTGGCCCAACTGAGCCCACACATTGCGCCACGTCCGGAACAGTTCGGCTTCAGAGCCGATCACTCGACGACCCTACAACTGACGAGAGTGATACACGAAATGGTTACCACACAGGCCAAGAAGGCGCGCAACAAACCAACAACTGCCGCCGTCTTTCTAGACATGGAGAAGGCATTCGACAGGGTGTGGCACGAGGCTTTGCTATATAAACTGTCCCTTTCCTCCTCCCCGCGCCGCCTAGTATCCATCATCCGATCCTTCCTGCAAGAGAGAACCTTCTCCGTGGTGGTGGAGGGCACCACGTCCGCGGAACGCCCCATACGGGCCGGCGTTCCCCAAGGTAGTTGTCTCTCACCCCACTTATACTCTCTGTTCACAGACGACATTCCAGCCATTGGCGGAGCACAGCTGGCGCTGTACGCTGACGACGCCGCATACTACGCGTCGTCAATAAATAGCGGCCATGCTGCCAAGCAAATCCAAAGAACACTAGACGTCCTTCCAGCGTGGCTAAGAAAATGGAAGTTGAGAATAAATGTTGGAAAGACTCAGGCCATTGTGACAGGCAGAAAGCATCCACCGAAACCAGTAAAAGTCTATGATCAGGAAATCCCCTGGCAACCCACAATAACATACCTGGGTGTGACCATCGATCGAAACCTGACATTCAAACACCACACAGACAAAGTGGTCGCGCAGGTGAAGGCAGCGCAGGGCAAACTCCGCCCCGTGCTCTCCTCCAACCTCCCCATGCGAGCGAAGCTCGGGATCTACAAAGCATACATTAGGTCCCGACTCACATATGCCGCTCCAGCCTGGTTCGCCTCGCTCTCTGAGACGAACCGGAAGCGCTTAAGAGCTAGACAGAACATCAGTCTCCGCCACATAGTCGCAGCCCCGCGATACGTGAGGAACGCGACCATCGCGCGAGACCTCAACGTCGAAAGCCTGGACTCATTCGTCTCGAGACTAGCCACAAAAATGTTCCAGAGGGCCGACGCGTCGCTACACCCCCACCTCAGGGGAATAGCACCGCTACATACCCGCCCGCCAGACGCCGTACGCTGCCCGTTCGCCAGAAGCCTCATCGCCTAAACTAGCGAACACAACACCGCCGACACCACCGGAAACACAAACTCCCGACCGGAGAATTAAATAAAAACACGGCACCCGCCGTTAACCAATGACCCGCCCACAGATGTGGGTGGCGTGAAGAAACCACTGAAAAAGGGCACAGCCCTGTAACAGTATCCCCGCTTCCCCCTAGGGGGGCGCGAGAAGAACCACGACTGACTGACAAGGGGCATTCTGTATTCGACCGTCGGACCGAACGGAGCTCCAACAAAGATCAATTGTTACAAGTTAAGTATACAGTTTTCTTATACCAAAAAGTAATTAAATTATGTGTTGCGTTGTATAATTATGGGTATATTATTTGTGATTATGTATATATGTGTACAGGCTTGACAACTAGACAAGGTTGGCTAGTTGGTCATAATCTGATAAATTATTAAAATTATAAAATAAGTATGTACCGAGTTTTATGTGTGTTTTCTTTTATGATTTTATTTAGAACTGCGGGTAGTGTCAAGTTAAATCAATATGCAAAACATTCAATAAAAATTTAAGTAAAACAGTTCCTTTTATTTATTCTATCGATTATATATTAGACAGATATTGCATAGTAACAAAGTATGATATAAACGTAGCATATACTTAATTCTAAATAATATATTTGTATCTATAAATGAGATTTAAAGTGATATATATATATATAATTATATTATTTTTCCTAACACATGCATAAAGGTACTATGACGTAGACATCCCCTAAGAAAGGATTTTGATTAATTCCACCCCAAGGGGATAAAATAGGGGATTAAAGTTATCGTATAGTTAGACTTATTTTCTATTTTTTTATGCCTATGTGGGTAGGAATGTGACGAGTTTCAGTATATTATATATTTTTGAAAACCTGTCAGAGAAGCTAATAAATAAGATGGAGTTAAACATTTCCAAAAATACAACTTTTCACAGAAGGGTTTAAAACAAGAAGCCATATATAAAATTCTTGGTTTAAAAGAATCATATCCGTGATGACATAAAAACATAGTCTATGGTCTCATTAAAAAACAAAATCTTGTCATCATTGTCTATGGTCGCCATACGTCAATCTTGACAATAACTCTTTCGCGCATCCATTGTGAGGCGACGTGTTTATTTACAGGAATTCAGTATCAGTTCCAATTTGGTTCAAGAGTAAATAAATATCAATTAGTTAAAAATGTCTGAAAGAAAAGTTTTAAACGTAAGTACATCTTTCTGTAAACTGCCTACTACAGTCAAATGTACCTAATGCTAACGGTGTAATTATAATTTTTCAGAAATACTATCCCCCAGACTTCGATCCATCGAAGATCCCTCGCATGAAATTGGCCAAAAACCGTCAGTACACTGTTCGGTTGATGGCACCCTTCAACATGCGATGTGCTACGTGTGGGGAGTACATATATAAGGGGAAAAAGTTCAATGCCAGGAAAGAGGATGTTGAAAATCAGGACTATCTTGGTATTAGGATTTATAGATTTTACATTAAGGTGAGTGAGATTAGATCTTAGGATACCTGTGAACATAGTCAAGTGCACGAAATGGCTCAACATTTTGCGTTAAAATTGTGCCTGTAGGTAAGTACACTTGCAAATATATCAGTATGCATAACCATGACTATTTAATTCTTTTATATTGTTGTCTCTATTTTGTGTGTCTCATAATAATAATAAATAATTTAGCCCTTTTGATGTCCCACTCCTGGGCACGGGCCTCCCCTCAACATGAGAGGGATTCAGGCCCTAATCCACCACGCTGGCCCAGTGCGGGTTGGCGGATTTCACATATCTTTTTGAAAATTTGTTAGATCTTCTAAGACATGCAGGTTTCCTCACGATGTTTTCCTTCACCGTAAGCGAGTGATAATCATATAGAAATTATGATTCGCACATAGATTTCGAAAAATTCATAGGTGCGAGGCGATTTAACCCAAGACCTGGTGCCCGCAATACAGGTGCTTTAACCAATCGGCTATCACTGCTGTGTGTATCATATCCTGATTTAAGTATATGATGCATGTTTAAAGAGTTCATGCTACAGATCTATGTAGGTACCAATTGTTGAATGATTTTTGAACCTTGGACCAATGAAACCGAAGAAGAATTTAGAAATGATTACTGCTTATATTTTGAGATTTAAATTATATTATTTGTAAGTGCAATTGCCATTTCGTTTTTTCACCTGGTCTGGTTGTCACTGGGATTGATCCCAGCTGCTTGTTTAATACATTCTTAGTAGAAGCATTACTGAGTGTGAGCCCATACATTTGGGTTTTAGTAGGATTAGAGTTGGTATTGATTAATTTATAAATTGATAGGTATATTTAAAAGTCCTTTTGTTTGTGTTGTCAACAATATGGTTGTAATTAAGGTGTTAATTACGTACCTTCCAGTGCACGAGGTGTCTCCAAGAGATATCATTTAAGACGGACCCCAAGAACACGGATTATGAGATAGAAGCGGGCGCAACTCGGAATTTCATGGCTCTCAAACTGGCCGAGGAGCAGGCGAAGAGGGAAGAAGACGAACAGAAGGAAGAGGAAGCTAATAACCCAATGAAGTTATTAGGTATGTATACTTATAGTCTTCTTATATTTTTTGTCTTTGACTACCGCTTTGGCTATGAGGAGCCTACACTCCAATGTACTGTAACTATAGTACAAGCATTGTTTAGTTTTGGGACCATGCGGTTGGTGAGTTGGTTTTTTACTTTTTATACTTGTTTAAGAAAGTAATTAAATAATGTTGCTCGTTATTGAAATAAAATATAGCAAGTTATGGTTAAACTAGCGGCCCGCCCCGGCTTCGCACGGGTATATTGCGGTTACATTATTCGAGTTTTAGTAAGGATCCATAATTTTTTTGAAAATATATTATAGCCTATGTCACCCGGGGATAGTGTAGCTTCCCAACAGTGAAAGAATTTTTCAAATTGGTGCAGTAGTTTCGGAGCCTATTCATTACAACCAAACAAACAAAGTTTTCCTCTTTATAATATTAGTATGATTAAATTATTTCATGACTCTCACGACACTAGCATATGGGTCAATATGCAAGAAACATATCTATGATTGTCACTTAACACATATATTTTTTGATATGTATTAACCACGTGGTGATCATACTTAATCAAACTAAATTGTGTCATATTGTTTTCAGAATACAGAACAGAACAGTCGAAGCAGGAGATAGAGTTGCTGGAGAGCTTGGAGGAGCTGAAAGAGTTGAACAGGCGCCAGCGCACGGTGGACTACGAGGGCATGCTGCGGCAGTTCCAGCCCGAGTCCTCTGAAGAGCGGAAGGCGAGGGAGGAGAGGGAAGACAATGAATTTATTAAGTAAGTTATATCTTATCTATAGGCAAACCAAACCGCGCCATAGCTACGTCCGTACGTAGCTATTGTTTTCACATGGGACGAGGCGAAGGGAGGAATATAAAGGCAATACTCTTAACAGCAAAATATACACCCCTAATTCCCTCATATGCTAGGTGAAACAGAAAGGGTATACAATTTTTTTTGCACCTTAACTTTGTAAATGTAAAACTATCGGCTTTGTGGGACAGTTAATGTACTAAAGGTTTTGTAGACTTATGAAATATGTCAACAGCTGTATCCCTGTAACACCTTTTGTTTTTAAAATTTCCTCCAAAGCTGATAGTTTTAGAATTACAAAGTACAGTTTTGAATAAAAAAGTATACCCTTTATGTTTCAACCTGTATGTCTGTGTTTGGTTATATTATGTTGTCTGTCTGGAGTGAGAATGATTCACATTTAAAAATCAAGGCACATTGTATACCTTATTGAGGGTAATAGGAAGTATACCTCAAATGTGTGTATGCCACTGAGCTTGGTTTTCAACCTGTATTCTGTATCTTGAATTTAAAGAACGTAATACTTATAATAATAATAAATATCGCCAGACTGACACACTAACTGTATGGTCCCAAACTAAGCAACGCTTGTACAATGGACTGGGGGCGATCCCAATGACACCCAGACCTGGGCAAATTACGAACAGGCCATTTCCGAAATGTGCCCCAGTGGGAATCGAACCCGCAACCACCATGTGCAGTGAGCCGGGCGGCCTACGCTCGAACCACTGCGCCAAGCGGTCGTCGACTTGGAATACTTGTTTTATTTTTGTATAGCAATAAGCTATGATGGTAAAGAGACCTTTTATATTTTCAGATCGATAAAATTCAATAATCCTTCAGCCAACAAAAAGGTTGTCGAAGAAATTATAGAAGATGTTGATGCGGACGAGGGCCCGCCCGCGAAGACTTCCAAAATAGAGGTCGCACCACAACGTAGCACGACCATAAAGAACCAATCCTGGAACAAAAGCATCGGGGTGATGTCCAAAAAGCCAGCGTTGGCCAATCTCGTCAAAAGCAAGAAAGCAGTTACACAGACTGAGACAAAAAGTGTCCCAGAAACTAGTTCAAATAGCAATATAGCGAGTAAGAGCGGTACAGCATCGAGTAAGGAAGCTACGCCGGCTGCTACTGGACTATCATTATTGGCGAATTATTCGGGAAGCGACAGTGACTCGTGATAATGATGATGTATGTAATTTTGAATTATTTAAACATTAAATAGTGGAATCAGTTGTTAGGTATTTATATTTCTTATAGGCGAAGGTAGTAACGACAAATACAAAATAAGGTAATACTAACAAAACTACCGCAACTGGCGATAAAAAAAAAATATGACATGTAAAAAGACAAGCCCGCTGAGTTTCTTGCCGGATCTTCTCAGTCGAGGTCGCGTTCCGATCCGGTTGTAGATATAAGAAAAAAAATATGTAAAATTGACAATTTGTAAGTGCCCCCGTAGGCCTAAACAAAATAAACGAATTGAATTTGAATTTGAAAAACACTTGTCCAGAGGACGAACACTATAGAAAGAGACATTTCTCAATGCACTCTCCATTCGTACGCATTGTGATACATGAAGTCTCACAGTGCGTACGAATGGAGAGTAATGTTTGTGAATACAATCCATAGTGTAAGTAGTTTGTAAGTAGCCCACAGATTATCTAGACTTAGGACTTTTGACTTCTGTAGGCTTTTATACTATCTGACATAATTTATTTTTTGGGTGGCACATTGAACTGGCTGGTGGTGGTGGCAGTTGATACAAACAGTCAGATCGAAGGGTGAAAAGTCTTACAGCTGGTTATTGCTACCAGTAATCCCACTAGATGGATAATGTACCTAAGTTTGTATGGAATTAGGAACATCTGATTGATGCCATAAACTTTTCAAATTAACCTAGGGAATGCTTATACCGGGAATACAATCACATTTATTAGTATTGTACATTTATTTATATAAATGCTTTGAAGTTATATATGGTGCTCTAACTTTATTCTCTGAGATAGGTAAATCAATCCTACTATCCTACTAATATTATAAATGTGAAAGTTTGTGAGTGTGGATGTATGTTTGTTACTCCTTCACGCCAAAACTACTGAACGGATTTGGATGAAATTTGGAACACAGATAGTTTATTATCGGGATTAACATATAGGATACTTTTTATCCCGATAATCCCGAAATTTTTGTTACGTTAAATACTACGCGGACGAAGTCGGGGGGAACAGCTAGTTCAATATAAATGTCACCCAATCTTTTAAAATTCCAGTTTATATTGTGGCTGATACAAATTGTATGCATTTTTCATGTTATTACAGTATAATATATTACATTCCATACTTTTCCATAACATTCCCCCTAAATCCGTTGGAGCATCACAAAGGAGTTACAAAATCGTCTCAGTGACACCTCAATAACTCCCGGGAAAGTTTAAAAAAGCGCACGGTTGCAAGGTAACAAAAACAGATTACAGCTAGCCGGATGACAATCGGCTTAAGCCGGTGTGAGAGCGGTGCGCCCGCGCCGCCGCCGCCGCCGCCGAAATACTTCGGCCTGCGCCCTTTGTTCGCCGATGCTCTTCTATTTATTACAGTGTCAAGTGCATTCACTCGGCCAGTTTACGTGGCGCTTTCTTATTTTGATTCGGTCGGTTATTTGTTTACAGGGTGCGTTCAAAATTTTCGAAAAAATATAATATTGAAAACTAAAGTAACTGTTTTCAAATTGTTAATAAGCTGACTTTAATTTATCTTTACTTTTATGACGTAAAGTAGCTAGATCTGTGTTGAGATTGCGGCATCTTAGTTCTTAAAAATAACTTGATATTATGTAGGTAAGTGAGTAACGTTATTACATACAATTAGAGCTTCAGCAACTACCTACCTATGTTACTTCGTATGTTTTTTAATAATCACACACGAGCAGTAGTTACGTAATTTTAATTAGGCTAAGCTCTCTCAAGACAATATCTTTTTGTATTTAATTATATACTGGTTGCCAAAAATCCTACTAATATTATAAATGTGAAAGTTTGTTAGTGTGGATGTATGTTTGTTACTCTTTCACGCAAAAACTACTGAACAGATTTTGATGAAATTTGGAACACAGATAGTTTATAACCTGGATTAACACATAGAATACTTTACTTAAGTCTATGCGGACGAAGTCGCGGGCAGCAACTAGTTAATAATATTTGGAGAAAACATAATTTATAGGTACCTACCATGTATTTCGAAAACAATACACAGACCATTAGGATGCGAGATGCCGAAAGTTGTCTATAGTAGAACAGGTAGAGCAGTAGGCAAAAGCTGTTATAAAAGTTATGTTTTTCTTTAACATCAACCTGTATGTTCATCCCTTTTTTACACTAGGTACCTGGCTTCGGAATTAATTGATTGGAAAAGGCCGTTCAATACGTTTGATGAACGAAGATTGGGAACCGCGTAGGTGTTATAGTATAATAATGATTTTATCAAAGAATTTCTTAACGTGGCCGGTGTTTTATGTGAGTTATCACTATCATTAAGTAATTTAAGATCCTGTGCTCAAATTAAAGGAACATAGTTGCTTTGATTAGTGAATCTGCCGTTTTTATCCAATTCTGGATAAGTACCTACTATTATTCGGATATAGGTATTTTAAATGTTTTTTTTTCGAATAACCCAACCCGGTTACTATCTTCATAGGTCGTCAGGGTGCGCCACTAGCGCAAGATTCTAACACATGGTATGTTTTTATCTCTCCGGTAAATTCTTCATCATCATTAGTTATCTATCCATCTACTGAAGTAATTGTCATTGCTAATGGTAGTCGGTTATAATTTAATTTACATTAGTTATTAACGCAGAAAAAACACGATTACGTCCGCTATTGTATGGGAATGCAATTGTCAAAAGTTGGCGGGGTATAGGGGAAGACGGCGACTTTTGATTGGTCCGTTCAAGGTCGAGCCGTAAGTAGACCAATCAAAATGTCAGGTAAGGTCATGCCTATAACATATGCAGTGGGAACACATGAACGGGGGTGCCCGGCTATGCGCCGTCTATGGCTTATTGGTTTACTGTGATTGACCATAGTTTATGCACACAGTGAGCATACCTAGTTATTTTTAATTTATTCGTATGGACCTTTGATAAAGGAAGGAATATCAAAGGTATGAACATATAATGAAAATTACCTGTGAATTATTTTATGTATCTAGTACCTTGCATTGCCAGACAGGTATTACATCAGATCAGATAGGAACGGGATAAAATACGTGTTCCATTAGTTTTTTTATCGTTTTCAAAACTAATTATTATGTAGTCTGGAGCAAGTCATCTTATGTGCGCATGCTTCGATGCACAAGCCTCGCAAAAAATAATAGATCTCTTCTAATCTTGCGAACGTTATGATTTTACCTATTTTAAGTAGGTATATTATAGTTATTAATTATAAATCGTTGTGATTGTTTTTAACACATGTTTTACAGTAATTTTATATGTAAATACCTACTAATTACCTCCATCCAAAGGTTGATTGCAAAAGATCGCAGCTTCCGATAGAACCGCCCTATTCGCCAATATTATTTTGATTTGTAATTAAATAGGTACTACCTAATATGTATTTATTACCATAATAAGTAAATCTTTCAATTACTTCGAATTTAATTCACAAAAGTATTTTATTTTTTATATTAAAGGAAAGTGCGACTGCAATTAAAGTTATTATTATTTGTTAATCGTATGTCAAATATCGGCTACAACTTCCATGTCCACTTCATAATACATTCTAATAGTAAAGCTCAACACTAAACGATGGGTTGTGAATGAACACATTCCTCGGTATTTTGGAATATAAACCGGGACTGTTTGTCGATAGAAAGGGCCATTGAGGAATTAGGGTGCTTTCACACCGGTGGGACGTATAAGTTGGCTGCTGCGTCTGCGTGTCGTTGTCGCGAAAAACAGTAGGATTCCGCTTTAGTAAGAATCGTTGTTAAGAAATTAAATTTTGGTTTTAAACACGAGACGCACACAAGTTAAGGTCGGTGAGCGAATAATATTAAAATAGCACATTTGTTAAATCTACAGGAACATTAAAGACAATTGCGGCCACAGTGATAATCTGTGGCTCTCGACGTTGACTCACACTTGACCAAAGAGGAATGACGTGCATGAAGCGCGCGTTTTTTGAAATGTCAAAGGTAGTTTCTTTTCTACTCAAACTCGAAAACCAATACTCGTATCTTAAGAGATAGAAAAGAGAAAACTATATATCGCAACGACCGTCTTGAATGCTGTGAAGCCGGGTTTTTTATTTTTACTGCAGTGATGACCAGTACATTTCAATAAATTATTAAATAAAACATACCTTAATTGACATTTCAAGACAGTATTCACTTTGTACTTCTGTAAATCGGAAAGAGACTATCTAATATAATCGTAAATATTTCATGAAATACGCTGGCTCCATGCTTGTCATACCTCTATACCTCTTTGCACCAAACAAAACGGCATTCCCGAGCTGCTTTAGAATTGTGATTGACAAAATAAAAGTGCGTGAAGACCCTTACCTAAATACCTTAGGATGGCCGGATTTTAGGGTAAGGTCTAACTGTTGAATCACGAATAAGTTTGTACACTTTCTAACTGAATGAGGGTCCATTCCATTGTCGGCAGCTTCCCTCGATTAGGATGTTACGTAAGCACACAAACGCGATAGTTAGCGTCCGGCTCGTGTGAGGAAGTGAAATTGAAATCCGACTTTTGTCAATGAGCTTTTCAGAGAAACATCGTGATTGGGCGCCTTACACTGATCTGCTTAGACCATCTGTACGCCGAAAAAAAAACTAGATACAATTTTTTTATACGACCTGATTGACTTTGGATTACGGCCTGAATCCCCCTCGTAGTGTGGGGAGGCCCGTGCCCAGGAGTGGGACGTCAAAAGGGCTATATTATTTACCTTTATTCACTTTTTCAATTATTTACAACGCAGTTTTTAGAACATGCTTTGTAATGTCACTGTAAATGGTTTCTAATAGAGGCTAGATTTACCTATGCCGTGCAAAATCAAAATCAAAATAGTTTTATTCATGTAAGTCAATAATGCATATTGGCAGAATCCACCATGTGCGTGATTATACTTCTAAGTTATACCACCCAAAACTGTTCTTTAAGTTGGAGCCGAGTTCTTTGAGGTTTTGCAAGTATTAGGTGGACAAGAAATTTACGGCTTCGTATCCGAGCTATTTAAATCTAATGTTTCGAGTTAACCTTTCACAATATTTTGTTGAGTTTGATGTGCCAGTGTATACAGTTGTTCATCTCGGTTTTATATAGTATAACTCAAGTTGATACGAAACGAAGCGATCCTATTGGTTGAAACGGGAGGGCTCGCTGCATAGCCCAACCAAGTGTTCAGCCACCCTTATGTGTCACACACTAATCGTGATTTCGCACTGGACGAAACATGTTGGCGAAACATATTGTTGTCTCTATTTTTTGTTTTCATAATAAAGAGACAACAATATGTCTGGTGAACATGTTTCGTCCAGTGCGAACTCACGGTAACATTCATTTAACTCTTCATCTTCGAGCTGGCATAATTATATGATAAGATCCCTAAAGTTTTGATCAGAATTCTGTATAATTTCCTTCACGAAATTCAATTTTGATTCAATTAATATGGTGGTATAGAAAATGTACTAAACGGCCTCAGCATGCAATTGCTATTGTGGTTGTTATCAATCACAACCCGGCCCTGTCAGCAGGACTGCCATTGTCATTCACATGCCTTGGAACGAACGCTCTTTGGATTCGCCTACAGCTAGTACGTGTAATACAGCGTTTACTACTGCTAATAGGGAACAGCCACGCCCATATGGCTATTAACTTTCCTCCACGGTACCTGCGGATTCCTGGCAAATCGGGAACTAAACAAAAAGCGCGTAGCGGCGCATAGCTCACGGTGCTCAGATAAATACAATCTCGTATCCCAAGTTTTTCATCGACATAAATATTGTTTTTTTTTCGTAGATGTAACGGCGTTGTGCCCGCGCCGCCGACACGTCGGTGTTCGATTCTGGGAAGTGTAGTTGTCGCGGCGCCGGTCCCGAGTCTTGCTCCACTAATAAATAAAAGGCTCCTTGGGAAATATTATGTTACGTCTCGGTTTTTTGGTCGATGCGTGCGATGCCGCAGGCGCGGTGGTCGGCTTTGCCCACTCGAACCCGTAATGGGCGGATTTCACTATCTACAGAGCGATTAGTGTCCATTTATCTCGGTTAATCAGCTGAAACATTTCGGCGCCCAACATGTAATGACTCGAGTATCTTAAAGGTGGTGACGTTTGAGGGGAAAAAAAAGTTTTAAACCATTAGTTTCGATCAGAAATTCTATCGAGCAATAAGACACCTTAAAGGTCAAGCAATTCATGGCGTAGGGAACATGGTAAAGACCATGGTTTTAAAAGGAATATTGAGTCAAGCAGTACCTACTTATTTACCATATTAAAGTAGTTTAAAAACAACAAGCTTCGAACTAGTAACGCAGTTTATTTGGAGTTGGGCAACACTGCAGGTGGATACTAGTATCTAGTGTTGCTTAACCATCGATTGTTTATCAATAGGTTGCCAATACTATCATGATTTCGGAAACTAGTCACAATATTGATAGTATTATTGATGAAAAGGATTAGTAATTGGCATGCAAATTAAATTTTTATACCTACTGACATAGTAATAAATTGTTATTAAAGAAACAATAGTTCTATAAATATTGTACACCAAAGAGGTATGTTACAGCGATATCTTATGTATTATAACACCACTGTACACCTGTTGCAAACAATAAATTATTTTTTAATTTCGTCTATAGTGATTATCGACAGTGATTTCAATAAAACACGCTATAATAGTGATGCTATCGAAAGTATCTGTCATCAATATTATTAGGTGCCAGTGTCGATAGCCCGCCCTATATTGTGGCTAGTTTTCAAGGTCGACTATCGATGCATCAACTATAGATAGTCAGGCATCACAACTAGTATCTAATAATTTGTAACGTCCTAAGTGTTGGGACATAGGTAATTTAACGCTATTCAGAAAGTATCGATTGACGATAAAACATTCGCCGCACACATTTCTTTGTTTATCTATAGATTAATGCTATCTTCGGCGGTAGTGTAATATAAAATGCTAATATAATGGAATGGAGACAGAAAATTGGTGGGGTGGTTCATCCCTATTTGAATGAAGAGAAGTAAAAATGTGTGAGCGTTGACTATTCTCTCTGGAAATTCTTATATCATGCTATGATAGGTCAATCTTCGTTAACGCAAGTCTCAATGACTGTGGCCCGTAGTCACAGACGATACTATGAGGTCTCATAAAGCACGTGAAGAAACAACGCATAGAGAAATGTCAAACTATCCATAGTATTGGTCCTTTACTTAGACAAGTATTGTTAGTGAATACAGCCGTGAGTAACCCACGTCAAGGAATCCTACTATCCTACTAATATTATAAATGTGAAAGTTTGTGAGTGTGGATGTATGTATGTATGTATGTTTGTTACTCCTTCACGCAAAAACTACTGAACGGATTTGAATGAAATTTGGAACACAGATAGTTTATAACCGGGATTAACATATAGGATACTTTTTATCCCGATAATCCCGAAATTTTTGTTACGTTAAATACTACGCGGACGAAGTCCGTGGGCACATCTAGTAGAACATAAAATATCAAGGTATTCCTAAAGCGCCCATCTAGCCCGCGAAGTTCAAATTTTTTGAGGTATTTTAGATTTTTTTCAAAATCTGACGATACTAAAAGGCACATTTTGTAATTCGCGACACAGACCGTATGCAGTGCATTTATTAATATATCCAACTTACTCTAAAACATTTGAAGAACGACAGCTATCCAGATAATCTGGGCTGCTACTCTGCAAATCGACAACGATACATTCGAAACGATATGACATTACTTCGAATATATCGACCTTACCCTACTCTAACAAATGTTCGAATTCCTTGTCGTGTATCGTATCCATAGACTATGTTCGGAGTGAATGATACGAATAATTAATGCAAAGTTTGTTGAAAACCTGAATATTCTCTATGGCCTCATTTGTTTTATCTGTGGGGCAGAGACACAAAAATAGATAAAGAAACTAATATTTATACATAAGACTCGCTAGCTCTATCACGCTCGCTGTTTTTTTGTATAGCGCTGTTCACTTTATCCATTGTATTATCTATAGACTTTTTATGTATGGTCACAAGCGTATTGAGTTAATCTGTGGTCATAAACCTAAACAAAACTAGCTTTTACTTTTATTTTATAGCTTCTTGACAAATTAGTCATCGGGAATGCTTATATATTATTAAAAAGTTCCCGCATTTGCTGCCTCCTCCTTCTATGGGCAATATTTACTTTCCTGATGGCTTCAAAGGGAAAAATCATGACATTGTAATCAAAAACTTTTACAGAAGTCAGCAGAGGAGCTCATGGCTACACTGATAAAAATATCAACATAACATCTCAAACATCTCATCATGCAACTGTTTTATTCGTTTATTATTTATTTATCACGAATTTAAATGTCATTTTACACCGAATTGCTATAAAATTAACCAAACGATAATGCCGACGACGTCCTAAGAGGTGTCGTTGAGATTATCGCAAAAAATACGTGTTGGTCGTTGTCAAATTCGAATATACGTGTCCGACATTTAAACCTAAGAGTAGGGTTAAGCTCGATATATCGGATTATGAATCGTTCGTTCCGACATCGACACGACACTAAAAACGATGGAACTTAGAGTAGGATTCGACACGACAAATGTCACGATATATCGATTATCGTTTTCAAGAGTAGCACCCCTGGCAATTTTTGTATATTTAGTGATTAACTAGTATCATATCCACCGTGATAATATTTAAAAATAAATGTATTAATAAACGCACTGCATACTGTGTTTGTCGCAAATCACAAAATGTTGTCTTAAATGTTTTCAGATTTTGGATAAACTATAAAAATACTCGAAAATTTTGAATTTCGCGGGCTAGACAGGCGCCTTCACCTTAAGAGTACCTAAAAAAGAATAATTTTTATTCTCTGAAGGAAAAACGTAGTATAATTACAAGTCAAGCAATACGAACTACAAAGACAGTAACATTCAAAAACATATTTAATATCAAACATCTAAAATAAACATAAGATTAGAAAGCCATCGATTATCATTTAAAATGATTAATAAATGACATTTCTAAATGATTTCGCCGTCGTAGGTTTTATTTTATTAATGCAGGGGCTAGTCCGAACAGCATTCCATCTGTTGGGTCCAGTGTGGTTGGATGTGCGCGATTGTATGGACACGAACATGGAATTTAAATGCGTAATATTACTTTTAAACAACAATTTCTGGGGTAATTGAAGCGGTTTACTATAGTAATGGATTGGTTTATTGGTTTGTTTAGATATTTTTAAGGTACGGTAGGACTAGTAGTGGTCCTTACAAAGTTTACCCTAGAAACAAAAAATTCTCTAAGTCAAGATGTTTACTATTCATAGCTTACTAGCTACTGCCAGCGACTTCGTCTGCATGGACTTAAGTAAAGGTCCTATGTTAATCCAGGTTATAAACTATGTGTGTGCCAAATTTCTTCGAAATCCGTTCAGCCGTTTTTCCGTGATTGAGTAATAAACATACAAACTTTTACATTTGTAATATTAGTAGGATTTATTTAGTCTTCTGCTGTCACTAGTCAGTTTCATTCAATTGTGTTCTATTATGTTTATTTTAAAGATAATAATAATAGTTGATTAACTTCTTCTGTACGGAATGAGAATTTAGGGGAATCATTACTTCACTAACAACGACAGGTTTAATTATTTTCCTATTAAGTATAAACATCTTATCAGACATGTGTTCAAAACCTTTATGTAAAACTAGCTGTGCCCACGGACTTCGTCCGCTTTCGTAACGTAACAAAAATTTCAGGATTATCGGGATAAAAAGTCCTATATGTTAATCCCGGTTATAAACTATCTGTGTTCCAAATTTCATCCAAATCCGTTCAGTAGTTTTTGCGTGAAGGAGTAACAAACATACATACATCCACACTCACAAACTTTCACATTTATAATATTAGTAGGATTTGTTGGCATTATAGATAGGTACATTTTACCAATTTTTTCTATTTTTTAAATTTTTGTTAACTTAACTTATTATTCCACTTATAACAAGCTTTTTATATATACGAGGGATGCCTTTTAAGTTTTGTCGTTTGAAGAAAAAAACACAACTAGAACCTTATAGTACTTTTTATTGTTTTTCAAAGTATTCACCACGTAGCTTAATACACTTTTCCATTCGCTCAAACCAGTTATTATAACATTTATTCCACTCTAAAGTGGGGGTGTTCAAAATGGCTGACTTGAAAGCGTCGACTGCTTCTTCACTGGACTGGAACCTTTGACCACGAAGACTTTTCTTAATTTTAGGAAATGTAAAAAAATCGTTAGGGCTTAGATCAGGACTGTATGGAGGATGGTCAAGAATTTCTACTTTTTCCTGCTTCAAATACTCAATCGTTTGACGAGCGCTGTGTGAACTTGCATTGTCGTGGTGCAGGATGATGCGTCGCTTTGAGTTAGATTTTCGAAGTTCGGCGATGACTTGTGGTAAACAAACTGTGGTATACCACTCTGCGTTAACCGTTCTACGATCATCAAGTGCAATAGTCGCAACATGGCCGGTTTTTCTAACGAACGTGGCCACCATCTTCTTTGAAGTGCTTCGAGAACGAACAACTTTAGTCGGCTTTGGCTCGTCTTGAAAGACCCAGATTGTAGATTGTTGTTTGGAATCAGGATCGTAGGCATAGATCCAAGATTCGTCACCACTGATGATGTCGTAGACGTGATTTGACTCTCCTCGGTTGAACCTTTGCAGAGTTTTCTTACACCATCTGACGCGGGCCGCCTTGTGATCGTCGGAAAGCAGATGCGGTATCCAACGGCAAACTAGCTTTCTTACACCAAGCGCTTCATGCAAGATCTTCTGAATGGTTGTCCCTGAGATGCCTAATAGAGCCTCTATCTCTCGATACGTCACATGACGATCTTCGAGAATTAGTTGTCTCACTCCAATGATGTTATCTTCAGTGAATGCAGATTTTGGGCGACCTTCGCGAGATTTGTCACTAACACTAGTATGTCCACGCTGGAATTCTAAATACCAGCGTTCGACAGTCCGCAGACATGGGGCTTCATCCCTGAACACAGATATTAGATCTTCAAAACACTGAAGCCGTGTCAGGCCTCTTCTAAAGTTGTAGAAAATTATTGCACGAACATTTTCCTTAGAAAGATTCATTTTCGTACGTAACCTGACAGATTCTAATCGACGCTGTGACTAAACAATAACATTAATCCTAATACATTCAACTGTTTTGAGATTCGAAATTTAAACACATTCGAATATAGAACAGTTCCAAATTCAAAATTGCCGGGAATTATGGAAACGACAGAACTTAAAAGGCATGCCTCGTATACGATATTATATAAGTAAGTAAATACTTAGGTAAGTGATTGTTTTAAAGTGTGCATATTAATAGGCGCATGATCACCGTTTATTGGACAATTGTAGGCACCGGATGCCCCGCGATGCCCACATGATTGATTATAAAGCCGCAAGTTACTCATCCCGCTGTAAATGAAGTCGTTAATGGAAGCCGGCCACTAATTGGGCTTAAAAGTTCCTTCATATAGAGGCCCGCACTCCTTTTGATAAAACATTACTTACTTCCAAGAATAGAGCTCTGTGTAGGCACGCATTGGGTAATATAATTATTATACCGTAATTAAAATTATTTTATATAAAGAGAAAATATATCGTTATTGTTATAGAGTTAAAGAGGGCGCTTATGTTGAAGGTACAGTCAATAAATTGAAATCTTGAACCACCATAAGACATATTTTACCATAATATTGTGAGTGGTTATGATTCAGTTATTTCGACTTGAAGATACTGACCATGATGTAAGTATATTCCTTTAGTAGGCATTTAGTTGCTCGTACGACATATTAATTAGAGCCTCAGATATTTATTATGCTTTTTAGCTCATCGTCCTGAACGTATCATTAGTAAATAAAGTGACAATGCACAAAACATTAAAATTTGATATGATGTTATAATCGGTGTTTAAAATTGAAGAAGCAAAGTATTTGCTGAATCATACAATGTAATAGCTTTTTATGTATGCAAAGGAAGGTATCGAGCGAAAGAATGTTCCAGAATAAGATTCAAATAAGCATCAGATAGTACCCAACAGGCTTTCACACATGCCGCCCGATAAGAATTCCGGCCGGGTTGTGTGTGTGCGGCGGCTTACACGCACACAGACACCGACGCCGAAGATGTTCCATTCATAATTTTAACAACCACTCATTATGGCTCGCCCGCGAGCGGTGGGAAGTGCGGCAAAGGAATCCTGAAATTGTATGACATCACGCCTCTTTTGTTTTATAATCGCTTCATTTGTGTCGTGATAGAGCGCGATTAATCAAAATAATGTGTTTGCACAGCAGGAAACACGTACTTATATTACCCGCATAGAGTCTCCTTTCGCGAAAACGCGAAGGTACTTTTTAAGGAATTCCAATTCATTCAAATCGCCCGACCGACATTGGAACCGGTACAGGTGATCCGATATTATGGGCTATATAATCTGAGACTGGCTTTCGCCCTCTTAGAATAGTTGGAAGGTTTCTTTTTATATGTAGTCACTTACGCCTAAAAATATTGGCTTCAATTCTGTAAGTATGTAAAGTCTGTTGAAAATATTAGCTACAATTATTATGAAAAAGCAGTGATAGCCGATTGGTTAAGCACGCGTCTTGCTAGGTCCGTCTACCAGGTCTTGGGTTCAAACACCGGCTCGCACCTCTGGATTTTTCGAAATCTATACGCGAATTATATTTTCTATAGGATTATCACTTGCATACGGTGAAGGAAAACATCGTGAGGAAACCTTGCATGTCTTAGAAGATCTAATAAATTGTCGAAAGATATGTGAAATCCGCCAACCCGCACTGGGCCAGCGTGGCGGATTATGGCCTGAATCCCCCATGTTTTGAGGGAAGGCCCGTGCCCGGGAGTGGGACGGGTCTAAATTACCTATAGCTGGCAAGACTAATAGACTCACCCATCATGTGTTGGCTGTCCCCACTAGCCGCACTGCCCGTCAGTCACCTGAATCTCACGCCCTCAACGAAGTCCCCGATTTAAACCAAGGGGGGGGGGGGGGGGGGGTATTCACAGTTTATGAAAAGTTCCCAACGTGGGAAACGACAGCTTCTATCCTTCTTTTACATATGAATTAGAAGAAGGATGGAAGCTGTTGATGCCAACATGGAAACTTACCGTCAATGTCAAGTTAATGCGGAGAAATTATTGAATATTTTGTTGATTTGTATAAAGTTAGTAGTCATTGGTGAGCGCATAAGTTGTTTAGGTCTTTGGTGAATCTCTTAAAAAAATTAAAATAGTAATCTTAACTTACCGTCATTCGAATGCAGTCGCAACAGCTAGTTCACATCTTTATCTATCTCGCGTGTACCGCGCATGCGGCTTGCAATTTAATGTCATTACCGAGCGCAACGTGTGTGGCACCGATAGCCGACGCGTATTCATTATTTATTGTTTCACATCAACCACCAAACAGATACCGATGAAAGGCCCACGGTGTTCGCCAACGAGGTGATTTAACCCGCATTATCTGTTGTGCATTATTTGAAAACTTTTTAGATGCCCTCTTTGTTGTATCACGTTTCGAGGTGGTGAAAGTTCTAAAGGTATTCATAGTCAACCCTTGAATATTACAGCATACAGGGACCAACCATAATATATAACAGAGGATTGTGACACTTTGCTAAGTGTAATTGTTTTGAAAACATAAGAAAGCGGTTAAACCGCCGCTTGTCTCTGTCTGTAGTACTCTTGGGCTTACTAAAAAAATTTGTCAATGGTCACCACTGATAATTGTTCGTGAAAATTCTAAACGTGACTACTAATTACTAAACATAATGATTTTGTTTAATTTGCGTATACTAAGTAGGATCTAATCTAGTGTGCATTGGATGTGCCCTTTCAAACATAACTGTTTAGCTTGCGTTCGAGCTGGACAGAACGCAGCAGCGGCGCTGTTGAATATTCAGGTCGTGCGCACCATCAGGTTCATAGAGTCTGAGAAACTGCCCATTAAAATTATGACAGGCCATCTACATTCCTGGACAACAAAGCCGACCTACGATTAAAATAACACCTCCTTCGTAGAACGTATATCCATTTTACTTCACAAGGGTCCGTAACGTTTCCGCTGGGGTCCTATGATACCTTTTTTCCGAAGACGGTTGAAAAAACTTGGCGTCCCATTAACAATAAGATCAAAACTAGCCGGCCGCGGCACAATGGACGGAGCGCCAGCCTCCGACCGCTCGGGAGACGCTTCCAGGAATCGCGCCCTTTAAAAAAGATCCAACTCATGTTGGGCGTGTGATAGTTGGCGAAGTCGCATTCCTGGGGCAGGCTGGCCTGCCCTGGGCGCCGCCCCACGGCGACCCAGCACTCCTATTATTCAGTCACGTAGAAAACATCACGAATGTGACAATACAGACTGAAGAATCGGCGGTACTGTACTTAACGAATGATACATATCACAATATCGCAACACACCCATTTCAGTACTCGGAAGTAGCGGTATCATTACCCAAATCTAAAATTGCATTATAAATCTATATAGCAATATGGCATACGTCGCTATCAATAACAATATCAGCAATCGCCGCAAAAAGTGCAAAGATTGCATCGCCCATCTTTTGTGCGGCACGGGTAATCTTATTGCTGTATAGTGTGCAAAAAAGCCCAATAATACAAATGTAATAAGATGATTTTGAGCGACCATTAGTGGATGCCACCGCGGCGGTCCCACGCTCTCGTTTGTCTCGTGAGGTGGGTTGCTTTGCCTCAATAGCTATGGATTCAGCGGGCGTTCAAGTCAATGTGACCGATTACATTCGTTATGTCACCGTTTACTGCTATTGTCCTGTTAAGATTTATTTTATGACAGGTTAATGCTTCAAGTGTGCAACCGACCTGCCTGTTCTTTATGGCTCCCGTAATAAACTGTAATAGTATGAGTTTTGGAAGTATTCAAATACCGACCGAATGATCGATGTCTCCATAGATTCCCCAGTAAAGCTGTTCCGATCAAAACTTGTACTAAGGTACCTAGTCGACCAACCGACCAACTTATAATGCAAACTCAATGTAACATTTTATTTCAGAAGTTTGGGACTAACTGTCCCAAGACGTTGTCTTTCCGCACCCAACTCTAGCTCAATTATAATCGATATCGATCGAAGAAACCCAATTGGATATTAATAATAAGCTGTACCTTTGTACGTAGGAGTGAAGCATGCCCATTCGTATCAAAGGTATTTAGTCTGTAGAGCTAGTATTATGAGGATCGACAAATTCTATGAAAAATGATCACCACCGCGCGACCCCCTGCGGCGCAACTGTTTATTTATATGTTATCGTCGGTCTCTCATATGGCTAAAGATTATTTAAATAATGGGCAGTTAAACAAATGTGTTGCTTGCAAACGCTTACCGAAAATAACAACTGCTATTTATAGTAGAATACTGTCTGGAAATGTATGGATGTCTTTGGGGATCAGCTGTTCTTTACCCAACACTATTCGTATGTACAATGTAGCAATGTTTGCCTCTCCCAGTTCATACATATTGCCATTAATGATGGGCTATGAATAGCTATATACTAAGTATATATATAATCCATCTGTCTGCGACATATAGGTATATCAAGTCTGTGTTATTACTGCTATGATTTATAAGGCAACAGTAAATATTTTTTTACACACAAAAAGGTAGCATTGACAAATTTAAAAAACATAACCTCATACCTACAATTAACGGGGAAAGTGTCGAGATACCTGCATAATTTATGTATATAGGGTGTATTTGACAAAACTTAAGTGACATACAGCTCACAAAATTCCTACTGGCTGTGCAAACAGTTGTCTTGTATCGCCCGTAAAATTTATAACACAAATATACTGCCTACCTATAGTATACGCCGCCACTTGTCGGGAATGCCGTCTTCAAAGTTTTATTTCGTTTGCCTGCACGCATGCGCCGGAGACATTCTCTAGCTCCTCACTTTCTGATAAAACAGGATTCCATATTAACAATCTTAATTTATCAATAAAATGCCTTCAACCGGTGATAGAGAGCACAATTCTCCACCTTTCAGTTCAAGTGATTTTATTGTTCCTTACTCGAACTTAATACAATTTCTACAAGGCGGCACACAGTGCATTATGAAGGTTTGATTTGGAAAGCAACCTTTAATAGTAGCGATCTCTAAATTTGAGTATCTAATGCGGAAGTCGGAAACATCTCTATGCACCGCATGCAATGCCGAAGAGGATGTGTACCGCATATCGATGCGATGTGTACGGAACGCAGCACTTATAAAATTCATTGGGACCGATATCGTCCTGTCAGACCGTCTGTCTGATGGGATGATACCTATCCTCAATATGGTCAAAGCTGCCCTCAATAAAAGATAAGGGGTACCCACCTATTACTGTGTGACCTATTGTGTGTGCCTAAATATGTAATAAGGACCAATAAGTAGAGTCAGTTACGGGGTGACATTCGCTAAGCGAATGAACTCCCAAAATAAAAATAAAAAATAAATAAATAAAATACCTTATACATTAATAATACGAGTACAGTTACGAAACACGAAATGTATTGATAAAGCCTACTTACAACGTTTGGTTATTGCGCGCATGGCACATTCTATGGGCCTCGATTACGTCATGCCAATGCTATATTTATGGTGTTGAACGCCATGGCATGATGCACGCACATATGCACAAAATACCGATGGTTTATCGAAAAGCACTGACCTATGGATGGAGTGACATGACATGATAACATGGGAAAACCAACGCTGTGCGCATGGGAACTAGGTGATGTGAAACGTGCATCGACAACTATTATAATGATATGTCCTGCGTAATCAATGTTAAAATACATATTACTTTTGATGCAGACGATGGCTTCGCTGCGGCTCCAGCCCGCCATATATTTGTCACTTTCATTTATCATTGTCAATAAGCGCCGATGTTCCCACGATACGGCAATCTGAATTGCGCATAGCTGTTTAGTTTATGCGGTCCTTCAAGGAAGGGGCGCCATTTCGTCGGTAACATATTCCAATGGTTTCGCTTATCGATTTTACTACTAATGAAACACCAAAAAAACGTCGACGCTCAATAAATAGTCAATTTCGTCTATCCGTTATTGGCGCCCCCATTGAAGTTGATATAGTTGTGTGGTTCAGATGTGTAACATAATAATCACGTCGTTCGACATCCCATTCGCCTGATTAGGGTGCTCTATCGGGCAATTGTAGCGAATTTGCGCCACGTGACCACTATTTGCCGGCGTAAATATATCACCAACGCCCGTTGCATCGGCCTTATTTATGTTCCAATTAAGTCATTTCTGCCAACCCTAACGATGCGGGTTTGGATCAATGATGTGAATATTCGCGAAATTAGCTGCAATTTATTTATATTACCACTCCAATATAGAAATTACTACGTCATCTGGGAATAAAACAGCCATGGAATCAAATAAACAGTCTAAAATGATTCCAATAATTGCTTGGCGTCTTTACAGTCGGCATTAATGAAGTAAGTAGATTATAAACAAGATCTTGTGTTCATTATAAATAAAGTTTATTGGGACTACTCCGATAAGAGCCGGGAAGGCGGCGAGACGAATCGTATCCGGTACAGTGATAATACGATACATAGTGCAAACAATATGAATCGTTATGGTCGCGTTATCAACGGATCAGACATGAGAAAAAATATACATAGCAGTTCATGTAAATAGTACCTACATATAGAACCACCCGGCTATAACTTTAATGAACACTTGAGAACCTTGTATAGATATTCGATTTTGTTGAAACGATCCATTGCACGCATTACTGCTTTGTTTGGGAAATAATGGACTTAATACAAAAAGCATAATTATGTTGCATTTTAAATGAATTTTATCTGCGAAGATTTACGTTTGGCGCACTCACGTCAATCTATCTTGGAATCAAAAGCTGGATAAAATGACAATGCTTCACCAAATTAGTGACAATTAACTATTCATTCTTAAAACACAAAGTACCTACGAGAATACTTTACAAGCGCCACCTAAACAAAACGGTGTTCAATTCACAAATGATCTCCCAGGAAGTTGCCAACAATTGAGCAGCATCCCTCACTGAACAACTAATGGTCGATATAACAAAAGGTTTGTCTGGCGCCAGCGAGACGTGGCCAATAACTGTTCAGAAGACCGAATTGTCAATACCCTCGGTACCTGTCGTTTTGTCCATTGTCCAGCAGGTATATTTAACAATTGATGCTTCGAGCAAAAGTGAAAATCACAGGAAGCAATACGATGAATTATAATCCAGGAATAACAATTTGTAACACGTACCAGTGGTTCAAGAAAGGGTTTTGTTGTGTTTGTATTCGTACCCTTTTTTGGGTTTGCCAATATGCCCTCATCTGTTCCGAAATTTTGAAGATACTCTTTTACTTTTAGGGAATTGTGAATTATGTTTTTATTGTCATCTTACCGTAAAGTCGCTGTTTTGTTTTGTAGGTAGTACGGTTTATCACTTTTATTTTCAATTAAATTGTTTAATTTTGCTAGATAACATAACTCAGTTTATGAGTTTTTAAAGTGTTTTGCTTGCTAATGCTAGTGTTGCTATGCCTATCTTGATATACCGGGTAACTGGTAAAACACTAACAACCTTGCAGGACTGTATTGATAACATCATAAACAACAACTTTTGTTCCATGACTTGTGTTAATTAATTAGATTTAATTAATTGTATTGTATAGGTATTATTTTTAGAAACATATTGAATGATATCAACAATTTTAATGAACGGCAGAGATTACTTGTTGGTATCGGGGTCACACCAGTGCCCCGTCAAGTTTGAGGCCGAAGTTCGGAACTCTAAAACAAAAACAAACGGAAGCGACCGATTTGGTTCCACGAAACATTTCGGCGCGTGAAACACGCGTTCCCCGAAGTCCGTCACAAATTAGTGAATGAACGTAATTCCGTTTGCATAAGACAATGTACCGTGGCATGTGGCCGTTCAGTGGGGGTAGGTCCGGGCACATGTGTTACTCGCTCATTCATACGCTATTTGTGGGTCCATTCAGCATTGTGTTGCACATGCACCGGAAACGTCTCCACGGTGCCGCCTCCGTGCGCGACAAATTAGCAGAAACGATATTGTGCTCATGATAGCGTGTTTTATATTGTTTTATGATCGGGTCTCGGTCGGCGCTCCTCGGTTCATCTCGTGTATGCTTTTTTGTACTCAGCATTGTTCTATGTAACGGAATGTGTAGAGTATTGCGATTAACATTTTGCTGCTATAAAATAGGCACGTGCAGACGTTATGGAGGGTTTTTAACTTTATCTTTATTAACCGCAAGCAGTTTGCCAAAATATTACTGAAAGCAATTTGGATGGAGGCGTATGCAGAGACAACTAGACTATTTGTACACACCACGTTCACAGCCTATGTCCTAGCCCATACTATTAAAGGTACCTATAACAAAAATTGTTTGAAATTTGTAATTTTTTGTAGGGACGGAAATAGAAAAAATATGCTAGTGTGCCTAAATACACAATGCACGTAGGTACCTAGACAAAGTACTAGATAATAAGATATAACGACTCTATGAATTGCCGATGCATTTATTACATGCCGCTACGGAATTCGTAGCAGAAACGTCGTAGCACCACTGCTACGAATCACATCTCACGTTCGGATACAATGTTTGCAGAAGATAGAGCACCGCAGGAGAACACCTATTCGAACCTCTCCTTACTTACTATTTTAGTTATATTATATATACGCTAGTAAGGGATACTAATAAAAATATATTACAATTTTTTATGATATGAAACAGTAAGTACTTTGCAGCATATTAACATTAGAAACCGTACTACCCACAAATTGCAAGAAAAAAACAATATCTACTTCGGATGTATAAAAACTTTATTTATACACGTTAATAATGATATAGGGCATTAACAAAAAAGATAATGAAATCATGTGAAATTCCACCCTTCGTCTACCTATCTACGTCATAAATTGTGAGTTAACATCGCTGTGGCAGGGCATAGCCACCCATTGCGCCCGCGCCGCTTTCAGGCGCGTTGCGTTGGTGCGAGTGGTTGATAATTGACTCGTCGGGCTAGTCCGCGTCCGGCCACCCCTTCCATAAATATTTCCCGATCAAATTATTATGCGTTCTAAAAAATGCCACGAGCCCGATTCTCAGAATCGTCAAGCGAGGGCGGTTCCACACAAAGCCACGGAGAGAGACGCGCTTATGGGGCGAGCTGTGCTCGAGACAGTGACAATTGTTGAATGGAATGAGGTTCAGCACAGCCGACGCGACGGGGCAAACTGTGAGAATTACAAGGAATGGATTTATTTATTGATCTTTACTTGTTCCGTTATTGGGAACGAATGGAGTTTGTAAATAAATAGAAGCTCATCTGAGCTTAGGATGTATGTGAAAGTTTTTGTTAAGAATCCGCGCAAGACAGAGGCTCTACTGACTTAGAAATGAAGTAACTTATATGTTGTTCAGATAGCACCTGTGGTGGGTATTGCTTGATGTTCGGTTATCTAAAGTTGCCTACTATACAGGTACTTAATCGCAGTGGATCGCTCTGATACAGTTGCGCGGACATTCCCACTCGAAGTCATTGTCCACTTGTCATTTAGTGCGTTGCCCTTTCGGTGTCACAAGTAACATAAAGAGAGCAATTCTATTTGTGATGTGTCTCGGGAGGATAGTGCTAATTACAAGGCGGTGGCATTTTTCCCGCATTACGCACTGTGTTGGGAGCAAAATAAGTCCAGTTTACATGTAAAATAATAGTATCAAACGAGTCTATATATTTGGTTTGAAACTCAAAGCTCATGTGCAGGTGCATAGAATAAAAACTGAATCATAGAAACTAGAAACTAGTCTTAAAAGAAATTGTGTCTAATACACGTGTTATAACGACATCGTAATCTGTTCGTTATTTTGCGATTTAACAATACGTTGAACTATACCTAATCACATATTTTCGTATCTTTAAAAAATGCAACTTTAAAGCAACAATGTTATCGATATGAAAGTCCAAATACAGTATTATTATATTGGCCACTTAGCACCTAATCTTATCCGAAATCTCATGTAACTGTAAATACAACACATTTTTACTGTTAGCAAAGAGTGTGCTAAATGTTTCTGCTTTTTATAACATACAATGCTAAATATTTAGAGTATCAATTCAACGGTGTGTGGAAGCGACGCCATGGCACAGTCACAGGAATCCATGGTATATATACAACGTTTAATTCCATCAAACGTTGACTCATCAATTTGATCTAGCTTCATACAATTATTAGGTCAACGCTCAAGAAAAATGTCAAGCCCCAATTAACCATTTAAAAGTATGGGCCAGAATTCCCATCAATCGGTATGAAGTATAATTAATAAGTTACATAACAATTTGATGGTAGGTATAGTTGTTAAAAGGCGGCCAAAAGGAGAATAAGCAATCAATTTTGAAAGAAGGCGTAAAGTGCATTGCTCGTCGAATGTACATTCCTTGGGTAATGGCGGGCACTGTGGTGTGGAGTGGGCTTGTTTATAAACAATCTTACTCTTTGTTACTTAAATTTTCTATTGTTTCTTTTCCCGTTTAATGCTCGTTTGAGCACTTAGTTCCTTAATAATTATTATGGTCAGATTAAATTGTATGATTAAATATTATATTTTTATATAATAAGTACATAGTTCACTATTAATGAAACCTAAATTTAATTTTTATTCCCGAGATAACCAATGGTTTTCTGCTTTTACAGAAGCGCTCTATTTCAAATGTGTTATAAATCATTATATTTCCAGTGACTTCTGGTTTAATTCTTGATACCATCCAAATCCGAATCATTATACATTTTTATAACCTTTATCTTATGTAGAACATCATCACTTGCCATAAAATGAATGAGTCCGTCTCCACACAACACGACCGCTGTGTTTTTTCGGTGAAATTCAACCGTTGTTTATGTAGAGACAATGTATCTATTGCGTTAAAATTTTGGGAATTTCTATTTTTTCTCCATGTTGGGGTCGTGAGAATGGATCGCGGCAGAAGCGTCTCATTATGTAAACAGTATTAGTGTGTTTGTGTACCACCATGACGCACACAAGAAGCCTAATTAACAGAGTCGTCGAGGTGTCATCGTCTACGGTTTCATAATAGATCATATGGGTGTGTGAGGAGAGGTATAATGGGTTAAACAAAATACACCTATTTTAACAGATAGTTATTTGATTTTAATATCTATTGTCACAATTATTCACACAAGATTGTTGGTAATTTTAAACAGTTTATCTATTTGATATTCATTAATACCATCTTTCAGTGTCAAATTACTTAAATTCTAATAACCTTACCAATAGTCAGTACCTATTTATTAATTTTGGGATTAACTTAACATAACCTTTAAATCATTTAATATCTAATTATGAATAGGCCAGTAATACATAGTTTGTTTATAAAGTCTCATCGCGATCCCGCAAGACAGATAAAACAATCTCAAATAATGTGGAGCACCGGAAAATATATTTAATTTTGTTGTCAGTTCCCAAGGATGATATCTAATCAGGGATTTACATGTTGTTACGAGTGCTACGCGACCGGGACTCGGCTCGAGACTCGCATTTTCCAAACAAACTAAATATTTAATGAAACAGAAGGCTTCCTTTTGATAACATTCATCCCACGAACTAACGACTGTAGGTGCCATGCTGCTTTATTGTGATTTATTATCACACACCCGTTTTGTTTTATTAAATATACGATTTTATGAGTTTTCTCTGAAGGTAGTGTCTAAAAAAACGGTTTGTTAATGTCAAAAAGTGAGAAAAGCGGTTTGTGCATTCGGAAAAATATAACAAATATAATATATTCATGAACATTTCACTTAAAATAGTAGTGTTGATTTGTACAAAATTACCAGACCAAGCTAGACTGTGTCAATGTCTAAATAGTTCCGGTTTTATACTCTTTTGCGTCATCTTCCTGACCATGCATGCTCATAGGTATGCACCAACCTGTATATGAGTAGGTATATGATTACCCGGGTTGAAATTCCACAACGGACATTCGGAAACGATAATAAAACTTATGTCATATCTTTATCTATTCGTCGACCGAAAGCGTTATGCCTTTTGAATATATAATCGCGTATATATACTTAGCGATAGTTGTATGAAATATTCGTACCAAACGGTTTCTTAATCGCTATCTATGAAGCCTTATCACCATCTTATGCTTATTCCTTTTAAAAATTAAGCAGCGAATGTATGTAAATAATATGTATATAGGATGTAGAGACACAGTACAGCAGCCAGGTCCTTTTTATTTATAAGCCAGACGATCCGGCTTAGGATCCAAGTGTGTTGTGCGATGGCGATAGCCGGAGTTATTCAAATGATAACGAGACATCCCCGGGGTGGTCGGCGCACCGCTTTGTGGCAGCTATGCGCACTGTCAACACGACCTCCTCACTCCGCACACATCACACAGTTTTTTACGCGCACATGTGCGCCGGCGCGCCGCCCAGACCAACCCCGTCAAATATTTGTCTTCAATTCTAAAACGCTTAGAACCTCACGGTTCTAGGCACTCGACAAATCAATACGATCTTGTTATGTATGTTCTGTACACAAACCTGGCTTGATTCAGTCTTGTCTTAATCATGTAGACTGTAGAGTATACGAGATGAAGCATCGTATGTTGCCTATTTTCATGCTCTTCCGATTTTCTTCTATTCAGGCAGTCATGTTTCTTTGCGTTTGGCAGAGTGATGGAGACAAAGTGCACTTCCTCAAGGTTTTATCGGGTACGAGCGGTCATGGTCATCAAAGGCGAAAAAGTCCTGTTGTCATTGATAAATCGACTCACAAAAATATACCTACAACGTTATCAAACACTCGTTAATTCCAACCTCCTCCAATCATAAAATCGTTGCCCAGCTCCTCGTTAATAAATCAAAAGCGCCGCACCACAATTACATACCCTATAAGACGGATTATGGATTCATAATCAATGATAAGACGGCACATTCCTTTGTGAGGGCGATCTGTAATACCTTACCTGTCAAACCCTTCCAGATAAATTAGTCTCCGAATACTAAGCATTGGTAACCAAAAATAATTGATGTAACGGGCAATCCATTAATTGACTGGACCTGCAGCTGAGCGAAAAAAATCTATCAGATAAACCGAGTAAGTGTTTACGGTTTCTCACGGGCGTCGACCAACCCTCAATGGCGCCTTACTGATTGATAGTAGTTTTGTCGACCTTCGCACCTCGGAAAACATACCAAAATGCACTTTACTGTCTCGTCATCAGATTTTAAATTTGAATACCCGACCGTGTTCTATTATTTCCAAATACGATTAAACTCGTTCGAAGAGTTAGAAACTTTATCTCTCAGTATATAGAGTCTATTACTATGTGAAGTGTGTATGACAAGAATGCCCATTCAAAGAATTCTGCACCCTCATAGCTTGTACCTGTCCGCGGCCACCACCAAAGGACGCGACAAAAAATATTATGTTAATTTGTAATATCAGAGCATTATTCATAGACGCCATAATAGTTTTGTTATGATTTGAAGTTTTCGTTGCACCTAATTATTAGCGGCGTCGCTTTTTAGCTTTCAATGCTAACTAGCTGAACAATGAATTTTATTTCATGCTTGTCACTGTTTCATAATATGATCCACGGGTAAGTATTTTTTATTTATGGATGAAATGATGACAAGGATACGTTAAACTGTCATCTATACAGGTTGTAAGGGGGTCATAGTAACGAAAACTGGTACGATGAAAATGCTGAAAATACCGATGGAAAATTCCAACTCCGGGGGGTCCAGAATCTATGGTATCGGTTTTCGTTAGGATGCTCCATAGACCCTGTATATCTAGAAATATACTTCAATATTAATTTAAATTGCATGCACTTGAAAAATATATCACACTATAGTACAGTACCTGACTTAGTTTGTGTCTCTTTATATATAATTTACACCTTACCCAGGGCGGGATTTCGGTCACAGAAACCATAAATTTACCGCCTCGGGCTTTTATTTAGCTAGGGGAAGCTCTACATACAAACCAGGCAAAAAAATAACAACAAGTGTTTCATTAAGAACTTTTGGTATGGGTGTGAAATTCCTGAAGAAGCCGCTGTCTCAACGACCATCTAACAAAATGGAAGAGAAATAAGTTTGTCTATTCTACCGCCTAGAAATAAATATTTAAACTATAATACAGTGTAGATGAATATGACAATAGCGCAGTGAAAAGAGTTTATGGTAGGCACGCGTTGATTCAACAAAATAAATTGGTTTCGTGACTACGGTAGGTATTTATTACTGCATATTCTACATTCATAGATTCATACTTACTGCTCAATTCATAAAAACAATACAAATAAATTGATTAGTATTCTATGGCGATCCTTATTCTGTTATAAAATCACGAACCTTTAACGATAAGAGTAAAATAATGTATCTACCGTTTGATCGTCACTTCGATAGATTCATTGTCAGCGCTTAAATGTACAGTTGTTTTAACGTATATGGTAATTTGTGCGAATAAACACATAAACATGTTCAATTTTATTTTATGACACGTAGTAAACAAAAGTATTTGTTTTGCTATGCCAAACACCGCACTGAATTCATCATAAGTTCCTGTGATTCTTGTGATTAAAATATTAATATCTATGAATAGGTAGATCGTTATGGAGGTATGAGAGACATAACTCATCAGTGAGCCACGTCATTGGGTTTTAAAAAGGTAGGTGAGCCTGTAAAAGATATACCTAGGGCCTCAGCTGAATCGGAATAACTTCCATCTAAAAGGCTCCGAAATAAACTATTCAGTTACATCAAATAAATACAAATACAATAGTCGTCAGCGACAATTTCTCAAATTCATGATATTGGTAGAGACGCACTAGCTGAGATAGCTTGAGTTCCACGGATATAATTTGAGTTCCGACAGTTGCAGACATGTTAAAATGTAACCGCGAGGAAATAACCGCCAATTAGTACGTAATTAAAACAACGCTATTGTGTGTGTTGCTAACAACGTTAGTGCACATTACCTGTCCCCCGAGGCGAATGTTCCAGGGCTGTAAACCCCGTAGGTAACGAGGCGTGGTAACGCGAGGCGAGCGAGGCAGGCGGCCCGGCCGGCGCGCGCCCTGTAATCCCATAGTCGGTGTCGGCTTACGGCGCCTCTCGGCGCAATTATCATATTCCCCCTAAACACATAATATTGTGCACGCAATTTTAAAAATAACCCGCGTCCGGCTCGACCTCGATCGAGGATCAGGGTTGCCAGATTCGTCTGAAAGAAAATATTCAACGGATATAATATATACTAAAGTATTTCCTTGTAAGTTTAGTAGGTACAATAATATCAGCGGCATCCCTAGCGAATCGCGCAATGTTAGTTGCAAGAAAATAAATGGAAAATTTGAAAATGATTTAGGGCGGTTAATGCTCCTTACTTTCCTCATCCTCTGGATGTCTTCTCCATTATTTATCTTTGCAATGCAGTTACCGGCATGAATGAAATAGTACATTGTTACACGAGTGGTGAAAGTGACTTATTTTTCCCGAGACGGGGTTTGGCTAATAGTTCGAGGGACAAAATAAGTCTTTCACCCGAGGTAAACTGTGCTTTTCATTACGAATACAAGAAAAGTAAAAATAAAAACAGGAATTGGCTAAATAAATAATACAAGCAAGTATGAACAATACTCAACACCTCGAAAAAAAAAGATCGGATTGCCGCCTATTTTGTTTTTTTTTCGTTGGCCGGCCAACTTCATTATTTAGCCATTATTTTTCATTTACATCTTTAAATATTTTGCCCAAATGTTGTTATTTAAAAAAAATTGTTGCAACTAAATTATAATTAAGTAATTTAAAAATATATATTCTTTAATTAATACTTAACTTTATGTTATTTCAATTTTACATCGTGCTGAGTGACTGTAGAAAAAGTTTGAACATGGTTCCATAGAAATGTGAAAATGGAACTAGTTTTTTTTATATAATTTAATAGCTGTCAGTTTTTTTTTTTTGTTAAAGATTACTTTCAATGTGAAAATAGAACTAGTTTTTTTTTATAATTTGCCAGCTGTCAGTTGAAAGCGAAACTCCCGGGCCTGAAAAGTATTACTTTCAACCCGCTTCTCAGGCAACTTCAGACCTACTTTCAGAGTATGAGTAATGAAAAAGCAATTTACGTACCTATCGTTCGGGGAGAACTTGACTTCTAGCTTAGCTAGAAAGTTGGGGAGCTCTAGCTATTAAGCTCGAGAGTCGGCAAGAAAACAGGACGGATTTTAAATATTTATTTTTTTATTAACTGTTTGAGCGAAAGCCTTACCTCTGGCAACCCTATTCGACCTCAATCGGGTCTGATTTATAGCAACAGGCGCCGCGGCAGTCGCCCGCGATCGTAGCATTGCACATCCAGCACAAATATTGTAATAACCTATGTGTTGTTCGGGATACTCTACCCACACGGTAGAGTAGTTTGATATTAATTGTTTTATATCAATTAACTTCTGCCAGTAATTGAATTCGATTCGCAAGAGGACTGCAACCATTGATGGGTATAAATATTATATTACCGCCTGATAATATAACCTGGTACGAAATCTTCTAAGAAAAAATATGCGTAAACTTAAAAAAAAAACAGTGATAGCCGATTGATTATGCACTTGTCTTATAGGTCCTGGATTCAAACCCAGGCCCGCACCTCTAGGTTTTTCGGAATCTATGTGCGAATTATAATTTCTATATGATTATCGCTTGCTTACGCTGAAGGAAAACATCTTGAGGAATCCTGCATGTCTTAGAAAATCTAACAAATTTTCGAAAGACATGTGATATCCACCGACCCTCACTAGGCCAGGGTGGTGGATTATGGCCTGAATAACCCTCTTAGGGGCCATCCATAAATAACGTCACACGGTAAGGGGGAAGGAGGGGGTCGATGAAGTGTGTGACATTGTGTGACAAGGGGTGGGGAGGTGTCCCAAATTTTGTAACATCACATTTTTTCAAAGTACTTACATATAATATTTAATATCTAAGTATTTACTACACTAAATTTAAACTAATAATTGCAAAATATGTGACATCACAATGGGGGGGGGGGGGTCTCACAAATGTGACCAGCTGTGACAAGGACGGGTGACGGGTCAAAAAATCCTGAAACTCGTGTGACGTAATTTATGGATGGCCCTTAGTGAGAGGAGGCCAGTGCCCAGGAGTGAGACGTCAAAAAAACTTGTAGGGAAAATTGTTGGGACACCCTCACTAATAGGTAGGTATGTAGGTACCTTGGAATCCTGATATTGTCAAATCTTTAACGCAGATTGGTATCGAGTGGGCCCTTAAAGTACGCGTACAATTTATGAATCAAATGCATGAATGAGCTCGCGGCCGCCACGTGTCTTCGTTCCCACGCCCGGGGCCATCGCCTGCTTTTTATCGCACCACCGTTCCTCGTGTCGCGTGGGCTACATCTGCGCACCCGCCACCGCCGACCCCCGCGATGAGCACATGGCGCCTACGCTAATTACTTCATCTTGTAACTTGTTAAAACTCATACCAATTAATGTGCGGACAGACGAGTTAGGCTTAGATCGTCTTAGGCAAAATTAAAACATTATACTGACATTACAATCATAATTTAGCCCTTTCCTGGGCACGGGCCTCACTCACTACTAGGGGATGCAGGCCGTAATCCATCGCGCTGTATCAGTGCGGGTTGGCGGATATGACACGTCTTTCGAAAATTGGTTAGATTTTCTAAGACATGCAGGTTACCTCACAATGTTTTCCTTCGCTGTAAGCAACTGATAATCATAATATATTATATAAATTATGATGCGCACATAGATTTCGAAAAACCCATGAGGTGCGAGCCGAGGTTTGAAACCAGGACCTGGTGCCCGCAAGACGCGTGCTTAACTAATCGGCCATAGTGATGGTAAAGCAGTGGATTTACTGCCATTACGAACAGGAAAATTTGTCTGATTTTCAATTTCAGCCAACTGACATCAAGTAAACCGCCTGGCATCGAGTAGTTAGACGATCGCTTGGCGCAGTGGTTTGAGCGTAGGCCGGTCGGCTCATTGCACCGTGTATTTGCGGGTCCGATACCTGCCGGGGCAATTTCGGAATTGGCATTTTCACAATTTGCCCAAGTCTGGGTGTCACTGGGGTCGCTCCCGGTCTATTGTACGGTACTCATTGTACAAGGGTCGCTCAGTTTGGTACCATACAACAGTCAGACGGCGTGTCAAAGAACTTCTTAGTTCTAAAACGTCCGTATTGTTTGTCGCTTCTTCATGCCATTCGAACTCGCCATAGTACAAAAACAGCTTTATCATTAAACTTGATGGTGATGATAATCGTGTAGCACGTAGTAGACTCAATAACGCTGTATCCATTGCGGAAATAAAAACTAGCACAATACAATAGGTACAAAACAAATTGTTTCGGCGCGTGCAAATTGCTCGAGTCAACAGGCTCCGGTCGGTGGAAGAATGGCATTCGGTTTTTCTTTTCGTCTATTAGCTTAACAAAGTACCTACTTACTGTCGCTGTTATAAATAATTCGGGGCCTCCGGAGAACCGATCTAACCATTTACGTCGGGCTTGCTATTTTCAAATGGATAGGTACCTACTTACTTAAGAAATATATGTATCTTTATTTAGTCTCCAACGAATTGCTTTTTTTCTATTCTAAATACTTTAGTACATAAGACACTAAAGGACGGTCACAGAGGATAGAATTCTAAGAAATCTGCTCGGTGACTTTTGACACTTTATCCTGTCTTTAGGTAGTTACCGGAATTTACCTTCTAGTCTGTCTACAAGCTGATATATTGCTGATATGAAAAGTCGCAAGTTATTAGCTCTCTGGAAAACATCGCTATAAGAAACAAGCCCAATCTATCTACAAGTTTTAATATAGTTTTATTAATATAGAACAAAGGAGTCTGACGCAAGGAATCTCAAGAAAAAAAAACAAGTGTTTATACCACCCAAGTGCATAAAAAACCGGCCAAGGGCGTCTCGGGCACGCACATGATAGGGCTTTCTCCCGGCTTCGGCTGTTAGAGGCGGACGTGTTAATTTGTGACCAAGACCGCTGAACGAAACGAATGGCTCAATATTTATGACGTTTTTTTTAAGAAATCTATCTCAGTCTATATACATACATAGTTACATCGACTTTATGTTGTGACTAGTATGTCTTACATTGCATTTCCTCTGGTAGTCCATTTTTTATACCACACCATAAGAGAAGCCAAAGCTAGGTATACCTATTGTTACACGTACGATTAAAGTGTTATAGGTAAGGTACGTTTTCTTTTCGTGGTGGGTACAATAAAAATATGGACGTGCATGAAATTGTCGCAATTCGTTGATTGACTAAAGCTCAATTACGGGCTCGCTCGATTAGGGCAGTACCTCGCATAGACGATCGGCGGCTATAGCGGCGTTTCCTACGATTAGTGCGAGAACAGGAAGCCCAAACTCCCTCTATCCTACTCGCCTTCAGGTCGGCAAAGTGCGAGCAATGCCTTTGGTATTGCAAGGATCTACAGGCTACAGTAACTACTTAATACTATTGAAATAAAACTATTTTTCGGATTTTATCGCGTTTATTTAATTTATCAATAGGGAAGATGGCTGGGTGCTACCACCAACTTGGGATCCAGTAATTAATATAATTAAATCCAAAACCAAGTGTACCATTGCAAGACCTCGAGACACTGGGAGCACTTTCTGCGTGGATCGGACCGCAAATAACAACTTAATATGAGGGTACCCAGTTATTAACTATGACATCAGGACGTCTAACACCTCAGTCCCCCCGTGACCATGGCTGCTGTAAAGCAGCCGAAACGTCGGGAACATAAATTAAATAAACGCGAAAAAATCCGAAAATTAGTTTTATTTCAATGTGTAGTATTCGCGTAAATATAAGAAAACAATATTTAATACTAAGCGAGTAGTACCTACACTTGTTTGCCGACTGGGGTGTATTATAAAAAATGCATTTGAATTGGATACAAAAGCGAAAGAAGACTCATACACTAACTCAAACTCAAAATTGTTTTAATTCACGTAAGCCAACAAAGCATTTATGAATAGTCAGAATCTCCACCGGTTCGGAATGCTGCTTCCACTGAGAAGATCCGGCAATAAACTCAATGGTTACTCTTTTCAATGAAATAAAGATGGTGTACATTCTCAGGAACAGCATAAAAATAATATGAGCAGGCAACACCATTGTCACTAAATAACTAATAGTAAATAATAATCAAATCTCACTCACATTTACGAGCCTGGCCCAACACCTGTTATAATAATATTTATTCACACATATACGAGGAAAATGGTGACATATAAAAAGTGACGCTAGCGAACATCATAAGCACAGTAGAGTCTTATATCAAATCTACCAATGATTAAACAATTGCACCAATTTAATCAGCAATGATATTTTTATTATGTAATGTGTGAGTTATAGACTAGTTGATGATATTGTGTCAACTAGGGATGTAACGCAGGCCATCCTAGCGGAGGGGGAGGTGATGAGTTTGACCTCCGAAGAAGCGGAGAATATCAGAATAGTTGGTGGAACAAAAACTACTATTTAACTATTTTTAGAAAAGGCAAATTATACATGGTAAACAACAGTGATATGATACTATATATTATTATACAGTAGAGCCGGTTAATTTTTTGAACTACCTTAAAATAACTTAGAAGGGTCAAACCCGCATTTTTTTTGTCAAATATATCAGCGTCGCACGCTATACGATTATTTGCGGAGGTTCCGAATTTATGAAAGCGGAGGCGAGGTTCGGTCACAACCCTAGTATCAAGAAACGTATGGATAAGTGACCCAATAAACAACTGACAATTGGTTATAAACGCTGGACATTTCTGCGAACGGTTTGAACTGGTCAAATGAACCAATGAACCAAATCTGTAGGTATAGTGATTTTCCTTCTCCAATGCCACTGAGCAATGGTACGGTGAAGGAAAACATCGTGAAGGAACCTGCATGTCTTAGAAGATCCAATCAATTTTCGAAAGACATGTGAAATCCGCCAACCTGCACTGGACCACCGTGGTGGATTATGGCCTGAATCCCCCTCGTGTTGAGGGGAGGCCCGTGCCCAGGAGTGGGACGTCATAAGGGCTAAATTATTATATAATTATATAACACACGTAGTTGCATAAGACGTTAGATATTATTTTGTTTGCTCTATTGTGACATTCGAAGGGTAAGTACAAAACCCGTAGACTTCAATTAACCTCTGGGATGCGGCAAACTCGGTGCGGATGGGTCCACCAAGTCCGGTTAAGTTGTTAGAAGAGAAGTAACTATGCTTAATTTTCCAGACATACGCTTAATTTGTCAATGTGAATAACCTCATTAATCTAACAAAGTGTAGGCAGAGACGAATTACGAACTAGTGTTCCTTATTAACTCTCTAAAATAACGGAAGCTGTAAAAATTTACGAAAGGATATTTAGAGTTAGGCAATTTCCAGAGAATCAACATAGTGAAAGAGTGGTGCCGGTGGCAAGATGCTTTCTATTAAACCTCTGATTGGGTCCTCCTCTTCATTAACTTCGTCACTATTGTTTGTATACTTTAATCATCTTCTACATGCATTGACCCTGTTGACTGATGCTTGATCTCTACCCTATTAATAAATGTATCTCAAATCTGAGAGCGATCTTGAAAATGTAATTCTTACGTCATCCCAGTACTAAATGACATGTCAAATGCATACTCAAGATCGCTCTGAGACTTGCTATAGATTTATTAATACAGGCTATAGAGTCTCAAATATTGTTCACCTTCGCAGCTAGAGGTTACTAATTACATAAAAAAGTAACCTAAATGTTGAATAACATTGGGATTTGAATGCCAGTCGGTTTTTGTAAAGGGATATCTTTTAATGTATAACTGTTTGAAAATATTCTATTAAGTATCACAAGAATAGGTCGGATAAATAATAATAATTATTATTATTTATTTAAAGCATGATTCATTCCCGTACAAGTTTGTAGATATTCCCTTGACGACAATATACATTGTTACAAGATGTTTATACTTACTATGAGGTGAAGTGGCTCTGCTCGCCATCTGTCATCTCTTGCGCAGTTCAATGGCCCGCCGAAGGCTGCCTCTGTTTATATTTGGAAACTAAAATAAATGTTTTTTGCAATTAGTTTATTGTTACCTAATTGTTGTTTTTTATTATTTTAGGGTACACGCCCCGTACAATTTTCGATGTCATTTTCATAAGTAATGCTGTTGGGATACGCAGTGCCGTAACTACGGCGGTGCCACCAGTGCCCAGGCACAGGGCGCAGAAAGGACCAAGTTTCCACTTTTTCAAGGGCGCAAGACCTCACCTCACACTGGGCGCATAAAAGGCTACTTACGGCACACGGGGTTACGGCGGTTATTATTGATACGAATTACTTGACCCAAAGAGAATATAACCACCGCGTGACTTATCTATTAAATTCTTCAAGATTAAATTAGTGTTAGTGAGTTAGTGAATAGTAGTACACTACGTACTTCTTACTACTCTACAGTCTATTCAGTAGTTACAAACATAAGTTTTACTTCCATTAAAAATATTTTAATCTAATCGCGTAATGGTACTGACCTTATCTGCATTATTATATCGAAATATTTAATTAATAAATGTTAAAATGTTACTTATATTTGTTACTTCGATATCATTGACCTAATATCATTTTAATTGAGGAAACCAATTTACGCGGTCAATAGATGCGTGTTTGTTGACCATTTTGGAATTACCCTGTAAATACGTCATGATGGATGCATAGCGTTGCCATCGCGTTTGGGTATATAATCAATCAGTCAGACAGGCGCAATGGTCAGGCGGGATCCTTTATAAGCGGAAGTAGCCGTACTCAAGGCGCATTGTGAAACTTCCAATGTCCGACGCACGGTCTCGTGCACCTCGCGCAACTTATATTAGGCACATTTCAATAAGCATCCATAAACAAAGCAATTTGTTCGCGGTGACAGGACTGAGCGAGCCAGCGCCGACGCCCGCTGCGGTGACCACGCGGCGAGCCTCGCCCGGACGATGACTCGACCAGAGAACCTTCCGGTCTCGCTTTACCGAGATTGCCTTTTTTATACATTTCTTACAAATCAATAATACAAGAAACGGTGTTATTGCCCCCTCGGATCAAATAAAAACGACGCTATAGTTTGAAATCATAATAGGAGAGTTCGGAGTTACGTAAGATGTAGTCTCAATGAATAGACAATACTACAGCGGCGCTGATAAATGAGCTACGCACCATACTAGCCGCTTTGAGATCATCGTTTTGTATGAAAAAAGTATTCGTAAGTAAAAAAAAAACAAGAAACTCGCCTTCTTGCTCGTAAATCATTACTTTTGTAGAAAATGCCCACGTATAGTTACACATTTATATCTGTTACCTATGTTCTATACCTAGCAGGTGTATAATTGTTCACTTCGGCTTTCTAACTCATCGTACGAAACACAGCTATTATAGCTACTTTACGCCGATCTTCTGTGCGAGGGTGGTGCTGCCCTGGACGAGCCACCTCATGAGGTGTAGGCAATTGGCAACAGCGTAACTAAGTTAACATCTTTGTTAAGTTATAAATGATGAGCAAGAACTCGTTGTCTCTATTTTATGAAAACAAAAAATAGAGACAACAATATGTTTCGCCAACATGTTTCGTCCAGTGCGAACCCACGGTTAGTTTCCTCGTTATTTGTCGACGACAGAACTGGCATCAATGTCACCCTATGCGTGGAGCGTAACCGTCGCTTCCTGCGGTCAAACTCAATTAAAAGTCATAACCGGGGCGTGCGAACAGACCGCGCGTCCGCCGCGACATGCGGCTCGAATAGGTACTAGAAATTTGAGTACTTATGTGGCGCTTACGCATGTCTACTCTTTTATAGAGCCAAACGGTGTTTGTGGAAAAATACAGTATCTTGTAGATGGTTTCCAATTTTCGCCATAAGAAACGATTTGTTACTTGGCTTCACGAACACCCAAACCTCACTGTAAATAAATGTGTTAAAGCTCTTTATTTTGGAGGTAGATACACAATTTTTTTTCTAAGAATGTGAATTACCAAACTTACTGTCATCAGATTTCATCCGACATAGTTTACAATAGATAGATAATATTTTTCTCGCACTCCCTAAAATATAATACAAAGAACTTTGAAACGTGTTATCCTAGAAAATCAACAACTCCTGGCGTCAGTAGTGGTAACCCCACAGGAAACACTGCTTGCCTAATCTTAGGTCAATAAACCTAGGGCCTGGCTCCTATGATGAGCTCAGATGGTACACGCGCGGCTGATAACGACGGCCCGCTAATATTATTAACAATTGCAGTCGCCGTTGATAACGTAGCAATAGGAAATCTTATCGAAATTGGGGTTTACACGATAATCATACTGAATTTCGGTAAGACTGAAATAATAAGACAACTATAGCTTTGATGGCTATGAATTTTGGCATTTTACTGAGTACAGTTCACATACGGGCTAGCTCGAATGAGGTAGTGCCACGCTCTCACAGAAAATCGGCGTAAATGAGTGAAAGAACCGAATCCTAAATCCCTTCCCCACCCTCTTCCGCTCCCCTTTAGAGCGACAATGTGCAAGGAATGCCTTTGGTATTGCAAGTATCTACTAGGTGAAACAGAAAGGGTATACTATTTTTTTTTAAACTAAATTTTTTACATCTTAAACTATCGGCTTTGTGGGACAGTTGAAGTAGTTATGTTTTGTAGATTAATGAAATCTGTCAACAGATGTATCCCTGTAACACCTTTGGTATTTCAAGTTTCCTCCAAAGCTGATAGTTTTAGATTTACAAAGTTAAGTTACAGAACAAAATAGTATACCCTTTATGTTTCACCTTGTATAAGCTGCAGTAAGTGCGCTTGGAATTAGTCAGGTAGTACACTTGTATGCAGACTTTTTATATAAACAAAATCTCCTCCGCACAACAATGCCAACAAAGAAATCACTATCATAAATCTAAACGACATTCTGAGACGAACATTCACCCATCACCTAGCTCGATGCGGTCCTTTAAGGCGCATCGATAATTAACAGCAGACAATGGATTGTTTTGCACGAATTCCATTCATTAATGGAACTTAAATTTTTTATGGCACAAGAATCGAAACGCGGCCAAATACAGAGCCGTTTACATTCCCCGCGATACTACTTAATGGTGTTTTAATGCAATACAATAACACTCCATGTATTAAGCGCACGATAAACGACGCCGTGGAAATACCTTTTCCAAATAGAAAACTATTAATTACGTTTTTGCTTACCGCATACTGGAAAAGTAATGAGAGGTGATAGGAAGAATAAGTGTCTATTCAGACGAGCCAAACACGCTGCGTAATTGTCGTTTGGATGCGGTTTTGGTGCAGCTAAAATATTTGCTTCGAAACTGTCTACTGTAATTTTAAATCAGGCTAGCATTCCGGATACAGCCTGTCTGAATAGACCCTTAGATACTTATTCTGTGAGTTAATGTACAACGATGAACTAGTTCTACGTTAGTGGTTAGAGCCAACCTCGTAGGTGAGAAGTTTCGGGTTCGATCCCCATCCTGGCCATTAAACTATTGACGTGAGCCCACTCCTTACACGAGCATTAGCTAAACTGGGAGCTTATCGGGAATACTAGTTATGTGATAAACTTACATTGTTAGTTTTTTTATATCAAATAGATATTATAAAGTTAGATAAGTAAGTTAAGTACATGTTACTAAATATACAATCAGTATGGTGTGCGGTTGGAATCCCTTGTTCTAACTACGAGGTGATCCACAGATTATTAATATGTAATTGTTTACACATATGTTGTCAATACATTATCTAATTTCACTTTATGGCAGTTATCCGGCCATTACGTTATTTACTATTTACCTAATTGATATGTAAGGTATTGTACACACCACAACATTAAAACTATCGTTCGAATCAGGTTACATGATTGAATAATTAAAGTGGATATAACCTAAGTACGAGTTTATGTTCCCGATAACGCCCCTATGTTGTCGCCCGAGTATTTGACCGACATTGCCCATATTGATAAGCACGGTGTATATGAGCATTGAATTTTGCCAACAACGTTTCACAATGGCGGATTGTGGCGGTTCCTGGCGACAACTATTTTTAACTTATTCTCCTTTTGTAAACCGCAGAAGTTAATTACATCTTTATTATTCCTTTTGTACACAAGTAATTCTAGAGAGTTGCAGACTTTTTTAAATAGATTTTCCCCTGTTTAGTTGTTGTCTCTTTCGACTTGTGTCTGATAATAATAGTGTTACTAGAAGATGACGCTCTCCGAAAAGACAATAAAATAGCGACTCTTGCTACGAGGCAATAGAGTGCTATTCAGTTCCCACAGCGCCGAATGCGTTAAATTGTACGTACTTAGAGGAGTATATCTTTCTATGGCGCAACTCTTACATTTTCTGTCACGCGGTAACGATTGAGTGGGCCCACAGAGGCGAAGCGAAGCCGCCTATGCATGTATTCGTACCTAAAGTTCGGAGTGCGTCAGGCCTGTCAGCATGCGAATTAATGCAACTAAGCTAAACTTGCCGATTAATTAGTAAGACTAACCCCTGCACTATATCTACTTAAGTATCTAGCATATACCTACAAAAGCGAAACAAACAGATCAGACCAGAAAGGCAAAGGCAACAAATTGAAATGCGGAAAGCTTCTAGACTAATATGCGCGAAGGTTTAAATAACTTAGGTTGTTTAGGTCTATTTTTACTTACTCCACAACTCATGCAAAGTCAATACTAAGTACCTCTGAAAATCTTGTTATTTCACCGCATGCAAAGTGGTTATTAAACAGAAGTACTATTAAATGACCCAGCTTTTCTCCATTCGATTAAACCGGATTTGGTGGAGTTACGCGATCCGCAAGTGTTCGCGCATTTTATGCGCGTGAGTGGCGAGTGAGGCCCGCAGTTTGTCTACGGCTCAAGGCCCACGTGTCATTGGCACTCGGATAGTGTTACCAGGCGACAGGAATTTTCCTGACAAAACCGCAAATTTGGACATGAAATAGGAAAAAATTGTTAGGATATTTCGAAATTTAAAGAGGATTAATTATGTACCTAGGTGGATATTAAAAAAATAAATAATTTATTTATCAGTATAGGTTAGTCTTAACAAAAAAAAACAAACCTTAAGGCATCCATCATTCGGGCAAAATGTCAGGAAATTGTTGCAAAGTCAGGATGATTGTCAGGAAATCTCATCATTCGATCTGGTAACCCTACGACCTGCGAGCGCCTCTGCCCCCCTAGCCGTCCGCTAAATAACATGTTATAGGGCTCCCACAAAACAATTGTGCCTCAATATCTTGTTACTTATTAAATAATTACCGGTATTATCTGTTAGACTAACTTGAAAAAGCATCTAAATCGAAGCACGGGAAAGCCAGGCCGGCCAACCTACCTCTATTAATAAAGGATTAATAATAAAATAATTTTTGCCCTTTTGACGTCCCACTCCTGGGCACGGGCCTCCCCTCAACACGGGATAAAGGATTATCATATTAAAATAAAAAATGTCTATAAATAAATAAAAGTAATACCAAGGTCTCTGATTAAGTCAGAGGAGACGCGGCAGATTGTGAAAAAAAAAGGCTTAGACCAACAGATCCTGCTCATTGCAGGTCGAATTGCTCGAGTAGATATAGATACTTGAATTCCTTTAAATGCTGCAAGTCACAAGCAATTCCCACACAAGATGAACTTAGTTCTTAACGTATTTACTACTGTCGCAATGAATAATACCCTAATTTTCAGTAATGAATCCAGGTTTGACCTTCCATTATTGGGTTTGTCAGTCAACAGCAATGATGCCGGGGACTTAGACAGTGGTGGATGTAGGGCGTGCACGTTAAAAATAACGATTTCTTCAGCGCCTATGATGAAATAATGTCAAACAAATTGTAGCCATCTCCGATATATTAGTATGAGTCAACATGAAAAAAAAATCTCGAGTTATATTTTGTAGGCGAACAAGTTCATGAAGTTGTAAGTAGTTACTTAAACGGTTTAAAGCCTATAAAAAAATTGAGTATGATTTTCTTAATCAGGCTAGATACCGGTGTACCTACTTATCATTGTGAACCTACCTAATTTTATTTTGAAATGGTAGATCTCGAGGAACTTTACATCACGTTCTACAAGTGAGACCAAATATCGTTTTACTAATCAACTACTACGTACAAGTGGTCTAATCTATGTAGATATAGCGGTCCAGATACTATCAGTAATAATGACATGAATATTACTGTCATTCCTTCGTTCGGTAATGACATTACAAAACCTCCCCATACATTCCGACCGTCATTCATCATTCATTCCAACTAATACACTGTCAATAGTAATGCCATTAGGGGACTTATAGGTAATGACATTATTAGTGATAGTGTCTTGACCGCTACAGAGTCACTGTCTTTTACTAGACGATCACTACCAATATTAAGTAAAAGTTTTTTGAGCGCGTTGGGTGCATGAGCTACGTTTAACATACATTAGGAACTAAAACACGCTTCTAATATTTCCGTACCTGCTTCCTAGATTATAATCACAATAGATTTATTAATCCCGCTGGTAGAGCGTGCCATATTAGAGACGGGTTCCAGAGAGGCCCGATAAGACGCAGCGCGTTCCCAAAATAGAGGCCATTTTTATTATTCGACGAACCGATGCAGACTGGTTTGATGGCGTCCGATCCCAAATAAACCGTCAAAATTTCTTAGGGAATTCTATGTGGTGAAGTTATGTACTGCATTCTTTCATTATAATTAGTTGTAAAAATTGTATATTACTTAATTTGGAAACAGTTTTGCGAGAGAATTCGGTTACAATTTAAAATGGTCACCATAAACCTTAAAACAGCATTTTCTAGGTTACTATAATTTCATGTCTCATACCAAATATATGTACATACGTATATATATAATCTATAATCTTATGAAATTCAGCCCGTTTCCTCTGAAGACACAATTTTTTTTTCGAAATAGGCAACTATTTAACCACAATCTCACCTGATGGTAAGTGACGATTCTCACAACCTCACTTCAATTCAAACAACTTCCATAATCTACCCCGGGGCTGTATTGTTTCTGGGTACTCGTTTGCACTCAATTCGGTCTGTCCATAAGAACCCAGACAATCGCCGCACACAACATCATCAAGTTCCTAAATGGCTTAGGTAAGTACACACGAGGCCGGAATTTCGCAACGAGCCACGCTGTAGGTACATACTGCCTACCATAAAGTTATCAGCGATGTTTTGGCACGCATCTGCCGAAACCGTAGGCCGATCCCGAAGGCAGATAAACGGAATCCTTCGGGTTCAGGGCCGCTCGCCGGGGGCACACTGCTTGCTTGCTAAGCAATCATCCTGTAAACGGTCTCTTGTTAGTAACACATGGACACTTTGTATAATGTTTTTGGTATAAAAAGTGAGGTTTTTATTAGGCATCGGAGCATGCAATGAACCTCGTCACATGTTGAACATTTAGGCGTGTGGTAATAGCTCTGGTAATCTGAAATAGTCGCGATTACTCACGTCTGGTATTTATTAGTGATATATTATGTTGTGTTATGTGTTATTATCTGAGATGTAATTTATATGGATAATTAAGTAAATTGTTGCAAGATAGGTGTTACAGGATATTGAAATTGGTGAAAGGAACGAAAGGAACGTCGATTTGATATTTCACAGCCTTGCTGCAATCGCAGCAAAAAGCTAAACGCGTTGTTTTTATAGTCTCACTTCCACAAAAAGTCTATGAAACTATTGTCAGAACAAACCAGTACGAAATCCGTTTTATCTTAAATAGTTAAGTCCACATTAATCTATCGTTTCGCAATGCGCTATGAGAAGAAAATAAATAGTTTTTATTAAACACTAGCTGTGCCCACGGACTTCGTCCGCGTAGTATTTAACGTAACAAAAATTTTGGGATTATCGGGATAAAAAGTATCCTATATGTTAATCCCGGTTATAAACTATCTGTGTTCCAAATTTCATTCAAATCCGTTCAATAGTTTTTGCGTGAAGGAGTAACAAACATACATACATACATCCACACTCACAAACTTTCACATTTATAATATTAGTAGGATTTCACCACCCACATTACCTCCTGAAGATCATAACTAATGTGCTTGGCAAATGGTAGTAATGTTCCTTTAGAAATGCTTTCGTCTCACGTTCATTAGTCAAGGACTTTTTGTGAGCAGTTTGGAATTATTTATTGATCATGATTTCAGTGTACGTTGGCTCCTCCTCAGCTATCTGAATGCTTAGTTTATGGATCATGTTATGAATGCGAGATAAAAAACATATTCTAATTATAAACTAGACATGTCTAAGCTAATATGGAGTTTTAAATGACGCTCTACTGATTAAATACGATGTATTTTTCGGTGATGTTTTAATGAAAATCTTCATTTCTTCTTTGGCTACAACACTTTTAAAGTTCTGTGTGTCTGCGTTTTATGATATTTCAAAAACAATTTATCGCACACAGATAGCGGGTCTATAAAGTTTCCGGTTCGAACTATTTCGCAATATTTCGAATTGTATAGAACTTCTAGAAAATATATGTAGGTACATATACGTATCTACCGGCATAGTAAATCATTGTTTTTATATACTCAAAAATACAGTCTAGTAGAATATGTCTTAACCTAAGTTAAATTTAATCTTATAAAAGCCAGCCAGCACAGTTCACATAATAGTTTTTTCTACGATATGTCCGGTCTTTATATGTATTATGGTGTAAAAAGCGTAACATTATCGTTATGCTCTTTCTCACTCACGTGTTGGTGATTTACAAATGCATTACCTACTTATATATCACTAGTTGCTGCCCGTGACTTCGTTCGCGTAGACTTAAGTAAAGTATTCTATGTGTTAATCCAGGGTATAAACTATCTGTGTTCCAAATTTCATCCAAATCCGTTCAGTAGTTTTTGCATGAAAGAGCACACACATACATCCACACTCACAAACTTTCGCATTTATAATATTAGTAGGATAAAATGGAAGTACAAAATAAAGTTGTTTCATTTCAGGATACTGTAGTGAATTCAGCATCGTTTGATGAATCAAACGCAACTCATATTTTTTGCAAGTGCCTATTTAGAGGCAAACGGATATGAATTTCCAATCAGTGTATCAACAAATCAAGTTAAAAGTAGGCAAATGCTATTGATTTGGTCGATTAAACCTACTACCAAATTGTAAGGTCTTAAAACCAACAATAAAATAAGTGAGATAATAATATTATATCCATTGACGTATTATTTATTATCGCATTTACCAATACACAAACTTTACCCAAGCCAACAAGAGGTACCAAGTCATACAGATTAGGAAATACTGACATAAACAAATGCCCCAGTTAACGTCACGGTTTTAACTACTAAACCGCCCTGACCATCGGCACCTTTGATAACCTTGTGCACTATCGATCTTACGACTCTTCATAACCTAAAATGTGATCAGATTCCGTATTCCTCATTACAGGCGATTCAACGCATCCTACTAATATTATAAATTCGAAAGTTTGTGAATGTGGATGTATGTTTGTTACTCTTTCACGCAAAAACTACTGAACGGATTCGGATGAAATTTGGAACACAGATAGTTTATAACCTGGATTAACACATAGAATACTTTACTTAAGTCTACGCGGACGAAGTCGCGGGCAGAAACTCGTAGACAAATATATCAGCTTTAAAAATGAATCAGATAATTTAAAATACATCAGCTTTGTACAGTCAACGTAAAAGTAACTTAGGCCTGTATTAATAAACCGATCTCAAGTCTGAGAGCGATCTTGGAATAGTCATTCTTTTATCATACCTGTACAAAATTTCATGTCAAAAGCGTACTCAAGCCCTGAGATTGATTCATGAATAGGGGCCTTAGTATTTAAAAGAATTTAAATGTTAATCACGACCTAAAACCGCAAGATCTTTTAATTACCTATACGATTACAATACGCAATATTATGTGATCGTCTACTTTAGAGACCTTCTGTCTCGTTTCATAAAATAAATCGTCTGATGTTTTATTTTTTTATGACGTGTTCAACTATTTTGATCTTTTGGTCATTTTAGATACCAAGCTACTTTTGATGTTGACTGTACTTACATAAAACGACATATTGATGCTTGAACTTGAACCACTGTTGTATCGTTCACTGCTCTGCTATTTATTAAGTTGCGACTAACTAAGTAATCAATTATGTGGATATTTTTTCACCGCCACCTCGCTGCCTATAATTTAAATTCCTCACTAGCTACCCTTTTCTAATCGCTATTCAGAAAAACGCGAAACTGTCAAGGTGCCATCACTTTTTTATTAGCCTACGGCAACGGAATACAGCAATGGTGCCCATGACATAATCCCATAGATCTCAAGGCTGTATCAACACCACATGAGAATTTATAACCACAAATTTCCGGTCAGATAATATATTACCATAATTTTTATAAGTAGAAATCCATTGATATGTAGATTGCTTAATAAATATTTTAGTTTTTTTTTTATCTCTAGATGTTAACTAAGTTGGTACTTATAATGTCTTCTAAGTCCTTGAGGTGAATATAATGCTCCAAAATGTCACTAAGAATCATTAATAATATTTTGTTTTCATGAAAGACCGTTGGTTTAAATGGTTTTAATTTAACGTATTTCATACTTATACTCATCACTGCAAAATTAGAGCGTATGGTGGGTGGGCTTAGATGCGGTTTTAACATGATTATTTTATTGCTATTAGGTATAAAGTAAAGTTAAATTATGAGTGTGTATTGATGATACTTCTCCCACGAATATTTCACTATGTTGGATAAATAGACCCTGCTAAAGAGGTTAATGCGTAAAATCTGGTATACAATGTATCCAATATGACTCTACCTGCCAAACTAAAGACCTTGTTCATTATAAATTAGCGGGTATTTCCTATACTAACTTAAAAATATTGTAAAACTTTAAATGTTTGTTAACTTTTAACCTTTGTTTTATTGTTATTAAATAAAATAAATAAATAGGCAATACTTAAAGGGTCGCGAGTTCGGGACTTCTTTGGCTACCTATCACTAATTTTTATCTTTCTGTGTGTTCTTTTAATATCTATAATAATAATTTAATATTGACATTTATTATTAACATACAACAACATAATAATGGACTTCTTAAAATATCTATATCCGTATTAGTTTTATTCATTGATTGATAAAATACTTACCTAACATTGAACTACGGAAATCCTGTTTTAGTGTCTATCAATTATTCAGGGTTGGCAATAAAATTCATAGTTCTATCTCGTGGTAGCGTGGGCGGGCGTCGCGTCGTTGGACTCGTCGCGCAAACGGACACATTCCATCAACACGGTGTTGCCATCCTTAACCTACCCTTTGATATTCCACCTTGCGATGATTCGAATTATTTTTACTCTTTAGTCCTATTATTCAGGTTTTATTGTAGCGCCGTTTATTTTTGTTTTAATTATGAAACTGATTTTGCATACCTATTTACAAGGTTTGTATCTAAACTTCTATCTGCCTGAAATTACAAAAAGAAACGGAGAACTTTATTCAAATATTAACTCACCTGATTAACTTTTAATTACTTGCCAGTTATATTGACCTACTATTTAAGTTCAATAAGATGTTTATAGTTAGGTAGATTCATTAGGAGGAGTTAATATATTGCAAAACAAATTGCGTTGCGTGCCCGAACACATTCAAGCGTCAGCCAAATTGGTCGCACATCATGCTACGAAAAGCGAGAAATAAACGGAACGGGCGGGCGCTTGAATCGGACAATCATCGGCGACAAACGTTTCGGCCGATCCGCGTTTCCCACGGGCCGGGTGTCGGCAACGGCGGTCGCCATTCCGGTTTTTGCCAACTTAAATGTTTGTTGTCAAATTAATCTGAAGTTACTTAGTATGCGCCTCTCAACCAGTCGGGTGACTATTCATTCATAGCGGTCGGAATGCTAGAGCGGCGTGGTTCGCCTCGAGCGACCTTCGCCGCCGGCCGCCCGGCAAAAAGTGTGTGATCCGCCGTGATCCGCCGCCGGCTATGTGGACGTACCAGTCCAGCGCCGTGCCTGTGCCATTCCATATCGTACCTCCCTAGGACGTTACTCTCCCGTTAGCTCGTCTACACAAACCGCTTTTACATACTGAGACAACACGACCGGGCGGCGGCGTTGGCTTTTAGAGCCGAATAATAATTACTGATATTTCAGTGAACTTCTCCAGCAAATTGATTATGGAGAGAGCGGGGTGGTCATTACACTTAAGACGGATGGAGTTTAGATAAACGATTCAGGATCTAACCTGCTAACATCCGAGCTTGATCGATGCCGTAGAGCCTTGGTGCCTTCTACTACAGACCTATGTAATAATAGAAGTAACATTTATAATAAAAATTCCATGAATATTCCAAGAAATGAGCAGAGATATACACGCAGATAAAATTGCTCGCAAGTTTAGTAACATAACGACGTCTCACAAATGAATGTCTGCCATTTGCTAAATGACAAAACCGTGACATCATGTATGGGCTCCGGCAAGCCTTTGAGGTACCTCTGCGAGGCATATGATGGACATATTATTTTCAGGTTTCCGTAGGAATGGGTTTGTTTTGTTAATTTATCAGAGAAAAGCTTCCATTGAAAGCTAAAACACTGCCTGAAAAGCTCTGGTGACCTTAGTTTTAAATGGTTTATATATTATGCAATATGCTTAAATTTGAGATGAATTAAATTGATATACCTATACCTAGTTAGGTACTTGGTAATTATTTAAGATGTCAACGAAAGATGCTAGAGTGACAAAAAGTGAAACATCTAATAAAATGTAGGTTTTGTAAAGAAATCAAAATTGACTCTTTTACAAATTAAGTAGGCAAGTAGGTGTAGGTAGGTATGCATTTCATAGCATTGTTGCTTCGCTAGTCGATTTCAGTTCATTAACCTCGCCAATTTTGTTTTATAGTTTTACCGATTCGGCACAATTTATTGCTTTAAAATCAAGGTTCTACGAATTAATTGATGCAGACTAGGTAGGTATAACAATATTTTGTTTTTTTTCCTAATGTAACAAACTAAACTAGAATATGACATACATAATTATTGTTGGGTAATTGGATAACAATTTAAATGAAGTGCCTACACTACCTAAAATACACACACACTACTTACATAGTGTACTTAGGTTTCTAAAAGGAAGACGAAGGAAGACTTGAGCGTGCGCCTGCGCAGGGGCCTCGATACTGAAACCCATCGGCACCTCCGAAGTGACGTCACCGGACGCCGCCGCCGCCGCGCCGCCGGCCGCACCGATCAAGGACAGTAAACATTACCAGGTCAACGCACGCTGATGTCTCTAGTCGTTTTTTTTTTCATTTCGGCCATGACTGCCCTACCAACAGCCGTGGAGAATCGTCCCCAGAGAGGCCCACTAATGGATACTTATTGTGGTGGTACTCGGTACCACTAATCACAATGTGCTGAATGAGTACTTATATGCTCATCTTCACCCGGAAGTATAGAACAAAGTAGTCTTACCGACCGTTAGATGATTGAATAAATCAAGATGTCCCAATAAAAGGAAGCAATTTAATGTCAAAATTACCGAGGCACGAGTACTAGGTGAGTATAACCATTTTTAGTTTTTGTCCATTGCTTTGCGGGTATAGAATATCGGAGCACCGTTAAGTGCAAAAACTGTGATGTATAACGTAGAAAAAGCTGTCTAACCGTCGTGATGGAACGACGGTTTCCGATGGGAAAATAATTAGTTACTACGCCGACGGAGGCTCTGCGGTCTGACTCGGCTGCATTGGGTTTCATCGGACTCAACGTTTTAATAGTACCACTATTCGGACCACGTTTTGTAACAGGAATTTATCGACATTCTAAGTTTGATTCTGCTTAAGCTTGCATCTTCGCTATTTTTTAAGTTGTCGAGAATACCTACCGTGTCGAACTATAGTTAAAAACCATCCAGGTGACCTCATATGTAAAAAAAAACTATCAAATTCAGGCCGATTAGGTGGACAAGAATTACGATCACACGTACACCGGATTTTGATAGGTACTTACATAGGTATAAAGATTCGTTTACCGTGCGGTGCTCGATTCTGATTGTCCTGGATTGGGTTTTTGTTGGAGTCGTCCCCAGTCCGTTATCTTGTACCCATAGTACCAACCTACCAAGGTAGTTCATATTAGATACCGGGTGAAATCCACGATACAATATTGAGGATAACTCAACTGGGTCTCTGGGTATGTATCGGATAATGAACTGAATGAATTTAAGATTGCGAGACTGAATCAGATCCCATTGAACTATTGTAGTGTCATATACACTATTGTAAACCTTCAGTTTACATAGATAAAGTAAGTATCACAATGTGGCCCTTACAACAAGCACTTTTAATCGCGTCCAGATCTTTGTTGGTGGTTAAACTAAAATCAATTGTGTTTACCTGATACGTAGGTAAGTTAATCAACCTAGGGCCTGTTTCTTTCCGTCATTCTGTGTTTACAGCAAGGGTTTACACTTTACAGATAAAGTTGATTGTCCAAATAACGTTATGACACATGGGTATTCTATGGAAAAGCTATTAAAACATTAAATAATTGAATAAGACATAAACTTTATCTGTGGATTGTGAAACAAGCACATAAAATTACGATCAATAACCTGCGAAGCTTTGTAAGTAGCTACTTACCTAGTTATGGAAGAGTGCGATAGTAAACGACGTACCTATTACTAATTTTACAAAACTATACTCCATTTGTTATAGCATTAGACAGAAGTTAAAAAAGGTTATTTTTAATGTACACTTTGTAATAAAAGTACAATTAACAAGTTACAGTTACGATTGACGTCGTATTTAATATAATTTATTTATATACCAGCTTGTCACACCTAACTGTAATAATATTAATTATTTATCTTATTAAATATATTGCCTTTCATTTAAATAATTATTATTTCATTACAATTTAAAATTAGTGTCGATGCTAACAACCTAAAAGAAGCAGGGGTGAACATACCGGGAACGATTTTCGCTTCATTATAATCCTGCCAAATCTAAAATATTACCTAATCCCTTCAGAGGTTATGCCAGCAGGGTATTTCTAATTTTGTCGGACTATGTTATCTATGAAATTGACGTAAATAATGTGCTGTCAGTGTTTGTCATTGAGTCATTCGCCTGCACTCTAGGGGTGTCCACTTCGAAAAAACATCGATGTTTTTTTCGATGCGATATATCGGAAGTGTGTCGGAAGTGTGTGTCTTTCGATATATCGGTTACAAACATCGATGTTTACTGAAAATCGAGTACTTTTTCTAACATAACATCACACCACAAAGCCCGCACCTAGTCAGCCTTCTGACACTCCACGCAAGCGTCAAGTTATAATTATAATACTACTCCTACACCAGCACTGTCCATGACTGCCATTTATTGTGTGTGTTCAAGGATGCTGAATGTTGAAGAAATCTATATAACTCAGAATAAACTACTTTTCATGGTGTACGACCATACACGTACATTTGCCGAAGCAGCATTCACACTTTGACCCAAATGTTCACATTTACGCAAATTGTATTGCAACCAAAATCAGTTCGTCATCGGTCATCAAGCAAACCGCACGTTCTCACCCCTCATTAAATTCACTCCCATTACTTACGTTTAATGTCCGTTTTATAATATAACTAGCTGAGCCCGCGACTTCGTCCGCGTGAAATTTAACTTAACAAAAACGCCTGCTCCCGCGTTCTGAGCCCACGTGACAGGACCCATTTTTTTAATTTTGTTTTTCTGAAATAAAAGTAGCCTAAGTTACTCCTTAATACATCAGCTATCTGCCAGTGAAAGTCCCGTCAAAATCGGTCCAGCGGTTTCGGAGATAACCCAGAACAAACACACAGACAGACAGACAGACAGATAGACAGACTGACAAACATTTTTTAAATCGCGTTTTTGTTATAGGTGTCGTATGTACTTTCATATGCATTTAGTGAAAAGGTGTTATTTTGATATTACAAACAGACACTCCAACTTTATTTATTTGTATCATCATCATCATCATCATCATCATCATCATCAGCCGGAAGACGTCCACTGCTGGACATAGGCCTCCCCCATGGAACGCCACAATGGACGGTTGCCCGCTATCCGCATCCAACGGCTACCCGCGACTCTCACCAGATCGTCGGTCCATCTAGTGGGTGGCCGTCCAACTCTGCGTCTTCCTGTTCGAGGTCGCCACTCGAGAACCTTTCTTCCCCAACGGTTGTCGGTTCTACGAGCGATGTGGCCTGCCCATTGCCACTTCAGCTTGCTGATTCTGTGAGCTATGTCGGTGACTTTGGTTCTTTTGCGGATATCCTGGTTCCGGATCTTATCACGCAAAGAAACTCCGAGCATAGCTCTCTCCATAGCTCGCTGCGTGACTTGGAGCTTATGCAGTAGGCCAACTGTAAGGGACCAAGACCACTTATTTGTATAGACAACTTTTATCAGCTATATCAGTATTTCTATCAGCCCTACCCAACCCCTATCAGACAAATTAGTACGGGCATCCCTGTACACATGGAAACCATCACTGATTCAAATATTGCTTATAAAAAATTAAAACCATGAATGAGAATGATTTAGAGATCAAACCTAGCTTTCATTAATTTCACTGGTATTCGATATTTTATGAAAATACATCGATACATCGAGTGAATCAACAGTTTGTCAAAAAATCGGATCGATTCGATGTATCGAATTAAAAACATCGAGTGATTCGAAAAATCGATGTATATTGAATATCCCTACTGCACTCTTAAGTTCCTGTGAATACCTTGTTTGTTATTGTTGTCGAATTTTCGTGATTTAATTGTTACTGTTTTCCTTTGTTATTACGATTATTATATGACTCTAAATAAAAGTTGTTTTGACTTGGAAATCAAATGTTTTGCATCCCTACTTCTGCGAGCCTCTTATGTCTAATGTTATAAGAAATGGAATATAGTGAGTTATCATTTCTTTGACTAGAGACATGACCACAAAACAAAGACGAGCATTTGTTTTCGTTTTTGGAAAGGTTTGAAATGACTCCGATGTGGGACTGTTTTCAAAGCGATGACATCATGTGGACCGTGACGGACATCATTTTTAAGCGTTTTTCAAATGTTTGAACAAATGTTTGTCAACTGACCATAATCCATCAAGTCTAGGATTAGTCTGTTTTGCGTATATAATATACCTACTAGGTACGTAATCTGAAATCTATCATACACAACACAACCACTTTCCTCTGTAAGTAGGTAGGCACCTAGCTCTTTGCTTCGACAAACTTCATCAACGGATTAATATAGGAATTAAGACAGACAATAATATATAATTATAGTCATTGGGTGCGTAGGTTAGGTACCTACTTACCTATCTAAAAAGCCCATGACTCAAATGCGTTTTTCTAGAATTTAAGTACTTACTTAAGTTTCATGATAACTCATCTTATGTAGGTACTAGGTACCTAATTCAGAATTAATTAGATCCTGCTGTGTTTTCAGTTCGTAAGAATAAGTACCTAACTTGCCGATCAGCTTACCTTTTTTCTATAAGTAGGTAGGTACTGTAAGGAGGTCCATGTCGGCGCACCGCAGAGCTTTCAATTTTAAAAATTAATATTTTTCTTATGTTTAAATATTCTTGATGGCCAGGAACGCTTATTGCCAGTGGCCAGTGCGCCGACATGGACCTCCTTACATTGTGATAAATAAGGTAGGTATCTCTCGTAACCATTATATTTTAGCTAAATTAGGTAGATCTTCTTCCTAGAGGTAGGTACATACCTATTATGTAATACTAGCTGTGCCCGCGACTTCGTCCGCGTGGAATTTAATCGTCAAAGTTTCATACAAACTTTCATCCCCTATTTTATCCCCTTGGGGGTAGAATTAATCAAAATCCTTTCTTAACGCATGCCTACGTCATAACATCTACCTGCATGCCAAATTTCAGCCCGATCCGTCCAGTGGTTTGGGCTGTGCGTTGATAGATCACTAAGTCAGTCAGTCAGTCAGTCAGTCACCTTTGAGTTATATATATTAAGATTGAGCTGTGAGCAGTGAGTTTACGGTTTTTCTCATTATCTATAACCGGGTAAGAAGCTTTGATTCGTCTTCCTATATAATTAAGTTCAAGTAGGAAGATATTCATGTGTTCCCATAGATAGGTCTACAACATGCCGGATGCTATTCATAAGCCCTGGGAGCAAGGGGCCGTTAGAAAGCGTCAAGCAACACAAGTACAGTTCACTACACATCTTTTCGAGCATTCATCTTAATGCTCCGGCGGCGCGGCGTCCATTGTGCCAAACTAGCGAACAATACGGCTTTGTTCCTTGATTTTTAAGCTGTTAATCCCTTGAATTAGCAGTTAACGATCGATAAATAATCATTTAAGCATTTCTAAGTAGTTTGGTAGGTAACATTTTATCTTACAATGGGCTCTTTTTAAGTTATTTATTGTTCTTAGAAAAAATAACGGATTTTTTCTCAAATGTTCAGACTACTGCGTCTGTAACCCAGCTGTGGAGGGTTGCGACTATCAGCACGTGAACCTTAGTTTGTTTTTTTATTATAGCAGCTCGAATCCATCAGTGCGATCATACACAATCTAGGTAGAGTCTAGCTCACAGATATAGATTTACATAGATAACGCAAATGCATGTACTTCGCGTGTACGAAACCCCGACCGAGCGTCAAGCTAAATTTCGGCTGTGACGTCACAATAGGTGTTAAAATTTGGGCACGCTTGGTTTCAAGACAATTAATCGTGATACTTGCGTTATCTATATAAATCAATATCTGTGGTCTAGCTAGATGCAGCACGGTCTGTGAACATAGATTAAACATAATGAATAGATGTGACACTCATACTGTTTCTCTATTTATTTTGTGCATTTGTACCTAGGTACCTTATAAACGGACTAAGCATCGGTCATTGGAGGGCTACAAGTCTTATATTATTTGCTTTTTCTTTTGGTTTGAGTTTGATTCCTATTATTCCAGTCGATAAGGATCAAACTTGTCCAATCATGGATACATCAGAATCGCAGTATAAAGGGACCTACTTACCTGGGCAAGTAAGTATCAAAATAATAAAATTACTTTCACACCTACAGGCTCTTCAAGTACTTACTTTCTCAATATTTTACAGTAATAACCTTTTATGTATGTATACGTAGGTAATTACTTTATCAATGCCGCCGCGCGCCGTTCTTAGGTATCTATACAAATAAGTAAAATTGGAGTGTCTGTTTGTAATATCAAAATAACACCTTTTCACTAAATGCATATGAAAGTACATACGACACCTATAGAAAAAACGCGATAAAAAATTTTTTTGTCTGTCTGTATGTTTGTTCCGGGTAATCTCCGAAACGGCTGGACCGATTTTGACGGGACTTTCACCGGCAGATATCTGATATTATAAGGCGTAACTTAGGCTACTTTAATTTTAGAAAAACAATTAGGGTCTGCGTAAGAAAATTAAAACACATGAAATCAAAGAGTATCTCCGAAACGGCTGGATCGATTTTGACGGGACTTTCACTGGCAGATAGCTGATATTATAAGCAGTAACTTAGGCTACTTTTATTTTAGAACATAAAAAAACAAATGGGTGCTGTCACGCGGGCTCAGAACGCGGGAGCGGTTAAGTTAAATTCCACGCGGACGAAGTCGCGGGCTCAGCTAGTAACTAATATAATTACATTTTACTGCTTTATTTTAATAGGTATAATAGTTTACGACTTTTCAATAATTCTCCAGCTTAAATTAAGTTTTAGTGAAGAGTTGTTGGCTCCGGCCGACCAACGGTGCTGGGTTGCATTCCATTTCGCTGCGTTCCATTACGCCGTGTCGAGGTTCCAAGATAGAGTGATGTCCCGCTCGCACTAAGCATTCGTTATTATTGCTGTGTTTCGGAATTTCTGTTCTTTGTTTGCGCTCAAGCTCATTTCAATACAAGTAAGGAAACTAAGCGCCTATCCGGTCAAAGGTCTTTATGAGCACCAGCTGCTAACTAATGATTTTTAAGTAATGAGTAGCTGAATTGACAATCAACCCAGTGCTGTCACATTCTCCAGCATCTCGGCGACCACAGAGTGCGTGCCATCTGAAGCGCGATTAATCAAATCAAATCAAATCAAAATTGTTTTTATTCATGTAAGCCAACAAAGCATTTATGAATAGTAAGAATCTACCACCGGTTCGGAATGCTGCTTCCACTGAGAAGATCCGGCAAGAAACTCAATGGTTACTCTTTTCAATGAATAACAGATGGTGTACATTCTCAGGAACAGCATAAAATAATAATATGAGCAGGTAACACCACTATCACTAAATAACTTATAGTAAATAATAATCAAATCTCCCTGAGATTTAGGTATGTAGATAAAATGAGAAAGCTAGTTTAGTGTGGTGGTCACACCTACTCATACTTACATCAAATTGAATGTTTACGAACCAAAATAACAATTAATAAAACAGGTGCATAATAATATAATTGCTTTGGTGTGATGCCTTCCATGCTAAGTAAATGAATAGTATTTAACGACAATGTTGTTAAGAGGCAAGTGAAATATGCGAAACAATAGAAATGCCGCCCCCATGCACTCCAAGTTCAGCGAAGGAAGCCGACTAGTCGGTGATCAACGAGTCGTGTTTATAGCGCACTTCCTGCGAGCGCCGGCCCTCCGCGGACCTCCGATTTGAATTAGTAAAAAAGAACGCGAATGAGTTTATCGACCGATTCCCATCACTATGGCCGTTAATATTCAAAAACAATGACAGAGTAACAACGATAGTTCACTAACGTTGTTCAATAATTAGTAATGAGATATTAGATGCACGTTCTCCTAGAAATGGTCGATCGCCGTTACGGCGAATAACACTAACAATGTGGATATAGATGTGCGAAGAAACTCAATTAACATTTCTAAGACGCGGACATCATTACTTTAATTATATTATGCTGTTATTTTATTTGAAAGCCTACGTAATCACCGTGCTTATTATAGAAGTATTTGACAACAATACTATGTTTATTCAAATTCAAATCCTTTATTTTGTTTAGGCCTACGGGGGCACTTACAAATTGTCAATTTTACATATTTTTTCTTATATCTACGTAACCGGATCGGAACGCGACCTCGACTGAGAAGATCCGGCAAGAAACTCAGCGGGCTTCTCTTTTTACATTTAGTTATATTTCTTTTTTTTAATCGCCAGTTGCTTATCTAATTAATAATAACAAATTAATATAAATAAAATAGCTCCAGTGTGTTGCCTTTTAAGATTATTTTACACTTATTCCTAAAATTTTGTAGTAAAATAAGTGTAAACTTAGATTACACTTATTTTTGTACAAAATTTGAGGAATAAGTATGAAAGAAACCTGTTAAAAATTTTAATATATTCGCAGATTTTCCTGCTACAACGTCTAAATAACAAGTGGAGAACAAGCAGAGTTACTTGTCTCAATACGAGTCAATGTTTCTTGACTTCAAAAAACCGTGACGGTTGGAATTTTAAATTCAATTCGCTTTTTATGATTGGTATCGGAATACCGACGCGACGCTCTACGAGTCAATTTCGTAAAAAACATCTGCTGTGAAGGAAACGTTTGCGTCGGATTAGGTACAACAAATCAGCTGCTCGTTAGCTGTATAAGTACGCATTTTCCGCTCCATTTCAGCGTTTTGCGCAGCAGTCCTGCCCAGCAGTTTCATTATAGATCGATTTTTAGATCAGGATACCAAGTTTATGCTTTATTTGTAGCTCACAATACTGCGAGATCGGGCGATTCATGATCATTTTTTACAATTTCTTAATAGTTAAAAATCTATGAATTGAGTTTTATGCACACCAGACATGTAAAAAGCGACTACATTTTTTGCGGCATATTCCAATGATTTTTCGGGTCGAAAACCTGAACTCATTTATACGAACACGGAACGCTCACTTTAAGAGAGTCGCCATACTTGAATTCCGATTCTGTAATAGTATTTTTATGTTTTACTAATTTTTATTCATGTTTTTGGACCAGTATTCACTTCAATTTGGTTTGGTATAGGCGCCGTTAGTATAATAAATACCTATCCTTAAGTTTTACATCTTAAATATAATTAACACAAATAATACGTATTTATTTATTTTTAATTTAATTTTAAGTTTACGAATAAGTGTATGTATAAAGTGCGAGTTTATGAATAAGCAAAGGGTGTTGGTTTATTTAATCTATCTGGCAGCAGCTTTGGCTTTGATACACAGTGTTGTAAATAAAACTAGTAACACAAACAACTATAAACAAAACGCTTCAAACTTTATTGGCTAGGTAAATATTAATTACAGGCGAGAAATTCCCATTATTCCAAATTAAATAGTTAATAGGCATTTGGCGTGAAAATCATGCAATGGCAAGAAGCTATAATTTGATTTCCCATGTTTTTGATACCTATTTCAAGCCTCTTTTACATGTGAAATGTTTATTTGCTAGATCTAGGAAATGTTTAGATAGGTACCCATGCCTTACCCTATATTTAGACCTAAGAATTTTTGTATTATTCAATTTTTTGGTTTAAAATAAAGAGTATTCTTCTCTGTTCTATTCTATTCTACCTTATACAGACTAAATCCTCCAGTTTCTAAGAGAATGTAGCTAGGTAAAATAAGTAGGTACTTATTTAAGGTAAGGGTTTGAAGGCATGGAAAGGTATGAAGCGTCCTACTCTCCCTCAGTTTAGCACCGTGCGAACAATGCCTTTGGTATTAAAAGCATATATAGCCTACAGGAACTACTTAACATAGGGCGGGTCATAGGTACCTACGCTTGTTTTCCAATTATGCTAATTCTACTTTTTCCACCAGAATGAATACCTATGTGAGAAGGATAACCGCACCAAAACCTTAAGAGCGGGCGGGAGTGTCACTACTACTCGTTTTTATTTTACTTACGAATATTTTAAGGTTATTGAGGACAACATCATATCCACAAATACAGTCTGTGCCGAATACCTATACCATCTGGATCGTCGTAATGTTAAAATAATAGTTAAATAGGTAGTTCTTTGCCCCAGACCAAGACATACACAGAGACACAGACAAAGCAGAGATACTTAGTTAGTATTATGCACACGGCCATAATCTGTGACACTGCGCCGGAAGCTGCTTCACTATGAAATAATACCTATACTAAGATACAAGACCTTACTTTCTTATTTTCATGAATAAGTTCGAAGTTCGAAATGCCGCCCCAACCTTAGGCGGTTGGTGAGTAAGTACCTACACCAGCCGCCCGCGCATGTAGGAAGGAGGTGATCTGCGCCTACGCATCACGGTGGCAGCACTATGTGGATAGGTGTAGGACCTTACGAGAAGGTACATAGAAGGTACCTACATGGAATGAGGGCATCCAAGTTATTTGGAGTAGCCTGACATTGACACTTGACAGTTATGATACTCTTGCTCTCTCTCTTCGACCCATGGACGCATAGCTACGTAGGTAAAACTTAATAATTCTATACTTCGACCACCCACTTTAGTGACACCGCACCACAGCCAGAATGGAAGTGACAGATAATGTCAGCCCAGTCCCAGCAAGCGACATCTGGTGAGCTGAAAATGTTAGGCCCTCATTCCAACTTAGTTGGAAGGTAAATAGGTACCTAAGTTGGTAACTGGATTTTTTGTAAATAGCCTACTAGTACTCACTTACCTAGGTATTAAGGGAGTTTTAAAAATTATATCGGATACCTATAATATAACGGTGAAGGAAAACATCGTGATGAAACCTGCATATCTTAGAAGATTACACCAATTTTCGAAAGACATGTGAAATCCGCCAACCCGCACTGGGCCAGCGTGGTGGATTATGGCCTGAATCCCCCTCGTGTTGAGGGGAGGCCCGTGCCCAGGAGTGGGACGTCAAAAGGGCTAAAATTATTATTAATTATTATAATATAATATTGAATAACTGTTATTATCTAGGTACCTATATTACCAAACCGTAGTAGGTTCCTGCGGAATTCATCCTATTTTGTAAGTATACCCACAATACCTACATACACATTAGAATGAGAAGCAAGAATCGAGACTGAGCGAGAAGCACTCAGGAGCGCGAGCGAGCAAGAAAGCATGTTATGTATTATTATTTGAATGTCGAATGGGAGAAACCTGCGTGCGGGCCTCACGAGCACCGCCCTGCCCCCGCGCCGCGCCGATCATATGTTCGGCGGCGAGGCGCGCTCAGCCGGCTCACTGCGACTCGGGCACTCGCCGTCGTCGCAACCCACCGTGCACTCCGCCCACGCCGCCGGCCGCGCACGATCAGCTGTCTGAGTGACGCATCGCCCGCGAAGCGAGCCGTCAATAAGCCGCGGTGCGGTGTATCATGGAGCTGCTGTGCGCGGAGCGCGTGAGCCCGGACAGCGAGGCCGAGGGCCGGGCGCAGCGCCCGCAGCCGCCGGGGCCGCGCGCCGCCGCCGCCGCCGCGCCCGACCCGGTGCTGCTGCGCCGCCGCGTGCTCGACAACCTGCTGCGCACCGAGGAGCGCTACGCCGTCACCGCCAACTACTTCGGCACCGTGCAGACCGAGGTGACGCCGCACATGCGCCGCCTCGTCGCCGAGTGGATGCTTGAGGTGAGCGCACCCGCGCCGCGCCGCATGCCGCACCCACACCGCTCCATCCGCGCGACCCGACCGTTCGCCATTTTGTCTCGTTTTCCGGCCACGTGTAGGCACACTCCAGCTCCCCGGCAGCGGGCCAGTGGCCCTCGTATGCTCAGCCACTGCCTGCCGAACCGACGACGCCCTCGGTGCCGGGGACCCTCGGCTCCGGGTGCTTATCTAGCCAGTGGAGACAGTGTTCTATTTGTGCCTTATCAGGAATTCTTCAAATTCTCTCCATTTCTGGTCCGTCCAAATTAAAAATGGTTCGTAGCAATTACTCAAATAGGTAGGTATGTTACCACTTTGTTTACACGATCAGCTGATTACGGTTTTGTTCCACATGTTAGAATCTTATAAGAGTTGTCAAGCTCATCTGTCATATCTACATCGATAACGATTATACTAAGCGTAGGAAGTCGTGCATAATGTGGATAGATAGAAAGAAATATAGCATGATGTACTGCTGAGGAACGTAGCCCGTAGGTCTCTACGGCTGGCTGCGCGAGTGCCGCAGCGCGCGAGGGGCCCCGCCGCGCCGCGCCGAGGCGCGCGGTCGCCGACCGATGCGACTCGCTCGTTCTATTTGAATAATCAGCTGATTTTGACACGCACACAGCTGACGCTCGGTTGCGCACTTATCTCTTGTATGTACATATAAATAATTGCTAACGCGCACACAAACGTCATTGTTCGAGCTCGGTGGCCTAAATGACGTGTAATTTATGGTCTTCGGTTGTTTAGAGTAGGGTTTTACTGCTGATTGTTATCACAGCTTACGAAAGTTTTATCAGTTACACGGCTGCGTTGGCATTTTTGGATAGAATAGAATAGCGCAGGGCCGCGGCTCTATTTGTGTAGGTGATTGTGTGATGCGATGAGCGGTGCGTTAGTCAGCTGTTAGTCGCCACGTGGAGCCGGCCGGCCGGCCGGTGCGGCGCGCTGACGCGATGACGTCACGCCATGCGCCATGAGGGCGATGCGGTCGCTGCGCGTGCGCCATCTCTTCTGGCACCTCACCTCGTGCTTACACCTAAACCAGTCTCATACCGGCGTTTCAGCACAAGCAGACCGAAACGATCCTCAACGTCTACGGGGTCAATGACACCCGCCGTGTATTAACATTTTATGCTTAATCGTCAGCGCAACCGAAAACACATAATGGACCGTGAACGGTTCACGGAATCTTAATTTTATATATTATATATGAGTAGGTAGCTACCTACCTACAGCTACAATCAACATTATTGTTTATAATGCGGTTTCAAAGCGATTGCATGTAGGTCCTACATAAGTCATGACTTTGACTAAAGCCGGATCACGTCAAACTAACTCGGTCGCGAAAATTGAGATCGCGATTTTAGTACCTAACTACCTAATACATTTACCTCTCGCTATATTTTACAGTATAATTTAGACCCTCACTCATTGTAATATGTCTTGACAATTTGTATATGAATGTAAAGTCCATAGTTAAGTACCTACCTATAGACAATTTAGCAAGTAATGTTTTAGGTAGACACTTATCCGCTTATGAGGTGGTACCTACCTACCTTTTTACATATTCGCTCCATGTGAATAAATCAATTCTAAAAAAATTAAGACAATCCTCATTTTTAATATAACAAAGTTCTCGAACACTGCTGGCTGTTGTCGCAGTGTTGCCAGATTAGGGGGATTTCCTCAAAACTTGGGGAGTTTTTTACTGTTGGTGGGAGGATTAATCTCTAAAAGTATTGAACAGATTTCGATCCGGATTTCACCTTTGTGTTGTTTAATTCCTTGGGAAGGTATACCCGTGCGAAGCCGCGGCGGGTCGCTAGTATCAATTAAAAGAAGTGGGATAGTATGTCTTGGTGAGAGGTTTAGTTAATTAGGTAGGTGCAGGCGGAGCGTGAGACATCGTGCGGAGCGGATGAGTGTATGGCATGTTTTGTTTTCACGACAATACCGATTGTATCCGTCTCGCTTCGACTCGCGTTACACCGTGCGAAACTATGCGCGGTACATATTGCGAATCCGCTACTCCCATGACACTCTCCACTTACTTTATGACTTATAGTAACTACCTACCACTAGCTTTCGCTTTTCCGAGCTTTCCATTTCAGAACCTACGGGAAAAAAATCTAATGTTATCCTGAAAGTATTCACAAATAAACTATGACATCATTGCTGCGGAACCTCTTCAAAAATTTTTGTTTTGAACAGATTAGACTTTCGACAGCTAACGAAATCACTACTTTTTAAATGTTATATCTTTCATACAGTATAAAAGCCCCGTAGCGTAAAAAGGAAAAGGGCTACTCTTAAAGGTGTGGCACGATTAGAAATAAAATACTAATGGTTTTTGTGAGGTATCAGAACTCTAACTCGAACCTTCTATAATTAGAATGCAGTAAAAATACAAATATTTCCGACACTCAAGTCCGGTACGTTCAGGAACCATTAATGCTGATAAGGAGTAACTGCAGCAGGAAAGTAAAGCGCGCCGTATTTATCGCAATAAGTGTGTATTTCCATTTTATATATAGGTTATCAGGAACTCCGGATGATAAACTAAGCATTGGCTTGGGTGCGGCGGCACTAACGCTATGTTTTCTTAGAAACGAACACAAGACTTATATACTTTTTTATTTCAGGTATGTGAAGACCAGGGTTGTCAAGAGGAGGTGTTCCCGCTGGCGATATCGTATCTGGACCGGTTCCTGAGTACTTGCGCAGTGAGCAAAAGCCAAGTGCAGTTGCTGGGCACGGCGTGTCTGCTGCTCGCCTCCAAGCTCCGGGAGCCAGGCTCGAGGGCTCTTCCCGCTGAACTCCTAGTCTTCTACACCGCCAACAGTATTACACTGACGGATCTATGTGTAAGTACTATGAAGATAATTACTATCTTGTAAGTAATCGACATTTCTAGCGAATATCTTATTAGGCTAGCATCATGGGCACGGACATTGCGCGCCGCACGAGCGGTGTAGCTGTTTATGAAGTAATATAAAGACTTAATTAACTTTTCTCCTCTCGGGAAACAGCTGATCTCATTAATCATGCTGTTTCGTGCGACTGCACCTTTGCATCGTGGCTGCGCGTGCGCCGGTTTTGCAGTTAGCTCTTGGTGCTTTCGTGTCGTTCACTCCGCTGATTTCTAAAACATTCGCGGTCTGAACATCCGTGAGAGTTTGGAATTCTTGTTTTATGACCGAACGTTTAATTATTATTTATATAGTAGATAATATGGTGAACGCGGGCCGAGTTATCCCTACCCACAAATAAGTTATTGATCAGGTTATCTACCTATTTAGAATTATAATATACCTAATAGTAAATCATAGACATAATAGTTGCGTTAGATGCTCCTAGTCATAGTCTGAGTCAAGAGAAGATAGGTAGAACGGACAAAAATAAATTGTCACTCGAAATAGCTATTCTAATTCGAAAATATCCTCAAAATAACACAGAACTTTCCACCTTACCACCACCTATCTGTTTAAATAGATTGCGTCTTTAATAGATTTATATTGTGCCATAATCATTTATTACTTACTTACATACATTTTACCAGAAAATAACTGTAACATTTAGTCATTATTTAGCTAGGTATTCAATTTATGTCATTTAACACCGATACATTATATTGCCGTTTACTTAGACACTGCCGCAAGTTTCAGGCATTTGACATTGCGATGACATTTGCTAATTTTTAAAATTAAATAATTGTCCAGCTGTAGACAGGCAGATGGTGGATGTGACTTTGTAGGATCTAATTATTCATGGGTAAGAGATACGTCGCGTAGAACATGAGACAAGTAATGGACACGTGGCCTTTCCTAATCCTAATAAAGGGCATTGGCATTTAGTTTGTTCCGCTTATCTGTTTCAATATTTCGAAACCGTTAGGTATTGTCAATGGTAGAGTGTGCTGACTGCTGACCAATGGTGGGCAGATCCAAGTAATTGTTTATTTTTCCCTGTGTAGGTAGGTATTTGCATTTAATATAACGTGTTACATGTTGGCTGATGTCGGTTGCATTTCGGGCGCGGCGGCCACCCGCCGGGGCCCCCTCTGTCGCCGCTCGTCCCGTAGATAATAAGTGCACGCCACATTTTCGCGCGTCATAATGCGGTTGACTCGTTTATGTCGGTTCTGTAAATGCATTCGGTATGCACTTACATTACCTACGTAGATTAGGTACGCCAATTTCACAATTATGTATTAATAACTCATCGATTTGAAAGTACTAAGGTAGGTAGGAAGCTACTAGTTCAATAAATAATGGTCATTTAATTTGGGGCGCAAAGAAACGGCAGCGGCACGAAATTATTGTAATTATACGATACCGTACATATGGCAGGCGGCCGGAATGCGACAGGTCGCGGTCTGGTGAGGGCTGCCCTGCGGACAGTGTCCCCTAACGAGCCGGGCTTCTCGGAAGAACCGCCGAACGAGGCTCGCGTCGCGTTTCAATCAGACCAATTACAGGAGAAGCACGCTGCTTATTTTTTCTCACGCGCCGCGCGACTTCGCTTATCTAACCGAAGGATGCCAATTTTCAACGCCTAAGATTATTTTAATATTAATAATTTAATGATTAAAATTAGAACTTTTTATATTACAAGTATACAAAATTTTAAAAAGCTCCACGTAATTTTAATTTACAGAAAAACCTGATAGTTCCTTCAGAATCCAATCAGAACATTTCTCAATCCTTAACTACCTACTGGAACAAATTAATGTAGCAACTGGGGAAATATAATTCAAATCTGGCAACCTTAACCTTAACTCGAGTTTCATAGCGCATCATTCGCACCAATTCCAATCCGACTAAATGAGATCGCACATTCAAATTGACTATTTTAGAATTTTTCACGATTGAGTTTTTTACGTCTCCGGTCGTGAGCATATTCGCATATGTTCTTCGACATACACGTAGTAATCGCTGTGTCATGGCCGACTACCTACCAGTTAGGAGTATAATGCGATATTTTCTTGATACCGGTATTTTTAAAATAATATTTTTGATCCTCATGATACTATACTACACAGGTTAATGAACATGTTAATAAAAAAATATGTAAAAAAAATGTCAAGCTGCCGAACATAACGTGTCCGTAATGGACGCCGCGCGCCGTCCAAATCCCAAGTTAATTTTATTATTACCAACATTATAACGTTGTTTATTTCTTAAAAAAAATTAACAAAATTTATTTGGAATATATTTTTTTATGAATGTAAATAATTTGAATCATTACAAATCTCTTTATAATGTTCTATTCTGTGATTATGTGTAAATATCTTCGTAGAGCTACGAACGGCGTAGCACATTCGTAGCACACTACGAATTAACGTAGCATATCGATTTGTCGTTAAAAATGTTTAGCGAGATTTTTCGCAAAATTAAAAGTATAAAAAAGTCGATCGCAATTAATAATGAATAGCTTATTAAGTCTGGGAAATCGTGAGTTTGTAATCGTGGTAATAACGGTACCTTCACATAATATGAAAGTACAGTACTAAAATTATGCCCATCTCATAACCACTCATCGAAGTGTAGCGAATAGAAAACACCGTAGCATGGGCTTAATTAACTTTTTCAACATCGCTATACCTCTATAAATGGTAAACCATTAAATCTGTAAATTATATTACTTAGGTTAGGTACCTACTGATTGAATATTGATCATTTCTACTAACCGTATGTTTGGTAAAACTAAAAGACTCGACGTAGTTCACCACGTAAATTTGGCACTCAACGGGTGAAATCCTGTAAGCCTCCTAAACCAATTATTAATTTATGATAGTAAGTAGCTTTTCCGAACACGGAATAAAACGATAATTATCTACATAACGGAATAGACCGTAAGCCATCTCGAATACAAAGAAATGTCTAAAAAGAAGATAAATAATATAATTGTTGATATTTCCACTGAGTAATCGCTTCTTTATTTAAATATTTATGTTCTAGAGTTACTTTGCTAGCATAGAGAAATACATTTCCAACGCGTTATTTTATAGTGTTGCAACATCGTATCTGGCAACACTGGCACTGCTCGAAGCAAAAAGAGCACGTTCTGGCATCCGAGGCAGCTTTAATGCAAGTTCCCGCGGTCGATCGCCGGCCGACCGTAAAACCGTGCGCGTTCTCACATCGACGCCAGCGCGCCGAACGTTTATTATAATTGAAGCATAAGTTTACGATCGCGGTGCCAGCTCGTCAAAAGGCTGACTAAATTCAATATTGAATCAAGTTTTTGAAGAAGAATAAATCAAAGATTTTATTGCTAGAAATTGCCCCGCGAACACAATGATAGGTATTTAATGTTGAGGGCTGAGTATTCCTCTGCGCTGCAGTTAATTTTGGGTGTCTGCCTCCTAGCTGTGTGCTATTTCGATTATGCGGTTGGAGCGTCGCGTCGATGAAGCGTAAATAGACCCCACTTTTTCGCCCATCACGACTAGATTACATACAGATTTAGGGATGGAAACCACAGTAGATAACCGATTGCGGGAGTAATATATTATTTTATATAAAACCACGTTTATGAAATGCTTTTTTAAAGGAACACCATGTCCTAATAGTTAAAAGGAAGGAAATAGTTGTTTAGAATATGCGGTGCGAGCAAATTAGCGCGAGAGGCAGTTGTTGAGGCAGTGTTTGCCGATCTCACGCCGAGGCTACGCCGTATCCGGTACGAAAGGAACCCTTGCCAGTTGAAGCCATGGATTCTGCGCGCATACCGCTGAAAACTAAGGCAAACAAACCGAGATCACACGTCTATACTCAGTAAAAACATCAAAGAATATCATTTGCAAAGATCATAGCATTTTATGGAGATATTCCGATGATTTTTTGCTGAAATAACATCCAATAACCGATCTTAATGCAGCGTTTGATGTTAGAAAATATAATTATGAATGACTTTTTCTATGATTGACATTGGGATATACTCTAATTTGTGAACTAAACACAATGATTTATTATCTTTAGTTAAAGAAAACACAAGATAGCTCTTAACACTTAATTATCATCGAGTAGTACTTTTCATAACAAGTTACGTAACCGAAAAAAAACGCTTAAACCATCCCGTCTCAAACAAGCAGACATATCTATTGAGAAGTGGGAGGCTGGGAACCAGTCGCATTCCAGCGCGGAACCTCCTAAGGCCTCCTTGCGCGCGCGCACCGATTCCTGTCCCTTCGGCCTTTTACAAACACGTAATTGAATATTTTATGGCAAAACAGACAACTTGGAAGTTAAAACGAGTATTAACTTTAAGGTTACATGTTTTTATTTTATAGTCGGGATTAAATACTGACCTTTATTTATTCGACATTATTGATGTGCGTACCCATAAAAGGTTCAAAAAGGACATTATGATTGGTAATTTTGGCATTGGCTGTTGGCACTCTATCTGTTCATGTAAATGTTAGGACCGCTTGGCAGTTGGCTATGGAGGTATTGCATTTGGCAGCAAGTTTCTTGGATTCGAGAAAGAATTCATCATTTTCATATACGGTTTAAGTGTTACCATACCGGATATTTTTGTCTCCCGTTTCGCATGGGAGGGAAATGGATCATTTTTCTTACAACTCCTCCTATTCTTTCTTTGGATGAAATTCGTGCGGGTTCCAAAACAATTTAATTTTTCCACGGAACTCGTCAAGAGTCAAACCTGAACGTCATCATTGGTGACCATTGTCGATCCTGGCTTACAGAGTACCAGTGGTGCGAGTGTGTGGCGCTTTGATAAGGGACAGATTTATCATAGGTGTGTCGGGACTATAACGGTTTTTATTGATAGCAAATTTGAAGGTGTAGTAGGTACATTTTAAGGCTAGCTATTCGTCTACTCAATGTTAAGTACTTTGGCATGTGACAGACAGTTCACGACTAGAGCAGAATTTGTGTTAACGAGCACATGTGTTCAATAACCTCTGGGTGCAAGTGAACGTGTGCCGCACAGATTGGCGGGCTGGCGGGCGCGCCCGCGCCGCCGGCCGCTGCGGTGCGCGCCTGCCTGGCCGTTCTTAGAAAATTGTGTCACTTACCGCAATTATAACATCGCCATGCCTCGTTCTTACAGATAAGTGCACGCAACGTAACCTGTAATGTAATGTAACTTTGCAGCTGAGATTAGAAAATAGTAGAAAGTGCTAGGCGAAATGAACACTCCGGACGTACTTAAAGAAATCTGAACCATTTATTCGGTACCCTTTCACATAGTATGTTACTTACATGTGTGTATGTACGTTCAGATTTCAGAAATACTTATTTTGCTATTATAATAATAGGTTAGGTAAGCTACCGACTTATTTAAATAGTCTTTATTATAATGTGAATGTCGAATGAGATATATTGCAGTTCCACAGTCGGTAGAAAGCTGTTAACTGTGCATTCCTTCCACACTATAATAACTATAGGTATAGTTTGTCCGAGTTACCTAGTTCGTAAAGATGAAATTAATACACTGATTATTGCAATCCAAGTTATAATTTGAGAATTTGCCACTAAAAGGTACTTCAACTATAATAAAATGCCAGCGGGTACCTGTGGAACAAGTCGCCCTATGCGGGCGCGGTCAGGGGAGAAAAAATGGGATTCTTGTGGTTAGGAGCGTCGAGATGTGGAACGCGACCGGCCACCGCCGTGTGCGACGACCCCCCTCCATCCAGTGTCCACTTGAACAACACACTGAGGATAGGTAGATGCAAATCATTATGTACACAATAAACTGTACTTTTGCGCTAAAACACGATTCCTTCGTTCTATTCCACCGGTAAAGCGCATCACGTTGTGCTAGACACAAAACTTCTTACAGGATGTTAGCGACTGTCGCTCGACTTCTTCACATTCGACTCGCAATAGGTCAAAAATGTCGTATCACGTAAATGGATACGTCTGTTTTGACAGTTTTTCAATAGGTAAACTGTCAAACAAAACAGTCGATAACACAGTTGAGCCCCTGTTCTAACTGTCAATTAAGTAGTCATTTTACAGGAATGCGCTGATTATAATGTGTTACGTAAGAGTTGCGATATCATGCATGCCCGACACGTTTCATTCGTTCGCCGCAATGGCAGCGAATTTCGTATTCAACAGTTCACTCGTGAGCTTTTCATTGATGGCTGTGATTACAATTAAGCTTAAATAAATCTTCGTATCTTATGTCTGGTAGTTACTCGGTAAGTACTTTTTTATAACGCGCAATCGGTTCAACGCTCAGATACAACGTAGGTAAGGTTTGTCCGTTACTTTTTAATAATCACTCGCAGGCCGGTTCTGCGCGTTCCTATCCGCATCTGGAAAATTCCGAAGTTGTTTAGTCTCATGAGCTCGGTGGCCACGCGACACCGAGTTCATTGTTTGGTTCTAATAGCGGCGCAGTCACACCGTTCGATGAAATTGGATAAAGCATGGGAACCGAGCGCGGAATTCAGTGAGTGTGTTGCGCCCAGCGAGGGCTGTTTGCATAGCTCGCTTTATTGGCTGTAACGCGCTCGATAAGTGCGGCGGGCGGCGCACCCGGCCTCCTCCACTCTAATGAACGCCCGCTGCGGCTTTACGAGCTGCATTCCATCCGTCTCGGGTGGACCGACCCTGCGCATGCGACCATTGTGTGCACCCTACTACACGCGCAAATCGCCACGCTAATTTATGAGATCAGCTGATACGGGCTCAGGTGGGAGATCCTCGTAAAGCGCCGGTGTTAATTCAAAATAACGACGCGACAGACACGCGCGCGCGAAGACGCCCTCGGCGACATCTGCGGTGAATGGTTTATGGGCGTATTGTTTTCGAAGAGCTTTTTAAGCGGTCGCGAGTTAGACGCTATACTTGCCTACCTTCCAACCAAATCTTTTCATTTCGCGGTCGACCCGCATGCCCTACGTTAGTAACAGCGTTTTAAATGCCTCTACTCTTTTTAGTTTATTATAATAATGCAGTCTATCTCTTTGTTATTAACTTACAGAATTGTTAATCTCAATGATAATATTCATTGTAATTTGTGTTACACACTGACACAGCGACCATAATTCGACTTCCAGTGATGATACTTCATTCATTCATAAACACGATACGCGGAGAATCTATACGCCCTAACCGCTAACCTCTGCCGAACAAATGAGGACTCTAAGTTTATCGTTATGAGTGGTATAATCGGTCGGGAGAAAGAAAACTGAGCGTCGTCACCGCGGTCGACCCCGCCGATTGAGTTAAGTAAACATCGAGTATTATCTGTCAACGGACATGCATCGTGTAGGTATGTGTGGGTGTGTGTGGACACAACATAATCAATTTATTCATAAAGCCAACCGTTAACATTAGTGTTGTAGGTAGGTATCACAGTGTAAAAATGTTCAGGGTTAAGTACTTAATCCCTCACAAATAAACCGAGTCTTGTACTAGTAAGAGCAGTAAAAAGTTGTGCGATTTATAAGAGCCAAGTTCAAAAGTACCTACCTTCATGTTCATCGCCCTACCTGAGATTATTTAATTACAATTATATTTATGAAGTAATCCATTCAAATAAAATATGGTGGGTAACTACTATAGGTTTATACTACCAACCAACCTAGTTAATAAGCAAGTACTGAATTAAGAGCAAAGTCTAATGTAATGAAATTAAATAAGTAATAAATTTAAATCTGGGTCAAGTAAAGTTGTCAGCAGATAATGAAACTACATACCTATGACTTGATCAGGTTTTTTGTTTCTCTTTAGGTAGGTAAATGCTCGCGGATTAAATTATATTTCTACTTATGTGAGTAGGTACTTAGGTATCATATGAAACTGTTTAGTCTATAAACATTAGCTAAAGAGAAAGTTTTCATTTGGCTTACAAAAGTTTTGTTGATACTAGCCCTGCCGTAGGTAGCTCTGTTTTGGAATGAAAACAAAAACACGCACTAAAACAGTAACATTGTTCATTTTATTTCACAACAATGTGCCGAGGACTGCCAGCGCGCCGTTCCGGGAAGTCGGGCAAAACTCGCCGTGTTTCTGATTATAAATGCGGATGTGGCGACAGGAATGCAATTTTATTTTACTGGCAACCCGATACTTTTATTTAATTGAAATGCACTTACCCATATGGTAATTAGATCAGTGCCTTAGACTCGAGAACTATTACTATGTAGCATTTATACGGAAAACGTTTGAAGTCAGTTCCTAGAAAATGTTATACCTAAGTTGTTATATGAATTCTTGTTACATATAAAAAACTTGTTGTCAAGGAAGAACGGCTGCATTAATGTGTTGTTTTCTTTGTCAACAGAGTTGGGAACTACTGGTGCTGTCTAAGTTAAAATGGGACGTGGCCGGAGTGACGGCGCATGATTTCCTAGCACTGCTCCTATCGAGGCTACCCTTACGAGGCGTCGTTAACATCGAGATGGTGCAGAGACACGCCCAGACCTTCATAGCGTTAGCCGCCAGAGGTAAGCTTGTTCTATATAACCTCAATTCTACTAAAATAAATTGTGCAAGATGATATCAGCGGACTGAGTCGGTTAAACCTGTATCAAAATTACCTACTTGTGCAAAAACGGCTCATCTTGTCTCCAATCGTTATACGACCTCTAAAAAGGACACCGTATTAAGATAAGCAATGCTCTTCGAGAACCCTTGAGACAGGAATTACCGGACTGGTACACATTTCTTTCGGCGATAGTCTTAGGAATGTAACTGCCCCGCGGCCAACAGTAATTAGCATCTAGATACGACGACACGTCACGACAATCGTCGTCTCGGGGCCCGATCCGCGTTGGTCTACTCCACATGCCTTCGAAGCTCTCGATACTTAACTTTTTGTACGATAAGCATATACCAACTAAACCATTGCAGAACTGAAGACATCAACGCCTCATTCTTTGATGTTTAAAACAAAACAACCGCTCTCCAAATATGTTTTCACAATACACTGCAAAAACTTGGTTCTTTAAATATGTTTTCCTAATTCCTGATGCAAAACGAATCGTGTAAGATGTAAAGAAGCGTGCGTCACAGCTTATTGATAGTCCGCCCATCTTCTGTAACAAGATACGTGTCCTTCGTTTGAGATTACACCGATTACACGCTGGCTCTAGGTCAGCTTATTAATGGAGGAAAGATGCTTATCGAGAGTTAGCGCAGAGAGCGCGGCGAGATGTGAATAGGTTTGTTTACAGTGAGGGTAGAGAGCGATGGCGGAGGCGGTGTGTGTGTCCTGCGCCCGCGCCGGCGGCAGCGGCGCCTCCCACGCCGCTTGCCCGAGCGCATTCCAGCACGCCTCGGGACTCCCCCCCGCGCCGCGCACCACCTCTCGCCCCTCTCTGTTACCCTCATGGGATCATATGTTTTTGTGCAACGGTTTTTGTTGTTCGCCGCCGCTGTCGTGTTGTTTTTTGTTCAAGAAGTTCACGCTCCAGCTCTTTTATTTCACTCGCTTCTCAGATATCATCTCTCACTTGTAACTCGGAGGCTAATGGAATGTCTGTCGGCTAGTTAATACCTAACATGTGCGTGATTAAAAATCATCTAAGATATACCTACTTGTTAATCTTGTTGTGGCAACAAAACTAGATTCCGAGTAATGTACACTCTTGTTCTAGTGTACAAAGGCTTTGTGCAGCTACCCTCGAGCGCTGAGATCGCGTACACTTAGGTATTTCGCGGTATCGAGCGAGCCCGCATTAAGTATCATTATTTGAATGGCACGATTTACTATGGAATCATAACGCGCCAGGATATTAAATTTGTAATGGGTTATTTTAGTGCCGACATCTCTCGCAATGATGATGGTAGTTTATGTTTTAAAAAACTTTGGTCAATTCCTTTGTTTTCAACTTACTGGCACCATAATGCTTTTCCTGCATATACTTAGTAGGTAGGTGTGAGCCGGCCTATATAGCGTGAGACAGGTACATATCTTATCTTCGTGGGACACTTTCTTTCACATAATATGTGAGCGCTTGTACTGTCGGATAGCAATCGTCGCCGACGCGGGGGCCGGCGGCGCGGCGCGCTATTTGTTCCGGCGGGCAATGAGTGCCGTAGATACTACCACTTGCTAGTGATGCCCGATTGTAGATAACCGACTAAACATATTAATAATCGACTAGACTATGCTCGGTTTGAATACCGATTTCATAATTTTAAGCTACTATTTTAGTCGATGAAATAAGTACCTAGTTGCGGCCTCGCGGGATCGTTCACCTCGCGAAAAGACTAGCGTCGCGGCTGGCGGCCCCTGTTGAAGCCGAGCCGCCATCGATGTTTATTACAACACATACCTTCCTACATTCAAGGGCAATAAGATATTCATTATGTCACAGCGAACATACAGAACATTGTGTTAAGTATTTCTCATCAGCACGACCATTGTATACAGTAGATTGAGTATCTATAGTTACAGAACTGCTTAACATCTGGCTGCTCCACAGAGTTGTAAGGGTCGTACGTTTGTTAGACGATTTAGTTTTATTAAAAAAGTAGGACTAAATTTCCCTATCTACTAAAAAAAATAGGAATAGGTATACAATTGAGAACCGGAAGTGACTATGTAGACGTCGTGTCGGCTACGCAATTGTGAACATAATTTTATTAATTTACATACGCGCCGGACTGCTCCGAGACCTATGCTCGGTCACTTCCTCTAGAAAGTGTATTTAGTGTTGTTAGCTCGTCATAGGAGTCGCGTCGCGACTAATAAGGACGGGCATCGCTTCCGCTACGTGTGGGTCCACTACCGCCGCCATATCCCTAGGATGCCCAGAGGATTGGATATATAAAATTGAAAATAATGGGTTTGGTTTCTTTGATTCATGAATTTTCCCGAATTTGGTGTTGCCCTGCCATGCCAGGTATGCATGTTCTGTTTTTTTCGTTCAAAACGAACGTTCTTGTTTGTTATGGCTACAATGTTGTTGTCGTGTGTCCCTCATCTCGATGCGAGCTCGTGACGACATCGGAGTCGGCACCGGAGGACGGACGGGCCGGCGCGCCCGCGCCGCTCTCGTTGGGTACTGTGCTCCATGATTAACATCAGATTATGCAAATGCCCGGAGCGGTCGCTTTCGTTGTTTCATCTCTCTTTTTATTCGTTCTCCGCCCGTTCCTTCCCTTTATCTCCGGTAAGCCGACATGCAAATTAAAAAAAATGAGAATAAATCTTTTAAATGAGCTGAAAGAGTGTTCGATATCCATACATCGGTCGGTATAATAGAGTCTACTTAATGATGAATGGAGGGCCCTCGCGGGCCTCACTCCTATTGTTTGCTTCGTTGTGTTTAGTGTACATGCGATCGGGAGTTTCTTATCTCACACTTGTTGCGTGGGAACATTATTCATTGTATTGATCTGTAAGTAATATTGGAGATTTTTTTATTGACTGTTTAAGGTATTCGGAACAATATTAATTACCTACGGATGTGTAGCCATAGCAAGGTCAAACAGTGGATTTTCCTGCTTACTTATCAGGTTGTTTATAGACGGAGAGCTAAGTTGATAACATATTGGTACCATCAGAACTATTATTAAATCTAAAAATTCTCTGTGCCCTATGCCTACCATGCGACGAATGATATTATAGTACCTAATAAGAAACTGTTGAAATATTTTACTGAATATTAATATCTATGCAGGTTTAGGGGCAATATCGTCAACAATTAGGTTTTTATAGTTTTTATATCCACGTTCACTAACTCCAAATCAACATTTCATAATTGTAACTTGATTTAACTTTGCTAAAGGCATTTGCTACTTACCAGTATGGTCGCTAACAGGTAAGTAAACTTATTAAAATTCATTAATTTTCCTGTCAAGGTCAACTGTAAGAACCTACTCGCAACTAAGCTAAGAACATACTGTAAAGTTAAATTAGTTCGAGATACGAACACAGTACCTAGGTGTACGCACTCGTATAGAGTTGTTATAATGGTTTTGCCAAAGTAAGTCCGTGAGAAATATTCAAGTGAAGCGAGCGAGCTGGCCGAGGAATGCGGCCGAGAGGGCGGTTGCCGGCTCCTTTGAGCACTCTCTACAGGAGACTGACAACCTGTGAGAGGGAGAAAGGAATATTTCTGTTACCGGATATTCCCCTTCTAACCACTACGCGTTCCGCGCTACGAACGTAGGTACTTATTCGTGAAAAGCTAACGCACCGTACAACTTTAGCTTTGTAGGCAGTAAGTATTGTAGTACACCGGCTGCAACTCGCCGGTGCAATAAGGAATAAATACTCAGAAAAATATTTATATACTTGACTGCATTTATTTAACTGACCCGTTTTCTATTGCGGTTAAAATAAAACGGACGTTTGTGTATTTAATTCGATAGGTACTTACCTATATCTAAATATATTATTTATCAATCAGCCGCTCTGAAATAACAACGGAAATTTTAATTAAACCACAAATAAAACTTGGCAACGTTTATCTACTTCCATTCGTGTCCTGGTCGGCGTACGTACGCCCATACCTACTTATTGTGTAAAATTTTCCTGCCAACAAATAAAAGGACCTGGCTCCATACATTTATATTTAAAAGATCATTCATTCCAAAACCTTTAGGGCCCCATCCCACTGGTGTAGCGGTTTGTGAGCGGGTTCCCCGATCAACACGCTGGGTGCGAGTGCGACTCGCGATCAAACCGCCAGTGAGATGAGGCCCTTACGATATTTTGCCCACACACTTGGCTTGGCACTCTGCCGTGTGCCTTAGGTCCCTACGACACCATCTTAAGGCCGTTTTCTTTGTTGCAGATTACGAGTTCACATTGTACTCGGCAAGTACGCTAGCGGCGTGCTGCATCGCCGCTGCGCTGCGAGGCCTCGGCCTGGACGGGCACATGCCGTGGCTTCACGAACTCACACGCGTAGACCTGGTAACTATCCAACACCAAGTTAGCTTCGATTATTTTTACATAAGCAAGCTTCCAAACTTCCAAAGTGTATGTGTACTTCGTAGTCAATTTGTTTTATCTTTATTGCATTTCACTGGCCCCAGTGTCTCTACCTCGAAGTCGATTGGTGGTAAAGTGTCCCACCATTATAGTACTTTCGAAGTGTTTAATTTTAATTTCATATTCATAGGCATTGTTGAACCATCGAAGATAATTAATTGTGTAGAGAGGAATTTATTCTAGACAATCTGCAAATAAACACAGGTAGTAGACTTGAGAGATTGAGACTATGTACAAAAACACCATTTTACCCGTATTTGTTGAGCCTAGAATAAAAATATAACTTCTATTCCTGAGTAATAGTTAGTTGACAAAAGAGTTTTCTCAACTATTATACCTACGACTAATAGCCACGAATTGTTTTCATTACTTATCTAATAAACTTTGTTATTTGTATATCTCTCTTCCGTCCGCCATTCGTCATTCATCAAATATGTTGACCCGGCTGTTAACCAAATGTGCTCTGGTATCTCGACCGTTTATCATCTTGCACAAATTTAAGGGACCTGTTGGAACTCACAGACAATTCTACAACATCTCCCATTAGAATTATTGAAAAATCTCCACAGTACGCACACCCTGTCTACATATCGATCTCTCTTCAAGCTCCCTTGTTTGTTATAGGACTGCCTCCAAACGTGCCTCGAGCAAGTCGAGGAAATGGTACAGAACGCGATCAAGGAGCGAGACATGGCGGTCCCAAACGGGCAGGCGCGGGAGGCGGCCGGCTGGACCCCTCCGCCCAGCCACGACAAGGCGCACAGTAACGCCGCCACCCCCACCGACGTCCGAGACGTACACTTCTGAACTCCACCCGGGCCCCGGCGCCGGCGCAGTGGAGTGAACGGACAATTGCTTTAATTGCGGTGCATAGTACGAAAATACTTTAAACTATACCTTCGAAGATGCGACCGTAATCGAGGACTGATACAAAGACTGACACCGTGTCTCTAACGTAGGTAGTACGTATATTGTAACTGATTGTGCATAAATAATAAGTGTTAGCCCTGCGTGCTACTTGTAATTCGCCTCTAGTCTATGCGTTCACTAAAACTGTGTTGCATTGAACGAGTTTACTATAGATAAATCTTTCAGTTCTAGTTGATACGGTTCTTGAAATTACAATCTACCTCTTAATAATTTAAGCTTCAGTTTCATGGCGAGTGGCCTCATCAGACAGTAATAGACGTTGCCAATAGCTGATACAAGTCATTACAAACAATTATGTTGGAGTGGGACCAAAGTATCTTCACATTTTCTTATTTTATAACGTGAAATGACTCGCTTCTTCAGTTACTTATCCTGTAATCTTAGGGGGTTACCGCAGCAATCTATCGGCCATCCATCGACCATCGATCGATGATCGATCGAACGGCGTTCAATGCAGAAGCTGTCGATAAATGTCGACTCGCCTCGTTCTAACATCGGTAACACTCTTATACTAGTGGTCTACACAGACCAGAAATCCTTATACATAAGTTAGAAATATTAAGTACCTATACTAGGTTAAACATAAGGGTATGCTAATTTTTTTGCAACTTAACTTTGTAAATCTAAAACTATCGGCTTTGTGGGAGAGTTGAAGTGCTAAAGGTTTTGTAGACTTGTGAAATCTGTCAACAGCTGTATCCCTGTAACACCTATTGTATTTCCAGTTTCCTCCAAAGCTGATAGTTATAGATTTACAAAGTTAAGGCGCAAAGAAAATAGTATACCCTTTATGTTTCACCTTGTATAACAGTTTCATTAATTATAACAAAATTAATGAATAATTGTGACATGGCGTAACATAAAAAGTTACAGCATTTAATCATATAAATTTTCTATAGAGTTGAAATTTGAAGAATCCACTTTGGTGTACGTTTCTGATTTTGCAGACGAGTTGTATCAGATTTGTGTTATTATATCGGGGGAAGGCAATAAATTACGCTTTTATATTGTATAAACTAATATTACGTTCTGTACCACATTATATTTATGACACAGGCCTACTATGGAGTCAGGATTATACATATATTATATATAAACGAGCCACGCAACTGCAAGTAATATTTACATAACCTAAATACATAGATGTAAAGTAGACAAGGGCAGTAAGCATATTTTTTGTTTTGGTGTTTCCCTTTTGATTATATGTAAGCAAATTGATTTTATTATCTTTGTTCCTTATATGTTAGTTGATAAAATGTTGTGATAAGTGTTAAAAAAATTGATTGAACTTCGTATCGTAGTCACTTCCAGTCATAATATGTTAATTTAGAAGTACTATCTGAGAATCGAGACACCTTTGGATTACTGCTAGAAGAAAATCAAAAATAATGTGATCATGGTTAAGATGTTTAGGTTAGCGTTTAGTCGTTACAATCCGAGATCGTTCCTATGTTGCAACCAACGGAAATAAACACACATGCAATAGTCATCACTCCGCTATTTGTACTTAATGTTTCCACTAGACTATTCGATGATCAAAGCGTTCGTAACTTTAATTAAATTGTGATATAATATCTTCATAGTTAGGCGCGTTATGCTTTTTATATTAATTAATTTAAGTACGGGTGGCGTAGGCAGACAGCAACTGTTATTTAAGGAAAGAGTTAAGTATAATAGTAATTAATGTTTATGTAAGTTAGGGTGTTGCCACACCAATCGATCGACTCTCTATCGAACGTTGCTCTATTTAGAAACCGGTGCTCGACATCAACTCATTCTCACTCACGCGTTCTGCAACCGAGCGACTGTCGATCGATTGGTATGGCGATCCCTTAGATAACTGTGTACCCCGATGTCAGTTACGTGCTCATTAGGGATATATAACAAGAAATCACTCCAGTGTCTTCCATGAAAACAAGGAGATCGGGCAAAAATATTAGAACGTTATTAAGAAATATATTATTAAATGAATATTACACACATCGTAGGTATATAATACGTATATAGATTATATTTTCATAGTTTAAACGACTACTTGTTATATCGCATACCTGCCTGATTATTCCTAAAAAGTATATAGGTACCTAAGTATACTAGCGATCTGCTGTAGTGTATATTAATTAATTAGAGTTAAATGTAAATAATATCTACGTATAAATATGCTGTAAGCATGTGGTGCCATAAGTTACACTACTATACATGTATCTTTATTGCTGAACACATACATATTCATATATTGATTTAATAACTCCGCATTTGGTTGACAATATTATATAAAATATTAAGCAGCAGTAAATTGAATACTTACCGCACAATACAATATGCAAGTTGTGTAACGTGATAATGAATACCTACATTTTTGGCAACACCTAATCATGGGTACCCGATAACGAAAACATTACCTAATAAATACCTTTTTGCTTGATATGTTTAAGCTTGTATATAAAATTATGTGGGAAAACATACGCATTACGTTACGAAGTTAGTTTTATATAATGCTATTTGGCTTTTGGACTGGCTTTTTTTCGAAATAGTAATAAGAAATTTAGTGCTTTATATGAAGTAGAATATTAAAATGTTAAGGAAAATATTATTTTCCTGTGATGGCAAAATATATAACAGAATACTATAAAGCGGCTCATGAGGAGGCGAGCCGTTGACAATTTATATAAATACTATATATATATAATATACTTTAGTAATATTATAAGGACCAAAATTCTAAAAGTTATTATGACAAGCATTTTCATAACTTTTGATTTTATATTGTGATTTATTATGTTTAAGTGGCGCATTGGCTCGTATACCTAGATGTTAGGTCGTTGAGCGTGTACATACATCTGAACGTGAAAAATAAACATTTCAAAATACATCACATGTTTTCATTGAAAAATATTTAACAACCCTGTCACAAAATATGTTTAAAAATAACAATACCTACATAACGCCAGACTTTACATGTCAACTGTATTGTCCCAACGCGTGTAGTATGGGTAACATACAATGTACTGGGCATCCCGGTGACGCCCAGATCACGGAAAAATTACGAATAAGCCATTTCCAAAATATGCCCCGACGGGAATCGAACCCGCAACCACCCCGTGCTCTGAGCAGAGCAACCTAGCCTCGAACCACTTCGCAAAGATATTCAAACACTGACAACAGACAAGATGATAACGATTACACGAACTGACATCTGGATTTTATGTTCTTAGCTGTAGAGTTGCGATGTCATAACAACAACAGCATATCACCAAAGCTTAATCGCAATGAGATCAATGATTTAGGGACACGTACGAGACAAATGCACATTATTTTTTATATTATGTAAGTATGTTGATGTTTTTATACACATGATAATTTTTCGGATAATTTTGGCATATTCCTCGTAACCTTTTGTGTTAGGTACCCACCCACCACATGAATTATATTACCTACATGTGATACTAGCTTTGTCCGCGACTTCGTCCGCATGTAATAGTGTCTTTGGGTAGCATTTTTAATCGACTCGAATCAACAGCCAAAAAAATTGTTTCCAAACTTCTAGCTCTAAAAATGACGATACTTCCATACAACTTTTCATCCCCCTCTTTCAACCCATTACAACCCTTGTTCGCATTAAAAACTAGGCTATGTCATTTCTCAGCCTCTACACTATCTGTGTACCAAATTTCCTTCAAATCGGTGCGGTAGTTTTAGCGTGAAAGCGCGACATACACACAGACAGAGTTACTTTCGCATTTATAATATTAGTAAGGATTGTCGTATCAAAGTCTTTATTTAATGCCCATCGTTTTCAAGTGTATCGGCGAGCGGATTCATATGTTCAAGGAAAAACAATGTGGTAAGTGGTAACCTAGCGGGCCTGTCTGATAATAGCGGGATACAATGATCAGGAAAAACAAACAGCACATTAAATGGAACACCGTTTATTAAAGAAATAAATTTACAATTATACAAGGACCCTTTATCACATAGAATCCGAAGATTATATACATAAATTATACAGGTGTCGAATTAATATAACCGCCAATACAAGATCAACACGAACAATAACATTTTTATTTTGTTTTACGAATGAAAGGCACGATTTTCAATATTCGGAATTTAATTTCGTTGAAGAGAATCATTAGTATTAGAATTTGAAAATTATATTGATTAATTGAAAACAATAAAATCGACAAATTGATATAAATGGAACGGCTTCGCGTCTAGCTTCACTACAATTAATTTATAATATAGATCTACGAAGAATCAGATGAGCGATGAAAATAACATTTTTAAAAACCCCCGACAAGCCTGGCGAACTCTGAACTTTAGGAACGAAACTGCAAATACAGCACCTTCGCCTTGGTGGACCCACTTAATACATTAGCGCGTGTCAGAAAAGATAAGAGTTACGCAATAGAAGGAGAGACCCTTGAATGTACCTACATATAATTGTATGTATGTAACGCTGTGCGAGCTGAATTGCACTTTATTGCGTGGTAACAAGAGTCGAAATTTATTTAATTGTCTTTTCGGAGAGCGTAATTTGTTCTTATATTATGATTAACTTTGCGCCCGATGGGTGTATCTTGATAACTGGTGAACTAATTCGTATCTAACGTAGCACCACAAAAATATCAGTAAATTCGGTCACGAAATATGCATAGGCAAAGTTGGAACTTATAAGAACCCCATTTCAGCGTCGGGATTTAAAAACAAAGGGGACGGTTCTAATCTTAGGATGAAAGGAATGCTTTAAGCTATAAATGATGATTCGTCGTTCGTTCGTACTCGCCAAATTGTTCCTACCCTTCTCATGTCCAAAATTCGTTTATAATAGTCATATTTCCTTGTATAAGTTTAATGTCCTGCATAAGCAAGTAGTCGACAAACGTGTAGGTAGGTGCGATGAAGAATTGAAGACGTACGGAAGTACACAGGCTTTTTTGAACTATGATTTTGGACATAAGAATCGTCTATCAATAATCAGTATCAATACTTAAAATTAACAAGACAAGTGTAATAATAAATATTCAGAATAGGTAGGCACAAATTTTTTTTTGGTTTGAAAAAATTAAAATGTAGACACGTAAACTATAGCTATTAAAATAAAACGTAAAAATAAAAACAATGATACCGACTCTGATTATTCGTTGGCAAGCTGCTATGGAACACAATTTACAACTAAATGTTTCACGAAACACTTGAAAATTGTGATGCGCTCAGTGGTGGCTCTTTGATAAATGCAAATAAGCATGATGCGACAGGTCATCTACGGTACTTTTCAACTATAAAATATTCAATCTGTACAGTTCATTTTATTGTCGTCCACTAGAGGACGAACGGTGACAATGACACGTGAATTCTGTCGTCCAAAAACTGACTAAACTGAGTCTGACACCCAAAATATTACTTTCTTGCTCATACATCAGGTACGACTGTAAGAAACCGTAAGGGCACTATTTCACTGAGACGTCAACCGTGTCGCTTACCGCCATAACATCTCAGTGTTATTCTAGTCTATCTCATTTAGTTTAGTGAAGTTTTTGTAATATATTAACAGAATTAGAACCAATAAACTCACTTATAACTTACAATATAAATGCGCGAGTTCACATGTGGACCACTTTTGGCGTGCTCTTCCCTCGGAGCCAGTTTAGGAGAACAGTCGACGTGCTTTGCGAGTCTCGAGCTGCAAATACAATAACCGAATGAATATTCTGAAATGACATAGCTATAAAGTAAATAAAGCTGTATTTTTTTGATATGGATATGAATTTTATAGGTTATCAAACGAACACGTTGAGTAAATTGTATATTAGGCGACGCTCGCGTATTAGGCGACGAAATTGCAAAGAAATTCGGCAGCCGCGGCGCGCGGCCAATCCTAGCTGCCGTTCGTGTGTCGAGCGAGCCTGGAAGCTGAGCGGCCTACGCTCGAACCACGGCGCCAAGCAATCGTCTTTGGTCCAGTTGATACAATTTCCCCGAAACTGCCAACCTACTGGAAGCGGACTGCCAACGGCCCTAAGACCCGGGCGTTAAAACAATGAAAATATATCTCGGATATTCATATATCTGGTGTAGATAATGTACGTACACAGAGAGTGATGCGCCTGCGTGAGTTGGCTGACGGCCTCGGGCGGCAGGTGGGCGACGTCGCGCTGCAGCAGGCGCAGGTCCAGCTGCCGCTGCTCGCTCTCGTGCCGCAGCACCACGTCGCGGCTGTGCCGCACGCTGCGCAGCTCTGACAACCTGCCAGGGAAGGTGCCGTTTATTTAAGAACATGGTGAAGCCCGAAGAAATGATCGTATTAAAATTATCCAGACTGCCACCAGGTCGACGCCACGTTGGAGCCTAAGGCAAAGTAAAAAGCCTAGGGGGCACTTACAAGTTGACATTTTTATATATTTTTTTATAACTACAACCGAATCGGAACGCATCGTCGATTGAGAAGATCCGGCAAGAAAATAAGCGGGTTAGTCTTTTACATTTTATAATATTCTTATTTTTTTTAAATCGCGAGATTTGGGCTTACATTGATACTTTTGACAGAGACTCTCTCTTTCTCTCCGACCACGCGATAATTTGTCTTTATAGTAACACTAACTAAAGTTACTTAGATAGCGTCAGCCCAGTCCAATCGAGTTGAAAAAATTATGTCCGCATTGACATTAAATTGCTGGGATTTAATTTATTAAAGAAAAACATTATTTATCGCGTGGCTCCGCTAATAGAAAAGAGACAAGACAGATGACGACCATAGGCCAACATTTACGAGAGAAGTGGCTTATCTCATTGGTTACATTATAAATGTTGAAAAAGTATTTCACTTCAACTTACGCACATAACATGTAATGCAGATGCCGGTAGATGTTAGGTTCATTAGATGATAGATACTCACTTAGCTTGTAATTTAGGTTTGTCCGCGTCAGGATCACTTATGCTGCTGCTCCGAGAGGTCTGTCCGCGATGAGTATCCACAAATTCTTTCTCCACAGTGAAACTCGGCAATTCCGATATCGTTTCATGACTAGAGCTTATCGATTCGTCTAAGCCGACGGCGATGGCTTTTCTCTTCAAATCCTCATTCAACCTCAAACTGTCTGACAGACGCAACTGTAGCGTATCCCTTTCTTCCAACAGCTTCGTTAGTTCCATCGTTAATTCCTCACATCTAACATCCCTCTGATGCAACATGTACAATGCCAGGTCTAGTTCGGCTCGCGGCACTGCGTCTAGCAGTTCCTTGTTCAAACCACTCTCCGGTTGCTCCAAGACACTGCCCGGTTTAGTGTCTGACGCAAACGACACGTGTTTCTGAATCTTGCTGCTAGATGCACGCAAGTCACTTTGTAAGTTCGCTACCTCATCTTTTAAACCCACAATTTCAATCTCCTGTGTTTCTAGTGCCGCTTGCATTTCTAATGCTTTTGTAGAATGGATTTCTAATTCCCGGTTCAAATCAGTGATTTGTTTATTAAGATTTGTACATTCAATAATTTTGGCGTTCAACAATTCGGATACACTAGTTTTATCTGTATCGGAGTCTTGCAACAAATTCTCGTAGCGACTTTCTGTTTCATGCATTTTTAACCTCATCACGGCTAGCTCAGATTCTTTTTCATAGCTCAGTTCTTCCACTTTCTTTTCGTAGTCAATAAGCTGCTTCCTTACATTTTCAAATTCCTCATTCCTTTGCGACAATGTAATAGTGTAATCATGAGTTTTTTGATATATTTCGCTTTCTTTCATCCGAAATTGATTCCTCAAGTCCGTAAGTACAGACTCAGATTCTTTCAATTTAGCTTGCAAGTCTTCAACAACTTGGTTTAGCTCATCATTGTTAGCTTTTGTTGCCGCTAATTCTATTTGTATGTTTTTGAATCTTTCTTCGTAATCCTCAGAATTATTTTGATTGTTTACAGTAATTTCTTGAATCATCCTCTCATATTCCTCCTGTTGTTCGAGATATTTATTATCATGTGCAATTTTTTCATCTTCCATTTCGGACCGCAACATGTCTAATTGAGTCATTACTTCAGCGTATTTATTTTGAAGGTCACGAATATGTTCCTCCTTATCTACCAATTTATTTTGTAACGAACTAACTTGTTCCACTATAACCAGTTTACTAGTTTCTTCCTGGCTAGATGATTGCACATTTTCCAGTAACTGCTCGTATTTAGCATCAGATGCACTTAATTGATTACGTAGATCGGATTCTAATTTTTGGAAGTCAGACTCTCTTTGCGCTAAGTGTTGCTTCCATAGTTCAGATATTTCGAACCCGCGCTGGTCGACTGCGCTCGATACCGACGATCGCAACTCCGCGACAGTTGACAATAGATTGTCATTTTCACCGTTTAAATTCTGTATTTTAATATTAAGATCCTTAATTTCGTCTTGATACTGATGGTTTCTCTCTAGCAAATCTTGCTTTTCGGATTCCAATTTCATAATATTGTTATTGGTGTCATCCAGTCCATGTTTTAATTGGAGACAATTTTGTTCCAATATATCGCATTTTTCAGCTAGAGCTAACGCATCTACACTGTGTTGTACAGTTACATTTTGCTGTTGTTCATACCCCATTAGTTTTGATTTAACAGTCTCTAATTCGGATATAAGGGAAGACATTTTGTTTTTAACTTCAGAGTCTAATTGTTTCAAAGATTGTAATTCGTCATCCAATTTAGAATGTTCTATAATTAATTTAGTTTTCTCGGTTTCGAATTGTTGCTGAATTTCTTCGTTAATATGTAACAACTCGTTATAACGCATTTCCATCTCTTGTAACTTTTCACTCAAAGAATGATTACTGTTCAGCAATTCAGAATTATTATTTTCTAATTGATTTATTTGATGTTTAAGTGCACTGACCTCTTGTACAAATAATGCTTGTTGAGACATTAAGTCCTTGTTTTGAGAATCTATCTGCTCAACCAATATATGTAATTCATCATTTTCTTTTTCCATTTTCACTAACTCCTCTTTCAATCTATTTTCATGAGCGTTCGGCGTAGACGGTTGCGTTTCTTGTTCATGACTAGATGCATTACTATCCCCACCCCATTGTAAAGTAGATACTTTATCATTTGCCTCCTTAAATTTATATTTCCATAATTCAATTTCATTTTCTAACTTCTCTTTCATTTCAGTTAATCTGTCATTGGCATTATGGAAGACTTCGTTTTGTTTTCTAAGCGTATCTTTGTCCCTTTTTTCTTTTGTAACTTCTACATTAAGCTCTTCGATTCTTTTCTCCAATTCTTGAATATTAGATCTCAATTCATCTTCAATAGCATTATCTAAGAAGGAAGACTGAGAGATTTGTCTGGAAAGTTTAAGTTCGTTAGACAACATATCATTGCTAGTCTTGAGTTCTTTTAATTTCTTCAAAGCCTTCATCAGCTTAGCATTGCTTGTGTTAAGATCTCCTTGCAAAGCTTCATTGTCTTTCTTAAGTTTCTCTATTTGTTCATTTAGCTGAGATAAACCTGGTGTTACATCTATGATTTCTTCAGATTCGCCTAATCCCCAACCTTCGTCCGAATTGAAGGGATCCGACTCTGCTGTGATAGGTTTATCTTCCTCTTCTTTGTTGTAACAAACATAAGCTTTTTTAGGAACAATAACGGCCTCCTCCATGACTTGCCCACTACCATCTCCAAATGGTTGTTTTTGTATATTTTCCGAAACTTTCTTGGCAAGATGTTCGCTCTCCACAGAAGGTTGTTCTGCACCAGAAACAATCTGTGATTCTAAAGAAAACATATCGATACTTTTTGTGTCATCACCTAACGGTTCTATGGTAGATGAAATAATCATTCCTTCAGTCTTAGGTATATTCATTTCAAATGTCATCTTTTTCGTTTCCTTTAAATCTTTAATCTGTTCATCTTTTTGAGACACTAATTGTTGCAAACTTTCATTATTTTCTTTAACCATACTAATTTCTTCATTTATCTTCTCTATTTCTATAGAGGATTGTTGTAACATAGCTGTTAGCTCTGATATTTTACTCTCTAGACTTGATACTATTCCAACATTATTTGTTTGTTGAAACTGCAGTTTCTGGGTTAGTTCCAAAATTTCTTGACTTTTACTATTTACGATAGAGTTTAATTTATTTATTTCACTTATATATTGTTCGGTATAATCAGGAGTTGTAACTTGTTCTTTGATTGATTTTTCTGTTAATTCTTGATTCATTTTATTTAATTCTTCAATATTTATATTGAGTGTCTCATTATTAGTTTTATATTCGTTTAGTTTTATTTCTAACTGGGATACATATTCATTCATCTTTTCATATTTTTCACTTAGCACTTTCTTTTCTTTAATAGCGTTCTCTATTTGTGTATTAAATTCAGCCTCTAAGTCTTCTATTTCTTGTTTCTTCTGTATTATTAATGCTTGGTAATCATGCGTTATTCTCTTCAAGTTTGTTTCGAGATCCCGAAGTTGAGTTTGGTATTTGGCAACTTCAGATTCAGCAGAATCTAATTTATTGGCTTTATCAAGAACAATATTATAATGTTCTTGTATATCAGAGAGAGACTTCCTCAGCCGCTGATTATCTTCACTTACGTGCTGAACTTTGTATTGTAATTCCTTATTTTCATTTTCAATTTCAAAGAGTTGTTTTTCAACAACTCTATCATGATCCATCAGAACCGCTAGCCTACCAACTAGTTCATCCTCTTGACTTGTATATTCCGTGTAGGCTTTCTGTTTCTCTTGCAACTGATTGCCTAGTTGGTCAGCCTTTCGTTCCAAAGAATGTCTCCTGTCCTCCATTATGGAAATACTTTCTTCAAGGCGACATATACGATTCTTGTATTTGCTTATTTCAGTCTCCATATTTTCGATGTAGAGGTCTCTTTCTTGAACTTTGGCGTCGTAGCCGTATTGAATCTGAGTCTGTTGCTGTTCTTGAACTTCGACTTTCCTTAATAATTCCGTAATCTGAGTTTGTTTTTGGTTGATATCAGCTTCTAAACTGGAAACTTTTGTAATAAAGTTCGTGTTGTTTTTCTGTTCTATTTCATGTTCTACAATCTTCTTATTCAATCCGTCAATCTGCGCCGTTAGGTGAGATTTTTCTTCTCGCGCGAAATGTAATTCTTTATGTAATACATTTAATGAATCAGTCAGTTTCGTTATTTCATCTGCAGACAGAGCAAGTCTCTCATGTAGAGATTTAATTTGTTCTTGCAACTGATTAATATCATTAGATTTTTGTTGTTCCAAAGTAATCCTCTGCGACTGTAAGCGATTAACCTCTTCTTCGGCGTGTTTTAGCTTTTCTTGTACAGCTGGTAGTGTCTGCACTTGGATCAACAGCTGATCCATTTGTTCATTCTTGGCACTAAGTTGTTTTTGAATTTCATCATTATGTGCCTCCAGCTCTGTGTACATTGCAGATTTTCTTTTCATACTCACAGCAAACCTTTTCAATTTTTCCATTAACTCCCTGTTTTTGGTTTCAAGGGCAACAAATTGGTCAGATGAGCTATTCTTCTCAAGGGACAATTGGCTAAATTTCCCTTTAGTTTCTTCTAATTGTTGAGTAAGTTCATTTATACTCTGTTCTCTTTCTGATACACTTGTTCGTAATGTTTCATTTTCTATCGATTCCTTTCTCAGTTGTAACTTAATTTCATGTATTTCCACATCACGTTCAGCCATTTCATCCTTTGCAGCAGATATTTCTTCTGAATGTTTCTGTTGTTGCATTTGCAATTCTTTGATGAGATTTTGATTCTCAGCACATTTTTCCTTCAACTTTAGCAATTCTGTCTCAAGATTACCATTCTTATTTTCCAAAGTGCCTTTCAGTAAATGCAACTGCATTTTTTCTTCTTCCAAAGCTTTTAGAGCCTCCTCATTCTCTGTAAGTTTCTTTTGGTATGCTCCTATTTGCTTGTTAAGTGATTTTACAAGCTCTGCATTTTGATCCTTTGCCTTTTCTTCCTCTAATAATTCAATAGTAGACTTCAGTTTCTGGGACACATCATTCAATTTAGTGATTTGGTTAATGTATTCAGACATTTCTTTATCTTTCTGTTGCATAGTATTTCCATAATTAAATATCTGCTGCTCGTATTGAAGCAAAACATTTTCTAATTCATTTATTCTAACATCACGAGAACTCACTGTAACTGAATGCTCTTGGTGTATTTTTTGCAATTCTTGTTGCAATCGTTCGTTAGACTGCCTGAATTGCTGTTCAGATTCTTTATCTTTCTTGAACTTCTCTAATTCATGTTTCAGTTGAGAATTTTCGTCTACCAGCGACTGTATTTTATTTTCATTGGAAGCATTAGTTTGCAACGATTCACTCTGTTTTTGTTGTTGTTCTTCTAATGAAAGTATTTTCATTTGGCAGTCGGCAATTTCGTCTTCTCTTTCTTTGATAACATTCTTCAACTTGAGTATCTCCTTAGTCAATTGTTTCACAGACTTAGTCCTATTAATTCCTTTGTCACCGACAGCCTTGTCTTCATGATACGCTTCCACGGGAACACCATCAGGTACATCTTCAGTCGGTGGTTTAGCGATTTCTGCAGTTTCTTTCATAATTTCAATCCTTTCCCGTTTTAGTTCTTCAATCTGATGCGTCAGTTCCTGGTTTAACTTCTCCAATTCATGCTTTTCATTGCTAAGCACGGCAATATTATTTTGCAAAGTACTGCACTGGTTATTTAAATCTACTGTCTTTTCATGTAACGACTCATTTTCTGCTCCGATCTTATTCATTTTCTCCATAACTTCCTGTCTCTCAAGGGTGAACAATTCTATCTTTTTATTCAGCTCCTCCCTTTGTTCAATTAAACTATCAATGTTTTTATCGTTTTGAGAAGAGCTATTTTCATCTGGGTGATCATCCATCTTGCCTTCAATGATACCTTGGTTATATTCCTCAAGTTCTAGTTTCTCTTGTGTTGTCAAGGATTCAACTATTTCTATTGATTCTGCTGAACTAACTTTCTCTGCACTCAGCTTCTCCAACTTATCAGTAAGTTCAATATTTTCTTGAATGTAGTTTTCCAACTTATGCATTATTTCGTCTTTCTCATCTTCTAGATGTTTAATAGTCCCGTTCAATTGTTCTGTGTCTAATTTCAAGTTTTCTATCACGAGCTCTAGTTCCTTCTTAGAAGCCGTTAGTTCATCAATTTGTTCTTCCAACTGGACAGATTTAATTTCAGTGCAAACTTGTTCGTTTTGAAGTTGCGAGATGTCGGCTAATTTGTCTTCCATTTCAACATATTTTTGTTGTAAAACATGTAGCTCTGAAAATAAATAATAATACGAAAAATAAATACGAATAATTTGAAATTGGTAACTTCATGCAAAGCAATGGCAATATGCGATAACAATTTACCTTGAACTAATTCAAATTTCTGTGCTTCCAATACACTTATGGCCCTGAGCCTAGTTTCAGCGAGGTTTTCCATCTCTACCATTTTCTTGTAAATATCTGAATCAGTCACTGTAACAAACAAGAGTATGAATAATAATAATTATTAAAATATGCTGACTATGAAAATGACAATAATTCGTTTGGTACTCACATCGCCCACTGTCATAATCAACTAGATGCAACTGTAGATTACCCTTCTCCTCTTCCAATTCAGCAACTTTTTGTGACAATTGGTGCAATTCCTCATTCAGTTTTACTATTTCCGCATTTGCATCAGAGACTTTACTAAAGTTTTCAATCGTCTTCTGCATCTGTTTCAGTTTAAGCTTGTGACTGGATTTAACTTTTATCATGTTCTTGTTGGCTGCATCAATGTCATTGTTTAATACTGCAATCTCTTGCTGAGCCGCTTTTAGACTTTCTTCAAGTTCTTTTGTATCAACTGTTACACTCTCATCAACTGGTTGCACATCTACATTCTCCTGTTTCTTAACTTCGAACTGTGGCTTTTGAGGACTATCTACTTCACCTGTAAATTCGGTACAAACAGCGACATCTCTCATATCAGCAGAAATTTCAATCGCTTTCACATTCGAAGTTTCAAGTTCAGATATCAATGCGTCTTTTTGCGAAATAACATACTCTTTTTCTAGTATATCTTTGTTGAGAGACTGGACTAACATTTCTAGTCTTGCTATTTCATTTTTAGCGGCCTTCTTGTCGGTTTCTTGCGGTAATGATTCAGAAGATAGCTGAGTCCACGGTGATTTCGATTTGGCCGCCGTGTTTCTACCACCTTTACGAGTGGGAAGTGGACTACCTTTTTTCCCGGCGGCAACAGGAGATTTAGGTTCCGTGTTTACTGATGCCAGTTTATTTTCGAGTTCTTTATTAGTCTGCCTTATTTGACAATTCAATTGCTCTAACAATTCAATCTTCTTACTAAGCTCCACCATTCCAGCTATCTCTAAGGAACCTTTCTCTTCCTCCACGTCGTCCTTTTCTTTGGGAGAAGGCACATCAACTTGTATATTAGCCAAGTTTTCTATCCTTTCCTGTAATTGCAAAATTTCTTGATTCTTAGCGTCCAGTTCTTCTGCCAACTTAGAGTGAGCTAGGCTTATTTCAAATCTTGCCGATTCTAAAATTGTGTTAGCTTCCTCCAAACCACTTATTTTCTCATCTTTCACTTCTATTTCTTTTATTAATTTTTGTTTTTCTTCTCTCCACTCTGTTTCCATTGCAATGAAATTCTCTTGCATTTTTGTCATTTGATGTTTTGTGTCTTCTAGTAGCATTAGAGAATCTTTATCTGAAATAAAATAAGTAAGTTATAATGTTATTAGCACAGAAAAAGTATTAACAATAAAAATCATTAGTACAACAAGCTTTTCAATCTCACCTTTTTTACTTAAACTATCGGACATCAGTGTAGTAGCCTTGTTCTTCGCCTCAATGATCTGATCTTTTTCACAGATTTTTTCTTGTAGATCTAAAATGGTTGTTTCCATTCCTTTCATTTTCTGTTGCATCATACTAAGTGCATTTTCTTTTTCCTTAACTGTGTTTATGAGCTGTGTCACTTCAATGTTGTCTGCTGTCTGGAAAATATCACAACAATTTAGTTAAATTTTTTCATTGATATGTACATAGCAAAATAGGCTCTTATTTTAATAGATATATCTTACTTTTCTTATATCTGACTTATCCACCGTAGATTCTCTCCTGATCGTATTTGGTTTTGTCATCGGTCTTTTACTTATTTCCTTGTACTGTTTTATCCTCTCCATGAGTAATTCCTTCTGTTTCAGGGTGTTCGCTAGGCTCTCACTGATCCCAGGTACTATAATGTTATTATATTCACATTACACATTATCAACATGGTGAAATAATTATATTGTGGTGAAATAATAAATTGAACTATCAACGGAATTATAGTTAAGTACAGAATAATTAACGTAATTATGGTAAGAAATAAATTGAGGGTTCTAAAATAATCATTTTGAATTTTAACAATAACATTTGTAAAGTCCACTAATCAGTACAAAGCTAGAGAGGTGGCTGAATCCCCCACTCTCTCATACCATTCTCTCCTCAGTAGGAGAGAACCATGCTTAGTAATAGGCCATTAAAGTGTTAAATATAATTTTATTTAGTGTCAACAGTGACAACACATTCTTAAATAAGTATTCAGTCCTAAAAATTTAAAGATAAGCAGATAAGCAAAATAGTTATTGATTAACACAACATCTTGTGAAATTTATTAGATTTTGTTAAAGGTCATTCAATTGTGAACATGAATTGTCTTACTGTTCAATGCATCCTGAACGGACATGGTAGTGGAGGTGTCTGTGGCCACAGAGTAGCCAGTTTTCTCACTCATGGTGGATGCCAGTTCGGAAGCAGTATCCCCAACGTCATCGTCTTCTGTAAAATATTTTTTATTTAATGATTTTTAAGAAGCATAACCTAGAGCATAGCATAAATAGAGGGACTTATTTTTTCAAGATACTTTACAGAAAAAGTCCCATTTTCTATTATAAGCAACTTATTCTCATACAATGAATTATGTAAGTACTCCTCAAACTACTAAACTATGAGCTATTGAATAAAATATTTACTTGTTACATGTATCTTATAACTATTTTAACAACATTATTAGGCATGTTAATTACATTGTCATATAAAAAGGATGCTGAAAGTCATACCAAACGGCCGTCCCAAAAGCTCTGCTGTCGCTTTCCGATGTTCTTTGATCCTCTTTGTAACAAGTGCAGCATTTTCAAGACACTTCTGCGCTCGCTCAAACTTAATTTGCCTTTCGGAGGATATGCGTTGTGAAGTCTACAATAATTGTAAATGATTATTTATTTAAATAAAACTATTTTACGGATTTTATCGTGTTTATTTACTTTCCGTAAAATAGTTTTATTTAAATGTGTAGTATTTGCGTAAATATAAGGAAACAATTATTATTTAGTTAATTTGATGCACTAATAAGTCATTTCTATTTAGGTAGCTTTACCTAAGCTAAGTTCTTTGATACAGTGTCTACATTAATGTTACATTGATCAGAGAACACTTCAAAGTATTGTCAGTTAGCAACATCAAGATTTTCAATCTGAAGTGTTTAGTTCACACTACTGAGAATTGGACTAACATGTTTTGTAATATCATAAGTAATCCTTGTACTTATCACTTAATTGCAGAAATCAAGGGCCCTATAACATTGCTTTTTCATTACAGTAGAAAATTATCCACTTGAACAATCAAGTATTCTGCAAGCATGTGGCTTCGTAAAATGGATAAGCGTTTCGCAATATTCTATGTGACTTTATACTCGAACGTATTACGTTGTATTTTATTAGTCAATAGCATGGCATATCGAAACAAATGTCCTTGTATGGAGCCTGGGTCACAGAAACGTTTTGATAATTGGGGACTCAAATAGTGAGTGCCAAGCACCTACCTTTGAGGTTTTCACACTTCCCGCGACACTGGAGACTTCAGCAGATGATGTTATGTTAGTGTCAGCAGTATCCAAGCCCTTTTCAAGGGGATTATTGTCTTTATTGTCCGACATGGCTTATTTATACACACTGCCAACATTAATGATGCACGTACGTTAACACGCGGAGCACAATCACTATTAAATTTAAATATAATAAGATCAGCTGAAATATTGTTTCCTTCTAGGAAATATCTTTGAAATATCAAAATATTTAGCCACCACCATTTAGCACTAATTTGACAAATAGCTTGCCATTCGTTTTTTTTAACACGTCAGCACTCGCCAGAGAGTGACATCATGAATGAACTTGTTCTCTTATTGGTCTGTGATGAATGAGAGACGATGGTTTTTAACATGGATCAAAGTTTGCAATTTTGTTTTAAATATTACTAATATATAAGTTTTTCTCACATACCCACTCGTCAAGTGTTATTCTTTTATAAATATTTATATATGTTTGACTATAACGTTTTAGAACGTAGTAACTTACTACGTTCTAAAACGTCAATATTGTCAATGTCAAATGCAAAATTTAACCTAACTTGTCAAAATTTTGTTCCTGAATCTGAATGAATTTCTGAAATTGGGTTCAGTCAGTTAATACATATTCTCATTTATATGGTTTTTAGTAAAATAATATTCAATGGCTTCTCGTATTCAGGTAAATTGTGGCAGTTTTTGTATTCTCATTTCTGTTTTCAGATTTCATCATGCACTGATTACATAGACATTTACCTTGCTGCTATTGACGCATAAGTTTTTTCAGGCTACTGCGCGTCAATTGTCGAAAACATTCAAGAAAAGGGGCAGGTTTGAAATTGGCATAGCTTCCGAGCTCCCGGCGGCGTACAAGAAATTCTGGCGCGAATGGAAAGTGTTGAAACCAGCCGCTGTGCACTACATCCCTCAAGAAGGGAAATGGAGACGTGACGACATTACGGGCGAAATCTTGCCCATACAGAATATCCCTATCCCTTTGAAGCACCCAGCTGAAATAAACGACGGAATATGGGGAGGGGAGGCGGTGGTGAAAGGTAACATATTATAGGCATTTAGTGAATGTTCATTATTTATGTCTACATATCTTATCTAACTGACTGTACATTTTTATTTCAGGCTTTCAAAAACGTGATCCGAGACGACGCAGAGTACCTCACTATTGGGTACCTGTGCTGAAGAGGACCGTGGTCAGGTCAGAGGTCCTGAACACTCACCTGTCTGTGACAGTAACGGAACGGACAATTAAATTAATCAATGATCACTACGGCTTTGACCATTATTTGCTCAAGACACCAGCTTGTGATTTGATGTCCATGTTAGCTTTGAAATTGAAGAAGCAAATACTAACGGAACTAATGAATGGGTGTCCCCGATTTGCATATGATCCTCAGAAACAAAAGGAAATTTATGAGGAGTATAAAACATATTTATCATCGGTAAGTTCATAATTTTCTTTAAAATTATTATAGCAATTAATTCAAGGCCTATGTGTATGCAGCCAGCATTAAAATAAGGGCTATGTTGAAGGTAATTTTAGTTGGTCATTTCTCTCATGAAAATAGTTGGTTATATGATAAACCCTCTGTGGATGAAATCTACATAGTAGTAACAAATAGGGATACAACCGAAAAAACTAATTTCCATTGACTCCACTATTAAAAGCTATCAAAAACGTACAACAAACTTACATTACTAATCTTTGTGTAGCATCAGTGGTTAACACAGTTCCCACTATCTATGTAAACATTGTTCTAGTATACTCCTGAAGAAATAGAATGGTATGGCCTATCGTGGTATGAGGCTCTGTGCAAGCTGGCCAAAATGAAGGAAGCTGCCAACAAGCCGGTCCCTTTGAAGAATGTGTATAGAAAGAACCTGGTGGAGAAGCTGAAAGCAGCTGGGATTGAGGGTGCTACAAGCTCTCCTGATGAAATATCGTAAGTTGATACATCTAGATCTGAATCAATTTAATACACAGATATAGATTTACATAGATAATGCACTATCACGATTTGTATTGTAACCAAGCGTGCCAAATTTTTAACACCTACAGTGACGTCATTAGTGTCAGAATTCCAAACCGATTCAAAGACACTGATGCCGCCGATACCCCTCCGCCCGCTATGATTCTCGCTCATATTCATCAAGTGATTCTCTGTAGTCGTGCAGACTGTAAGTTAGCGGTGACCAACCTTGACACTTGGTCGGGTTTGGTACACGTGAAGTTCATGCATTTGCGTTATCTATGTAAATCTATATCTGTGATTTAATCCTTCATTTTGTTTCATTCAACCAGCAGGACAAATGCTGTGAATAAGGTGTTACATACTAAGTCAGTAAACTATTTTATCTATCTCTATTACAGAAATACCACATCATGGCTATCAAAAATGAATCCATTTGGCAAGAAAGACGAAGCTTAGTGACCTGTAGTGATCATTCAAGGATGTTACTATAAAATTGTTGTGTTTTAGCAAATATTGAAGTAGATGTGTTTATTGCCCGAAATAGAGTTTAATTGAGATAATATAGGTAATAATCTAATATAGATGTTGATTATTATGTGATAAGGATGACTTCATAATGATTTCATTAACAAGTTTCAATTCTAAACATTTTTATTGTCTGAAAATAACGAACATTTTAAATTTAATTATAATAATGTAATCTTTTTTTTGCAATTACACTAGATTCTTAGAAGAACTAGTGAGGTGTCTTCCGACATTTTTGCGACTAAATACTAACTTATGATAAAATTATAATATTAATAATCAACATTTCATTCCCGTCTCAAATTATAATATTATTAGTGATTAGAACAAAAGTATATATTTGCTACATTCTCAAAGTTGAAGTAGATAAATTAAGATTTACTTTCCAATTGAGATTACAATCGAAAATTAATAATGTTACAATGCTATACAGTCCAGGGAAAAATCTAGCGGACATTCCGCTTGCGAAATTATCTAGACAAGCGGAATACTGTACGCAAGGGCTGAGCCACACGAGCGCATCTGGCATTGCGCAACTTACAATTTGACGATGCGCTACGTACAATATACGGCTACTACATATAATAGGCCCAGGCGTATAATACGTCGTCACGTCGAGCGTAGGCAGTACAATTATCACGACTCTCGCACCGCGCTACGCTCAATGTGGCTCGACCAACTTTGCATGAATACAATGATTGTGAAATATCGGCGAAATGCGGGAACGCACACCTCAAAGGGTAGGCTTTGGTGGTATACATGTATGCGCGCTTAGGGAACGTACCTATACTACGTGACCCATTTATTTTTAAAACGTGACCCTCCTCCCCTTTGTGACCACCCGTAGTATATGACAAGACTCTTCTTCCCCTCTAGTTTTCACGTAGTAATTCATAAATACGGTTTTCAATCCAAACGCTGCGCGCCATATTTGAATATAGCTCGAGAAAGCGCGAGATTTCCCTAGAGTATATTGACTACGTCACAACCCGCGCCGCCCCTGCATGGGTCACGTGACACGGGTATGTTCCTTATGTGATGGTGCACTCGATGGGCTCGTGCAGCGGCAGGCGCGCGGCCAGCAGCGCGGCGACGGCGCGCGCCAGGTACGTCATGGTGCCGAAGCTGCCGCTGGGCGCGCTGTCGTACAGGTGCTGGCACACGCCGCCCGCGCCGCCGCACACCAGCGCTGGCCCGCCCGCGCCGCCGCCTCCCCCGCCCCCGCACTCCTTCGCGCAGCACAGCGTCGCGTCGCCGTTGCAACGCATCTGGATAAAAAATAACAATATATTATTACGTGAAGCAAAAACTTTCAACGGCTTACTTAATACGAAAATTGCGCGGACGGAGGAGTATGAAATTTGGCACACTTATAGTTTATATTATGTACTAGCTGAGCCCGCGACTTCGTCCGCGTGGAATTTAACTTAACAAAAAAGCCCGCTCCCGTGTTCTGAGTCCGAAAGGGACCCAACAGCGACTTTCACTGGCAGATAGCTAATGTTTTAAGGAGTAACTTAGGCTACTTTAATTTTAGAAAAAACAATTAGGGTTCCCCGTAAAAAAATAAAAACACATGAAATCAAAGAGTATCTCCGAAACGGCAGGACCGATTTTGACGGGACTTTCACCGCTAGATAGCTGTTATTAAAAGCAGTAACGTATGCTACTTTTATTTTAGAAAAACATAATTTTTAAAAATGGGTCCTGTCGCGCAGGCTCAGAACGCGGGAGCGGGCTTTTTTGTTAAGTTAAATTCCACGCGGACGAAGTCGCGGGATCAGCTAGTTGACAATAAAACCTTACTGAGTTTTAAAATTAAAATTTAAACGAATCATGGTCGACTCGACCATTATAACGGGGATACTAGTATGAATAAATTGATATCAACACACACTGTTGAGATGACGTTTTGTATTGGAATGATATGCCGGTGTCAAACCTAAAACGATATTTTTATACCGGCCTTATTAAACTGTCGCGAACTTTGCACTGTAAATTGAACTTTAACGCTTTAAAGTTAAACCGAAACATCACTATACAATACTTGATATTGCATATTATTTTTTGTCGTTTCCATACCTGATCTTCCAAAAATATCTGATTAGCCTTGTGCACCAGATGTTCCACTTCTATTGTCCCTCCCAGATGTGCTACGGCTTTGTACTCCACAAGTAAAGTCAACACCATGAGCGCTTCCACCACCAACTGCCGATACTCAGGCTGCGGTATTGAGTTCAGTACTGTTTCTACTGCGAGTGCGAATTTGAGCTCTCCGGACGTCATCTCTTGTGTCAAATTCGGTTGGAGGAGTTTTCCTTGGATTATTAGGCCTTGGCACTGGAAGAAATGTAAGGTCGTTAATAGAGCAAATCAATTTCGGCTCACATCATGTCGCCTGATTGCACTGGGCTGACGATATCTGAGACTTCACATCTGTAAGTGTCATTACAAATAGTAAAATTATCGCTAGATCGGAAAGAGAGAGATAGGGAGATCTAAACTTGACGGTCAAGTGATAAATAAAGTTGATAACATTCGTGATCTAGGTGTCGTCCATGATAGTAAACTGTTATTTGATAAACATATTGATGGTATTGTTGGCAAAGCGTCAAAGACTCTGGGTTTCGTTATGCGCATGTCAGCATCCTTTAAGGCAATAAAAACGATAAAGATTCTTTATTGTGCTTACGTGCGCAGTAACCTTGAGTACGCCTCTCAGGTTTGGAATCCTAAATACGAGATATACAAGTCTCGTATAGAGGCTGTCCAGAGGAAATTTTTAAACTATCTTGACTTCAGGGCACGGCAGTACTCAGTAGACTATCAGCACCGTTGCAAAAAATATCACTTTTTACCACTGGACTGGAGACGTCGCATAAATGATATTTGTCTGTTGATGAATATTGCCAACGGAACAACTGATTGTCCAGAACTTTTATCCAAAGTATCCCTGCGTGCTAACCAAGCTTCCCTTCGCCGTAGACCGATACTGGATGTGCCTTTCTCCACAACCAACTATAGAAAGAACTCATTTCTTCCACGCTCTGTATCTAGCTTCAATGACATTCCCCTGGATTTAGATATCGATCTGTTCTGCACGGACACGCATTACGTTAGACGGTTACTAAGTAAACAGTTCTTTGGGATTGCAACAGCGACTGCGGTTACCTAGGCGGCTTACTACCCTCACTGCGATCATTGGCATTGTTACTATTTTTTATTATTTTTTTTATTTTTTTTTATCTTTTCTAGTTGGTTTGTAATGTTACTCTGGCACAAATTAAGTTTTTAGTATTTAGTTATTTATTAGTTAGTTAGTTATGTTGATATTTTACTATTAGGTGTGTCTACAACTGTATACCTATATGTGGAGACTTGTTATTGGCAATTTTTGGATCCATTTTTTTCATATAATTTTGTATTAGTCCATAAGTCTTCTGCAAGAATAAATAAATAAATAAATAAATAAATAAATAAATAAATAAATAAATAAATAAATAAATAAATAAATAAATAAATAAACCGTGAAGTGACGTCCTGCAGCAACGTGCGGGGCTCTGATGTTAAGAAAATCCTGATAGGGCATCAGGATTTTTTGACATTGACAGAAGAATATACTAGGTGAAACGGAAAGGGTATACTATTTTTTTTTCAACTTTGTAAATCTAAAACTATCGGCTGTGTGGGGCAGTTGGAGTACTAAAGGTTTTGTAGACTTATGAAATCTGTGAACAGCTGAATCCCTGTAACACCTTTTGTTTTCAAGTTTCCTCCAAAGCTGATAGTTTTAGAATTACAAAGTTTTGAAAAAGAAGAGTACCTTTTCTGTTTCACCCAGTAGAAAGTCAGAACTGTGGTTGCTTCCTACCTTCTCCAATACTCCCCACACCCGCGGGTAGAAGTCGCGAGGCACTCGGTTGAGAGCGCCGTCGAGCCGCCGCCGCCGCAGCCACTGCCCCTGCCGGTCGGGCTCTGCGATGGGTGCTACCACAAGATAGGGATATTCAATAAACATCGATTTTTCATCGAATCGATCCGATGTTTTGACAAACTGTTGATTCACTCGATGTATCGATGTATTTTCATAAAATATCGAATACCAGTGAATTGAATGAAAACTCAGTTTGATCTCTAAATCATTCTCATTCATGGTTTTAATTTATTATAAACAATATTTGAATCAGTGATGGTTTCCATGTGTACAGGGATGCCTGTACTAATTTGTCTGATAGGGGTTGGGTAGGGCTGATAGAAATACTGATATAGCTGATAAAAGTTGTTATATTATAAAACTGACATTAAACGTAAGTAATGGGAGTGAATTTAATGAGGGGTGAGAACGTGCGGTTTGCTTGATGACCGATGACGAACTGATTTTGGTTGCAATACAATTTGCGTTAATGTGAACATTTGGGTCAAAGTGTGAATGCTGCTTCGGCAAATGTGTATGGTCGTACACCATGAAAAGAAGTTTTTTCTTAGTTATATAGATTTCTTCAACATTCAGCATCCTTGAACACACACAATAAATGTGCAGACATGGACAGTGTAGGAGTAGTATAATAATTATAACTTGACGCTTGCGTGGAGTGTCAGAAAGCTGACTAGGTGAGGGCTTTGTGGTGTGATGTAATGTTAGAAAAAGTACTCGATTTTCAGTAAACATCGATGTTTGTAACCGATACATCGAAAGACATCGATAAACACTTCCGATATATCGCATCGAATAAAACATCGATGTTTTTTCGAAGTGGACACCCCTACCACAAGACAATACAGCATTACAAATACATTATTATTACTTTCCTGACTCCGAGTCCCATGTCTGCTGATTAGAGCAATAAGCCAATAGAAAACTATACATCATTGTGTGTCTGGTGTATGAGTGTGTTGAGTATGAAGGTTTTAACTTGAATTTTCTTGGCGGTTGCCATGTTGTCTGTCAGAGGATTGACAGATGGCGAAATTAGCAGACGGCTGAGTTGTCCTGTTGGCCTCCATTTTGGTTTTCCAAAGTGGACGGTCACATTATTGTATTGTATTATTATTAATTGTGTTTGTTAATGCTATTAATTACTTGACACTGGCAAAATGCCTATTAACTTGGGTGGCCATATTTTTAAAGAAAGAAAAAGAGTTGTCCTGTTGAACCACAGAAACTGCTGAGCGAATTTTGTTATGGGTTACTCTCTTTAGATGATGTGTATAGCAAAGATGTTCAATTTTAGTTGGGGCCAGGAAAGCACCTTATTATATTTTGAACGAATCTGTGGTGTTATTAGACCACCAATCCATTGAATGGTACTTAAAAACCAGCAATACTTGGTCTGGGATAATTATAGTTGGTGATTGAAGTGATCAACGCGTAGCCGGTGCAAGGATAGTCGCTCGCACTTGAATGGTGTAGTATTAAGTAGTTTATACTTACTGTCATCAGTACTGCCCTGAAGAGATTGCCCCTCTAACACAATCTGTGATTTCTTGCCATACCTATTGGACTTGTTGCTCACTATAGAGAAATTGCCGCGTGCTACTGCAAACAAAATAACATAAATTTACAATCTATCTACTAATGATAATATAATATACTAGCTGTGCCCCCCGACTTCGTCCGCTTAGTATTTAACGTAACAAAAAAATCGGGATTATCGGGATAAAAAGTATCCTATATGTTAATCCCGGTTATAAACTATCTGTGTTCCAAATTTCATCCAAATCCGTTCAGTAGTTTTTGCGTGAAGGAGTAACAAACATACATACATACATCCACACTCACAAACTTTCACATTTATAATATTAGTAGGATTATAATTAATTTGTATATGAGTAAATGATAAATGAATGTCTTGTAACATGTGCAAATAACTCATAACGCACAAATATGTTAAATAATGAAACAGGTGTACATAAATAATTATTATTCACAAACATAATATTATATACGACACATTAAAATTGTTGCATTTTCACAGAAAAGCATCTCAAAAAAACATAATGTGTGTTAAACACAATCTTGCAACTGTTTTAAAAATAAATTGTGGAATGAAAGTCGCCTTCTTGTAAAGTGCCTGGCCCGAAATAATTTCGGGTAAATGTGTATGTCTTATGCGTTGAGAGGAAGGGATCATGAAAGAAGCGTCAATAGCCTAGCACTAAGTGGTGCCGATAGGGTGACGTTTCTTGGTGTTATATTCAGTCAGCATATACACAAAATGTAAACAGCTGTGCTGGCTAAAATACATGATAAAGTGCTAATACCGTGGTCTAAAAGGGAAGGGATTGCAATATATTTCGTTTAGCAAGTGTGCCAACATACGCCAAAATTTTTAAGTTGATAGACACGAGATGGAGGGGAAGATGAGAAAAAATGGGCGCAGCCGCAATATAAGCAGACGAATTAAATTTCACTGTGACATGTATAGCACATAGGAGGTGTACAATACGGTGCAACAAAGTATAAACAAAAGCAAAAGCTCTGCTGCTGATGACAGATTCACTCGCCTTTACTCTTATCGATTTTATCCTTTACTAGCTGTGCCCACGGACTTCGTCCGCGTAGTATTTAACGTAACAAAAATTTCGGGATTATCGGTATAAAAAGTATCCTATATGTTAATCCCGGTTATAAACTATCTGTGTTCCAAATTTCATCCAAATCCGTTCAGTAGTTTTTGCGTGAAGGAGTAACAAACATACATACATACATACATACATACATACATCCACACTCACAAACTTTCACATTTATAATATTAGTAGGATTACAAACATCGAGTTTGCTGCAAAGAAAAACGATTAAGTATGCATAAGTATTTTTTATATACATATAAATATTTCTTCTCTACGTGTCTTTGTCACTGAACTTCTCAACGGCTCGACCGATTTTGATGTATTTTTTTGTGTTTGGTGGTGTTGCAATCGGGTTCTAGGTAGGGCAGGACGACATCCACTGGGCCCGGTAGTTATAAATAAAATGTTTCGTAAAAATAGTAAATCTATTAAATAAGTTAATTTATAAACCGAAGTTTAGAATTGAAAAGACGATACCCGACCCGACCCGATCTCGCACCCGATCTCGTATCCTTTTGCTCACATAGAGCTCGCCTTGTCTGTGCGAGCGAAAAGAAACAAGTTCTACCGCCATTATAACCTCGATTATTTATCGGCGTAAAAGTATTGGTAATTACCACTATTGATAGCAAACTCCTTTCCGCTGAGTATGTGATATAGCAGATTCTTCATTTCGAATGGCGACAGATTCAATAAGTGTTCCGATGCCTCTTCGCCATTGCAGGATAACGTTCGCGATAGTTCTGTAGCCATCACCTATAAGAGAACGGAATAATAGAACCGGGTTCTTGGAAGGTCATAATTTTGGTTCTAAATTATACCTATTGCATTTTGTTATTCATTATTCAGGAGAAATATTCCTCCAGGATAATATTTTAAACTTTCGACAAGAGTAAAGTTACATCGATATAGGCACCTACTTGATAGAACAATCAATAGCAATCGCTGTCGAGACAACATCCCGAGTTTAAACAAGTACTTAATTAGACAATTTTAAACCTTAATACGTCTAGATAATAAAAATATAGTTAATTAGTATTAAACTCGCAGTCAATCAGTTGATTTTCTACTCTGTCCGCGATTACGGTTTACCAGTGGTTAAATTACAATGCGAAAGATACAAAAGAGTTACGTCATCAGTACCTTGTTATAGGTTAATGTTTGAATAATTAATACACTATTGACTACTAGGTACCTTGACAACATGACATAATTCTCTCCATCCAAAGGTTGTCTGGAAGAGATCGCAGTCTGCGATAAGACCGCCCAATGTACACTATTATTTTTTTGTATGTTATTCGATACGGTGAAGGAAAACATCGTGAGGAAACCTGCATGTCTTAGAAGATCTAACCAATTTTCGAAAGACATGTGAAATCCACCAACCCGCACTGGGCCAGCGTGGTGGATTATGGCCTGAATCCCCCTCGTGTTGAGGGGAGGCCCGTGCCCAGGAGTGGGACGTCAAAAGGGCTAAATTATTATTATTATATAGATAATTATATTCCGAACTTTAGTGTGCAATAAAGCGTTATTCTATTCTAATATATTCTACCTGTATAATGAGTCCAACCCGCAATCGCAACATCTCCAGGAACAGCTGCGGCTCGGTGCGGATGAACATGGCTAGATACACCAGCAGCTCTTGCGTCAACATCGCCGTACTCTCGTCGTCACCGTAAGCCTGCATCGACAAATTGGACATAGCTTTACAAAAATAAACCAACCCACACTCACTCCTGCAGACTAAAATCAACCCCAATTGAAATGATTGTAGGTTGGTTTCAGTTTGCAGATATATGCGTGGTAGGTTCCATCCGGCATATCTATATCCAATTGTAGAAATAACTGATTCTGGAGTGCTACTCTTGGCAACGATAATCGATATATCGTGACATTCGTATTGCTGAATACTACTCTAAATTCAGTTCAGTAATCGATAATGATGAGAAGGCAATATAGATAGAATATAGAGTAGGAAACGACAATATCAATATCACGATATATCGATTAACGTTGGTAAGAGCAGCACCTCTAGGTATTAGAGCGTCTCGTTCGAGAGCGACTTATTCTGTAACTCATAATGATAAATATGTCATTGATAATTTCATCGGGGAATTTAGCATCTCGGCTATAAAGTGCCATTCTGGCCTATACCGATGCTAGTATGTAGGGAGTACCTACATCGATATCGGATTTGTTCGTGCGTGCGGTATCAATTTGTTCTGTAACAAAATGGGGTGAAAAGAATTTGGGGGTCCAATCGTCGATTTTAAAGTAAGATTTTATGTTTTTTTTTTCGAAACAGCTCTAAATTTAAATTAGTAATTCTATTCACCCCATATACAGAATAAGCCGAGCGCTACGATACTATAATATAACTCAGATACCGGTCAAACAATTCTGATGCCGAGTCAGTAAGTAATCTCGTTTGTGATAGACAGCTGTGGAGCATATACTGTAAAATCACATTGTAACATGCAAGCATGCATGGCGTACGCGTGCTAACAAGCAGGGCATTCCAGGCCTTACAGATGTTTGATTACAATTACCTTTTTATCTTCGTGACCATGTTTTTCATGACGGAATGACTGCATGCAACAAACATTAAAATTATGTTTGAGAAAATTAATGTTATAATTATTAGACTGACGCAAGGAAGATTTGCACAGGCAAACCGGGGATTTTCAGCAGTTTTTATTAGTACAAACAGATGATAGAGACTCGTTTGTGAACTTTGTTTTTAGCCCTCTACCTATACGAAGAGGGATTATATAAAATCATGATTCCACTAGTTTCGTAACAAATTGCAACCCCTTTTTCCGTGGTGAGTAGCTGATGTTAAATGGTTGTTAGCCGTTCTGAACAAACCCAATAGTGACGATCAATAATCAACTGTATATACAACTTAGTTCTTTATAAATAAATTATTAATTATTAAATAAATATCGCCAGACTGACACACATCAACTGTATGGTCCCAAACTAAGCTATGTAGCAACGCTTGTACTATGGGTACCGTTCAATGGACTGGGAACGATCTCAGTGACACCCAGACCAGACCAAATAACGAAACGGCCATGTCCGAAATTTACCCTTACGGGAATCGAACCCGAAACCACCATGTCACTGCACATGCATTTATTATGCATGGCTCGACATTCACTTGGCCAGTTTTTTTGTTTAGAACGAATGCTCTGGAAGATAGATAAAATCACATTACCCCCCCGACGCTCTCTTAACGAAATCTTGTATCTGCGCCCGACTTTGGATGTATGTAATTTGAAATGAAGAATATACCTTAACCACTCACCAGATGTATCAACTGCCTCAGTTCATTTTCCGGCAGTGGCGCAGTGATGGTATGCTCATTGTTAGGCGGCATGCCCACTGTGATCTGCTTCTGTCGCACGAGCAGGTCTGTCACTGCCTTGGCCAGGTCCTCGACCCGCTTGCCGAGCATGCCGGCCGTGTGGCGGACGAGACCCCACAGTTTCTGACTGCACGCCTTCTCGTATAACACTTTGAGGAGGTCTTTTACGGTGACCGCTTTACTGTTTTCTTGCATACCTGTGTTTGATTAGAAAAGGTTTGTTTGAATTTTGTTACTAGACATAATACTCGTATGTATGTCATTTTCACGACTTATTTAGAAGCATCGTGGTTGCGACATAACACCACACTCTGCGATTCCTTTTATCACTATTTTGGTCGTTTTATTACATTACTAGCCAGTTGCCGTGCTGGCTATCTGCCAGTGAATGTCCAGTCAAAATCGGTCCAGCCGGTTCGGATATTAGCCGGAACAAGCAAATAAAGAGACATTTTTTTTTGTTATAAGTAGCATGTATACTTTCACATACCTACTAATATTATAAATGTGAAAGTTTGTGAGTGTGGATATATGTATGTATGTTTGTTACTCCTTCACGCAAAAACTACTGAACGGATTTGAATGAAATTTGGAACACAGATAGTTTATAACCGGGATTAACATATAGGATACTTTTTATCCCGATAATCCCGAAATTTTTGTTACGTTAAATACTACGCGGACGAAGTCCGTGGGCACAGCTAGTAATATATATGTACTAGTATTCCCGTTATAATGGCCGAAATTAGGCCATTATTAATTTTAATTTAAAACGTCATTAACGTTTTATTTTCATAGACTATTTGATAATAGCCCGCAGAATGCACTATGGATTCCCGCCCTCCAAAAACTATCACCGTTTGTCAGTCAGTCGGTGTGGAGGTTACAAATGTGTGTATGTCAATACATGGCAGTGTGTGTAATGTTTTATTTATTGATTTTGGTATATTTCTAAGTATCATAATATAAAAATATCAGCATTCTGCACTCCTTCTCTATATCCTACTAATATTATAAATGTGAAAGTTTGTGAGTGTGGATGTATGTATGTATGTATGTATGTTTTTTACTCCTTCACGCAAAAACTACTGAACGGATTTGGATGAAATTTGGAACACAGATAGTTTATAACCGGGATTAACATATAGGATACTTTTTATCCCGATAATCCCGAAATTTTTGTTACGTTAAATACTACGCGGACGAAGTCCGTGGGCACAGCTAGTAAACTATAAGTGTGCCAAGTTTCATACTCCTCTGTCTGCGCAATTTTCGTATTAAGCGGGTTGAAAATTTTATATTTAGATTTACTAAAAATATATTATTTTGATAATAATATGGAGGAGCTTCTATGTTCGTCTGTATGCATGTTTTTTTCACTGTATTGGTTGGTTTAATTTCAATATATTGGATATTTAATCTCAAGCCGGAGTGACGTATGCTCACCAGTACCGAAGTCGAGTCCGTGCGTGTCGACCAGGTACTGCAGGATGTCTCCCTGCTCGTCCAGGCTCTCGGTCTCCCGCAGCATGGCTATCAGCTCGTCCGTCTCCTGCTCCGCGTACACAGAGTTCTGGGACTCAGACGTGGTGCGGGAGCGCATGATCGATGCTATATTCTTATTCACTATAGCTGGAACAAAATATTATATTTTATAATACACTAGCTGTGACCGAGATTCCTGTTGAATCACACACTATCTGCTATAGTAAAAGCGTTGCTTAGTTTGGGACCATACAGTCGGTGTGTCAGTCTGACGATATTTATTTATTTCAATGGTTATAAGCAAAACAAATAAACTTCTAAAACCCGACTTTGAGACTTGAGCTTAAACTGGTGGATCTAGAAGCATAAAATTTATCTTAGGACTTCCTTCCTTATTTAACGCTTTTGAGCACTAAGAATGAATTTTTAAAAAATCATCCCAAAATGGATATTTAATATATACAGTGGTGGTCATATAATTAAGAACGCTGATATTATGGGAAGATTTTTTCAAACTAAGACGTATAATTAATTGCATGCTTTTTTTTACTTCTCCCGGTATCATAAAACTTTTCCATGAAACCACTGAATTCATTGATACACATGATTAGCTAAAAATAAATAGGCAAACTTTTTTTACACTACTTCTAAACATAGTATTCCTATTTACTGGCTGGTCACGTAATTAAGAACGCTGTATAATTTATACATTTATTAAAATTTTAAAAGAGAACACTCAGTCGATTTGCAGTTGTAGCTTACTGTTTGTGTAATTTTGGCGCCATTTAGTGCTGTAAAAGATTAAAAGTGATTGCTTCTTATAAAAAAAACGATGGGAAAAAATAAAAGTTGTGATAAATCTACAAGGGAAGTAATAATAAAAATTCGCCGGAAAAATTGGTCTTATAAAAAGATAGCCAACCATCAGCAATGTTCAAAAACGATGGTTTTTCACGCTGTAAAGCATTTTGCAACGTATCAAACTACTTCAAATGTTCCACGTGTACCTAGACAGAGAAAAACAACTCCTCGAGATGACCGAAACATCGTTCGTATGGCAAAACAAAATCCTTTTAAAGGGTCAAACGAGCTGAGAAAAGAATATTTTGGTGAAAATAACCCTTCAGCAATCTCAGCACGCACTATTCGAAGACGTTTTGTAAAAGAAAAAATGCACGGAAGGATAGCAAGGAAGGTACCCATGTTGAAACTTTGCCACAGGTAAGCACGGCTAGCATTTGCGAGAAAGCATGCAAACTGGACTGTGCGGCAGTGGAAAAATTTACTTTTTTCTGACGAGACGAAAATAAACAGAGTATGTTCTGATGGAAAACGATATGTACGACGTCCCTCGAATACAGCATTCGACCCTAAGTACACGAAAGTTACATTAAAGCATGGTGGTGGAAATGTGAAAATTTGGGGGTGCTATTCTGGACATGGTGTTGGACCTGTAAAGTTGATAGAAGGTAACATGGATTAATTCCAATACAAAAATATACTGGAAGAAACAACGTTACCTTATGCTGAAGACGTTCTACCGGTTATTTGGACATTCCAACACAACAATGATCCAAAGCACACTGACACACCGTAAAGGAATTTCTTACAGCGCAATAAGTTTCTGTCTTGGACTGGTCAGCTAACAGCCCAGATCTAAACCCAATAGAGAATCTGTGGTTTGAAGTAAAGAAAAAGGTTTCAAATACAGTGTTGGAATTTAAGAGAGCTCTACGACGTTTTTTAGAAGAATGGAACTCCATTGCTCTTGCGAAATCACAAAAATTAATAGAGTCAATGCCTCGTCGGTGTAAAGCAGTAATTAAAAGCCGTGGACATGCTATTAACTATAAATTTCAGCTAGACATGTATTAAATTGCTTGTTAAATTTTTCGCGCTACATATTATTTCGATTTTTTAAATGTAAATGTCATACAAATCAATTTCCATTCAGTTTAATAAATCGTTCTTAATTATTTGTCCAGCTTCAGTACTATTGGAATGTGTTACTTTGGTAAAATAAATTAAATTTTAGAAAAAATATTTAACAATTTTGTTATTTATTCCTAAGCCACGTTGCTCTATTAATGTGGCTATTTTATAACTTGACTAGTTGTTACTCAGAAGGTACACATCTCTGTGTATAACATTATTTAAATAAAAACTTCTAGAACTTCAAATCGTTCTTAATTATATGACCACAACTGTATATATATATATATATATATATATATATATAGGATATATTATGTATATATAGGGGACGAAAGTAGTTTTATGGAATTTCGATCGAAAACAGGCGATACTTACTTTCATCCTTAGGCGGTGACGGAGATTTTTCCTTAGTTACTTCAATAGTAGGCGTCCCAGCGCCTGTGTTCGTTGTCGATGTACCCCTGAAACGTAAATATAATTAGAAGTAAACTCCGTTACTCCGAAGTAATTAGTAGTAGACATCGAAATGATTGCTACTTTCAATTCATTTTCATTACGTAAATTATATTTTTCTTTCACTGCTATTTCACCTGTGATTTTTCACAGCCAATGATTATATTCATAGTGAATTTTCACTATGACACGTAATCCTATGAAGTCACTGGTCGATGATTTATCATAAAAACCGTGACAGTACCGAACGCTTTGCGATTTCACTGCGATTATTGCAATGATTTTTAACATTTTGAACCTGCAGGAGGTAGGAGGTGCTACTTATGAAAACCTATATAATATGATTTTTCACATGCTACCTGTGAAATGTTTCATCACTAATTAGTAGTCTATTACTCCTATATTATATTACTGTGTTTTAACTACACATACTTGATGATCGCTTTCTTCTTAGCGTCCTCCGGCGAAGGGCTTCGGCCGTACGTTGCCGGATCTACATCAAGCCAAGAAGGTTTCCGTTCCAACGGCGGGCCGACGTATTCCCCTTCCATACCTAAAGTTTCAGCTGAAAGCATACCGTCACGCTGTATTGCGTTAAAGGGACACAGGTGCACTAATTGTATGCCCACAATTCACCCATTGCTATAGAAACTTGGACTTGGCTGAAATATAATTATGAAATCCGTACTAATATTATAAATGCGAAAGTAACCCTGTCTGTTTGTCTGCCTGTCTGTCGCGCAAAAACTACTGAACCGATTAAAATCAAATTTGGTACACAAATAGTCTAGAGCCTGAGAAAGACTACTGACATAGACTACTTTTTAATGCCTAAAAAAGGTTATAAAGGGTTGAAACGGAAAGGAAAGTTGTATGGAAGTAACGTCATTTTTAGAGCTAGAGGCTTGACACTCGTTTTTTAGCATGTTGATTCGATATAAAAAAATAAGACATTCAAAGTCACACTATTCCACGCGGACGAAGTCGCGGGCACAGCTAGTATTTTATATTATAATTATGCTGGTGCATCCACATGTGGGCAATACTGGAATGAACATCAGCGCAAACTTGGAAACCTAGTTCCTCTCTGCTGGTCCACCCTGACCTGAATGAATATGGCAGTGAAGTCGGTCTCTTTTCGTTACCTTAGGGGGGGCGTCCTGTAATTACGTGAGGCGTTCGGGGGGGCTCGAGTGGAATCTCATTCAATCTTACTTTGGGGAGAGGGAGCAGTTAACTAGTCTGAAATAAAAATATTAAGCTTTAGAATAAATCCAACGCATATTGGATAGAAAAACTCATTTTTATAAATCTCATGTTAGACTGGTGGATGGGTGAGGGGGTTGAGCCGAATCTATCTCACGTAATTTCACAAGGGGGGCGGGGGGTCGGAAAACCAGCATAAACGCCTCACATAATTAATGGACGCCCCCTAAGTAGAGGCTGATAAAGATGGCCAACATGAGGACAGCAAACTCATAATCGTTGCGCTTGACCAGCCAGTAGTAGGATTTGGGAGGTTATACATACAGTCAACATTGATGGATCGCGTCTTCTTGATGGCGCCGCGCACGGACATGCGCCGGCGCAGCGAGCGCGCGTTCCTGGCGCCCGCCGGCCGCGGCAGGAAGCTCAGCTTGTTGCTGAACGACTTCAGCAGGTGCTCCTCCAAGTAACACTGTACTTCTGGATTTAGCTCTGGAACAAATTTGGAGAGTTTACATCATGTGTCCTATACATTGAGCATTTTGTCAATAAATTACAGCATAATGAGCCTGTTTAACGATCCTCAGATAGTTTATTCTCCAAATCAATTTGATATGGAGGCAGATATTCTACGGAAAAACTTTCAAAATGACGAATTTATTTGGCGAACCTTGATCTGGGGTTTTTGATACAGACCCTGCAGAAGATTGCTAGAAACTACCTTTTCTGCCAGGTTAACTGCCGGTTGGCAATGACTGGGTTCTGAGTTCTTGCAGAATGAATTTGGAAGGCCAAAGTGGTTTAAAAATATCAAACATTTCTACATAATGTCAAACTTACTATCAGGGTATCCCTCTTCTTGGCTGCCCAGGAAACTCAGATTCGTTATGGCTGACGTGCTCAAGAACTCCCCGAGATTCCCGAGCGTCACTCTAGTGCCGTTAATGTAGCCAGATTTTAGCTTTTTCATCGTAGTTATCATGGCCATTGGGATTTTACCTTGGTCTGCAATATCAATGATCAAATTAATACATGTAGTGGCAACGAAAAACTTGACCCAATAAGCTTTAAAGCAAGATGAATGAATGATGTATATTGTTACATTATGACTTTATGTATTTACAAAGGGATTATTGAAATATATTAGAGAACGGTGGTTTCTTCTTAGTATGAATTCGTATTATTATGTGAGCGTATCGCTAGCTCCCTCTTGACTGTTCGACCAATCCTTTTTACTCTTTATCTTAGTCTATTTGCCGACCTGAAATCGAGTTCTAGCGTGATGTATTATTTAAAGATGGGATGTCTCCGGACAGTGAAACAGAAAAGGTAATACCATTTCTTACAATTTATCCTTAACTCGATAAATAAATAATAATAAATATCGCCAGACAGACACACCAACTGTAAGGTCCCAAACTAAACAACGCTTGTACTATGGGTACCGTACAATGGACTGGGGGCGATCCCAGTTACACCCAGACCAAGGCAATTTCCGAAATTTGGCCCAGCGGGAATCGATACCGCAACCACCATGTGAACGGCCTACGCTCAAACCACTGCGCGAAGCGGTCATTAAATTCGACATTTATTATAAAAAAAATTATAATATGACGTGTAACGCTACTGACACTTAGCACGGATAGAGTGCCCCCGCGGCGAGCGCTCCGAACGTCCGTATAGAAGATTCGCTTCAATAGTATAGGTACCCTTTCTGCTTCACTTTGTATAAATCATACCTTTTACAAAACGGATTTTGTAGGATGATGAATTATACTTAGGTTAATTAAAAAGGTACCCTGCACCGCCATTAGACACGTTATAGAGCCAACAGACACCAACGCCTAGTGAGACTATGGCTTGGCCCAGCAGGTCACGGCCATTGCTGGTTTAGCATGTAGCTTATTAAAAAAACCGCTCCCAAATATATTACAACATTTAATATTAGATTTCCGAGTGATGCTTTATGACAGCTTAAAATTTATTGATTAGATAAATTATATGAAACCACGCCGATACTTCACTATAGGCTGTAGCCTACAGCCATAGTTATGCTCTATCTGTTCCAATCATCATCATCTGCTTCACCTTTTCCCATTATCTGTAGTCCGCGCAGTACCTATGTATTGTCTTTCCATTCCTCGCGCTTTCCCATCATACTCACCACTCCAACCTCGTTCGGATTACTCTTAATACAATCCATCCATAATTTCAGGGGCATTCATATTCATCACTCATTTAGTCACATGCTTCTCATCACGTGTCCAAACCATTCCGACCCCCTACCTCCTACTGTATCTGTTATTGGCGCTACCTTGACACCACCCCTTATATAACATTCTTCACCTTATCCAGTCGCGTCACCCCACACATTCCTGTCAACTTCCGCATCTCGGCAGCGTGAAGACGTTTTTCTTCCCGCATTTAACCGCCGTGTATTGCGAGCCGTTCCAGTGTGGTTGCTTATAAATTTTATCAATCGATGAATTTGTGAGCTGTCAAAAGTGTCATCACTATCGTGTCCCGACTGTAATTGGATATAGTTTTGCAGAATGGATCCAACCCACATTTACTTTTTCAATGTGGAACCGACCTACTAGCACTTGCACTAAGGTTGGTTTTGGTCTGCAGACGGGTGCATGGGTTGGTTTGTTTTTGCAAAACTATGTCTAATTATTTTTTACCTAACAAATACTGCGTGGCGAGCAGCGTGATGGTCGGCCTGCCCAACATTTGCTTCCAGCTCATGCCGAGGAACGCGACGTTGGCCGTGAACGTGCTCGCGAGCAGCGCCGGGTCGCGGGACATGTAGTATTCCTCGTAGTCAAAGTTCTAAGGCACACCACACCCATGCTACGTGTTATTACAACCCAAGGGACGTGGTTGGTTATAGGGGCAATCATTTGGTGTTCGGTGATGGTGTAATATGGTGACTTGAAGTGATCGGATTTGTTTACTACATTACAAAATAAATAAATAAAATAAATAAATAATGAAATCCAAGGTAGGTAGGGGGAGAGGACAAAACGCACACAAATCATTTTCAGAAACAATAGTATCCCTGTAAGTAAACTGCATAAAATAAAACATTAACACCAGGCAAGTAACACAAATAACTATTCTAAATCATCTACATAGAATATATATTGCAACAACCAATCTAAATAATTACAGGTATGTTGTATGAAATGCCAACACAATGGTATTAAATAATCATGAATGGGCTTATAACAGCAAGCAATACCAACATAATAGTAACAAAAGCAATACCTAAATGCATTTGATTCAGAGTCAAGACAACAAGCGGCCGACCGAGAAGGTTTTGCCAAGACGACTTCAAGAAATTAATTTCAGCTTTGAGCGTATCGACCATCAGTTCAAAGTCGGAAGCGATGTAGAAACGTTTCATGTCAGAAAACTATTAAATTAAACAAAAAAATAAGAGAAATTTTAGTATACAATCTATCAAGAAAGAGAAGAAATTAAAGAATAGATATACAAATAAATATACAAATAGAGGAACTATTTTTATTTTTGATAGACTATATTGTATTATTTTTGATAAGTAATACATTATTTACGTAATCACGGTGAGTTAAGATGGCAATATAAAACAATCTCAGTCAAAGAAACAGTAACAAAATAGCAAGTTTTTTTTAACATTCGTTAAATAGGTGTACTAAGCAATGGTCAATGTCCTGTGCTGCCATCTCAAAACGAATAGATTATTTTAAATAAATCAGTTATGAATTTGTCTTTAAACATAACCAAAAATATTCAGGGAATATTAAACTTTTCTAAGCATTTCAAACAAAAAATTGAATTAGCTCATACTAAGATAATGCGATCCGATATGAATACTAAATTATTGAGATAAGGCATGGGACTCACCTGTGGTGTGAAAGCGAAGATGCGATCATTCAATGAATACAATTTGCTTGTACTCAGAATACCAACGTCGCGTGACTTTCTACCTGACAAACCCAGCTTTTTATTTCTACCTGCAAAAGATCATGAACTTTAAACATACTGAAATGAAGTTGATAATAACAATCTTCGCATGTAAATGCGAATGCCCAACATGCACCAACCTCAGTCGAAAATAATAACATAGAATAGTTACTTATTTTCGTATGAGGCGCCAACTTGATTTATATTGACTGTGCGCAAAAAAGGGACAGAGAAGGACAGAGCTATAAGAAAAAAACAAGACGCATATCAGTTGCTGTTTAGAATTGGCGCAGATTTCCGAGCTAAATAAATAGCATCATAAAATTTATAAATAGAATTGGTTTATAAATTTAATTTATAAATAGAAAAATATCGTCAGTTGGCAAAGTCAACTAAACTAAGTTAATTAGTTAACTAATGTCAGCACTGTTAGGCCAGCACAATTTTCGCATAGAATGTTCTAGAAACGCCGAGTACGAGTGTGGATATGCTGTATTATCCTTGCCAGCCTCTCTAGTTTCTCTCAAAGTTTTCGTCAAGAATTCTACTTGTCATTTATTACCTAAATATGTGTACAGATGACTGAGAACTCTTGCCGGTTGCACCTCAATAGGCGCGACTTCGCTTATGGTCTGTACATGCAAGTCATACTCCAAGAGTTTGTCTCTGATCTCATTGTTCTCTGCAAGAATCACAATCTGGACCACTACGTCTGGTTTTTTCTCTGAACAGAGGCGCCTGTTAAGAGGGTCGAGTTCACCAACGGCTAGGAAACCCTGAAAATAAAGATGTATGTTGGTAGATTATTATATTAAAGTAAAGTTTGTAGTATTATATTAAATAGCAAGCATATTATTAGTTTTATGATGAAAAAAATAATTGAGGTAATTTTAGTGAAATATCTCAATACTGCCTGGTTGGTAGCAAGGAAAGTGAGAGTGAGTTGATGTGCATATTCTTTTTTACCTATGAACGGAATGCCCAACCCTATAAATTTGAGTACCTTTATAATTTCCATCAGCTTACCTCTTGCAATAATTTTCCAAGTATGTACAAGGACTGCCCCCATATAAATGGGCATCTCCCAAGCGGTATACGTTCCTGGCTACCTGGCTCGTTCAACTCCAGAATAGCCTTGTCTGCTGGCACAGAATACAATTCGGGGACCAGCTTCATCCCATCGTCTTTTCTTAACATTACCTTCTCTAACATCTGCATATATTCACTAACATTTGTCTTATCACCTTGGAAGCAGTAGTCGAGAATCAGGTAACAGAAGAACAGAGGCCACTCACATTCTATGTTCTCAAACATTCGCAATTCCCATGGCTCATAGTACAGCCTATTTGGATCTTCACGCGGTGTCTTATGACCGTCCCTCAAGAACCTCTTACAACCATACTTTCCTTTCAATTTTGTTACAATTGCATCCCTCGTTGTGGCAATTAACTGTGGATCATCTACAGCGAATGCTGGGAAACTAATGATGGATAATAGGCCAGAATCTAGTTCTTTACTGTTCGATTCTCTCGGGAGCATTGATTGAAGAACTGCCTGACATTTTTGTGCTTCGTCAGCTAATACGTGTATTACACTGGAAGGGCCACCGCGTGCCCCAAACAGGTCTAATTCATTCATGGCTTCGAGAGCAGCTTTAGCCATACCAATGGAACTAGCATTGAGTTCTGGTAAACCATGATTAGTTTTGTCTCCCCTTTCCCACATACCATAATCAGGGGTGCAATAAGCGGACTCAATATAGAACACTAGATTCTGTATGAAAGCGACTTCGTCCAATGAGAAGACAATCTGAAGGCCTGAGGCTGTCATTTGTGCCAACACAAGCAGGTACAGGGAGATGGCATCGATCTGCAAGTGACCCCACTCATTGTCCTTGACAACTGATTGCCCGGTTGTTGCCGAGTATTTGGCGTGCAGGGAGTCCAGCGGGTGCTGTGTGGTTTTGAACTTCTCCACTTTATCTTTTTGCTGCATCATCGCCATTAACAGACCTAGAAGAAGAAGAAATCAGAAATCAGAAAAGTATCAATTTGTTACTTAATGAATGCAAACATAGATCTTTGTACCATTGTGATACCTATTTATTAATGGCCAGGATATATTCATAGTCATTACTGCGCCCTGTGAAAGTCGGCTGGAGAAAATACCTAATTTGCTTGCTTTTATTGAGGAACAAATCATAGGATTTCTAAAAGGGGAGATGGAAAGTAGAGAGTTTTACTCTGTGGCAAAATTATTTTATCCTTGGGCGACATACCTTGAATCCCTTGCTAAGCGCAACAATACTTGTAACGAAATGAATTGGTATTAATTACCTCTCATAAGTTTAACGCAGCTTTGTTCCAACTCGTACGTTTTGGCACGGTCTTCATCTTGATCCGCTATTTTCTTAAACGCCATGGACAGGCCCCATACGGCCAGTATACAATACAGGTTATCCCTGATCCAAGCATGATCACTGTGAGGACTAGCGGGAAACAGACCAGTCACGGGTTGCTGATGATCTAAAATTAACTTGTGCACTACCCTTTGGTAATAATCTAAACGAACCCCCGAATTACTGCGCGTCCTCATCTTGGAAACACTGGTCACTTAAGTACTTATCATTAATTACTTCATAGTACTATTAGGTATATATAATCTAAATAGAAGTCTAGACTCTAGTTCACTCTAGAACTTAAAATACATATAATAAAGATACATTATTTTTTCTTCAAGTGTGTCATTATGGGTGCGTTCCAGTAAGCGTTCACAACGATCACGCTCACGACAGCAGTTTTTCCCGTTCCACTTGCTTGTAAGCGTTACTGTCGTAAACTCAAATCGAATGGATTATAGAGCGTTTGAGCGTGGAGGTAAATAATACAAACAGCGATTTAGTAAAAAGAAAGCAAAAGATTTAAGAGGTTAGGTTATAATCTATAAGCCTTGAAAATAAACTTAAATCATTATTGTTTAAATCGATTTATATTTAAAAAAATATATAATTATTTTATTTTATTTAATATTAGTGATGTATTTAATTAATTTACGTTCAAATGTAATTTAAATATCTTTAACATTCACTTCTACTAAAATATCTCTTTCCGCATGAAATAACGTAAGTTTCATCGCCATATTTGATGCTGTGAGTTTTGAAATACCGCTAATTTTCTAAACGATCACTACGACCCACCATTTTAGATAGGTCGTCGTGAGCGTACGTCATGACGTCATGAGTGACGTTTTCGCCGCGACCACATCGACCGCGGTCGTTATGTGGAACGGCTAATGGAGCATTTTGATCGTTGTGATCGCTTAGTGGAACGTAGCCATGTCATTTGAAAGTAGCAAATGTCAATTTTCGTAAATTGACAATCAAAGTATAAACAAACCAAAAATAAACAAGAACATAGACAATTAACATGGATATTTCAGAAATAATCAACTAATTTGATTCATTTAGTTTAATTTTATATAATTTTTATATTAATGGCCTCTTTCCATTGGGTCAGGCTAAGAACTTTATACATAACACTGGATGTATTAACACGAATAATGTTTTGAAGCAAAGAAATATGACCTTGAATAACGTCTCGTGTTTGTTGCTTCTGTCTTTAGGGTGACAACATCCGATATCAAGTTTAGGACTGACGGTTTCGGGCCCATATTAATAAATCGATCTCAAGTCTGAGAGAGCGATCTTAAAAATGTTAATGTTTCTTATGTCATACCAGTACAAAATGACATATCAAAAGCGCAGTCAAGATCGTTACAAGACTTATGTGTTAACAATGTGCACTGCTTATTAGATGCTACGCATATTTTAAAGCTTAGTAGAAATGTCTGATTATAGGTACATAACAACGCCGGACGCAAATGTCATTTAAATTTATTAAAGAACTTCACATGGTGCAATTGAAAGAAGGGTTAAAATTGTCCAAAAAGTTACAGGTGGACATGTCAACTATCATAGTATAAAAATAAATACATATACGTCTTGCAGCGCAGACACTCAGTTCTTCTGTCGCTGATGCTATTGATTTCTTATGCAACAGTGGTGATCCCAATTTCAGTGGAAGTGAAGCTACCACAAAATTTATTAGAATAGTAAATAGATTGTTTGATGATAATGAATAGTCATGTCATCATTACTTTTCTAATCTTAATCACATCAAACCTGTTTTTTGATTGTATTGTTATTAAATGTTTGTTATTGCCATTACTGGGCCATGTTTTTAAAGAAAGAAGAAGAATCAATAATTTATAAAGCTTCCAAGTCACCGCAATCAAAAGATACAACCATTTAAGTCACATCACATATGTTGATATGCGTTACAAACTCACTCATCACAACATAAACAAGTAAAAAAATGAAACAAACCATTTCCAAAATTACTTAAAATTTAAAAATATAAATATGCGGTATGTATCAGTTAATATATTTCAGCTATCTGTGAAAGTCCCGTCAAAATCGATCCAGCCGTTTCGGAGATTACCCGGAACAAACCGCTTCAACCCGCTTTTTTGTTACCTATGTACTGTACGAGTATGTACTTGCATATGGATTTAGTGAAAAGGTGTTATTTTGATATTACAAACAGGCACTCAAATTTTATTTGTTTGTATAAATAACCCAACTGGCATTCGCGCTTACGCGCGTTCTCTGCGTGACGGTCTAACTGTCACTTCTACTCACAGCGCGGTACCAGCGCGAGCACGTATGCGAGCCGAACGCCGCGCCGGCTGGGCTCCTGCCTAGGGTGGAAGTGTGCAGGGGGCAAAGTTAGGTATACACACACGTCATAAAATAGGTACCCATTGTGATTATGCTACTGATAAACTTAGCACAATCACAATATATGGTGGGTACTCATATAATTGTGATAAGATGATATTTTAGACTTTGGAACATATGATTAGTATAATACTTATGTATCCTTCCTTACTCAGGAAATCTGAAATACAGTGAGATGATGGTTACCCTTCTTAGGTCAAATGTTCATGTAAAAACTAAATTAATATAGTACAAAAAGTACAACATAAACTGTTATATCATGAATCAATAGCCACACAATACTAATAATAATAATTTATTGATGTTTTATTATATTGTCTCCCATTAAAAATAATATAAATATGTTTAAATACGGTTATTAGCGTAAAATACAATCACCCGTGTAACTTAATGTTTGAGTTTGGTATTCATACACTTCTGCAATTTTGCACAACACAATACATCGTTTAAATTACAAGAATACACTTTTATTTAAGCATTAAACTAATTTAAAAATGCGAAGTGCATGAAAATCTTTGACAGATTGGCCATAGTGTCAAATTGAGTGTTCTATCAGTGTTGCTAAATTATTAAAATAACAGCTACCGACAATCAGGAAAGTGAACGGTTGATCTATTTTTTGTTTTATATATAAAAATAAATACTGAATTCAAAAGAGGATTCTCAAATTGACGCATATTGTAATATGTAAATAAAATCCATAAAAAAAACAGACACGAAAACCATGGACTTGCGAAATCTTGGCTCATCACACGTTAGTTTGGGTATTTTTTGTGTTTATCATGGCAATTTCAGATGAAGTGTGAGAGGGACAAAATGTATGTATGTATGTAAAAAAACCTGTCTTCACTCCATAGTTCTACGTGATATCTCCAGTGTTTTAATACAAGCTTCTTGGGTCAGGCCCAATGTCGAGTAACGAATAGCAATAACAAACACAATTAATAAGAATACAATTATTATTTTCTTCAATTTTTTAATTATACATATATACAAACTAGCTGTGCCCACGGACTTCGCCCGCGTAGTATTTAACGTAACAAAAATTTTGGGATTATCGGGATAAAAAGTATCCTATATGTTAATCCCGGTTATAAACTATCTGTGTTCCAAATTTCATTCAAATCCGTTCAGTAGTTTTTGCGTGAAGGAGTAACAAACATACATACATACATACATCCACACTCACAAACTTTCACATTTATAATATTAGTAGGATTATATTAAATAGAATTAAAATTAAGATAAAATAAAATAAAAACCTACCCCTAATCAAACAAATCCCGTCCGCGTGGGGTGGTGGCAAGTGTTATATATGGAAAGAAACGCTCCGTTTCGTAGCCATTACTTTATTGAACAAACATTCGACAATCGCGTACCATAAACAATAAGCCCCAACGACAATACAAACATAACACCTTCACCCTTAATTAATACAATTTCTCTACACACTACCTTAACAATAACACATGAATAAGAAATTTGATGACTAAATCTACTCATCAAACCCATATCTTTTGGGAGGTCTACGAGATCTCTTGGGCAAATCATTGGGATTTCCGTTTAAAACACTGCCACCCATTGACGTCTGAGGTTCGCTACCGCAAGTTGTCGGTGGGACCTGAGGCTCCGTCTCCCCTGCTCTCCCTTCCTTCTGAGGCGATGAGCCGGTTGACACCTCCGAACTATCCACTACGTCTGCCGTCGGAAAAGACAACGAACTGCGGATATTGCTATGATACCCGTTCTCATTCCCGACCACATCTACCCCTGCTGACGGATTGTCAACCCCCAAATCAACCCTCTTCCGTAACTGATCGACATGTCTATGCATGTCAGTTCCGAGAGCAGACCTTACTCTATAATCAGTTTCACCAAGCCTTTCTACGATTTGACCAGCCGACCACTTCCTATTCCTATCGCGATAGTCCCGTAACCATACGTTATCCCCAGGTACCAGTGTCCTAAAGGTACCCCCTGCCGCCTTTTCGCTTGCTCTCTGGCGCTGAGCTACCCGTTCTTCGCGCTCAGGTCTTAAACAGTCCAGCCGCATTCGAAGATTGCGCCCCTGAAGAATATTTGCCGGACTATCTCCTGTAGTCGCATGTTCCGCATTGCGGTAAGCTAGTAAAAACCTACATAGGGCTACGTCTACATTCAAATTCTGTCGCAGAGCTTTCTTAATAGTCCGCTTACAAATTTTGACCGCACTCTCTGCCGCCCCGTTTGATGACGGATGATAAGGTGCCGTCAACATTTGTTCAATTCTATTCCTACTGAGAAAAGACTTAAAGTCATCGCTCGTAAATGGAGGACCGTTGTCACTCACTAACTGTTTTGGTATGCCGAACCTAGCAAACAAATCTCTTAATACCGCAATGACAGCCTGCGCTGTTGTACGGGTCATTTTAATAGCTTCAATCCATTTAGAACAAGAGTCAACAAGAACTAGATAAGTCAGATTCTCTATTGGTCCCAAAAAATCTATGTGTACCCTAGACCAGGGTCGATTAGGCCACGGCCACGAATGTGGCGCGTGCACCGGCGGAGCGTCTGCCAGTGATGCACACACTTCGCAAGCGCGGCACCGCGACTCGACGGCCTCATCGATCCCAGGCCACCAAACATAACACCTAGCTAAAGATTTCGTCTTAACTATTCCCATATGTGACTCATGTAATTCTGACAGAACCAGTTCCCGGCAAGTACTGGGTATAACGACTCGACGGCCCCACATTATACACCCTAACTCTGCATATAACTCCTGTTTCCTATTCATAAAAGGTTTTAATTCTCTTATTTCTGTATCGGGTGGCCACCCGTCATTGATGTAGCTGAGAACACGACTAAGAATAGGATCTGAAGCCGTTTTAATTTTAAGCATATTATAGTCTAATAATAATGCTTCGGTCGCAAAATGTAAGTAAGTTTGCTCTGGTAACTCTTCTTCTTCCGCCTGCGTTTCATACTTATGTGACTTAATCAACCTCGACAGCGCGTCCGCTGTATTGTTATCAGTCTTGACATACTCAATCCTAAAATCATAAGCCGAAAGTTTCACTGCCCATCGCTGTAACCGATTAGCTGCAGTGCTTGGTATACCCATATTGGGTCCAAAAATGCTAACTAGAGGCTTGTGATCAGTCCGTAGTACAAACTTTTGGCCATAGAGATATTGGTGGAATTTATCAACAGCAAAAATAATCGCTAGCGCCTCCTTATGTATTTGACTGTACCGTATCTCTGCCTGAGTCAGTGATCTTGACGCATAGGCCAACACTCGTTCGCGCGACCCGCCGTTGCTCTCACGTTGCGCTAACACAGCCCCTAGGCCGAACGCCGACGCGTCTACCGTCAGTATACATTCTAATTCCCTATCATAGTGAGCTAAAACTTCTGTACTACACAGTAACTGCTTAATTTTGCAAAATGCTTCACCATGTTGCTTTTGCCAACTCCATGCTCTATTCTTTTTTAACAACGAATAAAGAGGTGATAAAAGGGTGCTTAAATTAGGTATAAACTTCCCATAAAAATTAACCATCCCTAAAAACGATTTCAGCTCTGAAACGCTTTTGGGTTCAATCATATTCAATATAGGTTGAATTTTTTCTGGATCTACCCTGACTCCGTCTTTACCAATAATGAAGCCTAAATACCTAACTTCTTCTGCAAAAAACTCACATTTACTTTTTTTAATTTTTAAACCATTTTTACCTAATATCTCAAACACAGCCTCGATCGCTTTTAAATGACTATTCACATCTTTGTTTTTAATTAAAATATCATCATAAAATACTACTACGTCCTTGTTGCCCTTAAACAGATTAGACATACATTTTTGGAATATTCCTGGACTAGACGATAGACCAAAAACGAGACGCTTATATTTATAGAGTCCTTTATGCGTATTGATGACTGTATACTGTTGAGAACTCTCTGCGAGTACAATCTGATTATAGGCCTGTGAGAGATCTATCTTCGTAAACAAAGTGTTACCGCTAAGAGTGCTAAATAGATCATCGACTCTCGGAACTGGATGACGGTCGACCATAAGAGCTCGATTGAGGGTTACCTTGTAATCTGCACAAATCCTTAAGCCTCCATCGGACTTATGTACCAAAACTAACGGCGTCGCCCAATCGGAGTGATCAACCGGTTCAATGATACCGGAGCGCAGCATGGTATTGAGCTCCGCGTCAAGGCGCTCGCGCAGCGCATACGGCACTGGCCGTGCGCGGCAGAACACCGGTACCGCATCTGCACGTACCACAAGTTCCACCGGCTCACCCCGGTAGCGGCCCAATGTTCCGTCAAATAAACTTTTATGCCTGGAAATCAAATTGTGAACTTCTGTTTTTCTACCTAAAGAATTACTTTCGGTAACATGATACACCTTAGGTATAACCATATCTAACTCCGATAACCACTGACGGCCCAACAGATTTGTAGTTCCATTATCAATTACATACAGATCTAGCTGCTTTTTATTTCCACAATACTCTACCTCTACAGGTAAGTACCCTAACGGATACACAATAGACCCATCATAAAACTTAAGCTTTAAATTACAATTTTGCAACACATAGTCTTTAAAATTCCGTTCATACACCTGCTTGCTAATGCAAGATAGAGCTGAACCTGTGTCTATTTCCATATTTAATAATTGATTTTGAACCTTAACCTTAACACATACCGGTTTATATTTGCTTAATGACATTTGATACATTGGCTGCTCATCATCGTCTTCCTCACAGTCCTCAACATCTTCCATGTCCTCTTCTTCCAACAAGTGCACTGGTCGCAAGCCCTCCCGGCTGCCACCCGCCACGCCGCGCCCGCGCTGCCAACCACGCTGTGTCGTCGGGGTCCATCCACCCCGCAGTCCGCGCCCGCGTGCTGTGTGATATGAGTCATAACCCCCAATGTTGGAAGATACATTACTCTTCCCAAACTTTTGCTCATATTGCGCCGTGCCTCTTGTTTTTTGCTGGGGACACACTCGTCGTAGATGGCCCCTTTCTTGACAAAGGCTGCAGATATAATCTTTGAATCTACATTGATTCGACTGATGATTCGCGCTTCCACAATTTCCACAAATATCAAAGTGTAGTTTGTTTGTGTTTACATTTTCTGGCCGCTGTTGACTGTCATTTTCTTTGCATTCAACTGCCCCTGCGTCTCTTTCGGCCGCCTCCAAGGTTGCCGCTAATTTGACTGCTTTAGTATAATCCAGACTATCCTCCGCGAACAACCTCTGGCGCGTGAGCTCACTCTTTAAGCCACATACGAATTGATCCCGGATGTTCTCCTCCAAATTTGCCTTAAAATCACAATGTCTTGCCAACTTTTTTAATTCCGCCAGATAATTGGCAATGTTTTCCCCTGTCAACTGCCGCCGTTGCCGAAACTTGAATCGCTCCGCCATTGCTGACGGCTTCGGCTGTAAATGCTTCGTCAGCAAGTCTACAGCTTCCTTAAAACCTAATGACGATGGTTTTTTCGGGCTCGCCAGATTTGACAACAACTCGTACACCTCTTCGCCCATCACCGCTATTAATGTCGCCAACTTCATCTCTTCAGTGATCTTGTTGACCACCAGGTACATCTCGATACGCTCCACGTAAGCCGTCCAGTTACCAGTTTTTATGTCGAATTCCCGGATTTTCCCGATCGACATTGTAATTCCGTATATTTTTGCACGCTATTTTCTTTACCGCTGCTTAATTCCAGCTATTTACCTCGTCGCCACTGTTATATATGGAAAGAAACGCTCCGTTTCGTAGCCATTACTTTATTGAACAAACATTCGACAATCGCGTACCATAAACAATAAGCCCCAACGACAATACAAACATAACAGCAAGAATACTGGCTGCATTTCCTCGCTGTATTGATAAGCTAATTTTTAATTTTATCTTCTCAAAACACGGGATCACACGTCACTCAAGTTGACAGTCAATCAAGTGTCAATGTCATGTCAGTAAATATTTTTTGTTTTCGTGGGTATATGCTTTGAGTTAATTTACATTTTCTTATTTTTGTCATCTTTTTAGTTAATTTTAATTTCTACAAGATGTTGTTTGACGTCCTACTTTATAATATATTGTTTATTCCATTAATTTATAGTAGTAACTTAACTCTGACAAAACCAGACTCGTTAAACATCACGCAGCCTGAAACTCATTTCGAAAAGGTTCATAATGTTGCGAAAACACCAATGTTGACTGAAGGTGGATCCCTATTGCCTGATACCAGTGTGTCTATCCACACTTTGGACAATGATATGGATAAAAATAAGAAGAATACTGTTAAGGCACGTAAAGGAGCCGTTTACACTTCTGCAGAAGACAGTCGTATTATGGAATCCGATGAGAAAACAAAAAATGATAGCTCTATAAAAGAAGCGAAAACCTCTGAAAAGGTGGATATTCTTAATACAAATAAGAATATAACAAATACACCAATTACATCACAGACAAACAAAACTGTAAGTGTTAATTCCACTACTGTCAATAAAACTGAAATAATACACAAGCCTACCAAATTGTCTTATGATAAATTAGCCGAGGCGGAACTGAAATCTTCTCCTGAAACTGCTGTTAACCAGTTGCCATCACCTAACCGAGGGACAAAGGTTTATGCAACTGCTAACAGCCACCCGGGAATGGTGATGCCTGTGGTTATCACAATTTTGCTTGTCCCAATGTTTGCAGTGCTTGGCTACATGGCTTTAAAAAGGGGCCAAGAAGCCTGGAAAAACAGGCATTATAAAAGAATGGATTTCTTGCTTGATGGAATGTATAATGACTAGGATCACTAAAATGAATTATTACTAACGCATATCATAGAGCAATCCATATTTTTATAATAACTGTTAATATTCAACATTTGCATAAATTAATTTATCTAATCAGTGATTTTAGTATCATTAGTATGTATTTAAATTAATGATCAATATTTAGAATCATTTGATTGAAAGGAAACCTGATGTTTATATACAAATCTTGTGTTAATTGTATCATTGTTTTATGTAAGTAATTGTTAACTTCTTACTTAATTTTAGCAAAACATTCATCTAAGTGCAAATGGTTGATGTTGTATGACAATAAAGTGGTGCTACCATGTGCCTTATTGATATAAATATTTAGTAAATACTGAACAAACAAGTATTTTATGTTTACAAATTCTTGGTAAAGAAATTGTCTTCCCTTGCTAGTATTAGCTAAACTTAGGTATTTATTAAAAATGATTTTGTGATATTTTACAGAATTAATTTAACTCAAACAATTGTCAATTGATATTTAAAGTGTATCTGGGATGATTTTAATAGTAGTTACCAAATAGATATTTTTAATAGATTATTTTTTAGATTATGATGTCCTAAGTATATCCTTTTCATATTAACTTTTATTATTACTACAATGCTATCCTAATATTTTTAGAATTTGTTTAAAGTGATGTAGGTGTTTATTATTTACTTCTCGACTAATGTTAGCATTTTTAGTAGTGAAAGATACTTGACAATGATGATTTTATGCCAAATTAATTATCATCTGCTAACTTAAGTAAGTAGTGCAATAGGTACCTACGTCTTTATTTTCTACTTTTGTTTAATTTAATAAAAATAATGTTATTTTATGTTGGATTATTTTGTCACCTTTTCCACCACAACTTGGTTTATTTTGTTATTTAGAGTTGGTGTATATTTAAGTACTTGTTGTATAAAAGAAGTTGTGACGGAATTTTATTATTAATGATTGTTGGTAGGTAGTTACTTGTATTATTTCCATAAGTAATTCCTTTAAAATATACATACAGAATTCCCCACTGAAAGAATCATAATAATCGTTCATGTAAGTAGTTTATGAAAAAATTAGCGCACATGAGGGGCAAAACCATGGCAAAACAGATCTAAGTTTTAAATAAACAGATTATCCCTGTTGATAAGTATTATTAAAGTATAGTTGTAAAATGTACTCTGTGATGGGGCATGTGTTGGTTGTACACCTATTAGCAAAATCCAAATGATACTACACATCCTGAGAATCGGACCTAGATCCTGATTATGTTAAGTAACTACAAAATAATGAAATACCTACCTACCTCAGAAGAATGATTCTAATACCTAAGGACCTACCCGCCTGAAACATTCATACAAAAACCACAGATTTAACTTAACAGATGGAACAAACGATGTGGAGCCGCATTGTATTTAATGTGTGCGTGACAACTAGGAGGGGCACTGGGGACACGTACATCGGTGTGCGTTTAAAGTTGCCAGATATTGGGGAACTAACTCCCATAATTTTTCCGATTGTTCTCAAGAGTACTAATGTTACAAATTGGAAATGTTCTTTGGCAATTATGGTAGAAGAAGGTAGAAGTATTTGGACAGAACAATGATAATCAAATAAAATAAAGTTACTTAGTACATTTTTTTTAACAAATCGATCAATGCAGATCTCTGCATTATCACTCAAGAACATGATAACATTAAAGATTTTTGGATGTCTAAGCATATTTAGGTATATTATAAATTCAAAATATTTATTATAACAGTTACACACAACATATTAGGGTGGATTTCCCAACAGCAAAATTTACGCGGCATGGATGAAATCGGTAGTGTGGAACGTTACTATACAGTTCAATTATTTTTTTCCAACTAGAAGAGGTAGTTACCTATACGATTCAATAATATTTTTTTGATTAGGTTTGCAGATAATTATGTCTGCGTCCAGACACGAGCCATCGGTAGCCCCGACCAATAAAGATTCAGGATTTAGCGGCCAATAAAAAATCGCAAAATTGCAAAACAATATACCTCTGAATTGTTCATTGTTGAATAACTAGTTATTTATTCAGTTTTAAATAAAGAAATAATATTATATATATGCACACATTACTTCCAGGTATAAATTAATCATCTTTCTACACCCCATCCACATTTCCCTAATTCAAGGAAACTTATTTCGATGTGAATTGGCAACACTAACAAATTACTGTCAACATTTTGTGTTCCGAGTGAGCCAAACAAAATTGTGGGTAAATAAATTACAAAATATAAAATAAACAACAGTTATCTGTGGGAAGATATTCCATCTGCTTTTTTTATTTTTGCGAATAACTTTTACAATTTTAAATCACGCAAGACGGCATTTTTACAATTAAACAACTTACCACTTTTGACGTGTAAGCACCGTGACGCGAAGTTCAGTACTGACGCGAGATTGTATTCGCTTTTGAATTTGTATTTGCTTTGGTGGCCACACTCTCGTGTTCTAGGCGCGCCGTCTGCCTATTGTTTAGTCTAACACAAAAACATACTGCTGCCTATCTTTCCCTCTTTTATTTTGCTCTGTGAATATTCACACCGATTAGTTGTGATTTCTATTTTGCGCAGTCAAAAAATAGAGACACCAACATAAATTAATTTGTATCGTTCGTCAGTGAGGCAAGGAAATGATCGCTACTTTCAATTTATTTTCATTAGGTACGTGATATTATTATGTTTTTCTTACACTGTTATTTCACCTGTGATATTTCACAGGTCATGATTTATTTCATATTAACTTTTCTATGTGATATTTTCATCTTATGAAGTCACTGGTTGATGATTTATCATGTAAACCGGGACAGTATCTAACGCTTTGAGATAGAATTGCATAGATTTTAATATTTTCTACCTATTTCGGTAGCAAGTGCTACTTTTGGAAACGTATATAATATGATTCTTCACCCGCTACCTGCGAAATGTTCCATCGCCCTATCTTTGTCTGGATTTATTAACTGTCGAAAATATAATGTCTTGAAACTCTGTAAATCTATGCTGTTATTTGTGATGCCAGAGTGTTTTGCTAATCTCCTGATTTATATAAATAATTAACTAATCCATCCATAAATTATCCATTGCTTGTTAGTAAAATGAATGTGATAAGATAATATTATTATTATACTATTGACATAGTAGAACATCAATACTGGCTATTTCGTTTATGTTGTGTTACCTCAAAAATCAATATATCCAAACTCGTTCAGTCGTTTATGCTTGGTCAAAAATATAAATTAATAAAGTTAAATTAAAGTGACGTCGTATAATAGTACCTACATATTGCCTACGCATTGGTGACAATGCCAATTATCAGTGACGGATTTACAAATTTCCAAGGCTGTAAAGTTTTTGCCGCCCTTACCTCTACAATTGTCATGTTCTAGGTTACTTTTACAATACAAAAATTTCGTTGAAATTGCACGTACAATATTTTTTGGTTTATTATATGTTTATTTACTATATTCAAATTAAAATCACAAAATTAGATACAAATCATCCAGTCTCCAACCAGTAATACCAACATTTTCTGTAATTTCGCTCTTTTCACTGGTTGAACTATATGTTTACTCTAGTTTTAGATGTTTTCTACACCGAATGACAAGTGAAAGTCATCGGAAAAATTTGTTGCAGAGTTATATCTGTAAAACAGCAGAAAACCCGCATGCAGAAATCTTTTTGATTTCTAAGGGGTAGCAAAAAAAAAAATCGGTCCCCAAATTTGCCGCCAAAAAAATCTGCCGCCCTAGGCTCCAGCCTACACAGCCTGCTGGTAAATCCGCCACTGCCAATTATCTTCTTAATAATAAGAAGACTAATAATAGTCTAGTCAGAACATTTTTACAAACACCCCTGATTTATTTGTAGCTCCATCTGGCTCCATCGCTCCATCCATATCAATCCATATGGCTTGCATATGGCAACACCGATTGGTGGTGTCGTTTATATCGTCGTGAAAAATGTTATATCTTTTGTGGAATTATTATATTTTCTGCACGTAAAGTTGATATAAAACATTTATTGTTTCTTGAAAGACACGCGATAAATTGTATTTAATTGAGAAATTGCAATTTGTGTGGAATTGTTTATAAAACTGTAATAACCTTGATCAATAAAATGTCAAAAGTGATACAATCGAATCAAGAATGAAAATAGATAGGTAAGTAAATCAGATTTTAGTATATTGAAAAAAGGTTGTACCTACCTATATAATACATATTTACTACTGTTTGACTATCAATTTATTATATTCGCCAATTATTCTATAACGCCCCCGTCCGAAAATATATTTTTTGTACTTAATTATACCTAATACGATTTTCTTCAATTTTTTTTTAGTTAAATAGTACCGACCAATTATACACCTGTTAAGTATACCTTGGAGTATTGTCGTGGTTTCTATTGGTCTTAATTAGCACAGCTCTAGGAGCATGCTACAAAAGAAAGTTAAATTGATGCCCAAATATATTATATTTTTTATATGCTATTTCCAAGTGCTTGTTTGTAAGTCTTACTCTCTACTTACTACGCCTTTGTTATGCTGAAATGCTCAAATAGGGGAGATGAGAAGGAGTTTGTTGACATATATTCTATTTTGAGTTTGGCTTTGATAAAGTGGACAGGTTTTTTTTTGACCTTAGTCAAAGGTTTATTTAATGTTATTTTTAAATCACGATTTTGTGTTTTTAAGTCATGTTTTGGATAGGTTATCACCACCTATCTCTTGCTATTATGGGACTAAGACGGCAAACAAGCATAAATAACCTGTTTTATGTTAAGCACTTAACATAGCCTATAGATGCTAGCGATACAATAGGCATTGCCTGTAGGGGAGTCCAGAAGTGGGAGGGGAAGAGAGGGATTGGGTTTCTGTCCTCATACTCATCATACAGAACACAGCTGCAATAGTGTGATTTAGTATCTGAAAAACATACCTACTCAACTTTCTTATTAAGGTGAAGGCGCCTGTCTAGCCCGCGGAATTCAAAATTTTCGAGTATTATTAGAGTTTATCCAAAATTTGAAAACATTTAAGACAACATTTTGTGATTTGCCACAAACACAGTATGCAGTGCGTTTATTAATACATTTATTTTACTCTAAATATTATCACGGTGGGTATGATGCTAGTAAATCACAAAATATACAAAAATTGCCTGATTATCTGGATAGCTGTCGTTCTTGAAATGTTTTAGAGTAAGTTGGATATATTAATAAATGCACTGCACACGGTCTTTGTCGCGAATTACAAAATGTGGCTTTTATTATTGTCAGATTTTGAAACATCTAAAATACTACAAAAAATTTGAACTTCGCGGGCTAGATGGGCGCTTTGGCTTAATTTAAATTACCAATTAATGGTGAAATATATACTTAGTTTCGTATTTTGTACATACTAGCTGTGTCCGATCAAACTTCCATGCACACTATTTACCTATGGGATCAATTTTGAAAAATTATTCCTTTCTATGTTTACCTATGTCATATGTATGTGCACTTGCAATCACTGTTGCTTGCCTATGAGGTGTTAGTTTGTTTTTATGAGATACTTAGTAGTAAAAGTACAAAGAAATAAAATATTATTCTAATACAGACAATGTTATAGTTACTGCAGTGTTAATATTGTCAGTACTACTTTCAATGACAGAAGTGTCAGCAATACTTCACAATGTGAATATGGCAGCCCTAAAACTCAAGGTGTACATTTCCATACAGATACAAAACATGCATGACAATGTTGCTGTGATTTGAGGATGGGTAACATGAAGCTATTTGCTATAAAACAATGAGTAGTCCAAGTGGGTGTGTCCACTGCAGCGATGGGTCGCAGCAGTTCGACGTCAAGCATGACGCGGAGTGCTCAGAAGGCGAGGATGCCCAGATCCGGCTGGCGCCGCACGTTCAAGCGTATCTGGCACGCAACAATCCCACCACCAATTGCTGTGGACTCGCAATACCCATCGCCTTTGAAAGAGCCGCACCCGGCACCTGGTGGAATCCAAGATTTGATTCCGAAGTCCTCGAAGGCCAATATAGAAGTAGTTCCTTTAGACAAATTAGACTAAGATTTAGGTAAGTCCACTGTACAAAATGATGTCCCTAAGTGTACCCCTGCATGAATGTTATCGTAAACTCCGACAAATTGCTTGGTATCACAATAATACTACAAATTAAACGTATTTTATGTTTTTATTTTTTTCTTCTTTCAGATTTGCACTTTTATACATTTTGATATTTTCTATATCATGGTTTGTCTACTTTGTCGTCCTTGGTTTGAATGGTATAACAGTCAAATGGCCATTTTTGTGTTCTATATTCGCTGGGGTCCTATTGATAACGTCTGTTATGCTATTTGTTACATTTACAAATATTTACAAAGTGTACACGTTCAAGCTATCCCTAATCATGGCACTCGCTCTGTGTACGCTCAGCCTATCACTGGTGACACTGACCACGCGATCGGAGACAGCATTCTCTCAGGCCGCAGACATCAGCCAATCGGGCCACTTCACAATGTGTATCGAAATATTGCTGATTATATATACACTGACACCATTGCCACTGTATGCCTGTGTTATCATTGGACTGTTGTATTCAATAGTGTTTGAAGTACTGAATATTGTCTTGCATTTGTCAGAACAAGAATGGCAGTGCCCCGGAATGTTTGTGAGAGTTTTACTTCAGCTTTGCGTGCACATAATCGGTGTACACATTTACCTTATGACTTTTGTGAGAATGCGTGGCACTTTTATGAAAGTAGGTCAGAGTTTATTGGTAAGGAGGCAGCTGGAAATGGAAAAGCAGCTGAAAGAGAAGATGATACATTCTGTGATGCCGCCGAAGGTCGCGAACTGGTTGATGGAGGAGCAGCTCGAGCCGGACACGACGCTAAAGTCGCACAATCCGCTGAACCCTAGGACATCGAACCCGGGAGCGTCAGACATCAAGTCTCTGTTCCGGCCGTTCAACATGAGCTCGATGGATAACGTTAGCATACTCTTCGCGGATATTGTTGGTTTTACAAGGATGTCTAGTAACAAAGGTGCTGAAGAATTAGTGAATATATTAAATGATTTGTTCGAGAAGTTTGATGAGCTATGCTACAATCACGGATGTGAGAAAATTTCTACATTAGGAGACTGTTACTATTGTATTTCTGGGTGTCCGGAGCCGAGGCCGGATCACGCCACGTGCTGCGTGGAAATGGGTCTGGGTAAGTTATTTCAAAGAACTCGATAGCGGGCGAGGGAATTGGAAAAGTAGCATCTAATTATAACTTTGATGGAAGTTTTCCTGTTACCCAGTTGAGATTTCTCGGTATAAGGTAAGTTGGAAAGGGTTTGAATTTTAATACGCAATCACATTTCAGGTATGATAGATGCGATAAAAGAATTCGACCGAGTGCGCGGCGAAGGGATCAACATGCGAGTAGGTGTGCACACGGGCACGGTTCTGTGCGGCATAGTCGGCACTCGCAGGTTTAAATTCGACGTGTGGAGCAACGACGTGACCTTTGCCAACAAGATGGAGTCGACCGGGAAACCGGGACGCGTCCACATATCAGAGGAGACTAGCAAGTTCCTCGGCGGTTCCTATGTCCTGGAAGAGGGCGAAGACGTTTTCGGTACGTGAGCTTACAAATACGATCTTGCATGCACAACAATGCTGTAGCGTTCTTAACTCTTGTGTATTTGTCCAGGTCACAAAACCTATTTCATTGAGGGTCGTCAGTTGTATTCCCCGTACGAACACGACCAGTGCCTGACTCCATCCAATCCCATCAACTTACGCCTCATCATATCTCCCGCAGTGTCCCCCCAGTCCATCCTGTCCGCTAACCACTCCCCGCTGCCGCTCTTCTCGAAGGAAAGGTATTCCTGCAACGCGAATCACTGCTCCCGGAAAACAGATTCCAACAACTTTTTGTCCCCGGGCGCGTTCAATTTCCGTACGAAAGCTAGCTCACTGCCCAGTATATTGGATTCTGACACGGAGCTCGATGAAAAGAGGGATAAGTGTTTTCCGGAAGGAAATGACAGCTCATCGAAAAGTCCTACTTCTGTAGGTAAGTACTTGTTTGTTTTTACAAAGTCACCATAGCATTGTTTGTAATTAAAGTAGGTACTAGAAACAATTAGTTTGTTATAATTTGTTTGGTAATTCCGTGACCACATTACATAGATAAACACCCGTTACTAACTACTTCTATGTAATGAAGGTATTATGTATTTAGTTAGGAGTATTAAATGTGAGTCCACGTGATTGGTAACTGTTATGAAAACTATATTTCAACATTTAATTTTGCAGTAATCTTTTAAGAAGTAAGTAGGACTTTAAAGTAAAGCATGTTGCCGCTTAGCCAAAGTTTATATGAATCGTGGAAAGTCTGCTATCGCCAGTGTAAGGCACGCGATGATAAGATATGAATTGACTCTGTTACGAGAAGGTGATGCTCTCTGTCACAGATCACTACGCCGCGAATGGTTTCTTGTGTCCTTACACTAATGAAGGATTAATTAAATGTTTATGTTCTCATAATTAATTTTATGCTTCGTTACCGTGGAGTTAAACGGTCGAGAATGGGGTCGCCCTCCTCGTAACACAGAATAACAACAGTAGTAAGACTCGTTAAGTTTCAGACCTGCGTAGTAGGTAATCCCCCACTTTATAGGTAGTTTGTAAATTACGAGGCTGATGTTTCACCATCCATGGTTTTATCCAATCGGTAACAATGTAACGACTTGTTTATCCATACTCCTTGTGAAATATTGTACAAAACATGTGTCAATGTTCTTCGTTGCGTTTTACTGTAACCATTAACAATTAAAACAAATTTTTGGTAAAAACATTTGCGGTTTTAGTTATTTGGTTCCGAAATCTCAGTTTTATGTGCGAATGAAAATAGCTGCAGATTTTATTTTAGTTACCAATTAAACTTTACTAGAATGACGAAAGACTGCCACAAATATAATTTAAATTGTGTGAATGATTACCTAGCAACTGCGACTGAAATCAATGTTGCCAAAATAAACGATTGAGTCCAAAACCAATACATTAATTACCACGTTATTGCGATAATTGAGTTATTTATATTGCAGTTACTTTTTATTTATACTTTCGTTCGCATTGTTTATTTTTTCTTGTAGGTACTTATAACACTGTAGTTTTAAGATTAGGCAGACTATTTATTCTTTCGAAATTGATGCTAATCTATTACTGCTATAATATATAAGCACATCTAAATAGTGTTACTACATTGGATGGGTGTGTCGATACCTTTAGAATCATTAGCCGTAGTCTAATAGTTGTTAATTAATTGTCCATAAAATTTATCTCAACCAATCTTTTGACCTTAGAATACTATTTCAGGCAGCTACGGCAAATACACAAACAAAATTAAAAACTGGAAAGTGCCTAGATTCCTGAGAAAACACTCGGACACGCCCCTCCACGAGATTAAGAAACAACAGGAGTTGAGCGAGAAAACCATACAGTTCTTGGAACAGGGAGATATGGGGACTGCCTTGCAATCCAACAATGGCTACCATCAGGTGCCTATTGTAATCGAATCTCAAGACAAGAGTCACCCAGCGCACAGCGGTAACATCCCTCATTGCCAAGACACTGCGTCCTTCGAAAAGGAAATCATTGATATTAGGTCGTATTTGAGTCAGTCCAGAAGCAACATGTCTCCGTTTGCAAGAAGTAGCAGTTACCGCTCGCAATACGGGAGGCCGAATAATATCGAGGTGAGTTCTGTTGAATTTTTGATAAATAATGTTTGTCGTTCCCTAGTGAATATTTGGTACATTAATGTTATTTATTAATAACAACTTATTATCGTGACTGATTTCTATGTACTTACAAAGTCGTTTTGTACATTAAAATCTTATTTCACACATTACGACGGAGACACACAGCAGCCGAGCCACGAGCAGAATAAAGAATATTTATTTATTTTTTAGCAAACGGAGTGGGCTCTGAGTTAGTTATAAATAACTAAATAAATAAATATCGCCAGTCGAACACACCAACTGAATGGTCCCAAACTAAGCAACGCTTGTACTATGGATACCTTACAATGGACTGGGGGCGATCCCAGTGACATCCAGACTATGGCAAATTACGAAAAGGCCATTTCCGAAATTTACCCTGACGGGAATCGAGCCCGCAAGCACCCGGTGTAGTGAGCCGAGCGGCCTACGCTCGAACCACTGCGCCAAGCGGTAGTTGTTTTGGATTTGTTTTATATGAGTAAAGCTTCGAAAAGAATTGTAACTTTTATAGCAGAAGTTTTCGAGCCTCCCCCGGGCGTGGCGTTGGATACAAATATTAATAGAACCACATCAACTATCATGATGTATTTGTTTATTCCAACATCTTATCTAGTCCGTCTCTCCATCTCGAGATTATCAAAGTTTTGGTTACGAGATCATAAACTTTTTAACCTCGCCCTTGACTCGCCACCAATGAAAATCGTAAATGATAATGGACATTGCGCAACACTCTAAATATCATCGCAAGACTTGAATATTCGCGAGACTTCCAGCTTGTTTAAATATCGTATTGGATTCTATATTATTAACTTGACACATAATAATGATATATTTGATAATAATAACTTGTTAACATTTCAACTAGTGTGCAATATTTATGAGTTTTTTATTTCTCTTCATCACATGTAGGTAGCCGCTACTCTAGCCAAGTGCATTGTCTACAAGCGTTTTTGCAAATCGTTTTGTTTCAATGCATGGAAATGATATACTCGTAAGTCATGTCATTTGAAATACATCTTCTATACATTTAAGTGGAACGATTTGTACAGAAATGCAATGAACAAATCCACTTAGCTAGAGGAGTTGATTTTCAATCGCTAAAGGTTAAGTTTTAGGTTACTGATAGGTTCAATTCCTCCCTGTAAAAGGGAGAGGCAGCACTATATATTTTCTATACCGCTCCGATGTATGTATAGTAGACCTTCAGAGCTATGTTCCTCCATACTAGGTGCCAGTAATACGCGCTCGCAGTTCCACCCTCACGACCCAGGACGAGTTGATCAGGCCCAAGGACCGCCGGCTTAACCTGCCCCTCCCCGCGTCGCAGCCGTCCCGCCCGCCCGATGACGTCATCAGCCTCTGCCCCTCGGTGAACAGCCGCAAAGACTCCGGGATCAGAAGCACCAGCCGACGGTCCAGCATACAGCAACAGGTTTCAAACTTTGATGTGTTTTTACATAAGCGCGAAACGTGCAGTAAATAACCGTTGCGTAAACATCGACTCATTTCTTTTTTGAATCGTAAATAAACTCCGCAAATTTTGAGCGAACATTTTTCACGAAATGCTAACTAGTCGTAAACATGATGCTAATAAATTATAAACACCTCCCCCTGAAGCTATGTGTAGTCGTAAACTAATCCGTTAGACTTCTGGATCGTTATGTTCAATCATTTTCGACTTCAAGAATAAAGATCAAGATCAAATTTTGTGTGTGTTATCGTAATTTGAACTTTGATTTTCTTTGAATCGGTTGGTTTTATTATTAAGTGGATAAGATAAGAATAAGAAAATATCTTAAATACTATTGTCATTGTAAGAAAGTCGAACCCGGCCTTTGTGTAGGTATATTGAATCTTAGGATCGAATTACGAAACACACTAATCAATCGGTGCTTACGTCATCGAAAGAATAAACCGTTAGTGTCATGTTTCCAAGTCTCAATGGGATTGGTGCGTCAGTCGACGGATCTTTACCGATAATTTTATCTATTCATTCACTTCATTTATCTTTGTAGCATTGTTTTTATCTCAAAATAATCTTTATAATCGTAAACGGAAATCCTTTGTCTATTAATAAGTGAACTACCTCGGGTTGTGTGTAGGGTTCATTTAATACTCCGTTATCTGCTCCATTAATTAGTTTATTTTTATATTTAATATTACTTGTATAAGAACAAGACGAGTTAAAATTAAACAGGTCAGATTTTTTTGTTAATTGAACGGCCCTGGGAGTCCTTTGGAGCCTTGCCATGAGATAAAAAATGTAGTGTTGCCATTTCGGGATAAATAGAGATGCGCAGCGACGACGATAGCTTGTAGCAAGACTAGTGGGCCGGAACAATAACGATCCTTGAGAATTATTACTTATTCTACATTTTGCCACGAATATTGTTCTAATGGTGGATTGTAATTTCGCAACCTTCACATAAGTATACGCGTTTCCCCTCGTGTTCTTTTGTCTGGTATGGTCACGACTAAGAACAACACAAAAATAAGTCCATGTCTACGGGAATACCTACATACTTTCCATATTTTCATGCATACAATATCACTGCGACTTAATTAAAAAAATATAACTTTATGATTATTTTAATGATTATCGACATCCGTATAGATTATGGGTTTAAAAAGCGATTTGCACTACTAATAAATAATGGAGTTTTGATAAAAAAACTGCGAAATAACTTTTTTTTAGATCGCGCCTAGTGATCGTAAATGTTCTGGATTGGCTGAATGTAATGACGTCACACCGCAGTAAATATGTCTGACGACTGTCATTGATTGCCGTTCTTTTTCGTTACTTGCATGATACGATTTTCACTATTTAATGCGGTGTGACGTCACCAGGAGGTCACTGAATCCGATACGGACGCCATATTTGACAAGATAGCGTTTTGGCGGTTAATTTAGTATATTTTTGTTTTCTTAGTGTATTTTTACTGAAGAAAATTGTTAAACAATCTATTAAAACATCTGATTTTTAATCTGCAAACCAGTCTAACTGACTATCACTACAATGCTATCTTATATTATTTGCAGATCTACGCGCTGAATCACATAGCGACTTCGCATACGGACATGATGCAGCATCGTGTGTCGGGGTACTACACCTCCAGCCAGTCGTCGCTCAACGAGCCGCTCCCCCGCAGCCGCCTGCCGCCCCCCCTCAACAAGGAACAGGTCCAGTCCCTGCAGAAGCTCCGCAAGCAGTCCGACCTGCAACTCATCCGCTGCGTGCAGGACAACGCCCGCTCCGGTATCAACTACTTTGTACAACCCCCGCTCAACAGGTTCACCCTCTTCTTCAAAACCCCCGAAATGGAGACGTATTACAGGGACAAAGCTCACAGAAGCGACGACTGCGAGGACTTCCCGCCCACGCTCACCACGTCACGGTTCAACACTGCCTTGGATATTCTAGTGTCGGCAGTAATCTTCGTAGCCGTCACCACTTCTATATTTATACTGTACAGTGACTGGAGGCGGTCCGTGGGATGGTTTATACTATTCTTGTTCCTAGAAATGATTGCGATGGGGCTTTGTGTGTATAGACATTACTTGAAATGGAAGACGAATCGGGACCCGCTCGTCGCGGATAGCATGACTAAATCAATGAGGATATTCAGGAAAATGTCCACCTGGTACCCGTGGCATCTGTCCGGCGGTTTCCTCATAAGTCTGCCTATCCTCGCTGTCCTCATCAATTTTTCTTGCGAGAACACCACGATGACCATACTGAGGGGCGAACAATCGTTCTACGTGTACCTTCTTTGTATAAGTATAGTGCATTTTTGCAACTTCACCCAAATGAACTGGCTCGTGAAAAATACTCTGGTGACGTTGTACGCTGGCTTGTTCCTATTCTTTGCCGTGCTGTGCTGTCACGAAGCGAATACTCAATTGCTAGCGGCTGATATTAATTTAAAGATAAGTCCTCTAATGTTTGCTCAGAATTTAACTGATTATGATATCATGAACGGTTCGTCGATCGATTGGTTGGACACCAACAACGGGACCGTGGGGTTCGATGTTGCACACCACAAAATGCATCTGACGGAGCTTTACCTCGATATCGCATTGCTGTTAATGTTAGTGTGGTTTTTGAATAGAGAATTCGAAATAAGTTACCGTCTCAGCTTCTACAGTAATGTCGTTGCTAACCGCGACAAACAGCGGGTGCAGAGCATGAGGAACCAAGCGGATTGGTTGCTGCACAACATCATACCGCGCCACGTCGCCGACCAGCTCAAGAACACGGCGAAATACTCCGAAAACCATAAAGACGCAGGGATCATTTTCGCTAGTATCGTGAACTTCAACGAGATGTACGACGAATCTTATCTCAAAGGGAAGGAATATCTGAGGGTGCTCAACGAACTGATAGCGGATTTCGACGAGTTGCTGGAGAAACCGCAGTTCCAACACGTGGAGAAGATTAAAACGATAGGCAGCACTTTCATGGCGGCGAGCGGCCTCAACCCAGACTTGAGGCACGCGTCGCGAGAAACATACGAGCACCTCTACCAATTAATGGAGTTCGCATTGGAGATGCAGAAGGTTGTGGAAAACTTCAACCAAGATTTGCTCGAATTCGATTTTATACTCCGAATCGGCTTCAACTTCGGCGATGTCACGGCCGGGGTTATAGGCACCTCGAAGCTGTATTATGATATTTGGGGTGACGCTGTGAATATAGCGTCGAGGATGGACTCCACGGGGGTGCCTAAGAGGATCCAAGTCGGCGAGGCTTGCACGCCGGTCCTGGCTGGCCGCTACGACTTCGAACCGCGCGGCAGTGTGTACGTCAAAGGCAAAGACAATATGAACGTATATCTCGTCGTGCCCAGAAAAGATACGTAGACACACGTTATATTCATAACGAAACATAGAATCTGTGATTTATTTATATTGGTGATGTGGAAGATGATGAAATTCTTATTTATTGTGTGCGGTGCAATGAAAGATATGCAAGAGCTTGAAGAAATACTCAGGGTGTTACACAAGCTATTAATTTATTGTTGTTCTAGCTTTCGTGCGCGACGAGTGTGTATGGATATATACATTGTGGATGTGTAATAGAAAATTATTAAAATCTCCTTGCCTATACCGAAAAAATCTGTGACCACTGTTCTAGTCTTGAAATTTATATGGAAATGCTCCAGTTTTTTGTGACAGTTTAAAATAGTATCGGTAAAACGACGTGGTAATGATACAATATGAATTGACTAAAGGGAATTGAAGGTTGATATTTTAAAAAAATTGGATCATCGCCATTTTTACGACTTGTATATTCAAATTTACCTTCTTTATATTTACGAGAAAATAAAATTATTATATTTGTATATAAAAGTGGATATAACCCATTTGGGCTAGTAAATAGTGTTTTATATTTATTGTAATTCAGTCGATGTGTCTAGGTAGTAAGTAAATTAGTACCAATATTTTGTAGCGAGTAGGTGTGTATGTAATATGTATACATTATGTATGTAGTTGCGCATCGCTTACTGTTGCGAGTTTACAACGTTTTGTCAATTTTCTAGTTCGGGTTCCGTATTCCGTAGGTATTTGGGGTTCGTTGCAATACGATTATTACATAATCATGTCCATGTGTTTGTCACTTCATATATGTAACAGTAATGATTTTAATCACAGCACGTGATGCGTTGCTTCGTTCGTGGCCAAATAGCGACTATAATTAAAATATTTTATTAGATAATAAAATCACTTTGAAACGTACCTACTTTACCTTTTGTCGGTGTCATTTTCTTGTATAAAAATGAAAAAAATAAACATATACTTTCGTTTCACTCAGCGGGAGTAGTGGTTGTAGCTGAGTAGTACTTGCGGGATCCTTCATACGTTTTGCTCATTCCCATACAATATTTAAGCGCAAATCCGTTGTAATTTGAACAAGATACTTACCTGTGTTCTCAATAAAACTGTAGTTCCCTTATAATATTTGTAATGTGCATTTGCATTTTTTTTAATGAAATATATTATGTACCTTGCAGGGTGTAATAAAGGAACTAAAATACAATTAATCTGACTCCTGTGTATGTTCTACAAATTTATGCGTCTTCGATATATTCCGTAATGTTTCAAGAAGTACCCAAATCAAGAATGTTTATGACTTACTAAAGTCCGTATTATTAAATCGATCTCAAGTCTAGGAGCGGTCTTAAGTATGCTTTTGACATGTCATTTGGTACTGGTATGACATAAGAATGACTTTTACAAGATCGCTTAGATACGGGCCAATTAAATTAAAATTTCACCCAATAATTTAAAAATGTCAGTACTAATAAATTCATTTATTAATACTCAATAAAATTCATTTTTTTTAAACGATCACATATTTTGGTAATGACATGTCATTTACTATGTTTTGCGGACTACTCAGGATCAGATTCGTTGTATTTTGCTCCTCTACCAAACCCCTGCAAGGAACTCGTTAATCATCAGTAACCGTGTTTATTCTAAAGCATAAAATGTGAAAAGCTACATATTTACCATTCGATGTTGACGTACCTATTAGATATTCTTCAACTTATGACGAAAGCCTTAAAAACTATACATTCCACTGTGTATTTAAAACTATATGCCTTTAAAATGTCTATTTTCAACTTGTGAATGGCGTATATAAAAGTTGGCAGTTTTGTAATGATGTGAATTTGTATTTATACATACATAGTGTTGGACCAAAACTGGAATTATTGTTAGCCTAAGTAGCTCTCTTCGAAAATGTACTTCTTAAATATATTTTCAGATTAACGGTTCGATGAAATAATTATGTATTTGTGATATACCTACGTAATATATGTATATTTAACTATATTTATCCAAGACTTAGCAAATTGTGATTGTTCTCTCGAAACAGAAGACGTAGGATATTAATTGTATATTTATCTGTATTTATTTATTGTGTATTGTTTATGTTGTGCTAACTGCAGCTATTTTAAGACAAATGGCAGTCTAGAAATATTACAGTAAGATTTGTAGGGACTCTGTGGGCCTACATTCGTTCAAAAAACTGTAGCAAAAACCAAACTAAGTATCTACAGTATAATACCTATATCTACGTAATAATACGAATGTATGTCGACGAGTGTAATACACTTACGAATAAATAAAGCCTCAGATACACTAGGGGACAAATTGTGCAACATGCCCCGAACATGTCACTCGTCAACAACGTGAAAGAGCCTCGGGGACAAAATTGTCGCGAGACATGCTGTACACACTAGCCAGTCCATAACTCTGGTAGAGTTCGATCAAATGTAGTACCATTTCATTTTCCCACACTATCGACATGTTGAGAGACACGTTGCGCACGCGTCCACGCTCAGCGACAACCTGCGCGGCACTGACGTCTGACGCGCAACACGTGCGCCCGCTCTCAGTACGGAAGCTGGCAACATGTCCCGCGTCACGTAAATGCTCCTCAAAATGTTGAGGGACATGTTGCGGGCCTCGATGCAACGTCGCCGCGTCACGTAGATATAGTGTTGAGCGTCATGTTGTGGGACAATTTGTCCCCTAGTGTATCCGAGGCTTTAGGTCCCCACACCACATACCAATAAGCCATAGACGCCGCATAGCCGGGTACTCGTCTAATATAACCATTGCCACTCCGTATGTGACCGCACCTGAGATTTGATTGGTCAGTTTACGGCTCGACCTCGGACGGACCAATCAAAATTCGGCCAACACCCCGCCAAGTTTGCACGATTGCGTTCTCATACAAATAGTGGACGTAAACGGTGTCTTGTCTTATTGGTATGTGTTCCACACTTAATATTACGGAGAGTTATGTACTTGACATTGTATAATGGAAACATAGGTACCTATTTATTAAGAGCAAAGTGTTCATGTGTTCCGACTTCGATCCACTATACCTATGGCTTTAGTTTTTCGATTATAATAAAAAAACGTGAAATAACTGAAGTTCATTTATTTTTACATTTGACACATTCTGATTTGGCTAGACGGATTACATTTACAATCTTAATTTTATAGTAATTTATTCACATGGTTTACTCCATTCAAATGGTTTACTACATTGTAAATATAAGAAAGTACCACGTAGTATAATTATATATACGATGCTTACAAATATACGTTTAACTGGAGAAATTAAAGTATGAAAATTATTATTATCCTCTCCGTTGGAGAAGCTAACAAATATGCAAAGAGTAAGGCTGCTTAATTTTAGATGATGACCATGATGACAGTTCATTTGATTGCCTAATTATAATTATAAGGTATGTCTTGACTTATCTCGCATGTCTACCAGTGAAATAATATTCAAAATAATTTTAAATTTGCAAAAGGTTCGAAAACAGTAGTATACCTAGCTAGTAATGCATAACAACGTAAGTGAGTGGTTTTTAGCCTGGTTTAAACCTTAATAAGAATAATAAGTTAAAAATATTTACAAAAAGATAAATGTCTACATACATAGTTTGTCTAAAAAATCAATGGTACTTATATAATATACCTACTTAAATAATAATTATACAAACAGACAGACGGACAACGAAGTGATCCTATACGGGTACAGTTTAATCTTTTGAGGTCACGGAACCCTACAAATAATTCAATATTAGTCATCATAGATTTAATGAGACAGCGAATTCATAGGGTTGTCGCTCCACGCGAAGTCATCGTTAGCTAAAGCATACACCAACCAGTAGAACATGTTGAGTAAAGCGAACGAGGCGGGGAACAGGACGCGGGCAGCCCTGTCTATGTGCGACACGCTGTTGATGTGGCCCCGGCTACCTGTAATCATGAGGGAATTTTATTAATCAACTAGCTGTGTCCGCGACTTCGTCCGCGTGGAATTTAACCTAACGAAAAGTAGTTAAAGTAAAAAATAAAAGTAGCCTAAGTTACTCCTTATAAAATCAGCTATTTGCCAGTGAAAGTCCCGTCTAAATCGGTCCAGCCGTTTCGGAGATTACCCGGAACAAAAATACAGACAGAGACACTTTAAAAAAAAATCGCGTTGTCGTTATAATTACCGTGTGCACTTGCTCAACCACATGCGAATTACGCGTGTACCTAAATCATGAACATTTTACTGAACTGAAGATACGAATTTCAGAATGGGTGCATTTATAATGACCTTTTCATTACTCATACTCGGAAAGTAGGTCTGAAGTTGCCTGAGGAGCGGGTTGTAAGTACCTAATACTTTTCAGCCCTAGGGAGAATCGCTTTCAACTGACAGCTGTCAAATTATTAAAAATAAATTAGTTCTATTTTGACATTTCTATTGAACCTGGCCAACGAAAAAAAAAAACAAAATAGGCGGCAAAGGTATTCTGACCGGCCTCGCGCTGCCGCTGGCGGCGGTACCCGTCGTCGCCGGCGAGGCAGTAGACGAGCTGGCGCCAGCGCGGCACGCGCACCTCGGTCTGCGTGGTGCGCTCCACGGTGAGCCGCACCGCGCCCTCCCCCGCCCCCGCCGCCGCCGCCGGCCCCTCCCCGCTCGCGCTCTGTGTTGCCAGGGTCAAGCTCTGTCAAGTTGCAAAGAGTAACCGCCAAATACTCGAATTTATACGAGCGATATCACTACATAGTATAAAACAAGTCGCTTCCCGCTTTCTGTCTGTACATATGCTTAGATCTTTAAAACTACGCAACGGATTTTTTATGCGGATTTTTAAATAGATAGAGTGATTCCAGAAGGTGCATGCATAATATAGTAGAGAAACACTGATATAAAAGCGTAGCTGGGCGGGTCGCTAATACAAGATAAAGTTAACAAAATCCTATGTGGGACTTGTAACACTCCAGTGGTGCCTGAGTATTCAGCAGAAAGTTGCGTTTGGTCCTAGACCATGATTAGTGGCAAATTACCTAACAAACTGGCCCCTGGGCTAGAGGATAAACAGAGCTATAGAGTAATATAATAAAATTGTAGTGTGTCTTTTTCCCTTGTAAAGCGCTGCCCCTCAACAGAAGAAAAGTTCAGCAAAAACTTACGAAATTGGTGCCCGAACGTGCCGAGCTGCGCCTGCGCACCGCCAGCTGTCGCGCTGCGAAGGCATCCCCTCCCACCTCTTCAATTAACTCCTCCCATTCTGAATCGTCTATCACAATCTCGCCGGAACCAACCTTGAATTACACTTAGGCCATAAGAATAAATGATTAATTAAATCAAAATATATATAACGCAAAGGTGACTGACTGACTGACAAACTGACTGACTGACTGACTGACATAGAGATCTATCGACGCACAGCCCAAACCACTGGACGGATCGGGCTGAAATTTGGCATGCAGGTAGATGTTATGACTTAGGCATCCGCTAAGAAAGGATTTTTATTTATTCTATCCCCAAGGGGATAAAATAGGGGATGTAGGGGTGTCCACTTCGAAAAAACATCGATGTTTTTTTCGATGCGATATATCGCAAGTGTGTATCGATGTCTTTCGATATATCGGTTACAAACATCGATGTTTACTGAAAATCGAGTACTTTTTCTACCATAACATCAAACCACAAAGCCCTCACCTAGTCAGCCTTCTGACACTCCACGCAAGCGTCAAGTTATAATTATTATACTACTCCTACACCAGTACTGTCCATGACTGCACATTTATTGTGTGTGTTCAAGGATGCTGAATGTTGAAGAAATCTATATAACTAAGAAAAAACTACTTTTCATGGTGTACGACCATACACGTACATTTGCCGAAGCAGCAATCACACTTTGACCCAAATGTTCACATTTACGCAAATTGTATTGCAACCAAAATCAGTTCGTCATCGGTCATCAAGCAAACCGCACGTTCTCACCCCTCATTAAATTCACTCCCATTACTTAAGTTTAATGTCAGTTTTATAATATAACTAGCTGAGCCCGCGACTTCGTCCGCGTGAAATTTAACTTAACAAAAAAGCCCGCTCCCGCGTTCTGAGCCCGCGTGACAGGACCCATTTTTTTATTTTGTTTTTCTAAAATAAAAGTAGCCTAAGTTACTCCTTAATACATCAGCTATCTGCCAGTGAAAATCCCGTCAAAATCGGTCCAGCCGTTTCGGAGATTACCCAGAACAAACACCCAGACAGACAGACAGACAGACAGATAGACAGACAGACAAACATTTTTTAAATCGCGTTTTTGTTATAGGTGTCGTATGTACTTTCATATGCATATAGTGAAAAGGTGTTATTTTGATAATACAAACAGACACTCCAACTTTATTTATTTGTATAGACAACTTTTATCAGCTATATCAGTATTTCTATTAGCCCTACCCAACCCCTATCAGACAAATTAGTACGGGCATCCCTGTACACACGGAAACCATCACTGATCCAAATATTGTTTATAAAAAATTCAAACCATGAATGAGAATGATTTAGAGATCAAACTGAGTTCTCATTAAATTCACTGGTATTCGATATTTTATGAAAATACATCGATACATCGAGTGAATCAACAGTTTGTCAAAACATCGGATCGATTCGATGTATCGAATTAAAAACATCGAGTGATTCGAAAAATCGATGTTTATTGAATATCCCTAAGGGGATGAAAGTTTGTATGAAACTTTGTCAATTAAATTCCACGCGGACGAAGTCGCGGGCACAGCTAGTCCAAAATAAAGTTCATAAGAAATCACGCCATGGTGTGATCACAAGTACAGACTGCCGATCATGAGGTCATCCAATTTCCAATTTACAAGTCGTAGGTTTAATTCCAACTGAATATCTGGAAGTCGATATTTCCAACAATTGACTACAAGTGGTTCTGTCTACCCCATTGGGGAATAAATTAATTAATAAATTGTCGGTTCGACCCCAAAACAAAATGAAATGAGGAAAAAGACATGATCAATAATTCCCGTATTCCTTTTATGAAATCAATGCTACCTTAGTAAAATAATGTACTCCAGCGAACTCCAGCAGCGTCGCGATGCAGTAGAAGAAGCTCATCAGCAGGAACCAGTCCAGGGCCGTCGCGTACCGCACCTTGGGCAGGTCGGTGCGTGAGTCTAAGCTGATGGTGGACAGCGTCAGCACTGTGGTGATGCCCAGCCCTACGCGGTCTGAGGTGGCCTGAAACATATAATGAGAAAATTACCTAAATCTAAAATCGTTTTATTTAATTCAGGTATTTCCATACATTAGGTACATCAGTTAGGTATCTACATAAAAACGGTATAATTACTAAGTAGTCTAAGTACCTACTTGTCAGCCAGGTATACCTAATAGATGCTATCAACATAAATAGGTAGGTACTCCATACTCCACATAAATGATAAAGACTAACAATGCTTTTTAAGCGAACATAAATTGAGACAGGTACCTACAGCTAATGCAGCAATAACACGTTGATAAGTTCACCTATTCGGTAGTAGGCTCGTACAATTTATAATTGTAACATTGAACTTATCTAATTACTTATCAAATTATCAAATCTGTAGTTCTACATAATATATAGTCGTCGTAATGTCGATAAACCTGTAGACATTACGTTTAGTATTCACATCTGTTTAAAAATACTGAATGGCTATAGAAATGGATTGCGTTTGCATTACCTCGCGATGGATCCAGAAGGACACCCACGAGAGTACCACGATGAGTATGCAAGGCACGTACACCTGAATGAGGAAGTAGCCGGTGTGCCGTTGCAGATTGAACGACACTTGTAGCACTGAGAAGTCCCCTGCAAAGGGAAATGCTGCAGAAATCTCGAGTGAAATGATTTGTAGTTTAGGACTTATAATATCGGTCGTGGTAACCCATTGGGAATTGCCTCGGCTTGGCTAAGGTGGTGGGTTCAAATCCTGGTAGCGGGCGTTGGAGTTTTACGCACGGACAAATTCTTCGGAGGGCAAGTTAAGCTGTTGTGCGCGGCTATCACAATCGTTAAGCTATGTCGGAGGTCTTCGGGCGGCCTGAAAAATTCCGACACCAGAGTTGACCGCTAACTCTTATTACAAGAAAAAAAACCGGACAAGTGCACGTCAAGACATGCACAATGAAGGCTTCCGGACCCATGGGAATAACGAAGATTTAACGTATCTATAACCAAAGTAGTGAAACACAAGAAACAAAGTTGTATTTGCGGTTGTATTTTGAATCTCAGTATGAGTTTATTCAAAAACGACGGGGAATTAATTTAACTTTAACTTGGTCGGATGTAATTTGATATTAATTTCAACTTGATATTTCTATCCGTATCTGAGAAAAAAAATCTTGACAGACAGACAGACAGACAGACACACAGACAGACAGACAGACAGACAGACGGACAACAAAGTGATCCTGTAAGGGTTCCGTTTTTTCCTTTTAAGGTCCGGAACCCTAAAAACAATAGCCCTTTTGACCTCACCACCCTGGTTTGGCAACTTCTTACCTTTTTGGAGCACTAGTAAGTTACATACCTTCATTTTCAAAAATGCACTGGTAAGGCAAACCTAATAATATAAAGGATAGTTATCAACTGACACATTGGCAGGAAGATCTGTATCTACTCTCAATTAGATTAATTCGATCAGACTGAAGCTACGATGCCGCAGACAGACAAAGATATCAAAGTTAAACGTTGCGTCGGGCTAAACATCGGTTAGGTTTCAGTCGAAAGTCTGGTTTAATAATTGACAAACATTGTGTTCAACCTCTAGTATTACCAATGCGTATTACATACTTACGTGGTAGGCACACAGTAACCTACTCACCGTTGCAGAGTTCCGTAGTTACATCATAAGTGCCTAACACTAAAAAGCAACAGCCATCTAACATCGTTACAATGTCTACTGCCATTTTCGCGGAAACTCCTTCGAGCGAAAAGCCGATTCGTGTCATCGGCGCTTCTACGACATGCCTGACGGTACTCCGTAGCCTCGGGACGGAAAAACGAAATCATATTTACAAGGCACTTGAGTTAGGTATTTTGCGCGGCAATTTAAGACAAAAATGGTGGAGTGTTGGGCATAGAAATTTCGGGTAAATAAACGGGTTATAAGCCATTTACGACTGAGTGCGTCAAAGGCGGCAGAAACCTTTACGACCCCTCTTTTATGCGAACTGTTTAAATTTACCTACTTACAAGCACGATAAACGTACAAATGATTAACAAAATAAAAATATAATTATTCTTTAACCATAATTATTTAAGACTATGCTACAAATATTTCTATACCAATAATTTGGCAGACCATAGCGAGCATTTAAATTTCCTAACATCCATGTAATACTTAATGTTCACAAATAAATTATGATTATGATATTCTGTGATGATAACAAATTTATCACCTATTTTTTGCGTATTTCATAGACAGATCGTAATATCCTCCTTGGTTATTAGGAAGTTACACGAATCCATTGATTTTTCCAGTTAGCAGAGTTAAAATAATACATTGTTGGGCAGGTAAGGAGTTCGTAGGATGTTTTCCATATCGGACCCATAATTGTGCACGGCAACGTAAAGCAGTAAGCGGATAAAGCGTCCGTGGGTCGGCAACGAAGCACCATTCTACTTTAGATTAATGAACTGTTGTAAACACGATTTAAGAAGTATATGCCTATTTTGCAGACACACCTTAAAAGTTATTTTTAAATGTAATCTTCAGATTAAACATAATTTTATGAAGCCGTACCCTAATCAATTTTGATCTGGTTTTGATTATTTTTTGGTCTACGGGGAACTTACAAATTGTCATTTTTACATCTTTTCCTTTAAGTCTAAAACAGGATCGGAATGCGACCTCGACTGAGAAGATCCATGAAACTCAGATCAGCTTGTAATTCACCTTACTATCAATCCGATTGATTATATAGGTAAGTACCGAAAACTATCATTATTGCACATATAAAAGTATCCTTTAAAGACCTATGCCGAATTCAGCTACCGCTTTTTAACCTTCTCCACTAAAATTTCATAAAACCAGATAATCCGAGCCTACACACGATCTTTGAATATGATGACAAAGTCATAGAGGCGGAGGATGTAAATATACATTCATGTTTGTATAGGCGGCGTAATATGGGAGGTTACTCTTGTTTGCGACAGGCAAACTTTCTTACTAAATGAATGAAACTTCTTTCTACTTAGTCCGTATAGGTACTAATGCGGTTCTTATTGTCCATGTACAAGTAATAAGCGGATACAATAAATGTGATGAATGAGAAGTACTTACTTACTAAATAACTAACGACTTTCCTAACTATTTTTGTTTCCTTTATTTTACTTGCGCAAATCTATCGTTTCCTTATAATTCTATACATGTCGTAGATTCAAAATTGCTCATTTTATGTTGTATACTGACCTACCTACCTACTGCTCACTTTGAGAACAATAAGAACTGCACTTAATTTCGAAATGCACGTCTTGCATCAAGTGCTACGTAAGTGTGTTTTGCGAAATATAAATGAATTAAATAAGAAAACACAGGCGTCTCACCTTCTCTCCTCGTGAATGTGAAGTTCCTATAGGGGAAGCTGATTAGGTCGAACTGCGAGAGAGTCATGCCGGGCACGAAGTTCACGCTCTCGGAGTTCTGCCACTGGTACACCAGTTGCTGGTTCGAATACGCATCTGGATTTACGAGTAAAATTAATAGCCAAGACATTAAGTACCCATAACCATAAATATATGACTAAAGGGATGCCTGAGTAGCGGTCATTCTTTCCGGCACTAGGTAGCAAATTAAGAGATTGAAAAGATAGTTAAAAGTAACTACTAACAGCGAGTTTCTTACTTGCAAATAACAGCTAAAATATAGGTTTTCTTCTTCGAAATTTTAGCTGTTGCTTTTGGTTTACATCTTGCTTTTAGGTAAGTAAGTACTTTAGTTGTTCGTGGACAAAGTGGCCGTCAATGTGACATGCGAATTTTGTTGTTTTTGTTGGTTGGTCTTTAAACAGTGGTAAATAGAATGGACATTAGTACACTTACAACTTCCGAGTATGAGAGGACAGGACTGTCGATCCATAGGAAAATTGCGAAGCTCCATGGGACATTTTGCTTTAATTGTCAATCTAGAATGATAAATTAAAACACGGTAAAACTTGTCCAGAAATTGATAAGTGGATTACCTATATAGAGACCTTTTATGATGGGTATAAAGCTTTTAATGAGGGAATTCTTCTCGCACGAAAACCAGGTATTAGCAGTTTTGAATAATAAGTACCGTTTTTGAAGTCTATTTAATTATTTTTACTTTTATGTGAAATGTGATAGGTACATCCGTAGAGCGAGCTTAAATTAATTAGAATGACCGTCTTTAAACAGCCATTATCTAATGGCACTACTGTATTTAGAGTATAGGAGGATTAACTAAAAGGACGTGCATGTTGCATTCAATGGAGCAGTCCTGATTCCGAAACTAACCCGATTAAAGGACGGACACTCCGTGCTGAAAATCACGACTAAAAATACTTAAATATGTTGTGTTGTCTAATGTTTATTATGACAATCACGACATAGTATAAAACAAAGTCGCTTCCCGCTGTCTATCCCTATGTGTGTTTAAATCTTCGAAACTACGCAATTTTGATGAGGTTTTTTAATAGATAGGAACGATTCAAGAGGAAGGTTTATATGTGTAATACATGCATAATATAGTAGAGAAACACTGATAAAAATACCCGTGCAAAGACGGGCGGGTCGCTAGTTATAAATAATTACATGTTGATAATAATAATAGAAGATAGTAAACGTGTTTGTCTGACCTAAATAAACTATCCTGACTACTAAACTGAATGTATTTTTGGGTAGGTAATCACTACATAAAACTGATTCCGCAAAACGAATGCTGAAATACACTTAAGATACAGACAAATAACAGTAAAAAATTAATAGGTTCAACAAAGGATCTTGATAAATCCAGACGATATTTCAATGGCGGCGAGTCGTCAAGAACGAGCGCGGAGCTGGGGAATAGCGCAATGAAAAACTGAGCGGAGTAATCGGAGCACGGGTGTTTTTCATTCTGCCAATTAAAAATCTTGGCCGCTTTCGGCGGGTTATGGGAATCAATTTAATTATTTTAAAATTTTAATTGGGATTGCATTGTGATGAGATATATTTTAACTTCTTGAATTATCATTAAGCTTCCAAGTAATGTCGTTGATTGAGGTTTAGATTAATATAGGAAAGTTCAATGTGAGGTTATTTTTATTTATTTATTTAGTTATCAAATAGGTAGGTATACTTAATTATTAGTACCGTGAGCTCCTTCAACTAAGATAAGTATTTAAATGTTTGTGCTAGGAGTGGCTGTATACGCATAGTTTAATGGCCAAGATAGGATCCAACCGGAAAAGTCACATTGAGAAAATTAAAAACAACAAATTAATTTTGTAACCTCTCGAATAATTTTTGTATTTCCATATAAGTATGTCATTCATAATTTGGTATTGTATGGTATTCATAAATCATTTGCCGTAATTACAAAACATTTAGTAAAAAATACTAAAAAGAACACTAGGAACTACAAAAATAATTTCTGCCGTTATTATTTTTCATAATGGACGGTTATGAGGTCCCCTCTCTATGCATTCGGCTATCGGAGTTTCATAACAAAAATAAATAAACATAACAGTTAATATAAAATATCTTACCTC